>OY978223.1:37276167-37876167 GCA_963854785.1 Vaccinium vitis-idaea
ATTAGCAAACAGAGTATGTTTGTGTGGAAACAGAGTGTGTTATTGCGGTGAAGAATCGGTGAAATGGTTTTTGGGTTGGGTGTGGGGAAGGTGAATTGAGGAGGGAGGTGGGTTAGGGTTATTGGTGGGAGGTGTATTTGTGTTTGTATCTTTGTGTAGAGAAATTACTTGAAGTAGTTGCATGGTAAGAGTGACAAGAAATGGAGTGGGGAAAAGAGGGGTTGGAGTATGCAATGAAAGTGAAGATGAAACCGATAGATCCACGCAGAATTATGTGCGGGTGTTTTGCACGCTTATGAACTAATGATTGATGCTTGCACGGTGAGTCGGTCAAGAAAAAGATAGTTTAGGGGCTCTTCAGGAGCCTATTTTTTTTTGTCATTGTTTTGGATT
Organism: Vaccinium vitis-idaea; assembly: GCA_963854785.1. Lineage (NCBI taxonomy): Eukaryota > Viridiplantae > Streptophyta > Magnoliopsida > Ericales > Ericaceae > Vaccinium > Vaccinium vitis-idaea. Next base: position 37,276,561 of record OY978223.1, read on the forward strand.
TTGAATGGTGAATTGTAGATTTTTTTAGTAACGTCAAAATAAATTATGAATCCGTAGATTGTTTTGGAAAATCTGTGCAGAATAGATTCTGTAACAAAGTAACTTGTGGGAATATAATCACCACCAGTGCAAAAAAGAAGAAGAAAGAAATAGAATATAATCATCAAAATATCTTATGAAATAGTTTTCACCATGTTACGATTGGTTATTTGTTATGGTATTATAAAATGTGTATGAATGACCGTTTTAGAATATTGGATATTGTCAGTAATTAAAATATCATTTGGTCATTTTACTTCACAAAATTGTCTCGTATTTGAAAGTCTCCATTTTTTTTTTCTAACTTGAAAGTCTTCGATATTACTTTTAAAAGTTTCCAACTAATATTATTAACGGACATAGAAAATATATATAATCATAAACGATAAAAACGAGTGAATTTCCAATCAAAGTAAGTTTGCACCAAGAATTAGCCTTGAGTCCGTACCTCTTTGCCTTAGTTATGAATGAATTTACCAATCATATTCAGGAGGATATCATATGATGTATGTTGTTTGTAGATGATATTGTCATAGTAGATGAAACTGCTAGAGGTGTAAATACTAAATTAGAAATTTGGAAAGAAGCATTAGAGTTGAATGCTTTGGGATAAGTAGGAATAAAATTGAGTAAATGGAGTGTAAGTTTAGTTGTAACTAGTAACAGAAGTGCTCATGTAGAAAAAGTGAGGATTCATCAAAATATCTTATGAAATAGTTTTCACCATGTTACCCTTGGTTATTTGTTATGGTATTATAAAATGTGTATGAATGACCGTTTTAGAATATTGAATATTGTCAGTAATTAAAATATAATTTGGTCATTTTACTTCACAAAATTGTCTCGTATTTGAAATTCTCCATTTTTTTTCCTAACTTGGAAATCTTCGATATTAATTTTAAAAAGTTCACTAATATATTAACGGACATAGAATATATATATATATAATCATAAACGATAGAAACGAGTAAAATTCCAATCTAAGTTTGCACCAAGGATCAGCCTTGAGTCCGAACCTCTTTTCCTTAGTTATGAATGAATTTACCAAACATATTCAGGCGGATATCACATGATGTATGTTGTTTGTAGATGATGTTGTCATAATAGATGAAATTGCTAGAGGTGTAAATACTAAATTAGAAATTTGGAGAGAAGCATTAGAGTTGAATGCTTTAAGATAAGTAGGAATAAAACTGAGTAAATAGAGTGTAAGTTTAATGGTAACAAAAGTGCTCGTGTAGAAAGAGTGAGGATTCAAGTTCAGGAGGGGCTCTTGGGGGGGGGGGGGGGGGGGGGGGGGGGGTGCACAACCAAGTGTTGTGCAGCCGCACAGCGCGGCTGCGCCGACCACATTCCGGCGATCCAAGACATTCACCGATAGCCCTCGTCGAGTACTATAAGTGTACCAAAAATCAACTTGATTGGATATAGTTAAGTACCTAATCGGAACACAAATAGATTGAAAAAAATGGGTTTATTGATTTGGATCCAGTGTTTATGTACATTTGTGTTCCATTTCATTTCAATCTATTTGTGTTCCGATTAGGTACTTAATGATATCCGGCCGAGTTGATTTTTTAAACACTTATAGTACTCAACGAGAGGTATCCGGTGAACGTCTCGGATCGCTGGAAAGTGGCCGGCGTGGCTGCGCTGTGCTTGCACAGCACTTGGCTGTGCAGCACCCCCCAGCTTCTGTTCAGGAGATACAAAAAAAGTGTTCATTTTAGGTATTTGGGTCCAACTATTAGCAAATATTGAGATATTATCCAAGTTTGGCGACTCAAATGAAGAAGCGCAATTGGTGTACCATGTGACAAGAGGATACCCGTAAAATTGAAAGGAAAATCCTACAAAGCTGACATAAGATCGTGGCTTTATGGGACAGAATGTTGGACCATCAAAAAATAACAAGCGAGCAAAATGAGTGTAACTGAAATGAGAATGATGAGATGGATATGTTGTAAGAGTAGAAGAAAATGATTATAAATGAAAGGATCCGTGAGATGGTAGGTGTTGTACCTATAGAGGAGAAGTTGAGAGAAAACAGATTAAATTGATAAGGGAAGGGAAATACCTAAATTGACATTGGATCTGTAGTGTACAAAGATGTAAGTCTATTGAGCCTAAGTGAACAAGTAGCCCTTTGATAGAGTTCAATGAAAAAAAGAATTCATGTAACCAAGCCTTATATCCTTAACTGATTGGGACATAAGGCTCATTTTAGTTTGGTTTGCAAATCCCGAAACAAAACAAATAATATCTTGACTAGTTATGTAACAGCCCATAGTCTTTTTAAATTTGAAGACAAATGGTAATTGTTTTGCATGGAATGACTCAATGACATGTTAGCTTGGAGAGTGGGAGGGCAGTACATGTGGCATGGATATGTCACTATGGGAAGGATCATTTAATTTTTGAGGTGTTTAAAAAGCCGGGGCGTCACAAGTTATCTAAAAATCATCAGCAAACAACCTAATCGATACTCCCTCCATCACTTTTTAAATGTCTCATTTGAGAAACGTATATTTTTGTAGACGTTAAAAAATATACTTCCGTAAAATATTTTTCGTTTTTTTGGGTTCCAAAATAATGTACTCAACGAGCACTTTAATTTTGTACAAAATAAATTAAAAAATTATACAAAGAAATATAGTTTTTAAGAGTTTGAAATTACACATATTCATATAGTGGACATTTAAAAAGGAACGAATGGAGTATATACAGGGTAACAACATATTGACAAAGACAAAGGTAATATTGTCCTTAAGAAAAATCCATAATGCAAAAACTCTTCAAGATTGATTGCCAAATGTGCCTTCATTGTGTTGTTAAGATAATGCACTCTGCCAAAAACCCATATTCTGAACCGGCGAAATGCAAAATGGGAAAATTGAGCTCCCAAGCAGGCTGTAGTTTTGGAATTTTTTTTTGCTTTTCACCTTCTTGCAAATAAACTCTAAATTTCTCATTTAGTGATTAAACATGCACAACACAAACACGAAAAGATAAAATTAGAAAAAATAATTATTTTCCTTTAGTTTTTGCAAATAATTCCATATATTCCCAACTGAAAAAATAAAAAATCGATGTTTGGTGTTTACTTTTTTTTCCCTAAAATGTCAACTTTGATTGAAAGTTACATATCGGTAAATAAAAAATAAAAATAATTGGAAAGCTTTTTCAGCTAAAAATTCAACTACAGTTATTTCCCAACTTTTTGCACCTTTTTTGAAATGCACTTTTGAGAAAAAAAATTTGTAAATTCAAAAAACCTATTGATTTGAAAAGAAAATATTTTGCAGTCCATATAATAATTTTAAAAAAAAATTCTTTTTAAAATGTAAAATGATCCGAATCGTAAGTCGCCGATCAGATAGCCAAGAGAGCTCCTTACGTTTAGTGAGCCCCATACTACGGCCCCCCGGGTCCTAATAAATTAGGCTGGCTTTGCTGATGCAATCATTGCTGGCAATTGAAGTCACGCTCGGTCATCTGCGAGTGGCTGATGTTGATTGTCCTCAATGAACATCTAGATTTACGTGTCTGATTCACCTATTATTATTACTACAATACGAGGTACAGTACCAAATCCGCCCGGTGGAATGACTAATTATTCAATTATTCAGTACTTTTGGAACATCGTCACATGACGCTCAATACCTTTATTTTTATTTTTATTTTAACTGCCAATACCCTTATCCATTATGTATTCTCTTAGATTTAGAGCATTTACAACAGTCTCCTTAAATTTTTCTCTAAAAAAAGTAAAGAACAGTGCATATTTTTCATTTTACCAATCCACGTCTCCAACAATCCTCTCTATTACTCTCCATATTTTAATTAAATATGATATATGGGGGAAAAGTAGGAGAGGGAGACACAAGAGAGAGAGAGAATAAAAAAAGGAAAAGTAGTAAAAAGAAAAGTACAACAGAGGGAGGGAGGGAGAGAGAGAGAGAGAAAGAATTAAAAAAAAGGGGTCGGGAGCGAATAGTGCCTCCCCAAATGGGGTGGGATTTGGGGAGCCATGTAGACGTTTGTATTTTGTTAACCTGTTTGAGTCGTCTGTTGCAGCCCATTTTTTATTCTTGCCTCGGTAAAATAGGGATAGCCGGATAGGAGAAGATTTGAGTCGTCTGTTGTGGTTGCTCTTATAAACTCCACGTGATATCAAGTTTCAATGTGTGATGGATAAAAATATCGGTACATTACGTGGCGATACCGCAAGATCACTAAATGAATTTTCGTAATACCATGCAATATACGTGCAAAAGTAAATAAAATATTTTTTTATGTGTAATTGGTCAAAACGTGTGTTGCCACTCAAAGGTGGAAATCGACTTGGCTTTGAAAGAGTAGTACTACTAGTAGTATTTTTTTTATCGTTGAATGTATTGACTTCAATTTATTTTTTTGGGAGTCATTGGGTGGCATTATAAACATAATTTTTCATGTTATAGTATGCAGTGAAAATTTTAACTTTGACCTCAACATAAATGTGGTGGCGTCGTCTCCATATAACTTTGACGGATGTGAGGAGCAGATTATAAGTGAGATGCATTTCTATTAGGGGTGGGAAAAAAAAACCGACGAGACCCGAACCGACCGAAAAACCGAAAATTTGGTTCGGTGTTCGGTAGGCCCAGTTTGAAAAAAATAGAAAAAAACCAAACCAAAAAAACTGAAATACATCTCGGTTCGGTTTCGGTTTCCCGGAATTTTTGTCAGACCGAACCAAACCGAAATACCCTGGCCTTGTTCGTTTCCCTGTTTAGTTTTAGTTTTAGTTTTGATGACATCATCATTTCCCTCATTTCTCTCGCCACTCATTACACCTGCTGACATCATCAAAACTAAACTAAACTATCTAACCAAACAGCCCCTAAAATCATGCCGATTTGGACTGAATTACCCCGAAACCACCCCAATTTGGACCGAAAACCACCCCTATTTTATAAATAATTCCATACAACTCTAATAAAATGCATCCTTTAATTGTAAAAAGCAAACCGAAAAAACCAACCGGACCAAACTACCCCAAACCGATCGGTCCATTGTTTTTTCGGTCGGGATCGATTCCCAGCTAAATCACCCCGAACCGATCGGTTCAGTCCCGAACACCCCAAAAACCGAACCGAACCGAACCGACCGATTTTCACCCTTAATTTCTATCCATATTTATATATTACTGAATAAATGATTGGTTGGGACCCGAGTTAAACGAGTTGCAAAGACGCAGGGTGAAACTCTTTAACTTCAACACCGTGCCATGTGTTGTGCGTTTTGAACACTACAGAGTCCCCTGGTCCGAAAGGCATTGGTTGGGACCCAAGTGAGTTGCAAGGACACAAGGTCATGAAGCTCTTTAACTTCAACACCCGTAAACAAAAATGAAAAGATAACCAAGGGTTTAATCACATGCTACAATTAATATTGGTTGGGACCGGATCGCGATGACAAATTCAATTAAATGGACCATCTGTGCAGTTCACAAATTTAATTTGTAAAAGAAAAAATTATAGTACTATGTTAGTAGCATTTTTTTTTTCAAATATTCAGAAGTACTATAACAAATCAAATCGAGACTTAAATCTTAATCATTTCTTTGTTGACCGAAGATAAATTTAATTCAATTTTAATTTGAAAAACTTGTACACCCGTATAGTCATTTGGATGCATTCTCTTCCGTCTTTTTGAATTCTTCTATTAATAGTCTATTGGACCGTCAATAAGCTAACAAAATGATAAAAACAATACACACTCTAATACAGTCTTTTCATTTTTCAACACACTTTCACAAACTTTAACAAAGTACATTTTTTTTTCACTTTTCAATATATTTTTTGAACCTTAAAAACATTCTCACATGCTATATTTGTTGCATTTTTTTTTTGGTCGTTTTGTATTAGAGCGGGATCCTCTGGATCTATTGAAGGATATTTATTGTTCATCGATTATTGGGTCCTTTTGTAGTTCCCTTCGGTGATATCTAATAACTATTCGTGGCACATTTATGTTAATAAAATGATTTTTGATTTGATGTTCTAATAGGGAGTAATTTTTAGTAGTAAATGTCTTCCGAGAAAATATCGATCGATTTCCGGTAATGTGATTTTTTTTCAAAAGCATGTTCACAACCAGTTTTAAAAAGCGAACAGTATAATATAAATATATTAAAATGAATCCGATAATAACCCACAAAATGCCCAACAAAATGATCCAGTCACCAAATTACAATTAATGTTAGGGAGTGTAGAGGACCTGGATCCGTTTCATTAGACAACAAATTTTTCCCATAATTGTCTTTTTGATAAGTGTAAATTTTATAACCAACCAAAACACAACTATAGGCTGTGTTTGGATGATTGGAATCTTGAGTAGGAATAGGAATATGATTACCGGGAATCAAATTCCCGGGAATTTTCTTGGGTAGGAATAGGAATATTATTACTGGGAATCGAATTCCTAGGAATTTGATACCTTGAGGAATGACATTTCGGTGTTTGAATTAATTTAGTAATCTTACGCAAGAAACAATTACTCCCTCCATTCCTATTTGTTTGTCCCACACTCTCTCTCTTGCCTTTTTTCAAATAAAAAAATTAAGTGCTTCCGTGTATCATTTTTCAAAAAATTTCGCACTGAATTAAAGTACACGACGAGTACTTTAATTGGGTGTAAAAAAATTTGAAAAATGATACATGAAAACACTTTATTTTGTTATTTGAAAAGTGGCACGACTTTTCGTAGTAGACAAACAAATAGGAATGGAGGGAGTATTTTGAAAATTTATTAAAGTCAACATTTCCTATTCTTAATGAATGAGCCAGGAATCTAACATTCCCATGGGGTACGGGAGGGATCAGATTCCCACTCAGTCTAGGAATGTGATTCCTGGTTGAATATGTCATCATGAATCACATTCATATTCCTGTCTCTGCCAAATATTGGAATCAGAAAAGCCTGACATCACATTCATGTTCCTGTTTGTTCCAAACGTCTGAATCATGGGTAGAAGGCATCACATTCTCATTCTTCCTTGAGATCACTGCTATCCAAACACAGCTATAGGGCAAGCCCTCAATACAAAGCTGTTCCAAGGAAAAGAAATGCTATACAAACTACTCCAAACCATTGGTCCTATTTACATCTTGTTCTCATACTCCATGAGAAACTTGCCAATTGCCACGTATGTTCCTATTTTCCTCTGAATTAGAAAACTTTCTCATGTACATCCTCAATCTTATATTTTCCTCAATACAAGCCAAGACCTCCACATAGCTACTATGTCGACCCTCCATCACTCTACAATTCGTTCAATCCATAAATGATAAATATATAGCTGGAGCAAAGCCATGTACATCCTCAATCTTATATTTTCCTCAATACAAGCCAAGACCTCCACATAGCTACTACGTCAACCCTCCATCACTCTACAATTCGTTCAATCCATAAATGATAAATATATAGCTGGAGCAAAGCCAGTCTAATCATCAAAGATTTGAAGCTCTTTCCTTCGCAAAAGTCAATGGCTTAGGCTGTGGCAGAGCCAGGAGTTCGTATGAGTGAGGGCACCATTTTATCACATTTCATCCAAAAAACTTTGTATTAAACAATGTTAGACAACAAAAACAACTTGTGTGCTAAGAAACAAATAAACCTAACATATTCATCACTACGAAAATTAATTCCATAAATTTTCAAATTAATTAATCCAATTGCTTGAATTGTCTTAACTGATCAAGTCTAAGAAAATTGCTTCCTTGTGTATGAGCTTTGGCAAAGCGATGGACCTTCCATTGTAACAAGTCGATCTTTACTCAATTCGGAATAACCAAGATGTCAACATTTAATTACCAATCTTGCTTCCACTGTGAATAATATATTTTTTCGTAGTTTATTTCAAAGTCATCAATTTCAAATTGCATTGTGAGTCCTATAAAGTATAAACATTTGGTGAGTACAAGGGGGAAAAAAAAAAGACAGCAAAAAAAAAAAAAGGAAATTCGGGGTGGGCCTATGCCCACTCTGGCCCAACACTCCCTCCGCCACTGGGCTTAGGTAAGTTCACTGTTCCACTCATCTGCCTTTTTATAGATTTGAAATCTAGCCAAGATATTCTCACATATACTTTTCCAATAGTTGCATTTAAAGAACAAATGATGTAGACTTTTCTTCGTAATTACAGGGAACACAAAGGTTGTGTTTGGTTTGGGTTTTGGTTTTTTGTAATAATTGAAGGGAGAAATAGGAATAATAATTAAAAATATGTGTTAATGATTAGAGAGAGATAGAGAAAAAAATGAGAATAATATTTGAAAATAGAGGTAATGATTGGATAATAATTGAGAAAACCGGATCTTGAAACCCAAAACGAACAAGGCCTTTCTGAATCCACTCCCATCTCCCTAGTTTTCCAAAAAAATTTAGCCACTCATTTGCTAAAATCAACCATGATTTTAGCAACTGGGTTGCTAAAATCTTTTGGAATTGTTGGAAGCTTCTTTAAACATGTAATCATAAGATGAAAGCCCATTTAGGGACATTCTTAGAAAACCATACCATATGAGCATAAGGAACCTTCTCCCTCTTCCTTCGCACAGCTTCTCATTTGTGTGTAGTAATATATTTCTCTGTAGGAGAGACGGTCTAAACCACATCATCAGTCCTTTCAACTTGAGGCATCATGGTTTTAGAAATAGAGTTATGAATTTGTTGAATTTTATTTCGTTCCTTACGGGATTTCAATCCAATGCCTCCTCCATTTTTAGGAGCACAAACACCTTGTTTGGTTGGGTTCTTGGAAACCGGCCTTGAGAACCTTATTTGAAAATGGTTTTCAGAAATGGTACATCTGTGGGTCCCTCCCAACTTCCAAACTTTAAGTCCAAAAAAAAAAAGAAAAGAAAAAAAAGGAAATTCAACGTTAAACTGTACGGAATTATATAAAAAAAAAAAAAAGGGGAGCAGAGGACGGTTTTTGGAAACCGAACAGGGGGTGGTTTTCAAAACCGGTCTCAAAGCCCCAACCGAACAAGAACTTTCTTTTTTGGTACATAGGAAAGACAAAGAAACAGAAAAAAAAAAACAGTTACAGCCTTTCAAAGGCCACCCCCCTCATGTCTGCTTCAAGGAGGGGGATGATAACATTTGGGGGAGCAATGTGAGAGACCCACTTCTGGTCTTGATCCACTCCCATATTCGCAAGTTTGTCAGCCACTTGATTTCCTTCACGATAAATATGATTAAGCGAGCATCCTGTGATTTCGAGCAAGGCCTGACACTCCTTTATGAGGACCTTGTGGGGAGAATGATAAGGAACATCTCCCTTGATGAGATCAATTGCTGTAGCTGAGTCTGAATCAATTTCAACAGCTTCCATATTCTGGCTCTTCACCATCTCCAAGCCACGAAAGATACACCACAACTCTGCTTCTAGACTGGTACAATCCTCCAGCCGTCCATAAAATCCAATCACCCAGTGACCACGTTCTTCTCTGAAGACGCCTCCAAACCCAGCAGGGCCTGGGTTTCCTTTGCTACTGCCATCAGTGTTTAGCTTCAATTTGCTTGTACCTGGAAATCTCCATGCAATAAGTTTCACATGTCTATTTGAGACTGGGAATTGGGTTACAAACGCAGACACAATCTCAGATGTAAACATCAAACACTGTCTATAAACATTGTCCGAATCAAAATTAATGTCATCAAACACTTTTTTGTTTCTAGCAATCCAGATTTTCCATAACGTAACCAAAATAAGCACTGAGTTTGAATAAACCCCTTTGTCAGCACTGGCGTGATTGACATTTTCCTGCAGCCATAGTCTCCAAGCATGTATATCACCCGTAAGAGGTACCTGAATACTGGGGATATTGGACCATATATCTGCACTAGATGGGCAAGTGAAAAACAAATGATTCATGTCCTCACAATTAAAGTTACATCTAGGGCAGTTCTCACAAGCAGTTAATCCCCTGGTACTTCTCTGTTGATTAGTTAAAATCTTACCATGCATGCAAGTCCAGAGGAAGCCTTTAAGCTTAGATGGTACTTTAAGCTTCCATATCCAGTTCCAGTTCATATCAGAGATACATGTATCAGCTAACTTATCATAAGAGGATTTCACAGAAAAATTACCTTTGTGATTCAAGTTCCAGTTGGGGGTATCCTCCATAATGGTATTCTTGGGAATCAAAATACTAGTAATCTTATTCATATCACTCATGTTGATAATCTGGCTGAGAGAGGCCACATCCCACTCTTTATTCTCATTAATGAACTCAGCCACTTTGACATTCTCATTGAGGATTTCATGATCACTATTATCTAAAGCCTTATCCCCACACCACCAATCATGCCAAAAAGAAATATCTTTGCCATTTCCAATAATCCATTTGATGTTTTTCATCACAAAGTCCCTAACTTTAATTATACTTCTCCATGTGTGAGAAGCTTTTTTATTCACAGGCCAATCATTAAGACTATGATGCTTCAGATATTTTCTATGAAGAACTTGGATCCATAAGGGTTTTTTTTCAGTGGAAATCCTCCAACCAAGTTTAGCAATAAGAGCTAAATTGGATTTACCAGCTTGTCTAATGCCTAACCCTCCCTTTCTTTTAGTCCTGCAAACTGTATTCCAATTAACTAGATGAATCCTTCTTTTCTCAGTCCTATCCCCCCAAAGAAAGTTTCTATTAATTTTGTCAATCTGATTGGTAATAGAAGCAGGTAGCAAAGAAGTTTGCATAGAATAGTAAGGGATAGACTTTCATCCATGCAACTTTGGAACTTGCTCTTTTAAGATTTAGGCCTAATCATAAAAAAATTCTCAGCCAAGTTTCAACTTCATATAGAATTTTCTGGCCATAAATTGAACTCATAATGTTTTTACTTCCCATCTTTTCCTGGCCATAGTCTTCCAAGAATTTGAAGAAATTGTCGGCAATAAACGGAGTCCATAGTCTATTTCAGTGCTGTTGTTTTCAGAACTCAGTTTTAGAAGTGAATGAGTAATTTCAGGTCACTTGTAATTTCATAGTAATTGGGCACCTTTTTCTTTTTCCTTTTCTTTTGGTTCGACGGCCCGGGGTCTCCGGGCTAGTTTACGCGCACTTCAAATAATCTCCTCTCTGATCCAGTCAAAAGGTAGATATCCACGTCAAGATTATGAGATTCACAAGAAAATTCTTTCTTATTTCCTGACCCAAGAATTGAATCATGGTCAAATTTAGGGGCCCTTATGAGATAGTTGGGCCCAATTATTTTTTTTTCCCCGTTCGACGGCCGGACTAGTTTAAGCACACTTTGATCTGGTCAAAGACAAACCATCCACGCCGTGACTAGAAGATTCACAAGAGAAGATTTCTCTCTTTCGACCAAACTCCAAGAGGTTGTCAAATTTCAAACTTAATGTGTTTGGGTTTACAGCTCATGATACCATTTGAGCGGTAACCCTTGAGATAGTGGCAGGCACATGATTGCAAATTTAGCCTAATTTGTGGGGACCACTCTTCAATAATTTTACAAAAAAGTCTAAAAGTATACTAAAAATAGGAAGAAAATTAGAGAGAGTGCAGGGGCCAAACAACACCTTGTCCACCCCTACCTTGAGGTCAAATGTATTCTTATTTGAGGAAAATGTTAATAACAACCCATTGGGTTGTGAATAAGGGAGAGAGAGAATATAAAAACACTTTGATATGTTAAAGTACCTTAAAAAGTGTTAAAGATGCATCAAAATCTATATTTTTTTTATCGTCTTCTTCCCTTATTCACAACCCAATGAGTTGTTAACATTTTTTTTTAAATTTGATCAGATGAGTTTCAATGAGTTGTTAACATTTTTTTTAATGAGTCTTGTTAATGTGTGCCCAATGTGCACACAAACAAACAAAAAACACACACTTCAATACATTGTTTACATTTTTCAATACACTTTCACATATTTTTATACACTTTTTACACATTTCAATACATTTTTTTAACCTTAAAACGTGTGCCTATTGGGCACACGTTAGCATTTTCCTTTTTGAATTTGATCAGATGAGCTTGTGTGGACAGTTTAGCAGAAAATGTACTCCAACGTAGGTCCCAAACCCAAACAGTCCTCTCTTTGGCTTCGTGGGGAAATCCTAATTGCAAATGATAGTGAGCCACGTGGAGGAAATTGGTTGGTTTCCGACAGTAACTATCTAGGGGAAATTGCCACACAGTGATAGTAGGGGCAAATTTTTACCGTTCAATGGTGCAGTTCTTGTGAATTACTAATGAGAAGGAAAATTTTAATTACACATATATGGTACCTCAAATCTGATTGACCGAAATACCCCCTCTTGTAAATTATGCTCCTAAAACAACCCCTCACTTAAACTCCCTTCCTCCCTCACAGTTCACGTAAAAAATAAAGAAACAAAATAGAAAGAGAGATGAGGAAAGATGATTTGAGAGGGGAACAAAAAGCCCTAAATAATGGAATAAAAGTAGACTTAATATAACGCTTGCACTTTTGATGAAACAATATTGCACATTGAGTAATTTATTTTGGCTCTCTTTGAAAATAATATTGCACCCAAATGAGTATAATAACATTGCACCCAAATGAGTATAACTAGATTGCAAATGTGATGTCTAAATCCAACCTTTTGTTATGAAAAAAATAATCGTTGATCCTTAAATAAAACAATGTCGCACCTTGACAAAACTTACATGGTTCCCTTTAACAGTAACATTGCACCATGGTTTTATGTTTTTTTTTTTTTTGATTCCGCATGGTTTTATGTTTTGGGAGAAATTATTATTGCTCTTTAAATGAAACAATGTTGCACTATCTAGCTGTTGGAACTTATGGCTCATATGGAGAGGTACCAAGAAGTTCTAATGGAAGGCCAGATGCCAAGCGGAACAGAGCTTGGCATTTGGCCCATCACGGGCCCAACTGTTGTCGTTGATGGGCCGCAAGGTCGAATAATTCCCCCCCCCCCCCCCCCCCTCGCGGTACGGTACGGAATAATTAGGTTGGAATAGAGTAGGGCTATATATACTCTCTGCTGTAAAAACCCTAGCTGATTTTGATCATAATAATAAACAGACTCGCTCTCGCTCCCGTGGAGGTGCCCGGTTTTGGGGAACCACGTAAATTCCTATGTTCGATTCTTTACTGTTTTCGTATTCCATTATTGTGTGTGTGGTGATTCCTCTAACAAGCCTATCCTTGCTGTGTGGTGCACTGGATAGATTTGGATCAAACAAATCTTTCTGCTGGAAATTCCCCTCGAATATGAATCAAACTGTATCTATTTGCTTCAACTTGTCCCTTGTGTTAGCAGAGCAACAAACCCATTTGATTTCTTCAGTCCAATTGCTACCACCACTGCTTGCACTACTCCTACCTCATCGTTTGTCCACAAGAGAATCGTAGCATCCCCTGCTGCCTCCTCCCCTCTGTTCTTGGTAAGAATTTCTTGTGTCTTTATTTAACAGTTCTCCAATTTGAGTGGATAATAGATATAATGTTGTTTGTGTTTTTCTCTTGATTTTTTTATTGGAGATAAAAGTGTTGCGAAGGAATGACTTGTTTAGTAAAGTGCACTATGTCAGTTTCGAGAATAACTTAATTTTTTGAACAGACTCTTATTCAATTTGGTTTGTCACTTTGCGAACTATGACTAGTTCGACCACAGTGTTTATCTACTCAATTAGAGAACCGTGTTGATCAACCAACTGAGGCTAGCTCAATAGGTTAGGATTCTTCTGGAGGTCAAGATCTCAATAGGGGTTAGGAGTTTGAATCTTTCCACTTGCGTGTGTGTTATTCTCCTTGGATTGTTGGGATATTTTACTTGGGTCGGCCTTATAATGATTGTGGTCTTTGTTTCGAACCTCTCCACCTGTGTGTGGGAGTTTGATGTAATTCATATTCGTACTCTCTCTCCCATTCAATAAATAATGAAAAAAAATCTAGTGTATAGCAACGTAGATGTACCCAATTATGTCTTTTCTTTTGTCGTTGTCGTTCATAAGCAGTAGGTTGTAATAAGCCTTATTATGATATGAAATTCTCTCTTTCGCCAAAAAAAAAAACACAGATGTACCCAATTCGAGAATCAAGTAGTAATTTTTTCTGCGCTGTTCTCTTCGTGTTCTTGCTTGATTTTGGCCATTTGGTCATATTACTTCACAAAAATTGTCTCATATTTGAAAGTTTCCATTTTTTTTTCTAACTAGGAGTCTTCAATACTACTTAAAAAAAGTTACAACTAATGTAATTTTGTAATGGACGTAGAAAATATATAATCTTCACGAATGTAAACGAGTGAATTTCCAATCAAAGTAGGTTTGCACCAAGGATTAGCATTGAGTTCGTACCTCTTTGCCTTAATTATGAATGAATTGACCAGACATATTGAGGAGGATATCTTGTGGCGTATGTTGTTTACAAATAATATTGTCCCAGTGGATGAAATTGCTAGAGGTGTAACCGGGTAAAAACTAAATTAGAAATTTGGAAAGAAGCATTAGAGTCGTGCTTGTGTCTACATAATTAAAGCAGGTGTGTAAACCAACGAGCTATAACAGAGAACTACACAGTCATTTCCTTCCATAAGAGCAAGAACAGCAGGATGGGTATAATTTTGGGTAAAATTGCTGATGAACAGTTGATTTAGCTTACCCCGTCTCAATCACTCCTCCAGCAGCCTCTCTATCATCTTCTCTACTTCAGCTCTTCCATCGTCATCTTCAGCTCTTCCATCGTCATCTTGCAACTGTTCATCGTCATCTTCAGCTCTTCCATCGCCCTCGTTCGTCGCCATCGAATCAGAAAACCCAGTCATTAACGATCGTCGGATCTGTTGCTTCTTCGCGCCGTCGATCTCCGTCTCCGTCGACCATTCGCCGCCGTCGCTGGGCATCTGGTTGTAGGGGAAGGAGAGAGAAATGATAAAATATTCAGTTGCTCGTGAACAGTGCTTCGGTAGAAGTAGCGTGGTACTGTTCATGGAGGAACTCTACCGAGACGAGTAGCGTAGCTGCTGCAGGGGTGTTTTGTTGGTTTTCTTCTCTATTCTACATAGAAAAGTACAAGTAGCGATGCTGCTGCTGTTGCTCTAAGAGCATGTGCAGCAGCATCGCTACTTGTACGTTTCTATGTAGAATAGAGAAGTAAACCAACAAAACACCCTTGCAGCAGATTCGTTATCCACTTCGGCATTCTTCCATTCGCAAGAACGTCTCCTATGGTGATGATTGTAATTGGGGCCAGGTAGCCACAACTGGAACCCCGTTGGTGAAGTCCACAGGCAAGTCCACAGGCAAGCTAATGCTGGTCACTCTTCCTATTTTTTAAGAGACACCCCCCCCCCCCCCAAAAAAAAAACCAAAAAGTAAAAAAAAAGTAGTAATAAATAACAAAAAGGGATTAAAGTCTGAAATGTAAACGTATAAGTCTTCGGTTACATTCAGTCATTCGCTAGAGGTCCTTTTTTTTTTTCTTTTTTTTCTTTTTTTTCTTCACTTGACTCCATAGATATTCTTCACTTGACTCCATAGATAAACATTGACTAGAGATCTGCTTGGAAACGTTGGCTAGAATCTTAGGTAACTCACTGGTAATTTCCCTAAAAGAAGTCTAGAATAATTGATCTAAAGCATTTAATAAGTCTTTCCCATTTAACTTTTTGAAAATATGAAGTTATATTATTATAACTTTGGATTCTCTAGAAAAGAAAAAAGAGAAGGAAGCATTCCACTATCTTTCATTTCTCACTTAGCTTAACTTATGGAAAAATTGGTTGACTAGAAGTCTTCAAATAGATTCTTTTCTTTTTCTTTCTAATAACTCATGGTGTTCGGACTAGGAGAAACTCTACCACTATTTCGAGGAGTTTAAGCGACATCGCTGACTTCAAAAAGTACGTGAATTGCTCCCAAGCTCCCCGCTAATGGACGGTGGTATTAGTCATTTAAAAATAAGTCTAAGTGCGTGTAAGCTGGTTACCCTGAACCATTAAAAAGGAAAAGAAAAGAATATTTCCGAAGACTTTTAGTCGACCTCTTTTTCCATAATGTTAAGCCAAGTGAGAAATGAAAGTGTAGTGCGTTGTTCTCTTTTTTTCCTTTTTTAGATAATCCAAATTCAATAATCTCATTTCAAAAAGTTAATTAAAGACTTCAAATCAATTATTAAATATAGAAGACTTATTAATTAAAGACTTCCGGTCAATTATTCATAACATTTTAGGGAAATTACCAATGAATTATCCTTGATCAAAAGACAAATAGACAAGACATAAAGTTTCACTTTCGGTAAAGAAAGACCACTAGTCAATCTTACGGAAGACTGCGTTGCTTTTCAAAACTAGGCCTTGTTTCTCATAAAATTTTATGAGAAATCCCACAATTTTTTTTGAAATATTCCCATAAAATCTTATGAGAGACATGACTTTAGTTTTTTTTTTTTTGCTCGATTAAAGAAGAAAATGGCGACCAGTTTAGCTTCCTCTGTGGCTTGACTTGACCACTGCTTGTTAAATAAGTAGTAACGTATACGACCAGTTTGCCATCACCATAACCTCATGACCAAGGTGCAAAAGCGATCAGGTTCCATTTACACAATATTTTGTTCGCGAGTCCAACTACCCGCAAAAAGGATTCTAACTCAAGAAGGGAGGGAATTTCATTTCACACCTTCACCGTGTGATATTTCAAGAATAGTCATGTCAATAACAAATTGAATATGTTTGAGCTACAAATTTTGGAGATGGATAAGGAAGTTAAATAAATTAGTGAGGCCTATTTTGGTTGAATAAAAATGCTGATTTTTTTTTTGGTTCTTATTAAAAAAAATTGGCATTTGCTTGTGGCGCGTCAATATTTTGTGTATTATAATTGGTTCGTCTCGATGAGAAGAATTTGAGAAATAAAAACATATAAAAAATTTCGTTTTCTTTTTATGTAGACAAATAATTCAAAGTTTCTATTTGTTTCGGATTAATTCTTTTTGAGATTGTCATCATAATTCTTTCATTTGCAAATTCCTCTCGTCGATACTAACCAATAATACACCTTTTTAGCCTGGTTGAATGTAGTGATCGATTAGTCATTAGCCTCCTAAAAGAATGGTCATTCAGCTTAGCAAAAATTAAAAAAAGAAAAAGAATGAGCCATTCACCTAAAGTAGTAAAATCATGATTTTATCCGTAATAGTATATTTTTCGTTATTTTCTTACGAACCCAATATTGTAGCCTTGTAAGGGATAGGGCTGCCCAACGGATGGTTCGAACCGTCCAATCCGAAATTGAACCGACTCAAGTGGATGACACTCACGGACATTGTCTCATATTTACTTAATACCACTCTATCGAAGGAGGCTCCCATTGTCTTTCCCTAGCTTATTATATGTTCCATATCTCATTAGTAACTCATTCATGGCAATTAAAATTTGGTGAAAGCCTGTGAACAATGAAAATCCAAAACATAAAAACAATTTCATAAAAGAGAAGCACAAAATGTAAAAATAGATAGAAAGCACACCAAAAACAAGGAAAAGTAGCTAGTAGTAAAAGAAATCTTGAATTCTCCTTTAGAGCATGGATTGCTAACCTTTCTGTGAGTTTATGAATAATGATAGTGGATGACTTTACAAAGGGAAACGACTTCTCAATCTCTTTTTTCTCTTCTTTAAAAAACAACGTAACGTGGGGGGAAGAAAAAGGGAGGTCAAGTAAAAAAAAGCCACAAATTGTGGCTGAAAATGTGGGGGCAAAAAAAAACAACTGACTAAAAAAAATTATTTTTCTCCCCTGAGAATTCACCACCAACTCATGGCACGCTCAAATAAAAGTAGATGAGGACAAAGAATTCACCACCGATCCGCAACCGAACCGATTCAATCAAACTTCACGAACGACAATCCGTGATAATCGAATTGGGAACCGAACTGAACCGCCCAAAAGCGATCCAGGTAAAAATACCTCAGTGGCCGAAGCTGCTACAATATTCAAGTCAAAGTAGTTTTGAATATCCGTATCAGCCGGTTCGTCTCGGGATTTGGTGGCTCCAATACCGATACGTACCGTACCGTATCGGCCAATACACTAAAAAAGTTAAAAAATTCACGACCGCTACACCCGATTCCCGCTACGTATCGCCAATACGTCCTAATACCGATACACCGATACCGCGACCGATATCGTCACCGATACCGCTATTTAAAACTATGAGTGAAACTGCCTTTTGCTTTTGAACAAGGGAGGGGTTCACCCTGGTGAAACACAACCTTACAATAAGAAGCATAGATCCTCCTCCTGCTCCTCCAATTCCCTCATATCCAGAACATTGCATCGATCCCTCTGGTGATTAGATGATCATGAGGATCCCATTTTATTGTTATTCCCTCAACCTGAACCTCCTCTTCTTCTTTCTCTTCATAAATACTGCTTCTCTTCTACTTGTTTCCTCATCATCATGCCATAGGAAAGAGAGAAGTGCTTTGCTCCAATTTAAGCAACTTTTTTCCATCAACTGTAAAGCCATTTCTCATCCCAGGGAGCGCTGCCCACCTATTTCCAGTCCAATTAGGATTGATTCTTGGATAGAGGGAACAGATTGTTCTGTGTGGGATGGGGTCCGTTGTGATGCCATGAACGGTCATGTTGTGGAACTCATCCTTCATACCAGCTGCTTGTATGGTACCATCCCTTCAAACAGCACCCTCTTTGATCTCCTTCACCTTGAGGAACTCGACCTCCGTTGCAACAACTTCAATTCCTCCCAGATTTCACCTTCATTTAGTCGTCGTCTCAGAAATCTGACCAGCCTCGACCTCTCTTACTCAAACTTTTCCGGCCAAATTCCATCCGACTTCTACTTACCGAATCTGAGTTACCTCTGCTTATCGGGTAACACAATAAGCGGAACAATACCTTCTTCGTTGTCCAACTTTCTGAACCTCGAGATTCTTGATCTTTCTTCAAATGAGTTGAGCGGCACCATCAAGCCTGACACGTTTGGGAAAAAATTAATGGTTCTTAGGCTTTCGTCAAATAAATTAAGCGGCACCATCGAACTTGACATGTTTGCAAAGCTTGAAAACCTTACGGATCTTGATCTCTCAAACAGCGGTCTCACCGCCAACTATGTGCGCTCTAGTAATACTACTTTTCAGCATATTTCATTTTTACAATTGGCTTCGTGCAACCTAAGTGATATCCCTTTTGCACTTCTGACAAACCCAAAAGAATTGATGATTCTAAATCTTAACAACAACAATATCAATGAAGAACTCCATCCACTGATCTGCAACTTGAATAATCTCCAATATCTTCATTTGTCCGACAACCAATTTTATGGATTACTCCCAGCTTGTTGGGGAAATTTCAGTTCTACTTTAGAGGTGCTAAAATTGCAGATGAACAATTTCTATGGGACCATTCCTCAAACATTTGGAAGAGACATGGAGACCTTGCAGGTACTTGACATCAGCCACAATGGATTCCATGGGATGGTTCCAAGATCATTGGCAGATTGCCTTTGGCTAGAGGTTTTGAATATGGGCCATAATTCGATAGCCGATGTTTTTCCATTTTGGCTTGGGGGATCAAAGAACTTGCAGGTTCTTGTCTTGCGACATAACAAATTCTACGGTCAGATAGCGCCACCTCCAAGAACAGAATGGTTTTTCAGCTACTTGCATATCATCGATGTGTCTCACAATGATTTTAGTGGCACCTTATCGGAAAAGTACATCGAGAGCTGGCATTCCATGATGGTGGCCAACGAGTATGATTCGCAAGGGCAATACATGCAAACAGCGTCACACGTCGGTAAGCCTGAGTTTTACTCAATGACCATAATGAATAAAGGTTACGAAATGGATCTTGTGAAGATTTTATCGCCCTTGTCGTTGTTGATTTCTCATCCAACAACTTCAGTGGAAAGATTCATGTATCCCTTGGAAGGCTTAAGGGGATTCATGTCTTAAACTTCTCTGGAAATGCCTTAACGGGTCCCATTCCATTGTCCTTGAAGAATCTAACTAACCTCGAGTCTTTAGATCTATCCAAAAACAAGCTCTCTGGAGAGATTCCTCAACAACTGACAAGCCTCACTTTTCTTGTAGTTTTTGACGTCTCACAAAACAATTTGACGGGGCTTATACCACAAGGTAGGCAATTTGAAACATTTTCAAACGCCTCATATGAGGGTAATCCGGGATTGTGTGGATTTCCACTTTCAAAAAACTGTGGAAACATAAAGGTTCCGGAATCACCATCTGACTTTAGTCATGAATCTATGTTCAAAGTTGATGGGTTTTGCTGGGAAATAGTGGTGATCGGGTATGGATGTGGACTAGTGATTGGTTTGGTGATTGGAAGTTGGATTATTCTAAAGAGAGAAGAATGGCTCGAGAGAATTTTCCGAGTAAAAATTCGTTCAAGGACAAAAAGATCAAAGAAGATTAAGTGACAACATGCACAGAGGAAGATGACCTTGGTGGAAATTACATTTTCGGTGTATTTACTAGGGTAGTTTTGTATCGTATTTTTCGGTGTGTTTACTGGGTTTGGTGTTTCGTATTGTTTTTTTTTTTTCCCGGGGGGTGGGGGGACCCCTTAGGGGTGTTTTCCCCCACTGTTTGATTATCTCATCTTCTTCATCTTTATTTCTGTATTCTGTACCTCATAATGTTTGTGATTATTGCAATTTTAGCCTGTTCTACTTATTAACCTTCGGATCTGGAGTTTTATGTTAACTTTGACACTTGCGAGTTCGTTGATTGAGAATTTGCTTGTTTGTGAATCTAATTGTGTGATTTCAATGGCGATCTGGTAATATGTGACGATTGGATCAAAACGATGACAAGAAGCCAAGTGAATTGACTCTTACGAATACTCGAAAGGACAGGCAATGAGGCAAACACCATAAACTCAACGAGGTGTAAAAGGGGATCAAGGTTCTCTTCACACAATATTTGGTTAAGAAGTCCAACTACCTGCAAAAAGGATTCTAAGTTTCTAACTCAAGATTGTGTGGGAGGGAGGGAATTTCACCCCTTCCATGTGGTATTTCAAAAATAGGAATATCAATAACAAATTAAATATGTTTGAGCTACAAATTTTGGGTACGTAATCTGAGTGAAAAATGGGTACGTCGGATCAACTAGTTGCAGGTATTCATTTGAGATGATTTCTCTCGGGTTCACATGAAAAAATATTTTAAATATTTTTAACTGTTCCGATTATTTGTGCGGGACCCCTAAGTGGGCCCCAAAGACCATCCGTACCCCATTGGTACAAACTCGATTGGTACCTCTAGTAGAGTTGAGTAAATAAAGCACTTCCAAGAATATATATATATAGGTGGATTTTCTAGTCCACACCTCCCGGAAATAAGAAAAACATGGTTTTTTTTGTGTTGCAAATTATTTTTGGAAAATCCGAGCCGTCCAATGTGTTCAGAAGGTGTTTTCAAGGGTCCATGCGGGAAATCTTCAAAAAAAAAAAAAACCGGGAAGGACTTGATCCAAGCAGTTTTTCGCAAAAACTGTATTTATATATTTTTGCGAAAACTGCTTGGATCAAGCCCTTCCCGGTATTTTTTTTTGAAGATTTTCCGCGGGAATCCCTTGAAAACACCTTCTGAACACATTGGATGGCTCGGATCGTCAAAAAAAAATTTGGATCATGGAGGTCCGGAAACGGGAGGTCCGGACTAGAAGCCCTCCCTATATATATATATATATAGGGTCTCCTTCTCCTCCAGACTCCGGACTTCCGGACCTCATTGATCCGAGCATTTTTTTGACGATCCGATCCGTCCAATGTGTTCAGAAGGTGTTTTCAAGGGTCCTCGCGAAAAATCTTCAAAAAAAAATACCGGGAAGGGCTTGATCCAAGCAGTTTTCGCAAAAACTTTATATTTACAGTTTTTGCGAAAACTGCTTGGATCAAGCCCTTTCCGGTTTTTTTTTTTTTGAAGATTTCCCGCGTGGACCCTTGAAAACACCTTCTGAACACATTGGACGGCTCGGATTTTCCAAAAATAATTTGCAACACAAAAAAAATCACTTATTTCTTATTTTCGGGAGGTTTGGACTAGAAGATTGGGCTATATATACATATACATACAATTAGCTTCCTGTCAAGGCTCCTGTATTTTAACAAAATTCGGACCTCTAATCTGGGCCGTTGGATCTAATCCAACGGCTGTGGGAGAAAATATCGTTTGCGGGTCAAATGACGGGTTAAATGCACTCGCGGGTCATTACTTGGGTCACTAGTACACCCGGGTCTTCACCTCCCATCTCATTTCACGTGTTCCACAGGAGAGAAGAGAGAAAAAGCGAACCAAGCGATTGAAGGCGATTTGCGAAGACGACGACGAACAGCTCGAACCAGACCCCATCGATCTCCATCTCTAGGTCTCTCCTATCTCCCTCTTTCTCTCTCTCTCTCTCTCTCTCTCTCTATATATATATATATATCTCGAAAACCCTAGTTTTTCAAAAAACCTAGATCTAATCGTACAAACTCGATCTCCATCTCACGTTCTCTCCTTTCTCTCACCCTTTATGAAACATCTCCTGCCAAGAATGCATATACTTAGTGTAAGAACAGAAACATGGTCTTAAGAAGAACAGACATTTCCAAGAAAGAGAGAGACCACAGTGGTTTTGGGTTTAACTCAGATGGTACATAGAAAATTGCAAACTCGAAACCGTTGGAGTGTGATCCAAACCCACAAACTATCTGGTCTAATACATTAAACAAAAAGCTTAGAATCGAATAAATACAAGCATAACTGATGATTCATGGTAAAAAGTCAAAACCCTAACCCTAGTTTCACGAAATCGAGTCCCTAACACACACACACAGAGGATCGAACAAAGAGAGTGAGAGAGAGAGAGAGAGAGAGAGAGAAGAATGTGAGATGGAGATCGAGTTCGTACGATTAGATCAAGGTTTTTGAAAAACTAGGGTTTTCAAGATACAGAGAGAGAGAAAGAGAGAGAGAGAGAGAGAGAGAGATAGATAGGGAGAGGGAGAGAAGAGAGACCTGGAGATGGAGATCGGTGGGGTCTGGTTCGACATGTTCGTCGTCGTCTTCGTGAATCGCCTTCAATCGCCTGGTTCGCTTTCTCTCTCTTCTCTCCTGTGGAACGCGTGAAATGAGACGGGAGGTGAAGACCCGGGTGTAATAGTGACCCGAGTAATGACCCGCGAGTGCATTTAACCCATAATTTGACTCGCGAACAATATTTTCTCCCGTAATAGGTCCGGATTTTGTTAAAATACAGGAGCCCTGACAGGAAGCTAATTGCAAAAATAATTTTTTAAAACTTCAAAACACCCAAAAACCTCCAGTCAGGGATCCCTGACTGAAAGCTTGCCGTATATAGGGCAAGCTTCTAGTCCGAACTCTGGGGCTCCGGACCTCCACATTCCCGATATTTTTTTTATGATCCGAATCGTCCAATGTGTTTAAAAAGTGTTTTTAAGAGCCCCGCGAGAAATCATAAAAAAATAAAATACCGGGAAGTGCTTGATCCAAACAGTTTTTCACAAAACTGTATATATATAGTAGTACACTTTTTGTGAAAAACTTCTCGGATCAAGGTCTTCCCGGTATTTTTTTTTTTTGATGATTTCTTGCGGGTACCTTTAAAAACACGTTTTAAACACATTGGACGGTTCGGATTTGGCAAAAATAATTTTATGTTGCCTCCCTGACTGGAAGCTTTATATATATAGGATAAACTTCCAATAAGGGTCCCTTATTGAAAAATACCATGCAGACCTAGCCTTTTTTTGTGTTTCCGGACCAAATTTTGACGATCCGAACCGTTCAATGTTTTTAACCAAAACTAATCGGATGAAGCCCTTCCGGGTATTTTTTTTGGACGAATCCTCACGGAGGCCCTTAAAAATGCATTTTAAAAACATTGAACGGTTCGGATCGTCAAAATTTGGCTCGGAAAGGTGAGGTCCGCATTTTAACTTCAATAAGGGATCCTTATTGGAAGTTTTTCCTATATATATATATGGTTATGTTATGTTATGTTGCAGCTTATACAGGGGGCTATTTTTATGCCCATTATCCAACCAAAAGTAGGTGTCTTGTCCATTTCAAATAACATTCTTCACATACTGTTGGCCTATAGTTCTGAGCATGAAAAGTTTCCTTATTATCCATGAGCAATCCATAGGAGCTTTCATATACCAAAAATAATGATCTTTTATGATACAACTGTAGATCCACTGCAACCGTGGTTTCCCTTCATTTTTGTGAACACAAACTTCCATCCGTTTGACTTTGGCACTTGCTCTTTTAAGATTTAAGCCTGATCATGAAAAATTCTCAAAGCTTCAACTTCATTCAAAATTTTCTGGCCATAAATTGAACTCATAATATTTTCTTGGTCATAATCTTCCAATAAGTGAAGAAATTGTCAGCAATAAATGGGGCCTATAGTCTATGTTAAGTGTTGTTTTGAGAACTCGGTTTTAGAAGTGAATGAGTGATTTGAGGTTATGGTCAATTGTACTATTTTCTTTTCCCTAATGAGATATTTGGGCCCAAATTTTATTTTTTTTATTGTTTGGCAGTTAAATGTGTCCAAACTAGCTTCCACTTATCACAGTTTCTAAGGCAAAACCATCTATGCTGGGACTAGAATATTCTCAAAAGATTTCTCACTTCCGTCCTAGCCGCAAGAAATTGTCAAATTTCAAACTCAATGCGTGAGTTTACTGTTCATGATTCCATTTGAGGTACAACTTGGGGTCAAGTGTCTTTTTATATGAACAGTTGAGCTTAGCTTAGCTGGAAGCTTGTGGGGACAGTTCAGCAGAAAAGGAAATCCAAAGTGGGTCCCAGAACCCAAACAGTCCTCTTCTTGGCTTCGTGGAGAAATCCCAATTACAAATGAGAGTGAGCCACGTGGAGGAACTTGGTTGGTTTCCGACAGATGAGGCATCATCTAGCCTATCCTTGCTGTGTGGTT
The DNA here is from genome assembly GCA_963854785.1 of Vaccinium vitis-idaea. NCBI lineage: Eukaryota > Viridiplantae > Streptophyta > Magnoliopsida > Ericales > Ericaceae > Vaccinium > Vaccinium vitis-idaea. The sequence continues at coordinate 37,301,610 of OY978223.1, forward strand.
CAGTGGATAGATTTGGATCAAACAAATCTTTTCTACTGGAAATTCACCTCATATATGAACCAAACTGTATCTATTTGCTTCAACTTTTCACTTGTGTTAGCAGAGAAACAAACCCATTTGATTTCTTCACTCCAATGGCTACCATCACTGCTTGCACTGCCCCTACCTCATCGTTTGTCCACAAGAGAATCGTAGCATCCCCTGCTGCCTCCTCTGTTCTTGGTAAGAATTTCTTGTGTCTTTATGTAACAGTTCTCAAATATGAGTGAATAGTAGATATAATGTTGTTTGTGTTTTTCTCTTGATTTTTTTATTGGAGATAAAATTGTCGTGACAGAATGATTTGTTTCGTAAAGCGCAATATCTCAGTTTCGAGAATAAGTTAATTTTGTGGAACTGACTCTTAATCTGTTTGGTTCGTCACTTTGCGGACTATGATGGGTTCAACCACAATGTTAAACTACCCAAATTACAGAACCATGTCGATCGACCAACTGGGTCTAGCTCAATTGGTCAGATTCCTTCGGAGGTTGGGAGTTCGAATCTTTCAACCTGCGTATGAGTGTTATTTTAGTTGTATTTGTTGGGCTTTTTCAGTTGGGTTGGTCATATCGTAATTGTGAACTTTGTTTTGAATCTCTCCACTTGCGTGTGGGAGTTTGATGTAATTCATATTTGTACTCTTTCTCCCATTCAGTAAATATTGAAAAAAATCTAGTGTTGAACGTAGATGTACCCAATTCGAAAACCAAGTAGTAATTTTTTCTGCGGTGTTTTCTTCGTGTTCGTTGCTTGATTTCTTAGATTTTGTGTATATTGTTTTCGGCCGAATCCGCAGCAAATGTAACGCTGGAAAATGAGAGAAAAGAGAGGAAAATGCTTTTTTTTTCTCATTTCAATCGGAGTAGGGAGAAAATTTCTAATGAGAGCCTTGGAGATGGTGTTTGGATACCTTAAAAGTTATGAGAACTTTTTTCACTCGGTCTAAATTGTTGGTGAACTATCTTTCATAAGGACAGTGTCAGCGACCTCGCCTTGTACTTTTTTACAACGCTGAATGAAAATCCTAGAGCCGCCTCTATTTCTACCACTTTCTTGCTAATCAAATGACCGTATCTAAATGTTACAGGGTTGCCGTCAATAGCAAAGAAGGGGGTAGTGAGATGTTCGATGGAGCAAAGGCCTACCGCGGAGGAGACCAGCAGCTCAAAAAAGGTTGGGATGAGTGGCTCATTGCTAGCTGCTGCTTGTGCCGCGACCATGTCGAACCCGGCGTTGGCTTTGGTGGATGAGAGAATGAGCACAGAAGGGATGGGGCTTCCCCTTGGCTTCAGCAACAACCTTCTGGGTTGGCTCCTTGTGGGTGTGTTTGGATTGATCTGGTCTTTCTACGTTGTCTACACTTCTTCCCTTGATGAGGATGAGGAGTCTGGCTTGTCTCTCTGAATAATTACAACAAGGGTTTCAATGTCAAATTGACAATGTTGTTGATTGTGTTGAAAAAAATGTGGAATTGCACTCTCTTATAATTTGTAATAAATTTTTTTTTGGGGAAGAATTTGTAATAATTACACTTGTATTTTACTTTTCTATATTGGTTGTCAATGCTGTGATTTGTCTTTCTAATTTGGTTTATTTTTCGTTTTTATTCACAAAACTTTAAGTTTGGCTAATAATTTTATACTTTTTAGATTCCTCTCGTTGAGACAAGCCAAGAAACTACAAAAAATCGACCGAGAACTAACAAATGCAAATTTTTTTAGAATAAGGACAAAACCAAAAAACCCCAAAAAACCAATTCTTTCAATTTACCCAAACCACCCCTAAGTTTTATTGCGAGGCAATACCTTATGACCTCGAATCACTTTAAAATAACTCATTCCCTTAACCAATTAGCCCCGAGGCTTAGTCTGGTTGGTTAGTGAGCTCCTGCCTCGAATCACTTTAAAGTAATGCATTCCTTTGTCATGTTGCAAAATGCATTCTACTCATATCTTCCAAATACTTTACAGATTATGATACATTCCGGCCATAATAAGAAAAAAATTCCAAAATATATATGATCCCAATAATATATACTATTAGCTGATTCTGTACTATAGGTCCAGTTGCGTAGTTCTGAGGTGAAGCATATAATTTACAAAGAAGAAATGGTGACTGCTAGATCTTGAAACATTGAAAATTAATTAAAGAATGGTATCTTTTGGAAAGTTCTTGCAGTGCTGTTGCAATTGCCTTTATCAAATTGGTCTCCTGATGTATTGGAAATTAGAAATAATTTGAAGCATGAAAAATAATTAAGCGTAGTTAGATGTCATAAATGTCGCATGTTTGTGTGTTTTTCTATTTAATTTGTACTTACAAAAGCTTCAGAGTTCACATGTCTCCAATGATTTAAAAATTACATTTGGCAATTATTAAATATTGTGTGCCACTGGAATCGAACAAATACTTGGATTAGATGTTAATATAAAAATATTTAGCACGAAAAATATCGGAAAAATTAGCGCTCCCTCTAATTAATTGTTTTATTTACTGTATTTGTTCTAGACCACCAATCATCAGCAGAATTTATTCTTAAAAAAACAAAAGATGATTAAATTAATAAACGATTGATTACTAAATAAATTTGATTTGTTTTTACTTTTTGCATATTCACATAGATAAAGAAATAAGTTGATCAACCAAACAGGTCTTTACTCACAAAATATGACCAAATCACAGTTTATAAATACGATACTGATAGCCAAAGGGTTAAGCAAATTTTTACAAGTCCCAGTGTGAGTGGTCTTACCTTTAACCGAATTGATTAAGGGATTAGTCGAGATGTGTATAAACTGACCCCAAAAATAAAAATCCCTCACAGTTGTTGATATTTCGGGATATTTTTTAGGTGTCAAGCGGGTACCACATACTGCGCAACCGTGAGGCAATCAAAACGTGACGCGATGTACCAAATGGGCTCATGTGACCCATGTGGCACGTGTTATACGGTACCGAACGAAGGCCCCACACCAAACAACGTGTTTTGATTGGCGCTAGGCACCATAGTTCGGTGTCGAGTGGTACCCGCTCGGCTCCGAAAAAGTTTTCAATATTCCGTTGTTATTAATTTATAGTCGCAAAGATTATATACAGAAGACCCTCCCAAAAATAGAAGCCAAACATGGCGACTTCTCTGAGCGCACCAAAGCTCACCACTTTCTCCTCTACCCAAACCCTCTGTAAACGCTTCCCAGTCTCTCTCTCTCCTCTCTTTCTCTCTCCTCGCTCCGCCTCCTCTTCTCCTCTGCTCCACTCCAAAGCCCGCATCGTTCTCTCCCCTCACCGCCCTCACCACCGCCGCTTCGCCGTTCGAGCGGCGGCGGAGTCCGACAATGGGGCCCACTACGATTTCGACCTCTTCACGATCGGCGCCGGAAGCGGCGGCGTTAGGGCTTCCCGTTTTGCGGCCAATTTCGGCGCTAAAGTTGCTGTCTGCGAGCTCCCTTTCGCCACCATATCTTCCGATACCGCCGGCGGCGTTGGTGGGACGTGAGTTACTGAATTTGGTTTAGCTTTGCATTTATGTGTCGTAACTTGAGTTCATTTGGTTTATCACTGGGTTTGGCCTAAGTTGTCAGTATTGGTTTATGTTTACTTTTTTTTTTGTAAATTTTTGTCCTTCATAAACTTTTGCCACTTTTGCATCAAATTTGTATGGATTATTGATTCATTTCGACTGGAGGAATTTAAAAAATAAAAAGTTATGACATAAACTTACTAAATACAATCCAAAACAGACATTTTTTTTGGTATTATATTTGTTAGTGCACCTTTTAATGTTTTGGTCAGGATTTCTAACTTTTTTTATTCCTATAATTGAGACGAATCAATAATTCCCAGATATTTGACAGTAAATTAGCAGAAGTTCATAAAAGATAAAAAAAAAATAGGATAAATAATCTAATGATAAAGTTAAGCCAAACCCACCTAAATACCTAAGATCAGATATTCAGCCCTCAGCCTTGTTAGGTTTGTTGCTTTGCTGTTCCGGATATATTCTTTTAGCCTTTGTGGAAGAAAGTGAACACAATTGACTTAATTGTTTGCTGGAGAAGAAAATTTTCTTTCTGTTAAGTTGCATTTTTCAGTATCGCTTCTTAGAATACTTTTTGGAAACTGTTTTTGAGAACAAAAACAAACATCATTTCGTGTCGCACTATGGTTTTTGAATGTATGAAGAAATCGTCTTCGCTTTGTCCCCAACATGAATTCCAATGGAACAAGTTTTGAAACTGTCAACCAAACAAAGGTGTTTTACAAACAATGAGCACAGAAATCTAATTCTGAAAACTTCAGGGCTATGGTTTGTTTTAATAATTGCAAATCCAATGGTTGGTTTTAAGAATTTTCAAATGATGGTTCTTTTTGGGTTCATTGTGTGGTTCTGTTTGGAAGCATGAGCTATCTGAAAAGTGTTATGCGAAGTAGTTGTATTGTCATATTGATCTCAAAAAAATAGACAGCATGCAAGAACATCAAGATGAAATTGCTCTTATACATTTACCCATGTGCAAGTTTTAGAAGAAATTATAGGTTATTGTACAGTACTGGATTGTGTTTGGAAGCATTGCTTTGTTTAAATCACTCCTATTCTGTGTGAGTACTGAATTACTGGCTTTATGCCAGGCGTTGAAACTTGATTTTCCTTGTATGTGAAGTAAGTTCTTGGCTGTAATGGATGTTTTTGCATTTATTGCCAGTTCTCATTTGTTAAAAAGAATGTGGAATTTGCATTATCGTGGGTTAGGTTGACGAAGAAGGAATCAAGGAATGGATGTATTTCAGGGGCAACTGAATGCCGAAATGCATGCTGAGATTGTTATGCGAACCTTGCTTGAATAGTTTTACGGGTAATCGATGCTGGGGGTTTTTTCAAGCATAGATTCACACTAGCTATCCTAAGTTAAACTTTTCTTTTCTTTTCTTTTCTTTTTATTTTTTTATTATGCTTGCTAGTATTAGAGATGTTTGCAAAGCACAACTGCAATTTTTTTTTCCGTCCGCCTCGAATACATTACACAACTTCAGCATTCCATGTTCAACATTGAGATTATCTGCGAGTTGGTAAACAAAGGTTTTATTTTTGTTGCATGATGGCATGAAGGTGTGTGCTTCGTGGATGTGTTCCAAAGAAACTACTTGTATATGCATCCAAATTTTCTCACGAATTTGAAGAGAGTCGTGGTTTTGGATGGAAATATGATGCTGAACCCAAACACGATTGGAGCACCCTGATGGCTAATAAGAATGCTGAGTTGCAGCGCCTAACTGGTATCTACAAGAACATTCTGGAAAATGCTGGTGTCACTTTAATCGAAGGGCGTGGAAAGGTTTGATGTTGTGTTGCCATTTTACACTTCAACTTAGTTTGTGATATAAATGCTGGGAACGTGTATTCACATTTAAAAACTTTTTGTAACTGATGCAAATGATTTTGCATGACTCTATGCACAGATTGTGGATCCGCATACAGTGGATGTAGATGGAAAGCTCTATTCGGCAAGGTACATACTGATTGCAGTAGGGGGGCGCCCCTTCATTCCTGAAATTCCCGGACGTGAGTTTGCGATAGATTCAGATGCAGCCCTGGATTTGCCTTCCAAGCCCGAAAAGGTTGCAATAGTCGGGGGAGGTTACATTGCGCTTGAGTTTGCTGGGATTTTCAATGGTTTGAAAAGTGATGCCCATGTATTCATACGGCAGAAAAAGGTTTTGAGAGGTTTTGATGAGGAGGTGAGGAATAACAGTCTACATGGGTGTCTTTGTTCAGTATTCAATCAGACGATAGTTTCGCCTCATGCACAAAACTTGTATTTCTGTAGGTCAGAGATTTTGTTGGAGAACAGATGTCTCTAAGAGGGATCGAGTTCCACCCAGAGTCATCGCCTCAGGCTATCCTTAAATCAGCAGATGGTTCACTGACTTTGAAGACTAGTAAAGGAGCCGTTGAAGGTTTCTCTCATGTCATGTTTGCTACAGGCCGCAAGCCTAATACGAAGGTTTGATTTTTATTGGGTGACTTTTGTTTGCACACTGTTTATAAATAGTTTTCCTCACTTTCTTCCATGTCAAGCAATGGATACTTTTCATACCTTGGATTTGTGCCCACTGCCCAGAAATGGGCAACATGTATTTAACATGAAGTTTATACAACGCTTTGAAGTCAGACATTTGTTTTAGAGCTTAAATGAATTGTACGCTGAAATATGTATTCACTGAACCAATGTTAGATGACTGATACTTGAACTCAATTTCCATTGCAGAATTTGGGATTGGAGAAGGTAGGGGTAAAAATGGCCAAGGATGGAGCAATTGAGGTAGATTCTTTGTGTTTTTAGACGTCTCTTTTACTTTTTGTCTTTCTTTCTATCTCTCTTTCTCTCTATCTTGTACTCCAACATGGTGCATTTAATAATTTGTTCTCTTTTCTACTTTGTTCAGGTGGATGAATACTCCCGTACATCTGTTCCGTCCATTTTCGCTGTTGGAGATGTCACAAATAGGATAAATCTAACTCCAGTTGCTTTGATGGAGGGAGTTGCAGTGGCAAAAACTCTTTTTGGGAACGAACCTACAAAACCTGATTATAGGTACTCTATGAGTCTGTCTCATCATCATATAGTAGTAGTTGATAGCCTCAGCGAGGTGGAAAAATCTCCTAATTGTGCCTATGGAAATCCATTCTAGTACTCTATGCATCAGGTAGTTGCTTAGAGGTTTCGAGGACCATATGAAAACTCTAGACTCTGTTTTACATACCCCCTTGAGTTTGTAATGAGAAAGTTGAGTTGACTGCTTATTGAACATTGGTGAGACAAGGTGATGAGTACTAGCTTTCTGACCATATTATCTGGCTTTTGATTAGGGCTGTCCCATCTGCTGTGTTTTCCCAGCCACCTATTGGACAAGTTGGCAGTTCAGAAGAACAGGTGATGCATATTGTGAAATGTGCATGCAACATGTCCAGTTTGCCTTCTGGTGCTCATCATTACAAGGTGTTTTGCAGGCTGTAAAAGATTATGGTGATATTGATGTCTTCACAGCAAACTTCAGGCCCTTAAAGGCTACTCTTTCTGGGCTCCCAGACCGGATTTTCATGAAACTTATAGTATGTGCAAAGACAAGAAAAGTTCTTGGGTTGCACATGTGTGGAGAAGATTCACCAGAAATTGTGCAGGTTTTGTCCCTTCTACATTCAGTTTTTTTTCTTCCATTCGGGAAAATTTCAGCGGTCATCTGAAATTGGTAGTTCAAGGCTTCAAGCTTTCAATTGATCAGATTTGTTTATTGAATTTCAGGGATTTGCAGTTGCAGTGAAAGCTGGCTTGACAAAAGATGATTTTGACGTCACAGTGGGTATCCATCCTACTGCAGCAGAGGAACTTGTCACTATGAGGACTCCTACATGGAAGATTCGAAGCGGTTCTCCACCGGAGGTTGTCTGCTAAGATCTTAGATATTTGTAACTCTAAATAAAAATTTATATGAACATATTCATGTGATTTCTCATCTGCCAAACAAATTTATGCCGTTCTTTTCCCCCCTAGTATTCTTGCTTCTCTGCCTTTCTGACCCCGAAAAAAAAAATTAAATAAATAAATTTGGGGCACAAGTTGATTCGCAAACTTGTAAATGTAGCTTGTACATGAATAGATTGATACTCCATATGCAATGAAGTCTGAAAATGTGACAAGGACTATGTTCTTAGTTAATTCTCACACATTATTGTTCGTTGTCTTTCATGTTCACATTTTCATTGATTGGGTTAGAATCCTATTTAAATCCTTTCAGGGTAAGGTCTCTGAGGCTAAAGCAGCAGCTGGGGTTTAGCATCACACCACAGCCATTATTAGGTGAGAACAGTCGCATAACTTCTATCTATACCCTTCATTGTGAATATACTTTGTTACTGTTTCCCAGTTGTTTAAGCTATTCAAACACTGGAGAAAATCCTATTTAAATCATCTAGCCTGACATGGATTCCTATAGAGCATTTTCTTTCTTATATTCGCTTAAATAACTGAATTTTAGAATGGCAAGGTCGAAACAGTGTGGTGTCTGAAGCTTTTGAACCTCAATTGTTCATTTATTGAACTTAATAGACCTTCAGAAATTTAGATCCGATGATGTTTTGCAGGATGACTTTCTCCGGAAATTGAAGGTGGAATCCTTTTAGAGTTGAAATGGTTTACAGAAACCTGGATGTAAATCTGCAGCAGCAATGGAGCTCTCTTGGAAGGAGCGTGAAGAGAATGCTATATTGATGAGCCCGTCAATGATCCTAACTGAAGATAGATCCTTGTAGTCTTGTTTCTTCGACATGGTGTGATATTGCGGCAGTTTGAAAGCCGATGATATACATAATACATGAACTCCAACCTTCCTTCTTTTACCCATACTAGTTTTGAGGCATACAAGTAGCAGATAAATTGAAACGTTTGAGTGATCATTAACATTTTCTCTATTGGAATTGGCGTCAAAAGAAAAGATTTTCTTGTTGTACATTAAACATAACGACAATATTGTGTTGATCTTTCGCAATTTTTTTTGCTCCAATTGAGACTTGGGTGTGAATTTGTGCTGCGGCAGTTGATATTTGTTTTCTCGCAAAACATTCAATGTAGCCACTCGATCTTCATCAATGGACTGCAACTTTGTTGTTGTGGTTCTAATCATTACCTACAGCACAGTACGCTTTTTTCCCAAGTTCTGTTGGTGTTCGGTCAGTTTTGCCGGTAAATTCCCCTTGTAGTGCTGCATTTGGGCTCTAAAGGACAACTGAGATTCATGGGAAACAAAGTTCAGCAACAGAATGAATGGAGGGAATCCAATTTAAACAGCAACGAACAAACAGTAGTTGGAAAGTCATTGGATTGAAAGAACATAGAATTGAACAAAGAAAAAAACAAAAATACAACAAATTTAACAGGCAAGACTCTGGATGGATATTCGGCTTCTGAGTGTGTAGAGAGCAGAAAATATCAAAGCTGAAAGTACCCAAATCAAAACTCGGCCATAAATTACCAAACTGGTTTGATTCTCAAACGGTAGCTCATCAACCACCCATCATACAGCCAAATTACCACTCCCTTGTGAAACAACCAACCAGGGCACGGACTTAAAGGAGTTTTTCCAGACATACTGAAACCAAAACTGTGGCGTGACAAAGCAGGTTGAAACCCATGTGCCTCCGCGCAAAAATTCAGATACACGACTACAGAATGTTGACAAACAAAATGTAAAACAAAAAAAACAACCAGTCCTCGTCTGTTTTATGCATGTTGATAGTGATGCAACTTGTATAACACCACTTTTCCAGCAGCATTTCCTGCTGCCATGAAGCCTCCGCCAGGACTAAAATCCAAACAACGAGGATAATGCAAGTTCTGATTTGGCGGAGGCCAGTTCGAGAAAACGGTAAATGATGGTACGTGAACCAGCTTTAGACTGTTCTTCTTCATGGTCGAACAGATGGCCAAAATCTGAGCATCGTTATTGAACTTCATAAAATCAACCTTAGTAGTTAGGTTCTCAATGGTCTTGATTGGTTTCCTCTTTCCACCAAAAAACTCTTCTCTGTTGTAAACATTCACAATCCCGCTGTCTGAACCAGACGCAAACAAACTTCCACTTGGATTAGTACAAAGAGATGTACCAGTCAAGCAACCTTCATCAATGCCCTTGTGGAAGCAACCCCTAGTTCTCAAATCCCAATGGTAAACATGCCCATCACCACCGGAGCTAAGCAAATGTTGCCCATCATTAGCAAAAGCTAATGACCGAGCAGTCCCATTCATTTTCAGGGTTCCAATTAGATCCTTTGTTTTTTATGAAACTAGCAAGATATACCCTTCATTACCCACAAAGGCAATCGTATTGGAATCTGGCGAAACCTCAAAAACTTCCAAGCTCTTCTCCTCCCTCCCAGTAAAGGGGCCAATCTTATCTACACTTGCTTTCACAAGATCAAGACAATAGAAGAACTTTCTTCTTCCCGCTGCTATTGCTTGAGATCCATCAGGTAAGAAACACGCCTTTCGAATAGGCAAATCCTCCAGGAAAATGCTTTGTATTTTGGTGTTCCTTTTCCCATCTATCTGAAAAAATCTCAGCTTTTTATCCAAACCCCCGGTAAGAAGTAACTGGGCGTTTCTATGGAATTGAACTGAATTTATTGGACCACTGGAAGGATCCTCTGCATTTGCATCCACTAATCTTGAGTACCCAAGGAGTCCAGGCAACAGCTTTGCACTGCTTTTCACAACAAGGTCCTCAGTAGATCGAAGAATATCGTCAACACCTTCAACATCTTTATAACCCTGTGCCAAAACTGCCTCATTTTCTTTTTCAGAATCTTCGTCATCGGAGCTGTAATTCCTTGACCTGGAATCCAGTTGGGCCCACTCAGTGCCCGGGTTTAGCTTTGCATGTTAAGCCCTTAATCTGGCAACATATGCGGAACCAGAGATCACACTTTCATCTTCTTCCTTCCTCAGCTTCCTCAATCTGTTGACTTTAGCTATATTTATACTGGTCTTTTCCTCCTCGTCATCCACCCATACAGGTTTCCTTTGGTCAGTTCCTTCCTCGTCATCACTGCTTTGACTCAATCCTGCAACGTCTTCATAAACAGAGAGTACACTATTGGCAGACCTATCCGTAAAGAACAAAGCAGGACTTTTGTCAATCCCATACCTCAATTCCTCATCATCTTCCTTCCCAAACTCAACTGGGGAGTACAAAGAACCAAACAAAGAGTTTTCCAACTTCTTCATTTCTTTTTCTTGCTCAATTTCCAACTGCTTGTCCTCTTCTTCATTACGTTTTTCCTTTCTCTTCTTTACTTTGTATGTATCTGTCTGGTCCTCTTTTCTATCTTCAAGCTCTTGATCATCTTCCGATAGTGAAGGCTGGTCAGAAGCCTTCCTTTTAATCTTCTTAACTCGGTCTTTAGGAAGCGCATTTTGAGAAATCAAACTCATCTTTTTGTAAAATGTTGATTTCTGCAGAAATCAAACAGTAGACAACTGCAGTCACTTAGAACATTAACAGGAAAATGCTCCTCAGGTTTGGAAAATAAGCAAAGAATCCAACAATACTCGATCGCGATCATCCATGCAGAAAACAATGTGCAAACTAACTTATATATCCTGGTTCTTCAACTAGCACAGTTAGCACCAATTTCACTAAGAAATAAAAGCAAAAAAGGAAGAAGGTACAAACACCAACAAGAACCATAAAGATTAAAAATAAGAATATGAAACAAAGCGAGGAAAGGAAGAAGAAGAAGAGGAATCAAAATGCTTACTCCAGCCCTTACCCTTTATCTTAAACTCAAAATTTGCGTAACCACCACCCCCATTGGAGTGTCATAATGATATTCCTGAGCTAGCATGTATGCCATTCACATCCCATGTCTACCCAGTAAAAGACACGAGAACCAGAAAATTGTTCAAAAGCAGTTATTTACTCATATTTCCCTTCTTACACATGATGGAAAGAATATGTACACAAACCTTTGTGAGTCATGAAAGTTGATCAACTCATCACCCCAAATTTCGCGTACATGTCAACCAAGGATGTCGACGTGAATAAATTTGACCCAAACCCAGTTTTAGTTACATGATTATATATCTGTTGACCTTCCCGATTGGCCAAACTCAACCACAAGGTTTAGCTAACCATGAAAACGTATAGTTATCGGGCGAAAAACGCGAGTGCCTTCTTAGTTGTCTATACAAAGTGATAGACCAATTCGTGTTTCTATGTGAGCTCAAATCATGGTTTTACAGAGGAAAGTGAAGTCTTTTGAGGCATTTGATCGAACACGCAATGAGCGTGATGAATTCCAGCTAGAGGAAAACAGGTTGTGATGAATTCAGTGAGGAGGTAGGTGTTGGTTAGCTCAAATTTGGAGAAGTCTATTTCCATGCACGGGCAATTGATTAGAAATCCATAACCCACTACTCCAGCGACTGAAGCGAACTATTCGTAGCTCGCTAACTCTCCTAAGCGAATTAAACGACGTAACCAAAAGGACTTCCATAGTAGAATTCTTATTGACTGCGTCACTAGTAGAAAAGGGGGAAAATATGGAACTGCAGGGGCGGCCCTGTGCAGCAGCCTAGAAAGCGACTGCACGGCCGGCCCTGGTGTAAGGGAATCAGGCATCCTTAACACACGCACGCGCACACACACACAGAGAGAGAGAGAGAGAGAAGTGTACCTGTTCGATTTACGACTGGGGCTGTAACCAAGGTTCTGAATACCATATTGGCTCGAGTACCGGTTTTCCTATTGGTACGGTACAATACCGGTACCGGTAAATACCGGGTACCGTATCGGATTTATATATCATAACAAAAATAGAGCAGCTACACAAGTCTGTGTTTCCAACTAAAAGGTGAACAAAAATAGAGCAGCTACACAAGTCGAACCCCATATCAGTTTTTCTACCAAACATCACAAGTGGAACCCACAATCAGGAGCAAAAATAGAGCAGCTACACGTAGTCACGTATACATACACATACCCAAAAAAAAAAAAAAAACTCTTTAATTGAACACACCAGACAAGAGCAATGGTGACAAACTCTCACCAAAACACAGGATAGGTACTGTCAAAGTCCTCTACACGCAAAGGCTCGTCTTTACAATAGTCCAGCCAAGAGACACTAGAGGTTTCAAAAAGAGCACTACAGACGGAAAAGGTCTACCAGTGACCCAAAAAATCATGGGTTTGATCGAGACAAAAATTAAGGGGAGTGAGGACAAAGATTGTATCGAGACAGAGCTTAGGTTAGATCTTTTACCCACCTGATCTTCCCTTGCGGCTTGGACGACCTTCCTCCGTTCCTCGACGTCGCCGGAGAGCTGTTTGAAAGGAGATTCAATCGCCGCAGCAGAATGAGAGAGAGAGAGAGAGAGAGAGAGAGAGAGAGAGGTAGATCGGGAGAGTGAGAGAAAGATAAAGGTAATAGGGTTTTGCACTTTTGCTGGGTTTTGCTGAAAAGAGGGTTAATTTTGAACAAAACTACGAAATTGCCATGTTTTCTAAGTACCGGCCGGTTTTTTCAATACCACCGGTATGGACCGGTATTGTACACAGTATTAGGGGTACTTGGTTACCGTTACAGTACGGTATTGGGGTACTTGGTTACCGTTTAAAAACGGTAAGTACCGGCTAATGATAACCTTGGCTGTAACTGATTACATGGGAAACCCTAGAACGCAGAGAAATTGTATAAACAGATTGCGACAATTACATATACGAAACCCTAGAAGAAGATTGTGTAAATTACATACGAAGGCCCTAGAACTTGATATGTGTCACAAATTACCCCCTTTAATTGTATCATTAATATGCACAAAATGTGAAATTCACATTTACAGTATTTTCTCCCCCTGCCTTTTTCATAATGGTATTTCCGTTGATTTTTCAATCACAACACGCCTAGTAAAAAATATATATATATCATGTATGCTGATAAAATGATACACCTAATAAAAAAATGGTTAGAGATAAATGAGGGTGACTGACTACTAGTTTGTCTCAGCTTTTTATCGTGAATACCAATTTTGAAGGCTGAACAATGAAGGCCAACATTGATAAATAAAAAGACATAAATCGATGATGGCGAGTTTAGCCGATGTGCACTTCTTTGGACTCTGATAACAGTACATGAGTAGCCTGACTATTCGTATGGGTGTCATAACAGAAAAAGCTTGGGTGAAAAAAAAATAAGAATAGATTAAGATCTTAATTGATAAGACCAATAAACATGAGAGTTTTCTAAATTTGGAAGTCTGTATTTAAAAAAAAAATAAGTTTACGTTATATAATTTTTTAATTCTTCCGTCAAAAATTAATTGTGCGTGCTTAGGCTGTTAAAAACACCCCTATTGATTGATACTTGATTGAGCTGATTTTTTACATATACGTTCAAAATATTTATATAAAAAAAAACTCGAATAAAAATCAGCTCAATCAGATTTTTAAAACTGGTAGGAGTGTTTTTCAAGTTTGGTAAATTGTATTTTTCAAAAAATAAGTTCACATTATATATTTTTTCAATTTTTCCACCAAAAATTAATTGTGCGTGCTGGGCCGTTAAGAAAATATATAACATGAATTTAATTGTGCCCAGCACGCACAATTAATTTTTGGTGGAAAAATTGAAAAATAATATAACGTGAACTTATTTTTTTGAAAAATACAAGGGGTGTGAGTGTGTGACACCAATAAGGATGTTTTTTAACGGCCGAAGCATGCACAAGTGAGGAGTTTTTGGGGTGTGGAATTAATCAGAACGGAGGCCTAATGGTGTTAGAGGGAGTTGGAATTGGGAGGGGATGAATGCAACGTGTTAGTTTCCTAGGCCCTATTTGGCGACGTTGTTAGCACCCAAATTTGCCTCTACCCCGGATTTGTAATCTAGGGCCCACCACCAGCCGGTGTTTGGCACAAAAATTTCTTCCCCAACTCCACCCGGACTATATTCACTGTTTGGAGTGCATATCCGGCTTCACCCGGATTTGCCAACGACAACCCTGACCCTATCATTGGCTAACAAGGGTGGATTTGGGGTTTTTCTACCTATTTTACCCCTCCAAATCCGGGTGATTTGGAGGGTTTTGAACAAAAAAAAATATTGAAACAGGAGTAATTACCATCGTCGGAACAACCATCTTCTTTGCCGGAAAGATTACCATCGTCGTTGGAGCAACCATGGGTTTAGATCTAAAATATTTTTTTGGCCTGAGAGGGGTAAAACCATCATCGAAGCAACCATGGGGTAGGAGGAGGTGGTGGCGGCTTGCCGGTGGAGATGTGAGGTCGGAGGAGGAGGGACCCGTCAGCCCGAAGCCGTCGTCATCGCAGATCCAAAATGGGTGGTCTCTCTACTTTGAGACCTCCTAATTTTGTAATACTACACATTTACCCCATATTTATAATACTACTTATTACCCCACACCCCCTAACTTTATAATACAAATTTAAATTGTCTTTTAATTTGCAAAAATTTAACTTCCTGATTTTTATTTTTATTTTGAATTTTTTTCATAATTATTATTTTATAAATATGTGATACACTTTTAATATATTTATGTAATTATTGTGTATTTATTCTAAGTATTATGTATTTATTTTAATTATAATGAAATTACACCATATTGTCAATTAAATTAATGAACTGGGGGAAATTCAGTCATTTGCCCTCTTATCCACTCTCCAAATCCCCCTTCTCAAAATATCATCCAAACACCTCACTAACAAATCCACCCTTCTTATGAGGTGGGACCACCCTCATTACAAATCCACCTTCAAATACACCCTCATTACAAATCCACCCAAAATCGTATCCGGTCGCCAAACGGGGCGCTAGGGGTGTGATACCAACGTCGGATAGCAACTCTCCGACAGCGGATTTGGAGTGCTTGTTTTGCCATATCTGCAAGGGAGGTCCCAATTCTGCAAGGGAGTTCTCTCTCATCTTATGATTCTTATCCATGACTATAAGTATGATCCCTGCAACAACCGGCGAGTTTCGTCTATCTCAGCTCTAGTTTTTCGTGATCTTAAAATAGGCTTGAAGTCGGAAGTAATTTGTTGTGGCGCCGATGCTTGCGGGTAAAATCCGAAACTTGACGGAACAAGCCGGGACAGGCCGATGCCACCGGTAAATGCTAAAAAATTGAGCGAAACGAAACTAGACGTCGAAGGTACCAGATTCTTCCGAAAACGAGACATACATATAATTTTATTTATCAATTTAAACACACAAATAGTTTCACAAAGTGTAATATTATTAAGTCAAATTAGTATTGATATGATGGAACTTCATATCCTTTAAAATTAGAGTGACTGCTTTTAATTAGGTTGAGTTTCCCAAAATAAGTCACAGTGCGAAAAATCACTTGTAGAATTTGTCTTCAGTTTTTCTTTTCGTGTTTGTCAGTTATTGTATTAATATTTTATGACTTACAATATTTGTTTTCTTCGACAAGAGGAATTGAAAAGGTAAAAAAAATATGTTTTTTACCCAAATTTTTTTGAGAGGACAAACTTATTGGTTTTGTCAAACAAATGAATCTTCAAGGACAAACCCAGACTAAGGCAGTTAGCCCAGTTGGTCTGTAGCCCCTTCTATAAGAGTGAGGTTCTGGGTTCGACTCCTATGGAGAGGAGGTCAATCCTTGTAGTTTACTAACATTTAACAGCTAACTCTACTAATGTATATCGAATGGCAAAAAAAAAAAAAGGAAAAACCCTAGGGAGAAGCTTTTCTTGGGGTTTGCTCCTGGCGGCCACCTCCCTCCCCCTCCCCCACGGCCCTCTTCCATCTTCTTCCTCCTCCTCCTCTCCTCTATTGTACCCCACTTGGTTTTCGGCAACCCCCCATGGCGACAGTCCTTCTCTCCTCCTCCAATGGGGGACCGAAACCTGATTTTTTGACTAGGGGGAGCCGCATATGGGGATTCCAAATCCGGACTTCCGACATTGACAGCTAGCAGTGGCGTCAACTTCCCGACAACTCCAGCAATCTCTTTTTTCTTGTATTTTATGTTCCTTTTATTTCCTATATTTTTCTTTTCTGTTTTTTGTTCTTTTACTTAGTTTTAGGTTGTAATGCTTGATTTGGCTCAATGGAGTTTCTTTCTCCTGGCAAAAAAAAAAAAAAATTGGTAGATAACCCCCAAGTTCCTCTAATTTTTTTTTTCACGTCACATTGTAATTAAAAATAATTCTTTTAATAATTTGTTGAATAATCCCCTTACCTCTATCGCAGTCAAATAAAAATATTACAGTTTGGACGACTTGGCCTATATCTCCCCCTCAGTGCCAGCTCGAGTTTTTTTAGGCTGTATGCGAATTTTATTTTTGAGACCCATTGTATAATACCAAAAAAAAAAAAAAACTACAAGATTAAAAAAACAATAATAACACGAAGTTCGATTATATACGTTAATCCGAAATATATTACTTAAACATCACCCTTCTCACATTTTTCGTAGCAAAAGTAGTAATTAAGCTCTCATAATGAAGTTTAGACACCATATCTTTTTCAATAGATAACATAGCTAATCCATTTAACATTTATTGAATATTATAGATGTATATGTATGTATAAGGGTATAAAATATCTGGGGGCTCACAAATTAGTTAAAATTTGGGGGCCAAATGCGGCTGCATCCTTGGTGTATGTCCAAAGGCGGCTCCGTTCCCCCTGTATATATAACGGAGGAAGGGTGTGTTTGGTTGGATGGAGTCCACTTCGGAATGGAATCATTATTCCAATGGAATTTTGTGTTCGTTATTTGAATACCAAATTATATCTCACCTCTTCTCTATTTTCCATCTGTTTTTCGTTCCAGTTATTCTCATCGTTTCTAATGTGTTTCTTCTCCATGGCAGGTACACGATTTCAGCAGCCCATGCATGCTTCCTTGAGGAGGAGGTGGGGAGGATAGAGCCGGGGGTGCCAGCAAAAAAACCCTCTAGTTTTATATAGGGAAAAATAATTTTCAATAATTTTCTTATGAATTATATAGGCTCGCCCCTGCGTGGTGAAATTTCTGACTCCAGGATCCCCTTGAAAATTTGCCGATTTTGTTGTGTTGTCGATTAAGCCATGGGAATCATGGGATGAGTTCATGGCTTAGTTTATGTTGTGTTGTTGGACAAAATCGTGATCTGGTTTTAAATTTGTGAAATAAATGAATGTTGAATTCGCAGTTCATGGCTTCTACATTTATCTTCACAATTTGGTGTTTGTCTGAATGGGTAGGTCACTGTTTGTATTGGTGTTTGATTATGTTTTGCCTTATGGTTTTAAATCTCTGTGGTTGCTTTGCTGAAGAAGGTTTTGGTTGGTTAAAACCATTGAAATGTGATTCTAGCATATCAAACGCGGGAATTAGAACGAGAATTCTATTCTTGCTATGAATTCCGATCGAGCCACAGCCAAACATGGGTATGAGAATGATGAATAAAATCTCAATTCCTCCAATTCACATTCCATTCCATCCAACCAAACTTACTCTTAAGCAATAGTAATTAAAAATATTTATTATTGAAATGTGAAGCCATCGGAATTATCTAAGCTCGACTTTTGCAATATTTATTATTGAAATGACACAACAATTAAAAATAAAAGTTTGTGTTCCTCAACCACTTACTATCAAAATGGAATGCGACGCACTCTTAAATCCCGAAGGCCGAAAGTCATTCATAATTGATTCAAAACTTATATTTTCAAAGCAATTTCATTTTTTTCTAAAAACTTTCTAAACATACCATATGAAATTGGGGCCCCATGAAATTGATATCCAGTTTAGAGTTCTAGTGATCGGAAGCCAAACCCAGTTGGGTGAGGTGAAGGTACAGGTCGTTGGGGTGGTCGTCAAGTTTGGGCCGTTCAGGCTGTATCCAACAGCCGTCCTTGCCTCTTACCTTGCCTTTGTTCTCATCTTGCCTCCAATTAGGTGGGACCATGTAGTCGTCCTTGAGGAAATCACAGCTCTTGTTCACCAGTGCAGGGTCCCTTCCACTTGATAGCGCAAATCTCTGGCTTTTGCCGTGGTACCTGCAATTTAATTACCATTATTAATTGGAAAAAAAAACCAAAATCAGACAATGTAGGTAAATAATGTTTCCATTTTTCAAATTTCGAATCATAAATAATAAAGTGCATATATATATATATATATATACACCGGTGATCCAGTCAAGGATCCCGGATTGAAGGTTTTTGGGGGTTTTGAAGGTTTTAAAAGATGTTTTTGCATGATCCAAGCCGTCCAATGTGTTCAAAATGTGTTTTCCAAAGTCCACGCGTGAAATCTGCTAAAAAACAAACCGGGAAGGGCTTGATCCAAGCAGTTTTTCGCAAAAAATGTATATTTACAGTTTTGCGAAAAACTGTTTGGATCAAGCCCTTCCCGGTATTTTTTTTTATGATTTCCCATATGGACCTTTGAAAACACCTTTTGAACACATTTGACGGTTCGGATTATGAAAATTTGATCCGGAACTATGAGTTCCGGACTTAGGAATCCCGGACTAGATCGGGACTCATATACATATATAGGCCAAACTTCTTATCCACACTCCAGGATTTAAGGAAAAAATTGGGTTTTTTTGTGTTGCAAATTTTTTTTGGAAAATCCGATCCGTCCAATGTGTTCAGAAGGTGTTTTCAAGGGTCCACGCGGAAAATCTTCAAAAAAAAATACCGGGAAGGGCTTGATCAAGCAGTTTTTCGCAAAAACTGTATTTATATATTTTTGTGAAAACTGCTTGGATCAAGCCCTTTCGCAAAAACTGTATTTATATATTTTTGCGAAAACTGCTTGGATCAAGCCCTTCCCGGTGTTTTTTTTTGAAGATTTTCCGCGAGGACCCTTGAAAACACCTTCTGAACACATTGGACGGATCGGATCGTCAAAATTTTTTTTGGATAAAAAGTCCGGAAATGAAAAGTCCGGATAGGAAGTGGAACCTACATATATATATATACCTACATATATATATATAATGCCCATTAGGCCTAAATTTTGGTGGTGGGTTTTGAATTATGAATATTAACTGCGGATCCTTGGATTCCAAATTAATTTTTTTTAATAAAGAAAAAAATCAATAAAAAATCAGATTTTTTATTTTTTGAGTTTATTAAAAAAATTTGAGTTTGGATCACAATTTTTAGGTTTTACGATTTTTCTCGTTGAGAAGAACCAATAATCCAGTTTGACGCAAAACTAATAAATGCGATTTTTTTTAAATAAAGACAAAATATAAATCGAGTGGCTTATTTAGCCGAGCAATTGGTAACAAAAGCCTCTTATGCCCTTGGCCAATTGGTAACAAAAGCCTCTTATCTGGGGGAAAATTTCAATATAACCCTAAACTTTGATCTCAATGCCAAATATACTCTTAAACTTAAAAAAAAAAACTCAATTTCACTCCTAAACTTTGCTTTCGTAATCAAATATTACTCCTACGTTACAATTCGTCAAATTACTAATAGAATTTGCTGAATTGGACGTTAGGCTCCGTTAAATATGCTTGTGTAGCATCCAATTTCACTTTAAAAAAAAAAAACAAAGGAATGCCCAAAAAAAATCGTATGCAAACTTTATTTCCAAAAAATATTCTTTTAAAAAATAAAAAAAATGTTTTTTTCAAAAACTGTTTTTAGACTTTATTTTTAACAGTTCCTTTTTTTTCTCCCAAAAAAAGCTATTTTGAAATTCTTCTAATGAAAAACTATTTTCAAATAACTAATTTGAAAACGTCAAATTTTCAAAAAGAAGTAAGTAATTTTTTTTAAGCATTTCTTTGGGACGGAGAAAGAGTGTGCGAGTTGAGGTACATGTGTCACATTTTAAGTGAATTTGGATGTCACATAAGCATATTTAACGGAGTCTTATTTGACGGATTGTGACGAAGAGTAGATTTTGATTACCAGAAACAAAGTTTAAAAGTAAAATTGAGTTTTTTAAAAGTTTAGAAGTACATATGACATTGATCGAAGGTCAAATTTTTTGGGGTATTTTGAAGTTTTAATTTCTCTATTGCAAATGCAAAGTTATCTTAAACATAACATATACTGTCCTAGGTCAATACTTAATAATATATAGCTATGTTTTCATTGGATACTGCATTGATACTTGTGAAATGGACTCCAGAAACTCAGCAAAACCAATCTATTGACCCACTGGCTACCATAGAGCAAGGAACGAAACCAGAATTTTAACAGCAAACGAACTAATTAAGTCTTCATAATCAAACTTTTTCACCATATTCTTCTCAATGGACAATTTTTTTGTACAGAGGACTTACACAAAAAATATTTGGGCCTAATATATATATGTAGGCGTCTTAAGTAATTGGACGCCCCAATTTTTATCATTTTTGGTGGGCCTGAAGGCCAGGCTTCTTGGACAAAGCCCATAAGCCGGCTCCGGATGGAGGCCAATATTGATAAACAAAAAGACATAAATCGATGCTGGCGAGTTTAGCCGATGTGACATCTTCTCTCTCTCGACCTTTCCCCTTCTCTCTCTACAACTTTCTAAAATCAGGGTTTTTCCTGGGGGGAGGGGGCAGCCGCCTCCCTCTTCTCCCCTTCCCCCCCCCCCCCCCCCCTTCTCTTCCTCTTTCTTCATCTCCTCTCCTCTCCTCTCCTCCCCTTTAGTTTATCCTCTGTTTTTCCGGTGTGTTCCTCCTGTAACCCACCCGTTACTTTCATGGGAGGCTTGTTTTGGCTCAATGGTCCGGTCCCCTTGGAGGTTTTCCATCAAAGGTGTTGCAGATCCGGCGTCTTTGGTCATTCTGGTGCTGCTGTGGAAGTGGCTGGTGGTGGAACGGCGAGTGGCGGTGGACAATAATGGGTGAGATCAGAGATTTTCTTCTGTTTTTTCTTCTTTTCTACTGGTTATCTTGCTTGAAATTTTCTGGGCTAATTTAATCCAGTATTTTTTGTTCCAAATCTGGTGTTCCCAGATTAGGAGGGTGTTTGGTGGTGGGAGAATAATCCCTATTTAGTTTGTTTTTGGTTTGTTTTGGTCCGGATTGCTCCTGCTTGAAGTGTTAATCTGATTGTAATCTTCATGATCCGTAAGGAGTTTAGTCTCTTTCATCTCTGGTTCACCCTAAACCCGACTTTGGCTCAGTTTGCCCACGCAAGGTATGCTTGCGCTGTGTAGTATGGGTTAGCGAGCCTTTGCTCACACTGTGATGCCTGAGACGACATCCTTACTTTTGGGCTTAGCTGTTCTTATCATCTGTGTATTGGGTTGTTCTCTGGATTATTCTCAGTGTATTTTGGTTGCAATCCTTGTAAGTGTTGTTTGGCTTTTCATGATGCTATTGACTTCCGTTCAAAAAAAAAAAAAAAAAAGTTTAGCCGATGTGCACTTCTAAAGTACTCTGATTCGTAAGGGTGTCATAACAGAAAAGCTTGGGTACGTGAAAACAAAATTAGGAATAGATTAAGACCTAAATTAATAAGACCAATAAGAATGAGCGTTTTCTAAGTTTGGTTGCCTGTATTTTTCAAAAAATAAGTTCACGTTATATAATTTTCAATTTTCTGCCAAAAATTAATTGTACGTGCTTGGCCGTTAAAAAACACCCCTATTGATATGTGATTGAGTTGATTTTTCACATGTATGTTCAAAATATTAGTAAAAAAAAAAAGACTCGAATAAGAATAAGCTCAATCGGATATCTAAAATAGGTAGAATTGTTTTCTAAATTTGGTAGCTTGTATTTTTTCCAAAAATAAGTTCATGTTGTATAATTTTTCAATTTTTCCACCAAAAATTAATTGTGTGTGTTGGGCACAATTAAATTAAATTCATGTTAGTATATAGTTTTTTAACGGCCCAACACGCACAATTAATTTTTGGTGGAAAAATTCAAGACTGATAGAACGTGAACTTATTTTTTTGAAAAATACAGGGGGTGTGACACCAATTGTAACGCCCCGAATTTCGGACACGTTAATAAAATATTTTTCAAAATGATTTCATTAAATAAAAGTCAATTTCTTTAGATAACAACGGAAGCATAGTTTGATTTCATTAACTTAAACGAAATACATTAAATTTCAAAATAAGATAACAACTTGAAATCGAATTTCAAAAAGGAACAGAGCAATCACTAATATAAAATCTAGGGTTCAACATCTTTTGTCCTCTAGTAGGCTCCACCTTTAGCATCCGTCAGCATTCGACAATTCCTTCTTATTCCTGGAATGACCCTTCCGTTCCGTCTTCGATATCTGGCATGAAAAGCCAGGGTACGAATACCATGAGCGGATGACGCTCAGCAGCTAAAACCTACCCGAACCCTTACTTAACAAGTAATACACAGTTTGATATAACGAAGACATAACATTATGAAACAAATAAATTGATTCAATATCAAGTACCAACATAGTGAAAGCTACCTCAAAAAAATCAAATACTCCATCAATCATAGTACTTTACCCATCCCATTGTTCACCATTCTTTCCAAATTATTAACATGTTATGATCGACACGTTTTTGTTTCCCAGATTATCACAGAGTTTCACTTTCGCTCATCACGAGTTTCGAATTCCAACCATCATAAGGATCAACTTTCCAATCAACAAGCATTCAGCTTTCCATCATTTCAAGATTCCCTTCCCCCCCTGGAGAATGTACATACAGCGCATTCTTCAAGATGCACATACAACGCATAAGGATGTACATTCAGCACATATCCTTGAGAAGTACATACAACACGTGAGGTTGTACATACAGCACATTGCCTCGGGATGCACATACAACACATAGGTATATCCAATACCGCATAATTCCTCAATTCCATTATCCCTGGCTAACTGTCAATCATAAAACTTAAACTCTGGCTAACTGCCAATCATAAAACTTAAACTCTGCGGGATGGCCTCCCCAACTGTTATCAACCACGTCCACCGTTTACTCTCCAACTCAAATACCACTAATGAACCTAATGTCCGTCTAAGTTAATGGGTAACCCCCAGCGAACAACAACTATAATAACAACAACATTCTAACCACTACAAGAAGGATTCATGTGATAATGATACTAAGGAGTCATGGAATTAATATTGGAAACATGTAATCAACACAACAAACCTATTGTAAGCGAATTTACACAATGCATAAAGAGCTCAAGTGAACAATATTAACGCAATTCAAGAAATATCTTTAGTATTCCACACCATGCATTCCGATAGCACATACACACAACAGTTAAACACAATATTATCCAATTATAGGTACATTCAAATATATTTAGGGAGATAGACTTTAACTACCTCGGATCCGTAGTCGTAACGCGTCATGATACCTTTGCTAAATACGCAAATTAAGGGTCCTTGAACTCCGGACCTAATATTAACAAATCCAATACTCAGTACTTGGCGCAAGAACCACTACTATAAATAATACTCTCGACTCATGTGACCAAAATGTTTGTGGATACGAGGCTCGGTTAGTCTAGTTACCCATCGGTTCATACTGTCGAGAATACAACGTCATCCTCTTTGTTTGAAAATCCAAATAAAATAGAAAATAAAACTTATAAACTTATCCTTCACACCAGTTATGCAAAATTCCGCTAGGAAGACAACGGTACTCTCGGATTTCCAAATAGACGTCTATATTATGAGTTTTTAATAGAAAACGTGACTGCCGGTCCGGAACGGACTAGCCCTCTTAAAACGACCATAACTCACTCAAAACTTCATCAAATCAAACGGGGCCGGTTGGGTTCGAAAGATAAGACATTTATCTAGCTTCTTAAACAAGAATCGCTCAAAAATATGATTTGTGGAGCAAATGGGCTTGTTTCAAAGTTAACAGCTGTCATGGAGGAAAATAGTCATCCGAAACATGTTGGATTTGATCCATTACTTTCAAATTTGAATCCATATCCACGAAAAATCACACTTATACAAGTCACCAAGGAGAGTAATCAGTCCAAAAATCAGAACATTTGAAGCCCATATGATACCATTAAAAATTTGTACAAAACAGAGGTCTGCAGAAAAACGAGTTAACACAGAACAACCCAACTTCGAAAAATCACCATAAATCGAGTTCTTAATATTTTAGAATGATTCTTGTGTCAAAAGTTCCGTAGCAGAACGAAGTTCAAAAGCTATGAAGGGATTGAAGTCAAATTCGTACTCAAAAGGTGAGAAAACGGAAAAATACAGTGGCTACATGAATCTGCCTCAGAACAGATTTCCAGATTTCAGACCAGATTTCAAAAATTCATAGTAAATCGAATTCTTAATGGATTCGGACGATTATAGCGGCAAAAGAAAGAGCTCTGAGTGTAATTTAAATCATAAGAAGGAATCAAAACCTAATTGACAGTTTATGAAGGCGAAATCGACCAAAGTCACTGAACCAGTTTGCTGTACGAAATCTGCTGTATATACCAGTATAAATACACGAATATTTGTGATCAAAATTGATAAAAATGAGGGAGATGAGAGCTATACTTTCAAAGGTGAAGTTAGGAGGAGGAGATGGTGGTCGGACGTGGCGGTGGAGGTCGCCGGAGGTGGAGGCAGCCGTGGTCTCCTTCTTTCTTTCCCTCCTTTCTTTCCCTCCTTTCTTCTTCTTTTCTTCTTCTCTTCTTCTCTTCTTCCTCCTCTCTCTGATTGTTTCCCAAGAACAAAAGGAGAAAGTAAGGGGAGTAGGTGGGATGAGTGGTGGGTAGCAGACGTGGGGAATGGGTGGGGCGCGAAACACGACATGATATAATGCAGTACAATTTACTCCGAGCAGTGTTCGAACTGCCCACGCTTTGATCTCAGAAAAATACCAAAATATTCGCACTGACTTAGAAAATCGAGGGCGACGTCACCGTGTGCTCAGAATCGTTTGGAAAAATCTCAAAAGTTGGGAACGCATTACGATGCTCTCTCAAAGTGATTGTATCGGATTGATTCGGGTCCCACAACCGTAGTAGTCATGCTAGTATTATCTGTGTAGCTCAAGCACTAATTCATCTTAAAAAGAAACCCGCAAATGGTCAACTAAATTCAAAATTGGGTAAAAATCAAATTACGAAAATTAGTATTTACAAATATCACAAATTTTTTATTTTTAAAAATTTGGGATATTACACCAATAAGGGTACTTTTTAACGATCCAAGCTCACACGAGTGAGGAGTTTTGGGGGTGTGCAATTAATCAGAACGAAGGCCCAACGGTGTTAGAGGGAGTTGGAATTGGGAGGGGGTGAATGCAACGCATCAGTTTCCTGGGAATGTGACACCAACGTCGGACATCAACTCTCGGACAGCGGATTCGGAGTGCTTGTTTCGCAATAGCTACAAGGGAGGTCCCAATTCTGCAAGGAAGTTCTCTCTCGTCTCATCCATGACTATGAGCATGATCCCTGCAACAACCGACGAGTTTCGTCTGTCTCAACTCTGGATTCGGAGTGCTTATTTCGCAATAAATCACGGTGCGAAAAGTCACTTTTAAAATTTGTCTTTATTCAAAAAAAAAATTCGTGTTTCTTAGTTAGTTTTGCGTTAATATTTTGTGACTTATTTGTTCTCCTCGACGAGAGGAATCGAAAAATAAAAAAATATGACATTTATCCTTTTTTTTTTTTTTGAAGAAATGGCCAACTTATTGGCCTTGTCAAACAAATGAATCTTCAAGGGCTAACAGTTGGTAGATAACCCCCAAGTGTCTCACCACAATTTGTTCTAATTTTTTTTCACAAATCACATTGTAATTAATTTTTTTTTATTAACTTGTTGAATAATCCCCTAATTACCTCTATCGCAGTCAAACATGGGTATGAGAATGATGAATAAAATCTCAATTCCTCCAATTCTATTCCATTCCAATTCACATTTCATTTCATCCAACCAAACGTACTCTTAAGCAATAATAATTAAAAATATCGATCTATTATTGAAATGTGAAGCCATCAGAATTATCTAAGCTTGACTTTTGCAATATTTATTATTGAAATGACACAACAATTAAAAATAAAAGTTTGTGTTCCTCAACCACTTACTATAAAGATGGAATGCGACGCACTCTTAAATCCCAAAGGCCGAAAGTCATTCATAATTGATTCAAAACTTATTTTCAACGCAATTTCGTTTTTTTTTTTTTCTAAAAACTTTCTAAACATACCATATGAAATTGGGGCCCCGTGAAATTGATATCCAGCTTAGAGTTCTAGTGATCGGAAGCCAAACCCAGTTGGGTGAGGTGAAGGTACAGGTCGTTGGGGTGGTCGTCAAGTTTGGGCCGTTCAGGCTGTATCAAACGGCCGTCCTTGCCTCTTACCATGCCTTTGTTCTCATCTTGCCTCCAATTAGGTGGGACCATGTAGTCGTCCTTGAGGAAATCACAGCCCTTGTTCACCAGTGCAGGGTCCCTTCCACTTGATAGCGCAAATCTCTGGCTTTTGCCGTGGTACCTGCAATTTAATTACCATTATTAATTGAAAAAAAAATCCAAAATCAGACAAAGTAGACAATTTAATTACCATTATTAAAATCACTTATTGGTTTCTCATATCCGTTGGCAAAGTGAGCATGAGAAAACAAACGATATCGTTTTTCATTTTAGACCTATTTTTTGGATCGCCACCCTTATCATTTATGGTGTGAAAATGAAATGTTATTATTATTAACCAAGCTTAACAAAAAAATGAATTGAAATGAAATGTGACTAACCCATCAAGCAAGTGAAGGTGAGCCTCCAAGTTATGGGCACAAACCGCGTCCCCATCCGGTCTTAAAAACGGCGAGTTCTTGTGATCCAACGCCAGCTCAACTCCGACGTGCGAGTAACACCACGGCAACCACTCCGCCACCCTCATCACCGCCCTCGGCACGCCCTCATTGAAAAACCACCCGGGCAATTTCGGCACCACGTCGTGAATATTAACCACTCTCAATATCTTCAACCCTAACATCTCCACCCTCTCTTTAAACCTCGAATTCCCGACCCGAGGACCCGAAAATGAATAAACACAAACAGGCACGACCCGACAATCGTCCATAACATTTAAACCCGTTTCAACTATATCATACCCGCTTAAAATAGCCAGCGCGCTTCCCAAGCTGTGTCCCGTTATCGTAATGCTCATTTCCTCGTTACGGTAAATTTCCATTAACCGTTTTACCTCGGTTAAAATCTGCTCCCTTGCGGAGTATTTACAAAAACGAGACTCCTCGTATTTATCCGCATATAGATCGAGGAACCCCGATTCGACCTTTACAGTCGGATCGGGGCACGGGATCTTATCCGTTGAGATCGGGCGGAGGAAGTCCATTAAATCCGCAACCCACTCCAGTTGGGTCACGGTGCCCCGCCACGCGATGGTGATGTCACGGCGTCCCAAAACCGCCGATCTCTCGTCACTCGAAACGGCGACGTACCCGATCCAGTTGGCGTTTTTGCTCCACACTTGGGGCCACCGTGATTTCTTGAAGAAGTTGGGCAAGTTGATGTTGGCCGTCGCGTAGAGGTAACCCGTGATCTCGTAGCCGGAGCGTTCCATTCCGAGGCGCGTGAGGAACTCGTGGCGCGTGAATCTGCAGCTGCCGCAGTACTTGGAAAATGTGTCGAAGTCGAAGGCGTCGTAACAGGCTTGGGCCATCTCGCCGTACCGGATCAGCTCGGATCGGAACAACGGGTCCATCGGACCGTCCAGCAGCCCGGCCCAGTCGTTTTCGCCGTGGAACTCTCGCCAGCAGTCGGATAATGTTCTTTTCGGTTCGACTTTTACGGGTTCGGTTACGGTGGAGGACGAGGAGGAGTCATTTGATTTGGATAGGACGTGGGTTGTGGTGAGTGATTTGGTGGTGAGGTTTAGTTTGTGAAAGTAAGTGAGCTGAGATTTTTGGATGCAAAGTGGGAGGGAAAACTGGGTTTGGGATTGAAGGGGAGAGTTGTGAAGGTGGGATTTGAAGGGAAGAATTGTGTTGGACGGAGAAATGGCCATGGGAGCTTTTTTTTTTTGTTGTCAGGTAAGCTTTGGAATGGTGCATGTGGATGAAGGTAACAGGGATGGAGCTTTGGGCATTAAAAAGAGAGACTTCAACGTTGGGAATTTTCAAGTCAACCTAGGTGCATTGAAATCTTCATTCAAGTCAACCGGCCCATTGAGAGGTAGCATCTCGCACGGGTCCTATCGAAATGCTTGTCACAAATTACAGCCGAATAATTTTCCCGGCTGCTATCTTTCTTGGATGTAGTAGCGGTTTCTTAGATTCTCTCTCTCTCTGAAACCGAACCCTAATTTTCTGTCACCTGTCGCCCTCATAGTAAGCTCTTATTTTCGGACTCTCTCTCTCTCTCTCTCTCTCAACCCTAGCCGCCACAAATATTTTCTTCTCTCCCTAGGGACGTTTCACTACCCTTGTATGGCGGTGGGAGGGGAAGGACATGGTCCTAGTTCTAAAATGCTTCTTCTATATTGTAGTGTATATATGGTAGTTTTTTTCTTGTCTGTTCGGGTCAACGACTTATCATCTGATCTATGAAAGATATGTCTCTCGTTTTTGCGAGAGTTGTTAATTTTGTCTTCAGATGAATATTAATTTAGTCTACAGATCACGTTATTTCCGATGATGTTACTTCACAATGATATATTTGTGCCAAGGGTGCATTAACTCTACACAATGTCTTTGAGGGGCGACGTAGTGGCTTGTCAAATATATAATTTTGGGAGTTCATTAGTGCGTTTATACTTGGTTGGAACCCATCTGATCGTCTGGAAATTTGTTGTCTTCTATATTTCGCTAGCACTTTATCTCTTTTAAGAATGTTAATTCTAGGTATGAATTTCTGTAGATTGTGAGCGCCGCTATTTTGTGTTAGGCTACGTCTGGGTGGAGGGTGAAGACGTCAATTACCTTGTGATTTTCTCATTTCACTTTAGTTAGATGATTAGTTTGGTTTTGTCTAAGAATTTTTGTAATATTCTCGTTATGTAATTGTCGTTGGGCTGTTATCAATATAATCTTCTTCATTTTGGCAAAAAAAAATAAAAAAATAAAAAATTACCATCGAAAGTCGTCCCAGATAGTCCCGCTCCAATCAATGTTTTGAGTATTATCTAGTATCTTGAGGAAAAATTATCGCACAAATTCCCTTCGTAATAATCATGGTCATAAATCCATAAAGGAGTCCGACTCAAATTACGGAATTGTGTATTTTCTTGAGTATCTTAAGTAAGAATGAGCTCGTAATTTAGTTTTACTCCTTTTTTTTTGTTATGGGAAACATCATCATGATACTTGTCGTATTTTTTCTCCTTGAGAAGATATGCCACTCAATGAAAGCCCATCCAAGGATATGGTGAGGGAACCAAACAATTTCCCCCCAATGAATGATAGGGTGAACTGGCCTCAAGGCATGCCAAGCTGACTTAGAAGAAAATAGACTATTCCTATTTAGATTCCAAACAACTGAATTTGGGGTATTAACTCTAATAACTCGAAATTTCGTAAATAAAAATTTCGATTTATTAATTTGAATATTTAATTTTAATATCGCTAAATAAAATAATTTATTATTTAGTTTAAATAATTTGAATAAAATTATTTAGTTTGTTTATTTCTTTTTATTTATTTTTTTTCGCGCCGTAAAAATCTACGTGTGCACACCGAGTATTACACCACATCGCGTCCAGAAGCCCTACAAATTCCCCCAACTCCTATTTTGTCTCCTTATGACTAGCATCATCCTATTTAATACCTAAATTAGGCCTATTTCTATTTTTGGAAAGCTTAATAACCCATGTGGTCAATTTTGACTTTGCTACTAACTTTGACTTTACTTTTACTAAACCTAATTTATATTTTTGTGAGTTAATGAGAGGAAAGGAAGGAGAGAGGAAGTTTCTTGGTAAACTTGTTCACTAAGGAAAGGAAAGAGGAGAGAAATTGCTTCCCTCGCCCGCCGTATAATTTTACGGGCGTATATCTGTACGCGCGTTCGTGCACATTTCGGCCCCGTTTTTCTTCTAAATCCTGAAGCATTATATTTTTAGTTTCTCTTAAGGCTATCTAGGAATTTCCTAACATACTTATTTATTTTATTAAAATTAGTAATCCTATATGTATTTTTCGCGGTACACTAGTTAATATTTTTCGCGCACAAAACCCATCTTACGGAGCATTTTTCGTCCCAACAGTGGGGAACTTATCTCCCAATTAATGGGGGGACAATTTTTATCCTATGTATCTAGCCACATAAGGCTATAAGTATATAGGTTTACTTTTTCTATAAAGTGCACATGTGTATATATGTATATATATAACACCCCGTGGCTAATTTCGTGTGTATAACTAATACCCAAAACTACCCATTTACGCCCCAACCTAACGAACCTAGACATATTACGTCATATCCTATATATCTAGAAACCCTTACTTGGTCCCCAAGTCTATAAAACCTAGCAAGATTGACCTTATCCTAAACTAGCCATTAAAGTCTACATTTTTACTTTTACAAAAGGTTTTTTTTTTTACACTTATGGGGAGAGGAGATGGCTGGTCCTTTTGGGGGAGGAGAGCCTCATTGCTTTCACTATAAATAGCTCACTCACCTTGCTTCATTTCTCACACCAAAACCTCCCAACTTCTCCACTTTGTGCTTTCTAGTGTTCTTGAGTGAGTTCTTGAGTGTTCTTCCACGTTCAACTTTCCACCACCACACTCCACCACCCTCGACCACCCCTAGATCTTAGAAAGGTAGAATAAGTTAGCTAGAAAGCGTTCGAGCGGAGGTCGACTAGTCGTTACGCCGCCGGAATTCAAACTAGCTTATTGGCTTCCGACTAATCATTGGAAATAAGGTAGATACTTTATCTTAACCCTAGATTAGTATTTTCTAGTTCATTTTAAATATGTCGTTATTATGCTTAAACGTGCTTAATTATAATTAAACGTGATTATGTTGGATGATTAGCGGTTTAATGAAATATTAGACTTTGAAAAGCATATTTAGTCGTTACTATGCACAATTTGAGATTGACTTATCAAAAAGCACCGTTATAATGCCCGATGAACTTTTGAAAAACCAAATGATGCAGTTATAATGCCCGAATGAAAATCGACTTTTCAAATCTATGTCGTTATAATGCCCGATTGATTTTTGGGAAGTAATCGACTGAACTTTTCTTAAAGCAACTTCAAAATGTTTTGACTATACTTGGACTATTGAGATAACCCAAGGCTTACACCCTTGAGGGTCTGTCAAAAAAGATTAGCCTCGCGCTGTCTAAGAAAGGAATGGTGACAGTAACTGCATTCGTGCGGCCATCCGGCCTGGGACTCTCCTGGTTATCTCATTTGTCTAAAGAAAGTCACCAACGAGATTTTATACCTAAAGTAACACGGTTATCGTGAAATGATTTTAAACAGAAAGATTATCGAGAAACGATTTTAAACGGAAGATTTTTATGAAACTATGGCATGTGCACGTTTTCCGAGACGATACGACACAACACGTTTTTCGAGAAAATAATCAATTGTTTTCACAAGAAGAGATAGAGATGAGAATGAAAATGATGTTGTGATGGAAGATGAGACGTTAATGCTGTTGGAGTCCCGCCTCAGTTCCCCGGGGTGAACTGGTGGCCAAAGCTCAACGGAACTATACGGTAGTGCTGTTTAGAGTCCCACCTCAAATTCCGCGGGGTGAATTTGGCGGTCAAAGCTCACTTAGTTCAACACGTAGTGAACGGACTTCATAACCTACGGGTAGTCAGTGTTATGGGTAGCCAGGATTTCGAACGGAAAGGTTGGTGACCGTTAGAAAGTGGTGGTTGAACGGGCCAATAACTTTCGAGCGGTGTGAGACTGTTAGTTGGTGACTGTTAGAAAGGGGAAGTAGAACGGACTAGCAACTTAATGAAATTTGAAGAAGAATTCTATTACATGAACTTTTACGAGAAACTGATACTGCAATCTGATTTGAAAAGAAACGGGATACTGATTTTATTAAAGCTGCACTCTGATTTGATTTGATACTGATGCATTGACACGCATGAACTTACTGTTTTCCTATAAATGATTTTCAACTATTTACCTGCCAACTTTATTGTTCTAGAATTGCTAGTTTAAGGTTGGGGTAGGGTATCTATTGAGCGTCATTGCTCACGGTGTTGCATTTGTGTAACCCTGACATAATATAACGATGTTGCCTCGCGACCCCGACGTATTATGTCAGACTATGTCGAAGAACAGGAGGAATAATATAGCATCGGAGGAGCTGCCGACATGGAGCACAACCAAATCAAGGAACGTACGGAGCCATAGAGTCCACCCGGTTTACCTTTTTGTAATCTGTGAAGGATAGATCATCTATATGTATTTTTGGTTATTATTAATACTGTTTAAGACAGACTTTAAATTGTAATAATAATCGATAACGCTATTCCCAAAATGTGGGGCGTTACATTAACATTGAAGAAAAAGAGTATGGATAATAATACTTAACAGGGTTTCTTGCTCTTGGTCGCTTCCAACTACCTTGATGAAAAATTGAAGTAACTTTGGTCATCTATGATAGACCCTTATTTTGCACCACATCCTCTCCAAATATTTTGAACAATGGCCCAAGAGGATGCCAATTGTTGAACCATTAGGCAAAATCGCCATCTTGTTCATCGCCCTTTCGGAGCTGGTGGCATTCGACAATGGCTCCTTCCCATTGGATGCTTGTAGTTTAAATTTCGATGTATTTGTGTGTTTTTTTCCCCCAATTTTTTTGTTCATTTTGGTTGTGTTCGTTCATTTTGGCTGTTTGTTGGCCATCGCTTGTCGTCGATGTCTTTAGCCATCGCTTGTTTTTGCTTTTTCTTAGGCGATAGCGTAGTTCTTTGTGTAATGCGGTTCTAACTGTGGTCTGTTTTGTTGGCTGCATCTAGGAAGTGATAGCTTAGCTCTGCTTATGACTTCGCCCATCGTCGGCGTTTTCCCCATCGTAATGGTGATATCACAGTTGAATGAAATTTTCTACCTATTCATCGGGGGAGAAAAAAAAAAAGAGTTATATCTCGAAATTTGCTCTAAAGTTGGGTTCATGTAATTTTTTTTTATTGCAATCACAAGTTAACTTGATAGACGCGTCCATCTCTATTTTTCTTTTTCTACGACTTTTTTTTGCATTATTTTTATGATTACGTAACAACATTTTAGAAGAAATGCGAAAAAAGTAGAATACTTGCATAAAACATGTATGACATGATTTGATCGAAGGCCGTTATAGGGGAGCTTTGTCCCGACTGTAATTGGACTTTTCATCAATAGGTAATGAGATTAATCGGTCAATAATTAATAGAGATGCCCATAAATTGGTTCATACACATTGCGCTATCAAAGTAATACGACATGATCCTGAATCTATGAAAAAGTTATCATAGTGCTATGTAGTTTGTTGTTTCAGTCTACTATTTTGATTCCATTACAACATTAAAATTGGCCGAACCCCAATGTCCCAAATTGTCTTCTTCGGAGACAGCATGGATGCTGGCCTGATCACAATCACCCGTGGTTGGCTACGGACGGCTTAGATCAGTTCGGTATTGAATGATTTAGATTTGTTTGGACAAGATGTGATCTGAATCGTCCATGGCCGACCATGAACGACCGTGATCGGCCAGTATCCATGCTGTTCCCGAATGAGACAACACTATCACTCACCCCATGTCCCCTTAGTAGAGTGTAGGAACTAATTGTGGCAGATGATATAACTCTTACGTTTGAGAAATTATTAAATTCTCTTAGAACACCGCCATGTGATGTTTCAGCAATTCTCTGCATTACACATCTATACAAATTCCACGACTGGAGTGTTGCATGGCACAATGATCAATCCTCATGTTTGGGCTCTACGAGCTAGAATGTCAAATTTCCCACGTTAGGTAGCAGTCCTTAGATGGTCTTTAATTATTTGGGAAAATAGTCATGTTTTCGCTGGCAATTAAATTTAAGGAGGAGTTCACGCTGTATTTTTTGTCTTCCAGGCTAATGTCAAAATACAACTTGTATTTATTAAAAATACCATTTACAAAGAAGAAATGACTTATCTTGAATATTAAATTTTTTTGAACTAGATACCAAACATACTGTTTAGTCAATGGTATTGGCCATCAGTTTACGATGAATTTTCTTTACAGTATTCTCGATTTCCTTGGAATATAAGATGTGAAATCAGTTGATGTATTGAGGGAAATGAACTGTTAATTTGACAACTTGTAATTTAAAAATACCAAAACTTAATGGAGACTCAGCCTAAGTTCGAAAAATGACAAAAAAAAAAAAAAACGGATTTAAGTAAATCACACGATAATAAGTACAAAAAAAGGACCCAAAAAACAAATTTAAGTATTCACCATCAGTTTACGGTGAGTTTTCACTATAATATTTTCGATATCATTGGAATATAAGTTGTCAAATTAGATGATGTATGTGAAAGGAACTACTTGTTAATTCGACAACTTATAGCTTAAGAATACCAAAACTGAATGGAAACTCAGCCTAAGTTCGAAAAAAGGACAAATAAACGGATTTAAGTATTCACTCGATAATAAGTACGAAAAAAAGACCCTAAAAACGGATTTAAGTAATCACACGATAGATCAATGCTTGCCTGTTTGGTAGTTGGTATTGTGTGAATACAAAAGTCAAGTCCACCGGTGACCAAATGAATTTCTAATTTGATGGGAGGGAGGACAGTAGGACTCATTAAATAAATGGATTCAAGATCCGCGCAGATTCCAAATTTCAACATCTATTCTGATATATAAAGGGAGAGCACCACTTTGCTGTCCTCTTTTTGAGAGATTGTGTATACATTTTTTTCCCCCAAAAATGACCCCGCGTAATAACTGAACTAGAGAGAAGTACGACAACTACAGGGGCAGAAAAGACAACACGTGTACTTCAATTGCATAACCACGTTACTTTGTAACTGTAAGGGTAAAAGAAAACTCCGGTCACAATTTTTTTACCGGCAAAAGTCAATATTGTTAGAATATAAAAGTACAAAGAGTTAAACTACTGATCATCTTTCTTCTAGCACCTAAGTGCACTCCCGATGCAGTTGCATCAGAGGTCTCTCTTGGCCACAAGAGTAAATTTTATTCGATCGTCTTTGTCTTTGACATAGTGGGAAAAGTCGTTTAACACATCTATATTTACACAACATGCATGTTTATGTGACATTCTATTATTGGTGAGTAAATGGGTTAAATTATAGAGAGAATACAAAAAAAAAATGACCAACATGAAGGGTACATACTATACGTGGTACTATCGGATTCGGGGGGAAATATATTCTAAACTGGAAATAATTAAAGACATAGGATAGGAACGGTATTGGCATAAACACGGCAAATCTGGGTTTCTAGATCCGGACTCTTGACAACGACGGCGGGAGGTGACAACTCCGGTGTTTTTATTTTTTTTTTGTATTTTTTGTTGTTAGTTTTGTAGGTGGTTTAGGCCGACAGTTTTAAGGACCGGTGGTTTTTGTTTTGATTGTATTGTTTGCCGACTTTTGGGCCGGTGTTTTGATTAATATATTTCTATCTCTTCACCAAAAAACAAGTTTGTAGTTAAAATGAAGTCCCAAATTGTATTTGAAATTTATTTCTTATAAACTCAAGTACTAATAAAAATATCTGAGTTTTTCAATTCTAGTATTATTGATTCAACTGATGCACCTCTATCACAATTCAAATTTTGCTGTCTACTTTAGAAAAATGTTTTAGAACTAAAACTTGGAAATTTACATATAACACAATACGTAATTCTCTAAAAGTTAAGTAGCAAAAAATGACTAGAGAAGAACCCTAAACCAACCAGATTCACTCCAATTTCTGGCTTTGCTGGCTAAACAATGCTGGCGTCTTCTCACTTATCCAGACTTGCTCATTTCTCGTATTCTTCTTCCGATATATTGCTCTAAGGAAAACTTAATTAATGTGAAAGTTCACTCCAATTCCTCGCGGGCATGGAAAAAGCATTCTTTTTGGTCGAGATTTAATTGCCAAACATATCTCTTGGCAAGTTGGTAATGGGGCTTCAATTAATCTTTTCTGTGACAAGTGGATCCCTAAGCTAGATAAGCCTCTTATTCATCTTATTCCTTTCAGTGGCTCGGATAACCTTAAGGTTTCTTTTCTTCTGGATGAGGGAACTAATGGGAAAGTGTGGAACGTGAACAGAGTTAGAGAGATGATTCCAAATTTTCTTATTCAAGAAGTTCTAGCTATTCCCCTCCTCGTCAATAGCTGCTCAGATAAACTCATTTGGCCTTTTACAAATTCAGGCATCTATAACACTAAATCAGGATATAGATCTTTGTACGATATGCAAAGGTCATCTCAGCCCTCTTCTAGCAACTCTATTTGGATTCATAATGGTCATAATGTTTGGAATTTGATCTAGAATCTGGATATCCCTGAACGGATTAAGATCTTCTTATGGAAATGCCTCAAGGGAATTTTGCCAGCCAGAGAAAATGTGGCTTCATGTCTTTACCATGTCTATCCATCTTGTCCTCTGTGTGAAGCAGAAAATGAATCAATTGAACATTTATTCTGCTGTTGCCCACGATCTATTTCAGTTTGGGAGAATAGTGAATTCCATAGTCCTATTTTGGGAATCTCTCATGAGTGATATTTTACTAATTAGCTGCTAAACGAGATAATTTAGCTTCACAAAGACAAATGAAAATTCTCTCTTTTTTTTTATTTCCGTTATTTGGGCAATATGGAAAAGTAGAAATTGTTTGGTCTTCTCGGATATACCATTCAATGTGGACTCTACTCTTGGCGTGGCTAAGGACTGTGCTCAGTGGTTTTTGCATGCCTCTAATTGGCTAACCAATTCTAAGGCTCTAGCTCCGCCACATACTTCTCATTCTCTAAGGAATCCTACTTTTATCATTAAGCATTGTCCTATTTCTGATAACGTCGAGCGAGTTTGTCACCTTCACGCGGATGGTGCTTGGAAAGAGGACCGAGATTGGAGTGGCTTTGGTTTCACAATTAGTCAACCCAATGGAATTCTTATTGCAAAGCACACCTTATCTACATACACTTCGACACCTATCCAAACGAAAATTCAAGCTTGCTATGAAGCTATTAGACGGGCTTTAATTCATAACTATAATATAATTTATGTGTGTTCTGATTGTTTTAACGCAATAATGCAGATAGCAGGAAAGACTGAGTGTCATCATCATGACACATTTTTTGTTGCGCAACGTGACAGTGGAGGTCTCGAAGTTGTCTTTTTGCCAAATCTCGAAAGTTGCGCGCCACAATGTCCAACGAGCTCATTTCCTCGCTAAGCATGCTCTGGACTTTTTTGTTCCTCACTCAGACACCGGTGATGGATTTTCTATTCAACCTTCTAGTACAAAGCATGCTAACTAATGTTGTTTAATTTTTGTTGTTGTTGCTTTTGTTAAGGTGTTTCAAGTACTTTTATCTGTTGTATACTTGGTTATTATCTAATGAAATTTCTTCATATTTCTCAAAAAAAAAAAAAAAAAACTGGATTCACGCTCTTCATGGAAAATCATCGTCTACGAAGACAATTGCATAAAGAGATAATTTGCTTCACGGATGTTGCGCCACCGGCTTTTATGGACCCCACCGAGCGTACATTATAATAATTTGAACCTTTCATATTGTAGAGCCTGCAAAATAATGTATCCACACAAAAAATCAGATTGGACCGTCTGTTTTATAAACCAAAATTCAACTTAAAAACTATTGATAGAATCTAGACAGTCCGTCTTTTAAACAAAAATTTAACTTTTGACATACTTATCGATAATCAATTAAGCCATTTTTTTTTTGCGTAGATACATTACTCTGCGGGTCCTACAAAATAAACTATTCATATTATTGCAATAATCGGACGGTGGATCCTACAATGGGTGCCGCAAACCATAGGATTTGTGCGAAATCCGTAAAGAAGATTATCTTTTGCATAAATTAAATAAAAAGGGAAAGGGGATTGGATTTTTCCACTTCCTTTTTATGTTTATGTACTTTTTGTTTACAACGTGAATAAATGGTCAAAAGTCGATCTAAGAAGAAAAAAAAAAATCCCAAACGAAAAAATCATAAATTTATAACCAAGGGTAGAAGTGAAATTTCAGGTAGATAATCCACGCTCCTCACATTTTTTTAGTACTACTTTCGAAAGCAAGGCGCGAAAATATCTTCAATCTCCCGCGCCCAAATCCCCCGTTTTCCACACTCCCTCTCTCTCCACACCTATATATCCGTCTCCCCCCTCCCTCTCTCTCCTCCCCCCCTCTCTCTCTCTCTCTCTCATCACTCTCTGTCCTAACCCCAAAAAATAAAAAGGAAAATGCACCACCACCGCCAACCCCACCCCGTCTCCGCCCCTCCCTCCACCCCCTCCTCCCCCCTCCTCTCCTTCCCCGATCCCAAACGCGGCAAAAAACGTGGCGGCTACAACTGCGGCCGCTGCGGCCTTCCCAAAAAAGGCCACACGTGCCACCTCCCCCCAACTCCATCCGAATCCAACTCCTCCTCCTCCGCACTTGCCATTTCCCCTATCAACGTCGCCAGGCCCCTGTCGCCGCCGCGTCGGAGCACAGAGTCCGTGCTCCGTCGAGCGCTGTCGTTCGACGATATCGACGTGCCGGACTCGATATCGTCCGACGATGAAGAGGAGGATAATGTGTCGGAGTTGGATCCGATTCTGTGGGATGTTTTGAGGAGGTTGCCGCCCCCGTCGTTGCTGGCGGCGGCGATGGTGTGCAAGGGGTGGAGGGATACGGCGAGGAGGATTTGGAGTGCTGCGGTGGAGCTTAGGCTTAGGGTTCCGGTTAATGCTCAGGTTGGATCTGTTGGATCGGTGTTGAAGAAATGCTCGGGGCTTGTTAGGCTCTCACTTAGAATGGAAAGGTTCGGTTTTTCCTAGGGTTTTTATTAGATCTAGTGTTTTGTTGGGTGGATCAGGTTGGGGTGAGTTTGAACCGGACTGAACCAGATTAAGACGAACCGGATTGTGAGTAGGATCTGAGATTAGTACTAATGTGATGCAAAACAGATCAGATCGTAGGTGAATGTATTTGAAATGAGAGTACTATGTTGAATTACATGAAGAACCGTTTAGAAATGAGGTATAAGCTACTATTAGACTCAAATGCAGTAGTTATAAGTGGTCAATCACTCGGTAAAGGCCGTATCCATGATCTTATTTGAACAAATTAGGAGTATACAATGGATTTAATGCTCACGTAGGTTGGATTTTTTCCTTTTTTTGACTTGAAGAATTAGAATGTGTAGTTTAAGTTCAAGGAGAAGATCGAAATCATACTAAATTTTAACGGGCATGTTGTTTTTTATTTTCTGGTCAATTGATTTTGATTTATTTTTGTATCTGGGTGTTGCAGTGACGTTGATGCAACAATGCTGGCCTGCATTGCATTCTCTTGTCCCAACTTGGAGTCAATGGAGATCTTTACTTCTAGTACTTCAATCAATCGGATAACTGGGTATGATTTACGGACTGCATTTTCAACAGTTTAATAGTCGTATGCTGTACATTGATATGTATTGTTGAACTTGGAAACTTAGTCGACATCGAGCTTGTTGTGCATTATATATATTTACATTAGGCTGTACAAAATATGCCCCAGCTTTGCTTTTAATAATTGTGATTCAACAATGCATAACACCATTCTAAGGAGAATTGGTTGGCATAATGTTGTCAGTTAAACTGATAGTATTTGGAGTAAGTAAAGGTATGGTTTTACAAGGTGTTGATTTGAAAAATCAGGCAGTAAAGTTATATCCTTATACTGATACAAGACATATATGTTGAATGTTATATCATTGTCTAATAGGTTATAAGAGTTCATGTCTGCTTGTGTTTTGCACATAGGTGCAAATATGATCTATCATTGGATTTGTATCTTAAAAGTGTTTGCGGTTACTGACAGCGGCGGACCCATAAAGTTGATGTAGTGGGGGCACTCAATTGACCATGTCGAGAAAACTTGTTTCATTATAGGAAATTCTAACATCAAGCCTTAGGGTGGAGGATAATGTGTAGAAAATGTTCTGATATCCTAACAAAGCGTATTGATATCTGAGCTTGCTTGTCATGTTATCCTCTACCTAATGGGTGGATATCAGCAAGGCCCTTTATAATAAACAACAATGAGTTAGAAGTTCATACCCCAACCGCACTAGCGATTTATAAATTGACAATTATAAATCCAACAATGTTATGAAAGAAAATTGATGCATGAAATGAGAAATGTAATTATTTTAAATTTATATACAAATGATACATTTCAATTTTGCGTGTTATTTATATAATTACTCAAAAAATGTAGGGGCGCAAGTGAGATTATACAATTTTGAGTGGGGCAATGTGACGCCACGTGCCCCCATATGAATCCGCCCCTGGTTATAGATGATGGTGATCCATTACTAGAGGCCGTTGAACTAGTACTTTGTTGTTATTAAGCTTTAAGTAACAATTAATGTAATCTTCTACTTGTTATAACATGTGTTGATGCCATTTGCATTTCATGAGCATGAATTCCTAGTGTATGTCTTTAGATTCCCTTTTGATTTTTTGGAAAGTTCAGCAATTATATCGCAGTGATTTTTGGTAATTACTTTAATGATAGTATCAATATAATCCCTGTTTGTGGAATGGACAAATTATGTTTACTTGTTATTGAGAGTCGAAAGATGGTTTCATCCATGTTTTTGTAATCTAGAAATAAATTGGATTAGCCTAATGATCATAATGCAGGGATGAACTTTGTCGTTTTGTTGCTGAGAAAAGATGTCTTACAAGCCTTAAGATGGAAGGTTGTTCCAACCTTGGTGGCTTCCATCTTTGTTCGTCAAGTCTTTCTACACTTTGGCTTTCAGACCTTCACTGTCTCTCTAAGATGGTTAGTTCCATTAATCATGTCGATCTTTTATGGTTTTTCATTTGATATGCCTACGCTCCTTTCATTTAGTGCACTAGATTCATTTATCCTATCCAATGTCCTGTTTGTAGGTTTTCAACTGTCCCAAATTGAAGGAGATTTCCTTAGATTTTTCTCGTCATGAAAATGATAGCACTGATCTTACTACTATGGTGGATGGTCTGGGTAGGAGCTGCCCACGTCTACA
The DNA here is from genome assembly GCA_963854785.1 of Vaccinium vitis-idaea. Taxonomy (NCBI): domain Eukaryota; kingdom Viridiplantae; phylum Streptophyta; class Magnoliopsida; order Ericales; family Ericaceae; genus Vaccinium; species Vaccinium vitis-idaea. The sequence goes on from OY978223.1 coordinate 37,343,367, forward strand.
AAATATACACATTGCATCAGTTAGACTTTCTCATGCTGTTGTGCTTGCTCTTACAGCCTCAAATTTGAGGTTTGTTCAATGCTTTGCTTATGTGTTTGATGTTTCATTTTATTCGTTAGCTGGTGCTGCCTATAAGTGCCAGTGGACTGTTAGTGTTTTACTTGTTTACGATGCTTCCCAAATTTCTTGTCTCACATTGTTGCACTATTTCTCCAACGTGCAGAGGGTTGCGAATGCTTTCTCTTGTGCTTGGATCAGAAATCACTGATGCGTCTGTTGCAGCAATTGCTTCAACCTACTCAAGGCTAGAATTGCTAGATCTTAGTGGGTATGTTTACATTTTAATTCCACTTTCAATTGAGTCTATAGGAAAAAATGGAAATCAGAAGCCTTTTACAGCTTCAAGAATTCAGCCCTTCAATTAGTTAGGAATAATTGCCTGTTGCTTTGGTTCCTCTTCAAGTTTGTAATTCCAGTACCACGTTGCGTTTCAGGTCTACCATCAGTGACAGTGGCATTGGTATGATCTGCAATGTTTTCCCGGAAACACTATCAAAACTACTCCTTGCTCTATGTCCCAACATCACTTCAAGTATATATCAAGTCACTCTCTGAAGCTAATTTGATTTGATTCTGTTTTATGTATCTACATTTTGACTTTTAGTTTCTAAATTCTTTTATGGTTTGCTTCTTCTATCTTAGGTGGAATCCAATTTGCAGCAGCTCAACTGCCGCTGCTTGAACTCATGGACTGTGGGATGGCTATCTGTGATTCCAATTCCCAAAGTTCAATATCTGAAGAAATCAATGAATGGGAGTTGCAGAACACATCGAAGAGCAAACTACACCTTATTTACCAAAAACTAATTATCAAGCATGGAAAGCTCAAAAAACTAAGTTTGTGGGGTTGTTCAGGCCTAGATGTAAGATTTTCCAGTTGAAATATTTTGTGCATTGTTGACTACTTTTTCAGTCGAGATCCTGAATGCGTGGGTTTGCATGCAGGCTTTATATTTGAACTGCCCCCAACTCATTGACCTGAATCTAAATTCTTGTAGAAATTTGCATCCAGGTATGTTCTCTCTTTCCTGTTAATTTTAGCTGATGTCCTATGTGACTTTTTATCAAGTGTAACTTGGTTAACCGAACATTCTATTTTTCTAAAATCTCCAGAGAGGTTACTACTTCAGTGCCCAAATTTGGATAGTGTGCATGCATCAGGTTGCCAAGATATGTTGGTTCAGACCATTCAAAGCCAGGTACACAACCTACAGATTTCAAATTAAATTAAGTGATTTACCTTCTAACCAGTTCTCTGATAGTTGCTAATTCAATTACCAAAGCCAGTGATAACTAAAGCTTTTTGAGTTAACTGGTAACGGGAATGCTAAAGTGTTTTTTACAAATGGCTGCTGTTACCATTTGAACATTTTTAAGTTCTTAGTTGAAATTATCAACCTGTTGCTGCATTTGTGGGTTCGAAGTGGATGCACCACTAATTTCAGTAATCTTAAAATCTGCAATTTCCTTGCATTTTGCAGGTCTGTAGTGAATCTGCTGCTCTGGAAAACCATTTTACTTCTAAGAGATCAGCTGATGGCTCCAAGAGGGTTCGCGTCCCACATTTTCTCAGCTATCAGGTAATGCTAATAGAATTTTTGACCACAAGATATCACCAGTCGTATATATTCTATAGAAAGCTTCAATAATAGCGATTGCAGAAAGTCACTGCAGCATACGAAGAGCCCTGATTCATTCAAGATTTAGACACTTTAAGAAGAGCAATTTATTTCCCTAATTATGAGGCTAAACTTTGTGAAATAAGTTCACTCTAGATACTTGACCATTTGTTCATTTCATGTTATGCATTTACTTCAACAAGATGGCTTTAATCAGTAATCAGTATGAACATCTTCCGAACACAGAGCAGCCATCAACTTTTGGAATTCGGAAGTTAATAGTAGGGATGGGCATCGTGTCGTGTCGTGTTCCTGTTGGCTTTTGTGTCATCTCGTGTTCGGGCCATAATTCTCTCAACTGTAACCCATCCTGTTTAGCTTTTCATGTTGTCGTGTCGTGTCATATTCGTGTTCCGTGTCAGAAATAGCCGACCCTAAACCGCTAACTTCATGTCGGGTCATGTCAGAAATTTCCACCCCTAGTTAATAGCATTGCAACTTGCAAGTAGAATGTAGTTCCTTGTAATTTAGGGAACACCTTGAAACTCTTTAGTAGAATGTAGGTGGTGTTTTTTGTTGGAAACTTTGCTTACTAGCTTCTGCTTCTTGCAGGCATCTGATGATCATAAAAAGCAAAGGAGGGTTTCGAAAAGGCGGTGTACTGTGATTGCTGAATAATAGTAGAAGATTTACCCTTTGGCATTGTGTTATTGTTGGCACATGGTGCCGTTTCTTGTTTGTTGTCTTGTTAGGTTCCAAGGGCATGTATCTTTGATGGCCTGTTCTGGATTTTCACAGGATGGTAACAGACTCACAAGCTTATGCCTGGTTGATGATGCCCTTTCCTTGATCACATTCACAACTTTTCTTTTCATTTTTTCTTGAAAATTCTCTTAGTTATTCGAATGAATTAACATCTGGGACTTGATAATCTTCTTTGCGGAAGAACAACATCCGCCATTTATCTATCTTGTTCATTAATTCCTCTTGTTTCTAAAATAAAGACTTGATCATCCTTTCAATTTTGTATCTTCCTTCTGTCGCCTTCGGAAATGTGGCTGTCCAAATATGGGCCATTTTGGGTGGAACCATCTTTAAGTCTTGCCACTTCACTTCTAGAATTTGGAACGAGTTTCAAATTTGGAAAAATATAAAATTAGCCCATTGGACTATCACTAAGACTATTTTTTAAACGGTAAGAGTTTATTTTCACTGGTAAGAGTGTATCTTGAATTTGCACTCTTACCAATAAGAATACACTCTTACGGATTAAAAATGGTCTCAATGACAGCCTAGTGGACTTACACTAGAAGGATGCTTCAAAATTTACTTCGAAAGTTTTGATTGAGAATGATTTAAATTCTTTGAACCATTCATGTAATGGAACAAAGACCACCATTTGTGAGCCCTCAAGTTAATCCCCAATACCCTTCTCAAATACCACAGCCATTTGGTTTTCAATTTTACACCCAAATGTTATTTGATCCACAATACCCAGTCACCCCATACCCTCAATTTATTCCACCACAATCTCACTTCTTACTTTGGCAAACTGTTGATTTCCAAGCTCCTGCAATTGATCCATGAGGTCGGACCTCAATGTGGTATTTGTTCCTATGTTGCGTATTCTAAGTAGGGCGAGAGGAGATGTAATTGACCAAAAGTGTTGGGTTTCGAGCATATTCTGGAGGAGAGACAATCTCATCCGGGGCAACACTACTTGGTGTTGGCTCTGTCATTTCTCCTGCCCCTGGAGAAATTCGTGTCAACAGGGGGAGACCTCCAACTCTCAACATTCGTGTCACTCTCATCTTCAATAACATGTTATGTAGTATGATGCATGTTTTCATAATTTGACATAGGTCTTTTTTTCCCAGTAACGCGCATGTCCTTGCGTTATTGCCATCTACCTTGCAACACACCAAAAGCTCATTCGACGTATTTCCTACAAGCTTCTTGTTTTTGAGCAAATAACTTGTCTTTTTCCGTTGTGGGATGTGGAATAGTTTGTATTAGAGTTGCCCACTTAGAATATATACCATCCGAAAGATAATACCCCATTGTATAAGGATGGCCATTTACCTCGTAGTTAACTGGAGGCACTTTACCATGGATGAGAGTATCAAACAGCGGGGAATGATCTAGGACATTGATATCATTGTGTGAACCATGCATACCAAAGAAAGCATGCCAAATCCAAAGATCTTTCGATGCAACTGCGTCCAATATAAGGGTTGGCTTGTAGTGATGATCCCTATGCGTGCCATGCCATGCAGTGGGGCAATTTTCCCATTCCCAGTGCATACAATCCAAGGATCTGAGCATAACTGGAAAGCCTTTCGATGATCTCCTCCCCTTCTTGAAGCAAACGTGCAATATTTTCTTCATTTGGTTCCTGAAGGTATTGTCTCTCGTACAATCTGATGACAGCATCATAGAAGCCCTTTAGTGACTTGATTGCAGTGCTCTCTCCAATCTTTAAGTACTTATCGCATTGGTTCGAAGCATATCCATAGGCAAGGATACAGATAGCAGTCGTCAACTTCTGAATGGAGGAACACCCCAATCGTCCAATGCGATCCCTTTTTCGAACAAAGTAGTTATCATAAGCTACAACATCGTTCGAAATGCGAAGAAATAACTTTTTACACATTCGGTAGCGTCTACGAAAGTAGTAAGGCGAAAAAGTGCAATTCTCAGCAAAATTGTCTTCTCATATTTGTCCATGACTTCCTTCTCGATCCCGCCTTATACAGCGTCTCCTTGCCCGTTGTAAAAGTACGGGTGGGAGTATTTGCGGTAGAAACAAGGTCATCATATCTTCCATTCTTTCACAGTAGCGTCGAGAAACATTTTGTTGATTTTCATCGGATGAGCTCTCGTCGGTGGAAGAACCGAATAACTAAAATGTGTAGAAGATGAAGCCATCTAATGGATTGGAAGGAAGAATCAGTGTATATATATATATATATATCTGGGAAGGAGGAATGAATTTGATGTTTGTTTTCCAAAAGGAAATGGAATGGGAAGAAGCATCAATATAACCGATAGCTTTGAAAATAAATGGGATGGTTCCTCCCAATTCATTATGCTCTGTATCAAACGTTAGAATAATAAATGGGATGGTTCCTTCATTTCATTGTGCCCTATGGGTAGGGAATTATTTTGGTAGGTGGGTAGTTATGTAGCTTGGTCATTAAATTAATTAAATGAGCTCATTTTTGTGTGTTTGGTAACAAACAACTTAACAAGATAAAAGTAGGGTCCAATTTTGTACTTTGCGTCATATAACACATATTTTTGGAGAGTGTCAAATGCGGATGCTCTAAAGAGGTTTGGTAGGATGCCATCCCTATAGTCCTTGGGTGAATTTGTTGAACCACTATACACTAGGGTTCTGTATTAATTTAGGAAAATTCTAAAGTCAGTTCATTGGGCTGACATTAATGTTTAAAAAGTGTATTTGAATGTGTATAAAAAAGTGTGAAAGTGTATTGAAATATGTGAAAAGTGTATAGAGATGTGTGTTTGTTTCGTCTTTATGTGTTCTTATTGTCAGCCCATTGAGTTGACATTAGAAAAACCTATTAATTTGTTCATTTCTGAGTGTACTATATAGTCTTTGAATCAGTGACATAGTCAAGAAAATAAAAGGAGAAAAAGCAAAATAAAGGGAATAAGAGAGAAAGTATGTACTCACTCCGTCCCAAATATTTGACCTATTTTTCTTTTTTTGTTGTCCTAAAATATAGAGCCAATTCAAAATTTTCAAAAAAGGAAAGTTGGTAAATTCTTTTTTTGCCCTTGAAATGCTTTTAACAATAAAAACAATGATACAAATAGAAGAATAATTGAAAATTTTAAAGTTTAAAGTGCGTTTTTAAATTTTGAAAAAGTTTATCTGATTACATTGGCGACAAGATTTTCCGCTTTTCGGAAAACAATTTAAATTCAAAATTTGATTAACTCCTATTTTATTAGAGTCAACTAATGAAGAGGAAACTTGAAAAGTTAAAAGTTTTGGGTAACATTATGTATTATTCAGAAAATGTTGAAATTTAAAAATAGGCAAATCTTTTTGGGAAAAAGAGAGTATATTTTAATAGAGGATATGTAAAATATGTAATACTAGTATTTTTAGAGTGAAAGGAAAAAATATTATATGCTCACGTGGCACGTATGCAAAGATCATCACGAACTCTCCAACCACGAAGTCGTGAAAATTCACTGTCAAAGAAATAAGGAAAATGCTAACGTGTGCCCAATAGGCATGCTAACGTGTGCCCAATAAGCACACGTTAAGGTTAAAAAAATGCATTGAAATGTGTGAAAAATGTATAGGGATATGTGAAAGTGTATTGAAAAGTGTAAAATGTGTATTGAAGTGTGTGTCATTTTTACTTATTTTTGTGCTTATTGTGTGCCTGTTGGACACACGTTAGCAAGACCCAAGAAATAATCATTGCTCCCAAATTAAATTCTACTTCTCTCGTTCTCGTGTCTGTGAATTGTGATTCGAGGCAATGGAGGTCTCTTCGTTTTCTACAACCTCAACTGGATTATTCGGTTCTTCATCAGGTCTCTCTCTCTCTCTCTCTCTCTCTCTCTCTCTCTCTCTGAAGTGAAGTGAGTTTGATTGAAGGATATTAGCTATATGGTCATGATTGCTGACTCGAATCTCAATTTTAAACAGAATCGTTGATAATTTTGTTTATACAGTGTAAGAGAGGTTAGGTTCTTGTACGATTCAATATTCAAGAAGAATAATATTTGAATATTAATATGGGCTAGAGAGGTAAGAATGGTTAATGTTTAGAATGAGAGAATGGAGGATTGATTTGGTGGGGTGAAGGAGAAGGCAAAAATTATGGAAGAGACCTAGGCAGAATCTCTCTTGGTTATCTCTTGTGGGATGCCCTCACTTTGAGACTTTCTCTATCTTTCTAGAAATCTGTCTCTTTAGCTCTCTGAGTATTGTGAGAGGGGTGCCTTGTATTTATACACATCTTGGGCCACTACTCAGGCGCCAAGTGGCCTAATAAATACTTGACACGTGTCCCTTCCATACTGTACGGCTGCGAGGGTGTGGTCCCCTTTCTGCAGTGATCCTTCTCTTCAATCCACCGAGCCACTAAATCCCCCTCCATTCCCGTGTGGGCAAGGTCATAGCTTGTTTAGCCGTGCCAATTCCGCGAACCGAGCCCCTGAGGGCCCCTCAAGTCCTGCCTCTTGACTTGAGCAGACACGGATGTCTGGGTTGATCTTTTGCGCTCTGTCCTGTTCGGACTCACATTATCTGTCCTGTTCGGACTAATGATGACTCTTGTCTGAATCGCTCTCTAGCGCTTCTCGTCCTGTTCGGACTTGTGCTAATTTGTAGATGCCAAGTGTCTTCTTTTGATAGGATGGTCAAAGTTCTGACTTTGTCAACTACAAATATGTTGACCTTTCCTACATACAGTTTTTTTACACCACTGATTGACGTAAACTTGTGATTATTTGCTTTCTTTATCCAGCAGGAAACCCTAATTCCTGATAGATTTCAATGTCGAATATCGTTCATACTATATTGTTTTTTCATATTGTACGCAGTTTTGTATATTGATGCAGTTTAACACCATGTTTGCAAGGTTACTATGGGAATTTATCTGATTAGAAAATGAGAGTGATAACATATGGTTCTCTCTTTTGTTGCTTCTCGACGAATGATTGCATATGATACTTTTTAAAATTGAGCAGACATTCTAAAATACTAGAAGGTAGGCACAAAGTGCACATTTTTAGAATTGTTGTGTGTAATGTGGTATTGGTTACGATAAGGTGGTTTTTTGTTTAGTCAATTGCTCTTTTTCCCAAGCCTAACCGCCCATGCCAAGTTATCAGCGGTGCATTAACTGATTTGGGAGATGGGCATTACTGAAGTAGTAAAAGTATACACAATCTCAGAAAAAGAGAACACGAAAGATGGGTTCCCCCTTTTTATATTAGAAAAGATACACAGATACATGAAGATTGTTGTAAGTTGTAACATGTAAGTAGTCGATATATTTGTGCAGAAGAGATATTGGTTCCCAGAAGGAAAAAGGTTCCGATTCGGAACCGAGTTTCGGTTTCCATTTCACCAAGTAAAAGAACCGAGGGTCGAATGGGATTTCAGTTTCAAAAGAGATGCGGCCTGCAGGTTTGTACACCTAAATTCAATTTCTTACTCTGTTATTGATTCATATATGAACAATTCATTTGATAATGCTTGTAGGTACATTATTTCTTTTAAATTATAACAGCTTATTCTTTGTGTTGATCTATCAGTTTCATATTTCAGGTGGTGTGTAGCCAAAAGAAGGAAGTTCATGTGTTAGAGGCCAGGTATAGCACTTTGCATCATGAAATTACTTGAATTGTAGTAAAATGTTGTTTTAAGTCCATGTGATGTCCAAGGTGTGATTAGGGGCAAAACCAGATTATTTTGAGGTTAAACACTATTATTATATGAGAGTCAAATGCGATGAAGAGGATTACATTTAATCTGTTGTATTACCTGAAATTCTGACATTAGTGTAGTGGTCAAGTAAATCGAATGTCATAGTTGTAGGGCTAATTTTCCTCGAGCTGGTATTTCATATTTCTCGGTGACGCACTTAATCGTTTTTTTTTTTATAAAACCTGATTTACCAAGTTGTCATGTCTGAGGCAAAATTTTTGTTCTACCCATTATCAGATTATACAAGAGAAAAGGCCACTTCTTGGATTTTGGAATCTCTACTTATGTAACTATATCATTAACTTTAACTGGCCTTGTGTGCCTGCATACTTACGCTTGTCTGTTGGTTTAATTGCGTGCTATATCTATTAACTGCTCTTGTTTATATCCTTTCAAGTTGTATGGATGACATATACAATGCTTTGGCTGAACGTCTTGTTCCAACAGCAGCGGCAGCTTCAAATCCTACTTTCAAGTAAGTTATAGCTTTTTGAATTAGGAACCAATGTTTTCCAGTTTTTCTGCATATGTTTGATGTTGCTGTTGAGCATATGCAGTCTCAAGTAGTTTTCAGTGCTTTATTTAAAGTTCATATTCAGTCTCATACAGCTATTATGTTGTGTGACAATACGATATTTACTTGTCTTATCACTGAATCCATAAAGAACTTGCGTCAAAAAAAGAAGAGAAGAAGAAGACTGTAGGAGAGTGAAATTTGATTCTATGATGGGATACACGGTCTATCAAATATATACATTCGTATGAGATTTCTTGGGCCTCGTCCAAATTCTTTAATTAACCTTCTCTTGCTTGTGAACTAGTACAACTGCAAATATATTTCGCATCCTTTCCTTATCATGGTGTCCCGATCTGTCCATCTGCACGGTACTTCTATGGACTGCAGGGACCAGAAACTGGACATGAAAATGAATAGTTGAGAATTGGTAACGCATAAATTTTTGTAAGTTTTTCACCGGTATTACTGTAAAGGGTTGCTTCCTGCTGCTCCTTGGCTTGACCAATTGTATGAAACTATCTGCCTATTGTATCGTGCAGGCACATTGTGGGTTTGGCTGGTCCTCCTGGTGCTGGGAAGAGCACCATTGCATCTGAAATTGTTCGGCGAATAAACAGGTTATGGCCTGAAAAGTCTTGTACTTTTGATTCACAAGTCGGTCCACCAGAAGTGGCTACATTCCTTCCAATGGATGGGTTCCACCTCTATCGTCATCAACTGGATGCAATGGAGGTTGTCATTTCTCTGTTTAATGTCACTGCTAATGCCTTTATATTTTGGGTAGCAATTGTTCTTTCATTTTTTTCATGGTGGGTGTTACAGTAGCCTCGTTCTAAAGCAGTAGTTTAACGTAAAGAAGAAAAGTAAAATCTATACAAATTAAGGCAAATGAGATGTTTCCAAAACAAGTTCACATGAAACTGATGATCAGTTAATTTATGTAGCTATATTCATGTTAAAACCCAAACCACAGTTTTTTGTGCTGTTTGTTGGTTTCCATTTGAAGAAGAGAGGCATTGATTTCGGAACATGTATTTCTATATTTTGTCATACACATGTTTAGATTGCTATGTTAATATTGTTATGTTTCTCTTTGCGTACTATGTGTTCGTGCATACCTGGGAATGCACACACTCAACACAAATGAGCCAGCTTTGGGTATTCTTTGATGTGCATTTTCCCAATGTAGGATCCAGAGGAAGCTCACGCGAGAAGGGGCGGTGAGTTTCCTTTGCCTTGTAGTTCTTTGTTTTTAGATGATTATTTGAAGCATTACCTGTTCGTTCGGTGAACCAGCTCCAGGGACATTTGATCCTGAACTACTGCTAAAATGTCTCAAGACTTTAAGGGTTCAGGTGAGCTGGTATTTGTGTTGTTGACTTGATGGTCATTCTTTTAGGAATTATCTTCTATATGACTCGTCTTTCGGACTGTGTTGCCTCAGGCAAGAAACTGAAAATTTCAGAATTACTAGTATTATTAGATATGTGTTCTGTCCTGATATTCAGTTCTGATGAGTAATGACTCTTTCAGGGATCAGTTTATGCTCCTTCATTTGACCATGGTGTTGGAGATCCAGTACAAGATGACATTTTTGTGAGCCTGCAGTATGTTTTTGTTCTTTTCCTTATTGCACAAATATTCTCGTTCATATTTCTCCTTTTCTAGGAAGTGAGTTAAAATTTGTGTTGCATATGAATGCAATGGCGATCACCGGGCCTTTGAAATACTAAACATTCCAAAGGCTGACTATGGTGGTGCAGATCCCACCATACTCAATAGTCCTTTTTACCATGTTCCAATGGGGGACTTGAAAAGAAATTGTTTATACAGATACCAAGTTTGAACTTAGGAATTAGTTTATGAGGACCATACACCTTTGTGCCGTTAGTATCCAAGTTGTCAACTTAAAAGGTACAGCCTACCATGAAGTGGAGGGTTCAACAAGATTCACAGTACTTATCCCGGATGTATGTGCAAGGGCATTATCCCTGATGACTGCTGATACATTGGAGAGTACGAAGTGATGTCCGGTTTATAAGGGGAAGTCATTGAAGAAGATAATTTTTGGAACTGCATCTTATCTACTTGGCGCAATGTTTATATGAAAAAAGGCAAATCATAGTAACTTCTGTGTTCTAAACCCTGCACAACATCAGCTTTGTAACTTTTGTAGTCACCAATTACTGATACTGAATCTTCCCCCTTCCTCTTTCCTTCTTCTATGTTTATTGGTTGTTTTTTTGCTTCTCTTTATTGTACTTTTGTTCAATTCTCCATTTTTAATTGATTCCCATGCTTTTGTGAACACGTTCAGCTCTGCTAAAAGATGTTACTACTTCTTTCTTGATTGTGGAAAATCTTTGTAGAGAAAAGAGTTTTCTTGCAACAAAAGGTAAAAGAACATGTGGATTCCATGAATTGAATCTGTTGATACAGTGCACTATAAATATCTACCCAACTATGACTTTGCATTTACACATTTCGGCAGTCCATTTAATGACTTCTTTTCTGAATCTAGCAGTTGAAAATTGCTATGACCTTTTTTTCTCACTAAGATGCTTGTGGTTGTGGGTTGAATTGCTGCCAATGGCTTTATTGATAAAAATGCAATAAATGAATAATGTATCATGCTGGAGTAGTAACCGTATGGAAGTGGAACATGAATTCCAGCCAGCAGTATTAGAAATTTCTTCAGTAGATAACATTCCATTGTTCTCAGTGGCATACCTATCCCATCATTCCATTCAGTCTGGTTCATTCCATATTTTCTGGATTTACATTTATTTGTGATTGTAGCACTTTAAAACGGTTGAACTCATACTTTATCCATCTATTGTGCATCATCTTTTCCCCTGTTTGCAGGCATAAAGTGGTGATAGTGGAAGGTAATTATCTGCTGTTGCAAGAAGGGGCTTGGAAGGATGTATCATCTGTTTTTGATGAGAAGTGGTAAGCAACAGATACTTCCATGCTATACTTACTATATTTTATTGCTATCTGACGATAATAACATGTGGAATTAGATACAAAAATAAGAATTTCAAAGAGAACTGTTGGTTGTTACACGGTCTTGGGTAGAACTCAACCCCAAAGCTAGCTCATGAAGTGAGTGTGTCCTCATGCTTATATACTTCATATTACTTTCGTATCTAGCCGATGTGGGACTTCGCTTCGCACCCTCCCTCACGCACACCGTGTTCACTCGGTAGCACTTGCAGCGTGCAGACGAGAGACACACACTCTACCCATCTTTGGTACCCAACTCTGATACCATGTTATATGGTCTTAGGTAGAACTCAACCCAAAAGCTATAGCTCATGAAATGAAGGTGCCCTCACGCTTATATACTTCATATTACTTTGGTATCTAGGCGATGTGGGATTTCGCGTCCTGCTGCAACCCTCCCTCCAGATATATGTAACCGTAGAATTATATGTCGCTTTTGGGTATTTGGTATGATGTTCATTTATGTTTAACGCTCTATGCATTTAGCTCACGCTTTTCACCATCTTTCAAAAGGCATGTGAGGCCTACTTAAACCAAAATTTGTCGACGGTATTGGCAATTTTAATAGAGACAAGCAAAAGAGCTAAAACAAACACTTTTATTTGATAGCCTGCTAAATTTCTTAAAAAAAAGAAGGTAGATATCATAACTTTTGGACAGGAAAGGAAAATCCTCATCAATGCTGTGTGTGGAAGCTTTAAACAACTATATTTTTGCCCGTCTTTTGCTTCCTTACTAGTCCCCTTGTACCGAACAAGAGTTTAACTGAGAGATGTTTATAGGGCGGGATAACAGAGCCGTGTAACGATTTGCAGACTAATGTTCAGTGTTGACTGCTTCAGATGTGTTACTTTTGACAATGGTAGCTCAATGTGTTTGGCTGCTTTACAGGCAATTTTGTGTGGTTTTAATGTACTCCGTAGTTGATGTCTCATAATCCTCCGCATTGTACTGACCAAGAAAATATTTCTCCGTTCCAAGGTTCATTGAGGTTAACATTGAGACAGCAATGCAACGGGTTTTTAGGAGACATATATCGACTGGTATGCACTCCTAGATCAATCACTTGTCAAGAAAAGTTAAATGCTGACGAAACAGAGGCTTATTGGTTTCATCGTATTTGTCTGTCCATTGTAGGAAAGCCTCCGGATGTTGCTAAATGGCGGGTAAGTCTGACATCATTGTGCTTTTAACTTCCATCGATGCTTTTCTTGATTCTCGTCTCTTTAGCTAGTTCATTTGGCTTTTTGGTACGCTTTCAAGCTTCAGATTTGTGTATCTTCTTCTACGAGTAAGCCATATTGCAGATAGAATACAATGACCGGCCTAATGCAGAGCTCGTAATGAAGTCGAAGACAAATGCAGATTTGATAATCAAGTCGGTTGATTTCTGAAGTTGAATCCCACCTGTAATCAGAAGATTGAGAGACGATGATCGATTCAGTCAAATCCTGGTTTCCAAATGAAGCAAAATTAGGAAAGATTGTCTAATAATGGGAAAGTAATTAACAAGTTGACAAACAGTTTGAACTTTCTCTGTTTTTTTTTTTTTGCCGTTCAATAAAAAACCTTCTTGTTTTTTTTTTCTTTTCTTCTTAGTATATTTATCTATTCACTAGGGCAAAACACTGCCCTGGTCTCTAGTGTTGTTCATAGTTTGATACTCCCACCGTCTATTAAGCTTGAGGCCGATGAATCTTTTGAGAAATACACGAGGTATAAAATTCTTTGCGTTCGTGAATTCATTGTATCGTCGGAGATTTCGAATATGGCACCGCCTTCTCTTTTTCCTGAAAACCCTCGAAATTCTCCATCTCTAACGCTCGCGCACACTTACACAAACTATTCACATTACGTTAGATTTTTTGAAGGACTTTACTAGTCTTCGTGGTGCAATTGATCTCCACAAGTTGCTCATGAAGGACCAATCATTTCTCTTCAAAGACTGCCAAGAATTTTCATGTGAAGAATAAATTCACCAACAAAACAGATGGGCATGAGCAATAATGTCCTGCCGACACCCACATGATCTTGTTCCCTCTTTGAACAAAGGTCATGAAACATAACACATTCATACTTAAGACCTAGTATCTCACTGCAAAAAAGTGGATTGGATCGTGGATTTTGGGAATTGGGAGGATAAATCCGTAATTGTCTCTTCATTTCGCCCCCTATAATTTCCATTTTTAAATGTACCCTTCGGTAATGTCCGCATTAAGACTATCGGATATCCATAATAACTTATTTTTTATTATTTTTTATAACTGGATGTCCGGGTCAGTTTGCGTGCATCTCGACTAATCCGGAGCTCTAGAGGTAACGACCGGGCATAACCCCCAGTGGCCCCAAGAGATTGATGACACGGGATTCGAACCTGAGATCTTAGGTAGAAGCAAACCCCTAAATCCCAAGGCAATACCATTTTGCCAACTTCTTGAAGTTCATCGATAATAAGTTAATGAAAGAAGAAACATAAGACTGATAAGAGTGTCAAATTAATCAAACAAACCGGAGATCAACCTCGTGTTTGTCTTGATAAAAACTCGTTCAAAAACAATTATGTACAAACCAACTTAACTTAATTGTACTCAATTTCAAGCTCAATAGCTCATTAATACTCAGCTTGAACTTGATTGGAAGCTCAGCCCATTAATCTTCTAACCTACCCTATTTTGGCTAAGATTAATCCTTGTTTATCGGCTCGATTAATCGACAAATCAAACTAATTTGGCCGGTGGCGGATGCAGGATTACAAATTTCACCTAATTTGCGGGGACCACTCTTCAGTAATTTTACAAAAAATTCTAAAAGTATACTAAAAATATGAAGAAAATTGGGGGAGTGGAGGGGCCAAAAAACCCTTGCACCCCCCTTGTCCGCCCCTGAATCCGGCTAGTTTACGGTAATAAACAAAGACAAATTGTAACCAAACAAGCACACATTGTTGTGGCTCTCATTAAGCAAGGCCTCAGTTCTGCTAAAAATCAAACAAGACATGCAAAGCCAAAGCATTGAAACACACAACAAATACTACACACACACACACACACATATATATAAGAGGTTTCCTATGAGGGCTCCGTCACAAAAAAAAGTGCGAGAAAACAGTTGTGAGCCGTTGGATCGCGTGAAGGACATAAGATTCAAAGGCTCACAACTGTTTTCCCGCATTTTTTTTGTGAGGGAGCCCTCATAGGAAACTTCTTATATATATATCCAACTCAAATACAATTCATAATACACATCAACCCCAGCTAAGCACCCTGCTCAATCGATCTCCGCAGTTCATTCCCTCTTTTTATTCTGTTGTTGCTGTGTTTCACAAAGATCAAAGGAGCAGGAGGCTGTGGTTCTTCATTATACTGGTTTAGTTTCTGTTCTTGCATTTTTGCATGGCCCTTGGTGCTGAAATAAATTCCAATTCAATTTTATTAGTACTATATAATTCAAACAAACAGAACTTGAATGAATTAAGCGATATATTAATTTGTACTAACCAAGTCCTTTGGCATCGGTTCCTTTCATTATTCGCAGGCGCTTGCAAGAATTGACAAACATCCTGTTTGAGATGAATAGCCGTGCAAATTAAACAAGCATATACAACCCGTGATTTATGTGATTCTGCTCACTTTGTAAATTCTTGATCCAAACATATATATCGTATTGATGCCATGAGATTTAATCACCAGCGATATTATGATCACCATATGGTCCATATCTAGAAATGATATTTTGGTATTATTTGATTAACATTTTATATATCCAACCACTTGAATTATGTCGAGCCAGGCCATATTATATAGCTCTAGTATTATGGACAAGTATTTTATCATCTGATCCAATACATGATCCAATACATGATGATACTTCCTCCGTCCCACTTTGTTCGTCCTTTTTTTGATGTCCCAAATTTTGTACAATTTGAATTTGACTCATATAATTAAGTTCTACTAATATCCCTTCTCTTTTTAAAGAAAATTTGTGAATGGAAGAATGTGTATCCTCATTTAATGCTAAGAAAGTGAGGGGTATTCATGAAAAATCAAAGCTTTTCAATGGTAATCATTATGTCCCGTTAAAAAGTTAGAATATAAAAAATGGAGAAACAAATTGAGGCAGAAACGGTCCGATCGATTTTTTTTTGGGTAGTCCATAAGGATGGAGCTATTCCAAATTAATATGTGATCAGCTGAGAAATAATTAATTGAGGTAGAAATTAAGACTTACTCCCAAGGGACATCACCGACGAGCATCCAGTCACCATCCTTGTCTTCATAAGTTGGAACAAAATCAGAACCACTCAAAAGATCCATGAGCTTGCTTTCATTCATGAAATCCTTCATCCCACAATTACCTTTAAGAAAAAAACCCATACCATAATATTGATGTAAGTAAATAAATTAATTTGGAGATTTGGAGAAATTAAGAAAATAAATACACGAAACTCGATGGTTTCGGTTGGAGTCAGGCACTAGTCCCGTCAACGAGTATGCAGTGGTGGTGCACGCGAAGGCCCAAGAAACGTTGAGGCCTGGACGCTAAGTTGCAGCTAGCTTGTGAGACGATGCAATCAGAAAACGGCTAAGTACTTGAGCTAGGGATGGATCACGAATTTGGCTTGGTTTGGATTGAGGCTGGCAGTTAATGATGGTTACTGAGTTCTCACGTAATGTTTTATTGTTATTAATAAAATGTTGTAATTTATTTGTTGGTAATAAAAGAAAAAGGAAAAAAAAAACTTACCAATGGTGAAGGAAATAAACAAGTTGCCCAATGCATCAGATAGCTCTTTGTAAGTCTTGTACATCTTTAAATCCACTTTACGCAGGTAAGGTGCACCATCCAAGCTAACCTTCACAAACGCTGCTCCTCCTACTCCTACATTGCTGCTGTTTAATTTCTCTCTCTCCTCATCGCCGTGCTTTTGGACGGCCAGGATATTCTTACGGAACGATCGGACGGGTGGCCAACCCACTACTTGTGACCTGACGAAACAAAGATCATGTTGAATAAAATTGCAAAATTTTATGCAATTATAAAGGTTTATCAAATTATATATATCTACGCAGAAAAAAAATTCAAGAAAATAACATAGATTTTTTATTCTCTAGGTTATGAATTACCCAAAATGTGCACAACAAAACATAAATATATACTAGGGCTGTCTACTTGCCAATCTAATATGGAAAATTGATGCTCCAAAGTCCCTCCGTCCGAAATTGTTCGTCCTTTATCAAGAATTAATTGTGCATTTATGAGTTTTTTTTTTATAAAAAAAGTAAACCAATTAGTTTTTCCCAATGAGATATTTAAACTAGAGTAAAAATTTTTGAAAAATAATTCTTGCTATTCATTATTTTACATGTAAAACTCAGGGATCTGAAAAAGGATTGGCAATTTGGGACAGTGAGAGTATCAATTCAAACTGTTTCTCACCAGTTTAGATCCCATAAATAGAAACAAATTAAGAATTCTAATCTCTCCCCTCCCTCCCTCCCTCTCTCTTTTCTCTGTGTGTGCACACGCGCGTGTTTTATTAAATGTATAATGCACATTTTTATTGTTAAAAGATACTACTTTGGGGTGTTTCACTAGCTTTGTTTTTTTGGATCTTTGGTTTTAAGAAAAAACTAATTTGTTCCACTAATTTTAGTTTCAGGAAAAAACTGCTAATGATACCAATTGTTATATTTATTTATTTATTATTTTTTAATTTTAAGCTAGTGGAATTGGTTGGTTTTTTGGGGGGAATTTTTTGTTAGTGGAATGGAGTAGTTTTTGGGTTAAAACTAAACTAGATTTTTCTTAGTGGAACAACTCCTTTAGCTAGCGAACCCTAATCATCAACATGAACATGCACTTTGGAATAGCTAAATCAATCTACCAAACAAAAACAAAAGAAAATGAACATTAGATCACATACTTGGCTGGAGGATTTGGTGGTGGATCGTTTGAGGGTATAATCTTGATCACCTTCTGACTCAGAACCTTAGACATCGAAAGGTTGAGCTTCAAATCCACAATTTCTTCAAAACCTCTCTTCCCATTGTTACTGTTCTTCACCCCATGATCTCCTTCAACTCCTCCTCCTCCTCCTCCTCCACCACCCGGCAACCCTAGCCGCAACTCCGTCTCCTCAAATTTCATGTTAGCCTTCTCACCATCATTCTCCATTCTCTCTCTCTCTCTCTCTCTAGGCTTTCTTTCTCTTCTTCTTGCTGTTATGCTTTGAGTAGTGGTTTGTTTATGGGAGAGGTTTTCTTTTTTTTTTTTTATTACCAAAGTTTATGGGAGAAATTAAGTGGAAGTTTTATTAGTTAATGGT
This sequence comes from Vaccinium vitis-idaea, assembly GCA_963854785.1. Classification (NCBI taxonomy): domain Eukaryota; kingdom Viridiplantae; phylum Streptophyta; class Magnoliopsida; order Ericales; family Ericaceae; genus Vaccinium; species Vaccinium vitis-idaea. The sequence goes on from OY978223.1 coordinate 37,361,378, forward strand.
ACTATAGGTATAGGTGTAGGGATAGAAATGTAATTAATATGGGGAAGTAGAAAGAGAAGACATGTGTTTGGCCAAAATGGGTAATTAAATTGCGGATTGGAGTATATAGTTGCAAGTGGTAGTTTTTTTTACTTGGGAAATGCTGACGGGTGCACCATTGCATCCGTTACGGGTACAAAAAAGTGGAACCCACAAGTGTATTTTTTTGTACCCTTAATGGGTGTAATGTACATTGCACCTGTTAGCAAAACTCTTTTTAGTTTTTACTAAATTTTTTGTCCTGAATTTTTTTATGAGATTGTTTGGCAGAATGAGGTGGACTTTCCAAATTCAGTAAGATGTGTGACGTCCCTGTGACGTTAGCTTTCCCAATCATAGCCTAAATGAGTGTCATAATCATGAAGATTAAAGAATAAAAATGATAGTCAAATCATAGTTATCATTAGTTTGTTGGTTGAACAATGCCAGTTAATCATATCGAAAGCAAACATTGTGTATTTATTTATTTCAACAAAATTGTCCAACGCGAAGGAAAAAAAAAATCCTAAATATAGTATTAGGTAACATGTAATACCATAATTTTGTCGACAATCCACCTGATTGTCAATATACAAAGAAAATGATAAAAATACATAATCTACACTTTAACACACTCGACACTTTTCACATATCATAATTACAATTTTTCGACCTTAGCGTGATAACTAACCCACTAGGCTATTTTAGCATTTCTCTATCGTTATTTATTATGAGCTCAGAGTTTAATTTTTGTTCCATTTTAACCAACCAATTGTATTTGCCTCAATTTGTGGCAAAGTCAGTTTATTAGGAGATGAAGAAAACATTCACCAATTGAGCAAATTAAGAAGATAGACTTCAATTTTTGTTAACTTAATTAATTAAACACATTTTGATGAGGAAATTGCTTAGTCAAAATCACTTATTTTTTATGCCCAACATTTCATTTCACATGAAACAAAGAAGATTTCAAAAAAGAAACAAACTAAAATACCAAAATTTTGGGACATTTCACATGTGTTCATAATTATGTAGGTAAGATATCAAAAGTGCAAGAAGAACATGGTGACATTATATGCTGGCATTGCTGGGCTTGTTCCCCCATTCTTTTGTGCATTAATTATTAAATTTGAGTTCTTGGAAAATTTAAAAAATAAAAACTGTGTATACAATTTACAAAAGCACTAAATTGAGCATTCATGTGATGGGAAAATCTATAACTGTTCTTGTATTTGAAGAGCATCTCCAATACTACTCTCTACTTTGCCTAGTAAAAAGTTCATAAAAAAGAACAATATTTTCATCAATGTATTAATTCCAACACTTTACTCTTTATTTTTACTCTCTATCCCAATAATTTTTTTTGGACATCTACCCATAGAATTGAGTGGTAAAAAGATAAATAGAAAGAGAGAGTGAGAGAGCAGCTAGTGAGTGAATAACACTCTTTTCTATTTTCACTAGGGTTGTAATCATCAAAAGAAGAGAGCATTTGCTACCCCTTCTACCTATATTTTTGCACTTTTTTATTTACTTTTCGTAAATTTTTGTTTAGCCTCTCGTCGTAATTTTCGAATAAATCAATCGTATCGACGTGTGAAATTAGAAAAACATAAAAATATGGACTGAAATTGAAAAAAGTTTATACATAATGACATTAAAGACAAAAATGACAATTGTTTTGGCATTTTTCATCTTTAGAGCAAAAACAACAGCTTGTGTAAATTTTTGGCCAAAAAACCTGGTGTACAGTGTATATAACTACCCTAGCACTCTCAACCCTCCAACAATACTACCCATTTTACCTATCTCTTATTAAAATAATATTTTTTCTCTTTTAAAATATCACAATATATACAACCAACAGTGTATATATCATCTATTACCTCTTTGCCGACCTTCACCCGACTGTTACCTCTTTGCCATTGATCGTTGTTCTTCGCCGTCGATCGCTGTTTCTTCGCCATCGATCTTCATTAGAAATCCTCCATCGTCATCCGTTGTCCCGTCGCTGACGATCGAAGCTTCATTGGTTGTAGGTGAAGAGAGAGAGAGAGAGAGAGAAACAATAAAAAATTGAATAGATCAGTGTCACGGTAAAAATACCTAGGTACTGTTCAAATATGTATGGTGAACAGTGATTTGGCTTAGCTGCTGCACCTCCCTTTTCTTCTTCCTCTTCTCCATTTTGCCTCAAAAACCAGTTTTACAGAAGTTGTTGTTGATACTCTTAGTGAACTTTTTTTTTTTTGTCGCATAATTTTTTACTTTGAAAACTTCTTTCATCGTGAAGAAAATGATCAAACCAAAAGTTTATAAACGTAGGGATCAAAATAAGAATTTTAAAAAAAGAAATCCTATAATTAGACAAAATTTTCCTTAAAACAAATGCTGGTATAGGAAGGTGGGACCCAAGTGTAGAGGGGGGAAGAAAAGGCCATGTGAATGGTTTGATGGAGGAGCGGCCCCCCAGGAAGTAGGGCATGTGGGAAGGAGCTGTCGGGTGGGGCAGCGTCAAACTCCTATTCCTATTCCTATTCCTATTCCTATTCCATGTGACTCAGGCCCGGCCCTGTGGGCAAGCAGGGGAGGCCCGGGCCTGGGCCCCCCCGGTTTTTGGGGCCCCTTCTCGTAGAAAAAACAAATTTATATAAAAAATATATATATATATATATATATATATATATATATATGAAGGGCCTCAAATTGAGTAGGGTTGGGGCCTCGCGAAACACAGGGCCGGGCCTGCATGTGAGCCGCTGCAGGGCATCCCACTTCCTCCCTTTAATTGCCGTCCCGTTTCGTGCCGTGCCCTGTCTACTTACGTAACGGGACATGGGACGGGTCCGACGGGAGCTTAAGTGCTGAGGGACGAGGTCTGTCTTATGTTCGAGTAGAAAAAACTACTTTCAGCATGCGTATTAAAATATAATGCTACTTATGACGATAAAAAATATCGTTCCTTTAGTATTTGTTTGGAAGTTCTAAATTGTTATTCTCTCCTTTAAATAACAGTTGTTCTTTTGGTAAATCGTGTCATTTTCAATTCTACAGTAAAATTCTTATTTTGATGTTCTTTGCATCAATTTAAAAATTTATTAAAGATTTTAAAAATTTGTGTAAGAAAATCAATAAACTATGCACAAAAGCTTTTCGTTTTTTTTTTTTAAATTTAAAATTGCACAAATTTTAAAAGGAAAACAATTAATAAGCAATTACGAATACTTAAGCACAACACAGAAATTACCTAGAATAACATTCAAATTAACAACAACATTTTTCTTAGTAAGTCAAAATGTACGGATAACCAACCAACTTGGAAGGCTCCGGACTGCTCTAACTACAAAGCTAATTGCGATGTGGCGTTAAGGCCGAACTCGTCTGATCGAAGGAAGGTATAGCAGCTGTGGTTTTAAGGGATGGGAGGGGGTTTGTAATTGGAGGGTTATTTTCTCGTGATAAAAAAAAAAAAAAAAAAAAACACTAACCAGAGTTCACAAACGCAATAGATCCTGGACTAATTGGAGGATTTGTTCGGTTGTTAATTTCAGAGTTTCGAAATTAGTAGAGTTGCGTAGTTGGCCTAAACATCCCGTATCTGGTAATAAAAAAGAAAAAAACTCTGATGCACCCCCTCAATATGTCCAACATCATGCCAATTTAAGTAGGATATATACCGTCCTTACCATATCTGAAGGGCTAGCTTTTGGGGCTCTAAGCAACCCGTTCTAAATTATTCGAGGATTTTCAGCAAGGGTAACTGCTTGAAAAGTCTAGTAATTAGTTTTTTAGTCGATATGATTTCTCCTTCCGCAATAAAAAGGTTTGTGGCTCATTTTACGAATTTTTGAGGCTTTTTTTTAAATGAAATTTATAGCTTGTTTCATTTTTTTTGTGTGTGGTACACACCTTTTAAATTTTGACTTACTTTACGAATTTTTGTAGTAAAAAAAGATATACAGCTCAAGGTAGAAAAGACAATTCTGATCAGTTATGAATTTTTGTGGCATTGCTTAAGAAATTTCGGTAAAGATATGGGAACCGACCGTGGTGCACCGACGGTGCACCGACGGCGTCGGGGACGCCGTCGGTGCACGCACGTCTGTGCACGTAGCAGCGTTCAGAAATTTTGAGGTGCTGTTTATGGATTTTCGTGGTGTAATTTATGAACTTTTTAGTTACGAATTGATGCTTGTAATGATCACTTGTGATTTGACAGTAGGCGTACGTGGAAAGGACATGGGGTCCCTGTTATGCAGTAGGTGCATGGCATTCGTTCGTCCGTTGCGAAAATGCATGGCTCGGATCAAATCCAACCTGCTTGGATTTCATCCGAGCCGTGCATTTTCGCAACGGGCGGCCGGATGGACGCATGACACGGTGCCATACACCTAATGCACGGCTCGATCCAATCCACTCGGAAAAAAGCCCAGAGAAAATGGATAAACCTGGGGTACAGAAGATTTTGCACAGAAATGGTACCGAGCTCCTTCGGAGACCCAATTTTGGGTCCCACACGAGTGATCCAATCCGTTCATTGTTCTTAAAACATTTTTCCAAGGGGCCCCACAAAATTTCAGTTCAATCGGACGGTTGGAAGTGCTCCAACCAAAGTCCTACCGTTCCAACAAAAAAAATATATTTTTAAAAAAATAAACGGTTCGGATCACTCGTGTGGGACCCAAAAATGGGTCCCCGAAGGAGCTTGGTACCATTTCTGTGCAAAATCTTCTGTACCCCCAGCAGGGTATAGATCTCCATGTTGTTTTGTAGTTTCCTAGTTGCTTGTGTACTAGGCCTGACCCACTCTTTAGTCAAGGTTGTGTGGGCCCAAACTATTTAAAATGGGGTTTCTATCAGTAGGTAGAACGTCGATTTCACAACGTTGGGTGAAACAGCATTTGGGTTTTTGATATCTGGAGTAAAATGAGCTGTTGGGGGCCCATTGGGTTTTGCGATTTAGCTGGAAAAAGGTATACAAAGGGAATTTTGCAAAAGAAAAAAGAAGAAGAAGAAATGCAAATGGCATTGCACCAACAATGCCATTTTTTGGACAACGGTCGAAAAATGGCAGTGGCTCAGTGCTCGAGTTATTTTGGCTTAACCACTAGACTTGCTCAAATCATAAATGCACAGACTCACATTTACGTAAGACCTCAAAATCACCGAGGTAGCATGTGTGTGGACTGTGGACCCCTAACTCTCTTGTGAGTATGTGTAAGTGTTTGTGTGTGTGTGTGGTGCTAGCAACTCTCTGTAGGACTATACACATGCCCATCAACAATATCAATGACACAACTTGTCACATACACGTGTACTTGTACTCGGTACTTACACTTAAGTTGTGCACAAATTGTACAGTGCAGTGGATAGATCTTAACCTAGTTGGGATGTATTCAAATTATAGTGATGCATTTCTTATTTAATCACAATTATTGTATTACAAAGTTCAATTATAATAAAATGTTTGGAGAAAATTTAGTGGGACCCAAAAGTTTTCATAACTCATGAATAGACCCCTATATTCGGGATTCGGGGACGGGGCAGAACGGGGTGGGGATGGATCGGGGAACAGATTCGGAGCAGATTCGGGGCGGGGACATGCCTATCTCCACCCCTATCTGATCCCCAAACATTTTAAAAAAAAATCCTCATATCCTATCGAATCTCCAAACAGATCTCCATATTGGCGATCCGTTCGGATCGGGGATTGGATCAGATTCGAAAGGGTAGGAGGAAATGGCTAACCCCACTCTTAGGGCATAATTCATTATTTAAATCACGCAATAGAGGCACAATTACAATTTGATAATCAGTTCTGCTAGTATTTTATTAAAAAATCTCATCACAATCTATTTTAATGATTTACTTCAAAACACTACTCTGTTACAAAATTTTATTGTGCACACATCTCCCAACACTTTACAAATTCATAATCTATCCTGATTATAATTAAAAAAATGTACAAATCACAATTCAAAATTTAAATTTCAAAAAATAAAAGGCTCTCAAATGGGCTCAAAATAAAGTGGGATGATGCATGGACGTGGAATGGGCCCAAGCCAGCTAGTAATATATGTTTGTTCTGTAGACAAGGGAACAAGAAGGGAAGTGAGGTAGGGACTGCAGTTAAGGGGCGATGGGTTCCCCTGGGCCTATAATTGCAGGGGAGCCCCAAAAGTCCAAAACTCATCACTTCACGTGCGGGTAAGGGCCCAGATCTCACCATCAACATTCAATTCCTCGCACGTGTGTCCACATGGGCACTATTCCTTCCTACATTATTTCCCCTAACCCTAGACTTCGTTGGCAATTTATTATGCCCACCTGTCCTAACTGCCAACCTTATCTTCCAAAAGATTAGGACGAGTAATGGGCCCAAATCAAATTATAGGCCCATTGGGTAGTTTTTGGTACATGATAGAAAGTTCAGTTGGTCGTGTACCAGTATTTTAAGTGCTGGAAAATTTTACGACTTGATGAAACACCATCGATTTTCCTTGTAGTTATATAACTTAACTGATATACTAACATCGTATCGCCTAGAAAGAAAAAAAAAACGAAAAAGAGCTTTGGAAATTGGTAAGCATTCTACTCCCACATTTCCACTAACATAATCTACTCTATCTAATCTAATCTCTATCAAATTGAGTTTTCCATTCGATAAAATGAGAATCTCAGAAAATCAATGGGTTGATTTTAGCAAATGAGGATACTATTTGCTAAAATCATCTCATTTTCATTTGCTAAAACCAACCCATTGATTTTATGGGATTCTCATTTTATCAAATGGGAAACTTGGCCTAATATATAAAGGGAAAACACTAGTTCGGTGTGTCCCTTTTTGAAGCACAAAAGTGATCTCCGTAATCGCCCCAAGTATTTTCAGCTATTTTTAACATGCCAGTAAGTAATTGCCGTGGACAAAATAGTAAAAACCATCTATCATAACCGTCACCCCATTATCCCCACCCATTCTAAAAACGTGCACACATAGTGTGTGCCCATCTTCTAGTTAGTTTGAATAAGGCAAGAAACGGCTAAAATGATTTTGGATCCGATTATTTTCCTTCGGCTTAGAATATTCGTCCACAAATTTAAAATCCAAAACACTTAACCTTACGGCATGCTAGATTCTCAGTTTGAAGATATCATAGAGATCATGGGATTGGGATGGAAGATATTTAAACGGAAAATTTTATAATACACACCCTTTAAAAGTGGAATCCTGATACATACACACCCCCACATACACTCCCAACCACACCCTCTCTCACATGGGGTGTGGGGCTCACATGTGGGCCTCATGTGAGCCCCACACCCCATGTGAGAGAGGGTGTGGTTGGGAGTGTATGTGAGGGAGTGTATGTATCATTTTTGTTAAAAGTGTGTATGATATTGACCTATTGTGTGGTTTATATTGCGCCACATCATAATAAATGACCTGGAGAACCGGTCATTCATAACATTTTTATGAGTTTCTTAACTTTTATACTTATGAATTCGTAACTTTTCAGTAATATGATTCGTAACATTTTCTCGCGTTTCGTAACTTTTTGTGTGTTTCGTTACTTTTTATGGGACTTGTAACTTTAAGACAAAAAATCATAACTTTTCTCAAATATGATTCGTAACATTTTTTGCGTCTTGTAACTTTTAGACAAAAATTCGTAACTTTTCACAAATATGTTTTAATTGTAACATTTTCGTTCGTCTTGTAACTTTTCTAGTAAAAAATCGTAACTTTTCAACCATGTATAATCGATTGGGTAATCGATTAAAGTGTATTTCGAAGAAGTAAATGTGTTTTCTTTAAAATAATTTTAGTTTCAGTTTTCACAAAAGGAAGAAGAAGAAGAAGAAGAAGAAGAAGAAGAAGAAGAAGAAGAAGAAGAAGAAGAAGAAGATGTTTTTATTCTAAATTAATTTCAGATTCTAATTTGGGCCTCTCTTCCCTTAGAATTTGATAACAATTTAACTATAGCTATGGCTCAACTTAATTGAAAATTTAAACTATTTAAAAAAATTCAAATTATAGCTATGGCGTAATTTAAACCGTATTTAAAAAATAGGGTTAAAAAAAAATTTCATTAAAATTATACCGTTATTCATTTAAAACCAAAAACGTATCAAAGAGAATTTTTTTCAAAAAAGGATACTTTTTGAAAGTTTTTTTGTTGAAAATAGTTTTTTACACAATTTTTTTTCAAAATTATTTTCAGATTTTTGGGGAAAAAAAACTATTTCTAAAATTTATTTTTTAAATAACGGTTTACGAAAAACTAGTTTTTATCCAGAAAAATATTTTCAAAACTTTTGAATTTCAAAAAAACTTTTTTCAAAATTTTGTTTTTTTTCCCTTGAAAAAATATTTTCAACAAAAAATTTCAAAAAGTAGTTTTTTTAAAATAAAAAAAAATCTCTTTGATACTTTTTGTTTTAAAATGAAAAACGGTTTAATTTTTTTTAAAAACTTTGTTAACTCTTTTTTTATAAAACTTTTTTTTCCAGGGTGGTCATTTTATGCAAAGTTAACACTGTTAGCCTTAAAGTATTGGCAGGGGGAAATCTAACAATTAGTTTGACAAGTAAAGGAGGCCTGCAGAATTTCAGAAAGTATAGGGGAGGACTTTGTATTTGTCAGAAACGTCGCTCAGGTTAACAAGTAATTGATTTGTAACTTTTTGTAATCGATTCGTAACTTTTTAAGATCTAACAGTAAATAACTTGGGTGCATATGATACACACCCAAAAAGGAGTGTGTATTTTAGCCATTTCATTTACTCTAATTTAAGGAAAAGGCTACAATACACACCCCTTATTTGGGTGTGTATGATACACACCCCTATAAAAGTTACGAATTTTATGTAAAAGTTACGAATGTTTTGTAAAAGTTACGAATTTTTTGCAAAAGTTACGAATTTTTTTATAAAAGTTACAAGACACACCAAAATGTTATGAATCATATTGCTGAAAAGTTACGAAAAACTAAAAAATGTTACGATTGCCGATGAGGTGACACAATCTGGACCGTACAATAGGTGCATATGGTACACCCAAATAAGGGGTGTGTATTTTAGCCATTTCATTTACTCTAATTTAATTGTCTATGTAGTTGATGGCACAAAAGTTTGGGGAGCTGCTCTGGGTACTCTAAAAACAGGCGGTCGTGTTTCAGGCCACAAACCCTACAGTGATCAAGTTAGTTGTGGGTGAGAAAGTTTATAGATATCATATGTAACTGGATCATAGAGAATGTACCTTGTATAGGGTGTGTGGTACCATGTCCGTTACATAGAGCTCGCATGACTCGTTCGTAAGAGTTAATAGTTATTATCATTTCATTACATAGTAATTTTTTATAGAGTTCGAGATTGAACTTGAACTTGAGCTCGTCTCATTTATGTTTCTTTAAGCCGAACTCGTGTTTCATAGAAACTATAAACTTGAGCCAAAAAAAAAAAAAAAAAACAGAGGTTCATATTCCTTGACTCGTTTGTAACCCTAGTGGTGGGGTCATTTGCAAGATGAGTGTGTTGAAAGTCAAAAAATAATGGCAGCACACTTGAATTACAAGATATGGGTGCCCAAACATGATTCACTTTTTGTGCAATTCTAGTCCTTTTTGGGATCTACATCATGCATGAATGAGCTGTTTTCTTGGTTTTATGTCCCTTTGTCCATTGCTTCACTTTTGGGCATCCCATTGTTGACGGATGTGGTTCTCTCTTGTGGTACACATCTTCGTACAACTTTTAGGCCTTTGGCCTAATGAGAAAAACTTTTTTCTCGAACACGGAGCAAACAGGGGTTTGTGCCATGGGGATCTCAACCGTTCATTATGAGATTCAACGGCTCGGAGTGTCTCTCTCTCTCCTCCTCCTTAAAATGCCTTTCAGATGTAAAAAAAAATTGAGCGTCGATCTGAGCAGTTGGATTTTGGAATGGACGGCCGAGATCCGCGTGGCACAAACCCCTCGTTTGCGTTGCATACGTGAAAAAGTTTATCTCTTGGCCTAATACACCTTACTTGCTGACATTTATTCTCTAGAACCGAAACTTATTGTTATGTCCAGACGGAGACGGGATGCTGTGGTGCACTGGTGCATAGCCTCAATACAGCTTTGTACACCAGTGCATCGAAATGACGTCATAGTAAGGGTCCTTCAATAAAGAAGACAACAAAACACACTCTCCAGTGTAATTTTTATACTTTTTAACATACTTTCGCATACTTTTATTCATTTTTCACATGTTACAATATATTTTTGACTTTTAATGACAGTCTAGTAGGCTAATTTTAGAAATTTCCATGCTAATTTGGCAACACTACATAAGGGGCATGTCTGGCTCCATGTCCAAAAAGGTTTGTTTGGCAAAGTCAAAATGTAAAAGCAGCCATGGTAGACTTGGCCGGCCACATTTGGTTGTGTGCCTAAAGTTGGAGAAATTAATCAGTAATCCCGGAGCATAGTCACGTGGTGCTCCGGATCACTCTAGTACTACACATATACGTGCGGTCCATACACTTAGTAGTAAGTCCCGTGTAGTGTTAGAGTGGTCGGAGCACCACACGACAGTGGTCTGAGAGCACTGAATAATTAGACCTAAAGTTGATGGACATTAATTAGGAAAAGGAAAGTTCCAAGACAATGCCTAAACCTCAGCTGATCAAGTCCTCAACCTAATAAATTGAAGATTCCATGCACCAACATTTTTGGTGGTGATGAATCAACAACCAATCAGCTTATTTTATTTAAGACGTACTTAGACCTAATTACACTTCAAACTCCGGCCAAACAGCACCTAAATTTTTAGAACTTCTGTGGCCAGAATATATTTTATGTTTTAAATAAGAGTTTAAATGACGTACTTTGTGTTTCTCAAATCTTGTGGAAACTACAACTCCTTTCTGCCTCCGCCTCTGTTCGCCCCTATTTTATAAACTAGAACATGTTATCACAATCAATAATTAAAGTCTCCCCCACCTTTTTTGAATTGGAGATAAGAATTATTGACGTGGCTCTTGATACCCAAAATTATAAAATTATAGGACGTAGTATAAAATGGAGATTTGATTCTTGTGCCACGTTAATTCTCATTATTTTACTTTAAAAAATGCACAGTAGACAAATAACTTGGGAATATGCAATCATATAAACAGGTTGAGCTGGAAATAAGTACTTTTCCTATCCCAAATTGTTGGTCCTGTTCGGATTTCAATATAACTCTTAAACTTTTCATATCTTTCAAATTATAACATTTTTAGAGGTTTTAATTTTTTTTATAATAGAACTAATTGAGATCATCAAATAAAATCAATATTGCACATAAAATATGTTATAGATTGGAAGATAAACAATTTTAAAATTACATTGAAATCCGAATAGGACCAACAATTTGGGACGGAGGGATTATATTTTAACGATTAGAGAAAATATTCAACTAAATTTTCCACATATTATTATTTTTTATACAATTTAAAGCATCAAATGAAGGTATTATCTATAGAAAAATTATGTGATTGGACGAATCAGACATACACTGAATTTATAAATCTGAAATACAGATCTACTACCAAATTACCCAATAGCCAAACAGGTCGGATCTGGGTCCCATGTTTAACAAAGAATACCCACGTGGCCATGCCATCCTCACAACCGACATCAAGTCGGACCCACCCACAAGGGCTGCTCCTTCCAATCCAAAGATTCAGAATCCCATACGCTCAACCCAATCAGGACCGTCCATTCATTGACCACAGTCTTCAATGCCACGGTTGCAAATGTCCCCACCTTGTCTCCCAATTACATCACCTCGGGCCCACAGTTGCCGGTCAGTTGACCGACAGCCACAGCCGTTCCATGCCGGAATTTCCACACCCACATTGTCCAATAAGTGGTAGCCACTTGTCACCAGATCATTGGTAAACCAAAATAACGCGTGTATAGGAGTTAATTTTTCCCATGAACCAAGAGAAACCCTATAAAAGTCCTCCTTTGACCTTTCTCCTTGGCAAACACAAAAACTCACCTCACTATTTTCCGCCGGAATTCAAAACAAGTCACCGGAAAAACTCGTCGGAAAATCTTACAAAGATTAGTGGAAAATGGAAACCAGCTTGGTTTATGCATCCGATGACCATCTTAATCTCAAGGCGACTGAATTAAGATTAGGGTTGCCAGGAACAGATGAACCAGAAAAACAATCCTTTGCTTTTGTTAGAGGCAGCAACAAAAGAGCCTCATCAGGGATGGATAGTGCCTTAGATGCCGAAAATGGCGACAAAGATCATGCCCCTTCTTCAAAGTAAGGCCTCGTTCCGCTTTAACTTTCTACACTTTCTGGTTTTGTCTTATGTTCAATTTTTTTTCGTATTCGTTAGTTTTGCGTTGAACTTTTTAGCCTTTATAACTAATGGGTTCATGAAATGGCAGGGCACAAGTGGTGGGATGGCCGCCGGTGAAATCTTGCCGGAGAAACTGTTTCCAACCGAAGAAAACGGAGGCCGAGGCATCGGGGGTGTATGTTAAGGTGAGCATGGATGGAGCTCCATATCTCAGGAAGATTGATCTGAAGGTTTACAATAGCTATCCAGAACTCCTCAAGGCATTGGAAAACATGTTCAAGTGCACCATTGGTAAGTACTACTATATTAGCTTCTGTTTTTCATCATACCATGATTTGGGTGGTGGCAGAGACGGAGCCATAACTTTTGCTTGGAGGGACGGGTTATATCTCTGGAGTAGGGTAGGGCTATATAATTAGATGATATATATAATATATATCCCTTCACCTTGCGCTATCCTTGGGAGGCGGTGGTGGCGGCCGCCGAAATTTTCTTGATTATTATGTGGTTTTTATATTTGATTGTTTGTAAAATTTCAGGTGGGTATTCAGAGAGGGAAGGATGTGATGGATCTGATTTTGCACCAACATATGAAGACAGAGACGGTGATTGGATGCTGGTTGGAGATGTGCCATGGGATATGTTTATTACCTCTTGCAAAAGGCTGAGAATCATGAAAGGATCAGAAGCTAAAGGCTTGGGGTGTCTATAGAATTTCACAGAAGCACATTTACACAACAAAAGGGAAAACCCTTGGGGCATTTTACCAAGATGTTTGGTAGCTGAGAAAATACAAGAAAAAAAAGGCACATAGATTAGGTTCATATCACAGATCACAGAACCTGTTATTTTGAATTTTTCCCAAGAAATTTCTTCAGGTCTGTTTGTAGGAAAGGACAATTAGCTTTCGCGTATATTTTTCCGAGGCATATTTCTGTAATAATAACCACATATATAGAAGATGATATGTACATATTATGTTGTGTTCTGCGGGCGAAAAAGATTCCTTAAATGCAATGAGGAAATAACATGCCGCAAGTGCAAATAACAGCTTATTCAGATCCAATATTCTTCGGATCGAAGAAAAAAGATCCAAGATTCTCAGAAGAGACTATGCTCAGCTAAGATCCAAGTATCTGCAATTTTCTACCAGCATAAGCAATAGAGTTAGCTACATTTTACTGCCAGAAACAAATCAACTTACATAACAATGTTATTTCCTATTGAAGAAAGGAATATAACGGAAACCATTAGAATTAAGGATACGAAAGGTTTCTTTCGTTTGATAGACAGATTCGTAGAAATTGCTTATAAGCGATAGATTTGGTAATATGATAGAAGACCAAGATTGAGTTGCGGAAAATTTGGTCAACACTCTTGAAATTTGCCGGAACAAACAATATACAGCAAAGGCCAGGTGCAAAATTAACTGTTCCTACACATTGTAACACCAAACACAGGAGATTCTGCCGAGACCCGTATCCGATCACCAGGATAAAGAGCAGTTACAAAGATGAGAAGTTATCACCACCCCCAAAATTCATGTTCATGCCATCGTTTTGACCTCGAAAAGCGAAAGCCTCCCTTCTAGCATCCAGGATTTCTAGTTGGGACATCACCCATGGAGGAATATACTTGTCTGTAAGCCACAAAACTTCTCCAGTATGTTTGTGCTTGAAATCAGGATATCTCGGGTGTTTCTTTGAATCACTCTGTCAAAATTGACAAAGTTATTGAGGTAAATTACTGTAGTAATAAATAAAACTAAGAAAGTCCATACCGTACCAAGGCACTAAAACAATTTATCCAGACACACTTGCGCATTCAATCTAAAAGCTTGAATAGAATACCTTGTCCTTTCTATTATCCCACCAATCCGCTGGATTAGCAAAGAATGCCTGCCATAGTTCTTCGAGGGAACCTGTATTTTTCAAAGCATCGTTGAGAGGCTTGCTACCTGAAGGGCATACTGTAGAAAACTAAAAGGGACACTCCGAACGAAAACGGATCTGCTTTAATATACATCTCTGAAAACAATTACCTGATACTGCAGAATTTGAATCCCCATCAGATGAGGAAAACGGTTCAATAAAATTCAGTTGCTTAACATTAACCTGCCATAGAACAGCGACGGTTGCAATTTTTCGTAGACAAAGCAGAAACTAATGGGAACATAAAATAGCAAGACGTCAGGCTACACAGCCCAAAAAAAAAAAAAAAAAAAAACCTTAAAGTAAGTCAGCTCCTTCCCATCATCACTTTCAACTACATCTGCAAGCAGGCGACCACAAACATATATTCTACTGCCTTTCTCTAAGTGCTGAAAAGCAATATGGGCCAATGTCTCCCAGAATGTCAAAAAGATCCTGAAAAACATGGATGTCAATTTCAACAAATGCTTATAACCTTCGAGTTGACATAGTGCGAATGACAATATCCACATACCAAATGATTGGCAGTAAATCATAAGCCAACATCGACGGAAAACAAATGACAGAACTGACATAAACTGAGCAAATGATTAATGATTAATCCTCCTTTTTTAAAGCCGAAGTTGCTGCCTTACACACTTTCAAGAGTTAAATAAGATGGGTTTAAATATTAGCAATCTTTTACTCTTGATCTGTGACAGTATTGTTTAGCAGTTGTAAACTAACAAAACAAGTACTTGTAAAACTACTGGCAGTTAATGGAAGTGATGCACCTAAACTACATGGTAGACTGGTAGTGTCCCCATGAAAAAGGTGTTGCTTGGGGCAAGAAAACTAGTGTCATAGTGGGCAGCACTAAAAGAGAATCTAAAACCAAAGTGGGATAGAAAAAAACAATCCATGGAAACTTAGCATTTTTTAATTTTCTCAACAGCAACCATATGGTCACACAGCCTTTTAGGAGTTAGGATTCTCTTTCAAGGCCTGGATCCAGATTGTTTTTTGAATGCATTGCAAGCATTTTTTTTTAAACAGCATGCATTGCAAGCATATAATGAGCACCCAAAACAATGTATAAACCTAGAATTCTTTAATAACAAAAGGATACCCGATTCAGAGTTTTCTACAAAGTAGCACCACCCAATTCAAGCAAACACAATATCCATATATCAACACACCACCAAAATCATTGTTGTGAAATTCTCAAACAGCCCCAGAACCTGAAACCCTACTACCACTACCACCACCACCAACTAACACCCCGACTGCCCTAAGCAACCTCATGTATCATGCATTCTCTGCTCTTTTTATTTTTGGGTCCGTTATGTAGGCACATATAAACTGGTGGAATTGGTTTGCCTGTAATATCATGGACAATTTTGTATGTAACTCAAAAGCTTTAGCTATAGTATGAGGGGAGGTCCACATGTGTACATTATGTCAAAACTCATAACCCACTCCAAATTCACTCAATTTAGGACTTCTTTGAAGGAAACTTAGGGGTAGCCAACGTTTCTCGGCAAGAAACGCGTTTCTGCTTTTCGCAGCAGGAAACGCGTTCCAATGGTGACGGCCGACGGGAACTCGTTCCTAACCTATACGGGAACTTTCGCCCAAAAAGGAGATCCAAATAGAGAAAATTGATTTGGTCAGTGCTTCGGCCATGGAATTTTGTTGTCTATCTATATGTACCACACATTTATATCTATGTGCATGGCGTTATGTATAGTAAAAGACAAAAAAATAACATTATTTTAAATTCAGTTTTATGACACAAAAGTATGGCATATGTCGTAGTGCGGGTATATGTTGAATGGTTATCCTTTTATGGGAATTTTTATGTTTTGCAATCTGTAGAACAATATTTTCTTTTTGACATTTTGATTATATGAAAAAACATTAAAGAACATTTATAATTTTTCCTAAACCCTCTAGATGGTGCTCCCACACTTCTATGATCCAGCTGCTCCCCCGTCCCTGCTTCGTGCAACTAAGAATTAGGATTCTCCAAAATATCCAATAATTACACGCCAATGCAATATTTTCCTATCAAGGCAAAAGTCAGACCACGTAACTAAAACTGCATGAGTGACTTTAACTTGCAAAAAAACATCTGAAAAACGAAACGCAGTTTAGTTCAATGAATGGGCTTTCCAAATTCAAAAAAGAATAAGAAAGGATCAAACATCTGCGTAGATGTGAATTTCAAATGTAGCAATCTGACATCAAAACTATTCAATGACGCTGGTTTAAATTTTTATCTATCAGTTTACATTTGAAATTTGACATTGAATTTGCAAGCCTCGCTAATTTCATATATTGTTTAAGAGGAGTTACCGCAAGTAATAAGGATAAGAACACTCAACTCTCACTATCATCCTCCCTAATGGATCTATCTCTTCCTTAAAAGTTGTCACACACAAACCCTAACTCGAAAATACATTATATAACCTAACCGAGCCATAAACCCCAATCAAGGCAAAACATGAATCCTTTTTCTCCATTAAGGTGATGAGGTCAGTAGAGGACATCATGCGTTCCATGATACTATCACAAAACTTGAATCTTTAGAACTACTGCCTATAAAGTCAATTTTGAACTATGTGCTACCATTAACCATAACCATATGACTACTACTAACAATGATAGACCTACGATACAAATGCTCAAACTAAATTAATCTATTTTTTCCCAGCCCATGAACTAAGTTTCTTTGAAGATTGGCTCAAATTCCATGCAGCCATAACTGTTGACTTTGAAGGTTTCTATTCACACCCCAAATTGATTTAGGCGTGGATGACAACAGCATTAGAACTCTTCCCATAAAAATCCAATGCTATAAGCTTGTAAAAGTTTAACAGAACAAGTTGAGGGAGAAAGATATTGGGTATGTTTCTTGTTTTGGGCTACGGTGAGTGAAGTTTTGAGGTAAATTCGTCTCCAACGTTGGAATGAGCTGCCCGAGGAGTAAGCAATTTGCCAAACCACGTAAATCGTTGTCTGCGCGTTTGGGTGTTTGCCTCTCTGTGTTGTGTCCCAGGGCACAACAATTGGCATTAGAGCTCCAGGACTCGGAAACCATATAGGGATTCTTTGTCCGATTCTGTCAAAAATTCAAAGCGTCTGAAACTTGATATTGAGGACACTACAGAAAGAATGGATCGTCGAGGTGCACACACGGGTAGACCCATGGCCATAGGGTTCTTTTTTGTTTTCCATTTCTCAGGTTTTGTCACACTTGCAGAATAGGAGATTAAAAAATGAGGGGAAATGATTCAGTAGAATCAGTACGATCGGTCCTTCTGGATAGTGGGAGCTCCAGAAATTTTAGGAGAGTGTTCAACATTTACCTTAACTGTACTAGCTCTACTAACTAGGATATACATACAAATTTTTCATATATTAGTGTGACTAACGAGGCAAAATGTATAAAAATACAAAAGATGTCACAATTTTTTGTGGCGAATTCTATATTATTGGGTCAAGTAAAATTAAATCGGGAGAGAAATACACTACTATATATTTATTGTAGAAATTTGTGTGCCAAATAGGTTCGCACAGATATTTATTTTTTTATATAGAGAGAGTTGATTGTTGCTCAGAGAGAAGTCATAGGACGATATAAATACAATAGATACTTTTTTTTTTCTTTCTTGATTTTCCTAATTTTTGTCATAAAGAATGTGCATTTTATTTTGAGCCGGTGTATTAAAAATTCTATTGTGAATTACCATAATTGGTGAGTGTTCACAGTATAAATATTCAAACAAAACCCGACATAAAGTTATCACATGTAATATGAAATGCTTTAGAGTGTACATTGATCATTTACGGGAAGACTTTAGACTATAGATTTTAGTTCGTTGTTTACATAAAATTGATTTGTGTGTTGATTTGTCGAGATAGGTGTTCAAATATTTTTGAGTAGGGTATTCAATAATGGCTATACTAAAATAAAACTAAAATTTTTACATGTATTTCTAAACAATTTTTTTTCTTGAGAGTGTTCAAGTGACCACCCTTATCAACGGGTGGAGCGGCTGGAGCCGCCTCTGTCTGGAGAATGTTATAATCGGGTCAAACCAGACCCGGTCTAGTGAATCAATCCGACCTAGCAATTTGATCATGCCCAATGGACCCGTACTGACTCCAAAAATTGCATTGCAGGACCCTGAAGTTTTAAGGTTGTTTAATCCAGTTTCTTAAGTTTACAGCTCTACAGTTCAGTCCCTTGGGTTTGGAAGTTCTGCAATTAACCCGTCACCATTTTAGACAGTTGCAGAAGCAACAGTGGCCCTGTTTTTGCTTTTTCATAAGTTGCCATGGTGCCTTAGTGGAGCATAGACACATTCTAGGAGCATCGGGTGGGCAAGGAACATCGTTCGAGGTGGAGCTGGAGTAATTCTAGTAACTCAACACTTGAAAATTTTCATCAAAACGACACTATGGTGTCGCAGGAGAATAGATTTTAGGTGAGACTGCCTGTGACTCCTCCATTCTATCCTAGATATTTTTCCCAATTGTTGATAGCAAGTCTCACTGGTTGGAATTTGTTTGTGTGACATTGGATATTGGTCGTTGGTAGGGTGGAGCTTGAAGAGTACCCAATGGCAGTCTCCTGAAACACGGATGACAAAACCTAGGGATTTTTGCATGTCGACGTGGAAGCTGGTTTTGCTGGGACATTGTTCATGTCACTAGATGAAGTTCTAGTGCTTACTTGGGAGGTTTTGATCAGCTTCTTTGGTGATCCTCTGAAGGGTCGTGGTAGGTCCTTTGACCTCTGTGGATCTTGAAGGTCCCTATGATCTCATTGAGATCGTTCGATGTCCTCGATTGAGACTTGTTTTCTTTGCGATAGGGGATTTGCTTGACAATGGTTGTGTGAGCCATGGATTGTTCAAAAAGCTGAAGATGAGGGTTCTAGTCTAGTTATTATAGATTCATCATCATTCTAATGAATTGATTCAGGACTTACCCATCATTTGGCATACCAAGAGTGGAGCACTGAGCAGTGCTTGGGGTATTGACCAAACCACCGAGTCCTTGGAGATGGGGAAAGTCTGTTTGTTTTATGGATGATGGAATCAGTGTTATGATGACCAAATCTGTTGCAGAACCTCATCAAATTTGAAGGGTAAGAGAACCTTGTCGCTTCTCTCACACGTTTTTTGGATACCTCTGTTTTGAAGTACATGAAATAGGATTGTTTGCTAAAGCATGGGATGATGCTTGGGGGAGGCAACCTGGAGCCAAGTTTATCTTGAGCAATATGATATTGCTTCTCTTTAAGGTATGTTCGTTAGTCGATATGTGTTCCACTACAATTGGATCTATTTATTTATTTTGATTGGGATATGGTTAGTTGCATGTGGCATTGATGGTGGAGGAGATAGATCATTGGACATCTAACCTGGCTGTCAGTTGTTCAAGTTGGCACTTCGCGCTACAGAATTATTGACTAATAAGGTTATTGGGATAAAGGTCTAACGTAGTTCAGACCTAGTCCATCTGAAACCGGTTTAAGTATCGTCGAGTTCTTGCGCCTTTGGGAGATTGGTGACAAGCCTTGGAGACAATGGTGTGTCTCGTGTGTCATTTGTTTTGGTACCATAGTGTTGGTATTTGGATTTGCTATCAGAACCTAGTATTTGAAGGTGTCGCAACCTATTTGGAATTGAATATAAAGTTTGCTCAAAACTTAAGAAATCTTGTTCTTTTGTTTGGATTGTTCTGGTAAACTTGTATTTAGGTGAATGCTTGTATGTATGTGACTGGGTGTCATGGGCACAACCTTAGTTGCAGGAATGGGTGCGCTCCCTAGTCGGAGCTTGCTCCCATCTAGACGGGAAGGAAGAAGAAAAAGTAAAAAGAAGAAAGAGAGACTTATGACTCTCTCGCTTTCTCATATTATATTCTACCACTTATCTACGTGTTTAGTCCATATATTTGACATAAAAAAATCTATTGGGATGTCATTTCTCACTCATGTTTATATGTATAATTATATACACACTCCCTTTGCAACTATTAAATATACGTGTGTGTGTGTACATATGTATATATGTATACAACCAACTTCTAACAAGGGATCCCTTACTCTGTTATAGTAAGGGACTCTCATTTTTCGACCATTTCCCGATTGAATTTTGAGATCTGAATCGTTCAATGTGTTTAGAACGTGTTTTTAAGGGTCTATGTGAGGAATCATAAAAAAAAATTATCGGGAAGGGCTTCATCAGAGCAATTTTTCATAAAAACAGTATATATATAGTTTTACGAAAAATGCTCGGATGAAGCCTTTACCAGTCTTCTTCTTCTTTTTTTTTTTTTTAATGATTCCTCACGGTGACCCTTAAAAACACATTCTAAACACATTAAACGGTTCGGATTATTAAACTTCAATCGGGCAATGGTCGGAAAATGGGAGTCCCTTACCGTAGCAAAAGAATCCCTATTTAGAAGTGGACTGATAAAACTAGTGTTCAGGTGTCAAACACTTAACCCAACATTTGACACGATTTTTTTTTTTTCCCGGCTGTCAAACTAGTGTTTTGAACCATTGATCTTGTTTAAATGAGTAAAAAAGGGGGCCCTACGAAAAATCAACTCAATTGGATATCGATAAGTGCTTGATCCAAACAATTTTGCAGAAACTATGACAGGAACTGGTATTTTCAAAACTGTTTGGCTCAAGCACTTACCGATATCCAATTGAATTAAATTTTTGCAGGACCTCCTATCTTACTCATTTAAGAAAGATCAACGGTTCGAAACATCACAGTGGGATCCGGAAGGGTGTTGTGTCAAATGTTCTCCTTCTATCTCCCTCCCTCCCCTTTATGTACTTCTCTAGCTAATCTATCGTTCTCCTCCAACTCGCATCTCCTCCATTCAAGAAAACTCACATCTCGTCTTCACATCTTTTTCAGACCTAAAATAGAACTGTAATGCAACTTCGAATATATTTGAACTAAAGATTCCGACACCACTTGTTATAATTTCTGGAGTCACTACTGATTCTAACTTCCCTAAACCTCTTATTAGATTCTTGGTGAAATACACCAAGTCACATAGTCCTTAGAAGGAACCCTTTGCTCCAGCTCTTAATGCTTGCACTGCTCTCTCGCTCTTAATCCTAGCAATCGCAAATTTTCATAGTTTGGGATGTTTTCGGAGGACTCTTTTCACGCTTGAACTTCCACTGTGCTCATGCACGTGCATTTTGTGACTAAGTTAAGTACAACCCTAATTACCCCATCATTCTGAATCAACATGTATTGAAACAGAGACAAACAGAACCATTTTAAAAAAAGGAAACAGGAATGAGTAAGTAAAAGGGCTTTACGTACGATGAAGTTTTGAGAGGGGATTTATTGACGTCGATGCGACAATAGGCGACGGTCTTTCCACCGGGGAGGTACCTAACTTGAACGACAGTAGTGACGCGGCCAATGAGGTGCACGGTGTTGGCGATCTCCTTCTGCCACGGAATCTCCGTCGGCCGAGGGTACTGTGGGGCCGCCTGTCTGCCATCGTGGCCGTTGCTGTAGTTGTAGCTGTTGTCGTTGTTTTCAATGCGGTTGCCGTCGATGCTGCTGATGTTGTCGTACTCAAGGGAGCATTTTACGGCGCTGAATCTTTGGCTGTTGTTTGTGGTTTGGGATGGAAATGAGAAGAAGTGGACAGAGGGGTTAGGGTTTACGGACAGGGAGGTGATAACAGGATTTCTTGGGGTACAGAGGAGGATGCTTTTTGGTAGAGCTAGGGTTTGCCCTACCGCCATCTCTCTCTCTCTCTACTCTCACTCTACCTATCTTCCGTATGCAAATCTTCTCCCTCTCTCTCTCTCTCTGCGCGCGAAACTGCGCGAAATGTTGGATAAAACGCACGGTGCGCAGTGTAAGACAGAAGAGGAAACGGTGGATAGAGTGAGAGCGAGAGAGAGGATGGGCCGTGGGCCGGACTTGGTTTTGGGGTTAGCATTGGGCTTGGTCTTGGGCTGGAGTGATATTCTTCTTCTTCCAACTCTTGTTTGTCAAAAAAAATTTGCGTGGTGGGCGGGTACTACGTATCTATGCCAAGCACCTAATCCAACAGTCCAAAAATCATCCAAAACTGTTTTGGGCGGTCCAAAACTGTTTTGACCGCCGAGATGAGTGCTTGGCCAAGGACACATGGTACCCGCCCGGCACACCAAAAATGGTCCCTTGTTTGTCACTATCTCTCCCTCTCTGTCTCTTTTTTTTATCGATGCACTTATTTGTTTATCTCTTAAGATTAGTACATAACTGCCGATCAAAAAACGGAAAAAAGGATTAGTACATAACTAATACAAGTTAAAAGGATTTGTCTAAAGCATCAGCTTAATTGTTTTGAGTGTTGTGGGTGATAATCTACAATAAACCATCATATTTGCTTTTTAAAAAAAATCAAATAAACAAATCGGATTGCAAGATTGTTAAAATATTATTTTAAAATTCAAGGGCTAAATATTGCTAAATTTTTTTATCATTTTGAAATGATCTTAAACTAGTTTCAATTGAGTACCACACATTGATGTAGGGTCCGTACATTTAAACTTAAATCCCATGAGAATGTAGCATTAGAGTGTCCCCGAACACCACATGACCATAAATAAACTTGAATAGGTCACTCTTTTCCTTCAGTTGTCCGACCCGTTCATTTTCTTACTCAAATCCTTATCCGTTGGTTTTCACAGGCATCATGGGTTGTGTGAGCCATTTGTTGACCCTGTAAAGTACACAATAAGTTGGCTGATAAATGAATCAACCCATTCAAGTCCGAGCTCGCGTTCACTCATTTTAGATCGGTTTATTACCTAAACAAATAAAATTTCAACATCTTCTTAAAGCTCGTTAACTTTTCGAACCAAGTTTGAATGTGTTGTGCGGTGAATCTGAACAGAATGAACTATTGCTCGGTTCGTTCGACTGTTTGTTTTCAGCTCCATTAAAACTCCTTTGAGATCAATTCGTCTCATGAGCATGTTTCTAAAGTTTGTTAAAATTTTAAACCTGAAAGAATCAACTCTTCAGCTAGTTCGGTTCGTTTATCAACCCAATGAGTCGGATTTCCCTGCTGTTTATTTCGTTCAATTTGTTCCAGAATCCAGATCCTTGATTTGTTTACCCTAGAGTACACTCTCACATCATGTATTTTATTTGAGCTTCAAGACATTTTCAAGCTCCTTACCAAGTCATTCTTGAACAACTTATGACCTAGTTTATCTGCCAGACTGCCATGTACCAACTGAAAAAGTTGTGCTAAGAATATGACATTGTTTTTTATTACACGTTTTCAGCCAAACCAATCAAAGCTAACAAGCTCTCCTCCCTCCCTCTCTTTTTTTGCTAATGAATAAAGTGAAGGAGGGGACGACCAGGCATAGAAACTCTCCCTTAAGTGTGACTATGTGGATTCCAAACCTGCGACAGGCAGACCGAATGGAGACCCGAAACCCATAGGTTGCACCGCCCCACTTGAGGCTGAAGAAGACAATAGGTGGATCATGGGACTCAAACGAGAGCAGAGACGGAGCTCACAAGGGGGGTCCACAAAAACAACAAAAAGAAATCGTATTACAAAAACAGTGTTATTCTTCAAAACGAGTATTTTACTTTTGGTACTAAGCATATTATTGATGAGTGATTAATCGATTAAGGCCTCGTTTGCCATAAGATTTTATGGGCTTTTCCATAAAATCTTATGGGAAACAATGCCTTAAATGTGTACCTTTTCGGGTGTTATAAATAATTAACCTTTGAACACATGTACTTTTATATACTAATTACTTTTTCTGTTTGTAAATATAGTCCACTATAAAAAAATATATATAATTTTTCTAATAAAGAAATAAACCACCTTCGTGCATAACATCTTATATTTCTTAATACCAAATTAAAGAACAAATTGAGATTTTTATTCAAAAATTAAACGTTATTTTATAATAAACTATCTATGTGGGATGGAGGTAGAGAAAATATTGATTTTATGTTCCATTTGTTCCGAATTGAAATCCTAATTCAGTCACGGAACGGGAGTCCCCCCTCCAATGATTCTTCCTAGAAAAATGAAGGGGAATTGTAAAAGAAGTCAAACATCTTTTGGAAACCAACCAACCATTTCCCATAAAAAGAGATAAGTTGCACTACCAATTTAACACGGGCTCCCGGTCAGCCTATGGATGTCCGGTTTGAGCTATAGCTATTGTCTGAGAGAACAGATCGTCACCATAGGGACCACTTTGGTACAATATGGCAAAAGGCCCTCCACGCGAAGCGAGCTTTAATACCGCACCACCTACCACCAAAGGAAGCAGATAGGGAGAGTAGAATTCGAACTCCAGATGTGGAGGGAGGAAATTTATTCCACTCACCTCTGCCATCCTAGCAACAACCTCGGTGGTAAATTGTGCCTATTTGATTACACATTTTCAGCCCAACCAATCAACGTTATAGTACAGATTATATCGGCAAATGTTAATGTCAAAATTGTTTTTGATTATGCCAAAACTCAAATGCATAAAATACTTGTAAGTTTTGGCATTATCACTATCGTGTCAAAACATCCAAATTACACTCGAGAAATTTATTAGCTACTGACAGTGACACCGTTTCTATAATTAGATTCAACATTTGTTCTCAAATGGCACCTTTTTTACCCTCTCAACTAACACCACAAGCCAAGTTGCACACTAGCCAAGTGATTATGTACTTATCCGAAGTTCACTTGAGTTTTGCTAATGGATAAGGTGAAGGAGATTCTCCCTAGGCTTGACCATAGGGACTCTAGACCTGCAATGGGCATTTCCAAAGGAGACCCAAAACCCATAGGTGCGCACCGCCCCACTCGAGACTGAAGAAGGCAATAGGCGGATCATGGGACTCAAACAGGAGCAGAGACGGAGCTCACAAGGGGGGTGGGGTGGCACGTGCCACTCCCATGTCCAAAAAAAAAAAAAAGACTCTTTTCGTATGACCAAAACAATGTTATTCTTCAAAACACATATTTTACTTCTGGTATTAAGCATATTTTTTATGAGCGATTATCGATTAAAATGTGTAATTTTTCCATATTAAGTATGTTGATGAATGATTAACATATGAAAAATGTATACCTTTTTGGGTGTTATAAATAATTAACCTTTGAACACGTGTACTTTTATATACTAATTACTTTTTCCGCCCACAAACATAGTCCATTATATAAAAAAAAATATCTAATTTTTATAATAAAGAAATAAACCACCTCCATGCATAACGTCTTATATTTCTTAATACCAAATTAAAGAACTGAGATATTTATTAAAAAATTACACGTCATTTTATAATAAACTCTCTCTATGGGACGGAGGTACTCCGAGGTAGGTAGAATATTAATTTTATGTGCCACCTGCTCCGAATTGAAATCCTGACTCGGTCACGGAACGGGAGTCCCCCCTCCAATGATTCTTCCTAGAATAATGAAGGGGAATTGTAAAAGAAGTCAAACATCTTTTGGAAACCAACCATCCATTTCCCATAAAGAGACAAGTTGCAGTACTATAATTTATATGCAAGACCATAGAAACACCAACTTTTACGAGACAACCAACCATTATACACTACAGAATCGCATTCCATTAGCTACATCAAAATATACATTAAAAAAATTACATAAAGTACTAGCCCACCCCCTTTCCAATGGCCCCTCCATCCACTTACCAAAATGACAACCTCCACTACAAAAAAAAAGTGCATCCGTCACCCACCATTGACACAAAAAGCAGAGCATTCCGCGGAGAAAAAGTTTTTGATAATTCTTCACCTCTAATTGAACTTGGCAAAGACATAAAAGGATCTACAAGCAATATTTTATATAATGACATCAAACCCTCTTTTTGACAAAAGCTGAAATGAAGGCCAAAAGGAGCGACCATGGCATCTGACTTTGATTGCATTCTTAGAGGAGGGTGACTAGTCGATTCCGCGGGGTTGAATTTAGTTGCATTAGGGTGGGGACCGAGGCATAAGCTGTATTTGGATCAATGATGTCAGTAAGGAAAACGAAGAGAGAAAAAAAAAAGAAAAAGTTTTTGAGGCTCTGACCGTAGTGAATCGTTAGCTCCTTGATCTTTTCTCTCTTTCTCCTCTTGCACGCGTAAATTATTGATCAAAATACAGTCTTTAGGAGATAGTTTTATTACACACCATTTCAGTAAGGTCATGAGGGGGGATGTGATTCGGACTTGACGACTGTGGTGGCATCCGGTGGTTGCGTGTGGTAGATTGCCGAGGCCAGTGAGATGGGCATGATACAAAGTGCCTTCGACTGGAGGAACTGCATGGCAGCCCCAACATTTTCCTCCATGAGCTTAGCCACCTGCTTTTCTGTGCCATCGTTCGACCACTTCTCCCAAGCTGCTTGATTCCTTCCACTTTCACCGGCATCTTGCTAAACAAGTACAAAATGATGCACGGTGAGAAAAAAAGGAATTTGTGAATAAGTAAAGAGGAGAGGAAAGACGCAAAAGCATTTTTCAACTTCTTGCATATTGTTACCTCCAGGGATGATATTGGCATGTCTGTTACAAGAGGTGCGACAGCACCAGCTCCACCCAATCTACTCATGCTCAAAACCTGAAAAGCATGAATTAGTTGAGAGATTATATGTTAAATCAAAATGTTAAAATATAAGACAGTGCAATTTGCCAAAGTCCTTTAATCGGAGGATTCACTTTCTCTATAAGTCTTTCCATACTGCATAATGAAAACATCTCATCCGGGGTAATACAGACTACATGTGAATACTGCTATCTAGCTCTATAAAAATTAGGGAAAGCAATTTGGATCCACATGTGAAATAATTGTTGATGATGAAGGCTATGTGCAACATTACATTACAGCAATGTTTTGAAAACTGGACTGGACCGGCCAACTCAACTAGTTAGCCCGTGGACCGGTCCATGCTCTGGTCTGGATTAACTAGAGACTCTCTAAAATGTCAAAACCGGCTTATATTATGAAAACCGCTCAAACCAAACGGTTGAACCGGCAACCCATGTCAACCAGTCATGGGTCAACATAGTCAGTAGTGTAAAACTTGAACTGATTGGCATCCACTGTATTGCCCCCAATTTAATGCTTGAGATGGCAAATGCAAACAAGCTGTGCACCTGAATCGGCCAGCACAACCGAACAGTTAGCTGACTACACTTTACTTAGCATTTTTAGGGATTTATAGATGCCAGGTTGCCTCAAAGTTTTGTTTCTCGCTGATGCAGGGCCGTATAGAAGTGAATAATGCATCTTTTTTGAAGAATATTTTCGATTCCTCCTGGCACTACAAATAATGAGGGATACATATGCCAAATAATTTTTTGAGCATATATGCTTTTATGATCTAATTTTAGTTAGCTATATACTATTAATATGGTTCTTTACACAGTTATGATATCAAGGTTCTTCCGGTTCAACCGGTGACCTGTCCAACCTGTCCCTTTTCCGGGTTGCTTACTGGCCCGGCTGTCAAAAATTTGCATTACAGGGTCTTGAAACTAAATCTCTTGAAAGATTTTGGTATGAACTGTCAACCTAACCCAAGACTCCAACATTAACTTACTGGTTCAAACCACATTTAGAACATGATAAAAAGAAACAGTTGGGCAAAGTATGGGTATATCAATGATTGTGAATTCGATAAAATTCTGCTTGAACTTCAGAAGTTTTTTTTTTTAGTTTGAAAACTCAGTCATGCTTTAACAATGTGTGAACAAGTGGATAGGGTCTATGGGCTAATAGGACTCATAAGGCATAAGGCACATGTCAAACTATGCATCAAAACAACATCATATCGAAATCTTATGCATTACAAATAAACTAACTCGACAAAAAGATGCATATTCTTGAAGACTATTTTATATACTTTTAGTTCTAACCAGTGGCGGCTCTAGGAATTTTGAACAGGTGTTCAAAAATTACGTCAAGTCTACTAGTTTTATTAACTAGCATATATACTCAAATTTATATTTATTAATGTAAATAATATGATCAAATAAAACAAAAATACATAAGATATCACAATTGCGTGTTCTCAGCAAATTCTATATTTTAGGCCAAGCAAATTAAAATGGGCGCATAGACATGTCAGTTTTATTCTATATTTTCTTCTTCTTCTTCTTCTTAACACATGCTCTTATTTTTTGAGATACATAGTTGATTGTTGTACAAAGAAAAAAGCTACAGCAAGATATTGATACTAATAGATACTTTTTTCTCTCTCTATTTTTTAGTTTTTGTCATTAATAGTGTGTACTTTGTTTTGAGCTAATATATGAGGTGTTAATCAATTGTGAATTTCCTAGATTGATGGACGTTCATATAGTATAGGACTAAGTGTTCAAATAAACCCGAAATAAAATTAGCACATGTAATACAAAATATAAAAGAGTTTAGGTAGTTCAGTTGACCATGCATCTATGAAAAGCTATGGACCCGTCTATGGGTTAGTGGGTTTTAATTGGAATTGTTTACTTTGGATTGGTTTGTTGGCTAATTTTTTAAGACTAGTTGTTCAAATTTTTTTGAGTTAGGTGATCAAATATATTTGTTAAAGCATCCAACTCAAAACCAATTGACAATGAGTGGAGAGGCGCCCAAGCTCATATGCTAGACTCGGAGGTTATAATTAACCAATGTGGGACAAGCTCTAACACTCCCCCGCACGTGCGACCCCTGACCCGCACGTGGAGAGTTAGGTGATCAAATATTTAAGCATAGGGCATTCAAATTTGTTTGAGGTTGAGTGCTTAGAAAGGGCTAAACTGAAATAAAATTTAAAAATATTACATGTATTCTCCAAAAAAAGAAAATCTCCCTACCAAAGTGTAGAGCCACCTATGCTTCTAACGTCAAGTGACTAGCAAAGAAAAATACTGAAATCCAGAACAAACTCTGGGGTTATTTACCTTAACTTGGAGCCGTAGGAACTTCACATATTCCACAATTTCATCAACCATGGTAGCTCTGTCTGTCTGCAAATGCAGGAGTATTACACGACAACTTAAGGAAGTATGAACTAGTCTTGTAGCTTTGCAGACTTGGTAACTTGAAGGGAGAGACTGATTCATAATTCCCTTCAAATAATGCCAAGGAAGCAACCAATACATTTTCACAAGTGTCAGAAGTGAGGACACACTGACCTTGTTGACACTAGGAACCAATTCTTGCAATGCCCTAATTCTTTCCGCTATTCTTTCTCTGCGTAACTGAATCCATAAACATAGAAGTTGGATGATGGTCCAATAAGTACAAACTATCATAATTTTGTATAAGTACTACCTATTATCACATCTGAAATACTGGTTTAATGCCCGACACTACAACAGAGAAGAATCTACCATTAAGTCATGCTGGGAAGGTCACGGAAGGGAAACCACTTAAGCATCGTGCTAATTGGGGTTTTACAGCTGTTTGGACTTTGGATCAATATTCAATACTGTTCGAAAGTCCCAAAATTAGAGGAATGTTTCCATAGCACTATAAGAACAAAATCACGAGGACAAATGCTAAATACAAGCTCCAGAAATTCACTCCTTGTCCAAGATACCAATTAGATGCATTTGTTTGTTATGCTTGCTCTGGAATCAAGGATATTACTATCTACTTTACAGAACTCATCTCATTGATAAGAAAACAAAAATAGTGGATTATTAATTCATATAGAATAGTAGAACTTATTTAAGCAAACCCTTTTTTTCTGATAAGTTAACTTATTTAAGCAAACCCTAATAATCAGAGAACTGTGTTTCATTTAAATAAACTCACCTTATTGACTTCATATGCTCATTTTCTAATAAAGAGAGGACCAAAAGGCATCTGCTTGTCTAGACCTGTCTGAAAGTGCTTATTGTCCTCGTGGAAACAGCAGGTGGTGGTTAAATGACGTCTAATTTTGTAGTATATGCCCATACGGTATTCCTAATTCTTTGCCGGCTGAAGAGTTACATTTGTGAAACCCAGATAAACATCTCTAATCGCATATTATAGACCTTACCCTCTCAGCAATGCTGTGTGGATCTGTAGCCTGTCCTCGTCTTGCCCGCACCCTGGGACGAATAGATGGTGGATGTGGCATGGCACCAACTGTGTTAGGCATTGGCTGGCCAGAGAAAGTCTGGAAAAAGATTCAAAGTCCAAAATAACATGGTCATAAGATGGGGAGGGGCGATTTCAAAATTGAAAGTCGGACAAAACATAAAATAAGCTCAAGCAACAAAGATAAAATCGGGAAGAAAGAAAATTACAGGCACAAGTGAGAACACAATGTTTCAAAGAATGAAAGGTCATATCATCTTGTTAAGAATATCTATACTATAGAACATAGGAGAGAAGATCTTATGGCACTAGATATGACAGAGTAGTACTCTCTGCTACAGGGAAAGTCTAGGATCTAAAGATTGAGAAGCTAGAAGCAAATATAACACATAGCACCAAGTTTCTATAACCCTTCACTTCTCTTACTTGATCAAGCCCTCTAAACCCGTTTTACGAGCCTCTACAGAGACCAGTACAAAGCCTCAGGGGATATTTGGATTTCAGACTTCTTCAATCAAAATATTCAAAGTCCTTTCTTATCTTTTGAATCCTTTTCCTTCTTTGGAGATCCAACGCTCTTACTAGCTCTAAAGTCTAACCCTAGCTGTCCTTCCAGGGTTATCAAACAAAACTTGAATGATACTATGAAACTGTTCAAAATTGCGCAAGGCAGGTGAACAATCCATTTAACCACATATAACAGTGTAAAGAACTGAACTTTGAAAATACAGTCGCATCTAATGTGTCTTAATCGTCAAGCACTAACTCTACCATTGTAAACCTAACAACAACTCAACCAAAGGTAGAATCAATTCAAAAAAATAAGTCAGACATTCCATCATGGTTCAACAAAAAAAGAACACATTGTTTCTAGTTTTCATGGAGACCCTTATTTCAAAATGCCAAAATTTTGGTGGCCAACGCGCTAAATTGCCTTCAAAAAAACCGGTTCACCCCAGTTGTTATGAGTTGTATACACAGGCATCTCAATGCAACAAGTCAAAATTCCTGATCTCCAATTACAACACAAAGAGAAGTCAATGAGTAGGCTGATTACACAGTAAATGTATACTAGTTGTGACTTTGAGTAAAAATATGGAGAATAAGCAAGTTGACTTGATGATATTGCAACTGGACACATTGATATGAGGGACAGTAGCAGATAAAAAAAGCATCAAATGGCAGATGCAAACCCAAACAAACACCAACTACTTGTGTGTGACTATGCCAATCAGAGAGACAACAGAAATAACAAAAACGCACCATTTGACAGATGAAACAAATCTTAGGAAATAAATTGAGCAAATACATAAACCCGACTCAAAAGAAGGCAGGAAAGGACAAGGGACTGAAAATTACATCTAATATTTTTAACTGCTCAAAACCAGCTCAATTAGCGCGAACTTCATTATCATGAAACAACCATCAGAATAAAGTGAGAAAAAAAAAAGTTGAAGATCTTATCTCGTTTCTGCATCCTCCGTTTTCTCGGCAACCAACAGAATAAAAATTTAATACCAGTATATGATTATCATCTTGACGAAAAGTCAGACTAAAATGATAAAAGAAAAAGGGAAACAATCCCCAAGTCCTATTTTCAGGGTTTATTTCCCTTGAGAGAAGAAAATGTACAGAACAAGTGAACAACTACGAAATTTCAAAAAAAAAAAAAAAAAAAGATAGATCTAACTTTTAGGTGGAGAAAATTTTCACTGTGAGAAAAGAGAATTACCCATGGTACTTAAAACTTAAATGTCAAAAATCTCAAACGCACTAATTAAAACGAAAATCTCAAAATCGGACTTACGAGCCAGTTTTCCCAAAAATACAATCTGAAGGCTATTTTCTCTCATTTTCCTCAGTTTTCTTAGTAGGGTGATAAACAAGCAGAACGAGCCTTGCATGTGTTTGATCAAAAGTCGGTTTGAAAAATTAACTAAGTAACAAAAATATGTTCAAGCTTAGCTTTTTCATTAGATAAGCCGATCTCAAAGGAGCTTTAATCTAGCTGTACCCGAGTCGTTCTTTGAGAAGCTTTAAATGTTTTATATATCATGTAAGTACCGAGTAATAATTTGTTCGAGCTTAGTTAGACTAGTTAAGAAGCTTAAAAAATAATAAAGCTTTTTTTCAACTTAACAAAAACTAGGTAGCAATCAAACATGTGAGGATATTCTAAGAACAAATTGCCACTCCTCCGTACTTACGTTTTTCATGGAAGAAGACAGCGATCGGCCATCACCACCAACATCCTCACAAAACCTCCTACTATTCCCCGCCGCCTCGTCCACCTTCATAAACCCCGGCTTACCTTCAAGGAGAGAAACAGGATTCAACCTTGGCTGAATTAAATCTTTTTCTTTGTCACATTTTCATGCGATTGTACCAATACTACCACCTCCGTCCCAAATTGTTTGTAAAGCCATGCAATTTTTAGATTAAAAGTAAAATATTTTTTACATGGTATTTTTGTTATGTTAAATTTTAATTTTGCGTACAAGTGAGTGATTTAATTTTTTATTCAAAAATTACACAACTTTTCACGGTTGACGAGCAATTTGGAACAAAAGAAAGACTACTGAAACTGAATCAAAGGAATTTATAACTTGTGGGTTGGGCTCACCAGTCCCAAATTTTTGTAAAATCAGTACAATATTTAGATAATAAATAAAATATTTTTTTACAGATTTTTTAATTTTTTATGTTGAACTTTAATTATACAGAAATTCAAAAATTAGGCATGGGAGTAATTTATTTATTTTTTATTAAAAAAATTGTCTTGCGGTGAATAAGCAATTTGGGACGGAGGAAAGACTGCAGAAACAGAATCTAAAACTTGAAACTATGGCAGTCATCGGAGCTCATCCGCACCTCGGTCCGTTTTACTTTACCTTGGTCCAAACTCAACCCTAGCGGAAACACACTCCCGTGAAATCCACCACCGCCTCCTCCTCCTCCACCGAGATGAGCGGACCCGTCGCCGGAGCTGAGCTGGAGCATCATAGGAGTGGCACTGTTTCCCGCCAGGTTAGCCTCCGTTCCTCCGTAAGTAGGGAATCCGAGGATTTGTTCGAAGAAATCGTCGGTGGGGCCATCGGAGGGATTGTTAGCCATGGCGGCGGTGAGTCGAGGTGGTGCGGATCACTGAGTGAGGAGAATTGGGCGAGTTGAGAGTTTCTCAGAGCATTCGACAGTGAGGTACGAAAAGGTCAAAAGAAGAAAGGGATGGGGAAATTGGATGTTTGTATGGCGCATAGAGTGTATATATATATATATATATATATATATATATAGAGAGAGAGAGAGAGAGAGAGAGAGAGAGAGAGGAGAGAGGGAGAGAGTGCAATTGGAGTGTGTCGCAGCTTTGGCCGAGTTCTATTGGCCCCTGACGGAAACGGCTCCGGCTGTGGTGTGTTTATGTGGTACTGGGCACCGGTGCACAATTTTACTTACTAGGAACACTTATAAAAATAGATCATCCTTATCACAAAAATAGACCACGCTTACCACATAAATAGATCACACTTACCACATAAACAGACCACACCTATCACACGTATAAGTCATAAATTGTGGTAAGTAAAGTCTGTGTTTATGGTAAATAAAGCTTGTGTTCATAGTAAGTATAATTGCGCCAAGCTGGAAAATAACAAAATCACCGTCTTTCCTGTGGTGGTTTTCATTTAATGACTGAGATTTACCAATTTTCTGACTTTAACCTTGGTTTTCCATTTGCTAAAATGAAAATCTCATAAAATCAACCTCATTTTATCACCTCCACCTCATTTTATCTTTTGGCAAACTAAGCTTTAATGGTCAATATTTAGGGGGCACCGGTGCCCTAGCACCACTCTGGGGTACCATAGAAATTTTGGACGGAAATTTACATCAGCCATTTTAGGCTTTGTTTGGAACCCAAGGAAAGGAAAGGAAAGGAAAGGTTTTCCTTTCCCTTTGTTTGGGTTGAGAGGAAAAAGAGAAGAAAAATAATTAAACTAAATTATTTTAACTAAAAGTTTCCCTCTTAACTTTCTTCAATCTTTCCTTCTTTTTTTTCTTTTTTCCTAACTACCAAACAGAGCCTTAATGTTTTTCTTTGGGGACAACTTGTGGGCCCTTTTTTAAAAAAGAATTCTAATCGAAGGCGACGACGTTTGTGTCTTCTTCCGTAGGAGTACGTACGTTTGTCCTTTACGAGCCGTTTGGTTTCATACGCCCATTTTTTTTTTCATTTACTTGCTTTCAAAATTAAATTAACCGCAAAGTAAGTTAAATTTGTTTGCAAAATATTACTATCACCGTCCCATTTTGATAGTCCAGTACAAAATTACGTGCAATTTTCAGATTTAAATATAATGTATTTACCTAAATAGTTTTTGAAATTTTTTTGCACCGTATTAAAATTCTCAATAAAATCTATCAAACAAAATCCATATTGATAAAAAGTTATATTTGTAAGTACATTATTTTTTAATTTGAAAATTGCTTGTAGTTCCATAGTGGACTATCAAATTGGGACGGAGGGAGTACTTTTTGTCCTATTCGATTTAATATATACTTGTGCTGATCTAAAATAGCGAATTAATAATTTGGTTGAGCCAACCGTCATGTGGTCTTTGTAATCTTATGTAATAACCAATCTTTCAAAGATTAATATGTTCCTTTAGCCAAGGAAAAAAAACATCGTCAATAAATGAAAGAACAAATAAGATTACAAAGCAAACGTTTCCCAAACACTCTACAACAAACATCTAGACAAACCTTTAGAAAATTGTTTACTAAAAGATTTGTCTAGAGAAATAGAGGGGAAAAAAAGTACAATTGTCATACCTCATCACCATGTCCATAAAATTTTTCAATTGTTCTGAGAGAGACAACTAATTTATAAAGATGTTAATTGCAAGTAGAAAATTACTTTCTTGTTTGTTTGTGTGCGTGTGAGAGAGAAAATGGCCATTTAGTCCTTCCAATCTACCATTCCTATCAAAAAATTATTCCATGGTCTCAGGTACCTGTGTTTGAGGTACCACGTGGCGGTGCCCCAAGACCATCAAATATTTACTCCATTCTTGCACATATTTTAGCATGGCCTATGAAAGAAAAGTTTACTTCAAAATAAATAATGGACTCCCTACTAAAAAAATAATTAAAAAAAAAAGCAGCAGCACCAACACCACAAAAAAATCCACAAAAATAATCCAAATGAATTCTTTTTTTGTCTTTATTCAAAAAAAGTTTGCATTTGTTAGTTTTGCGTCAAGTTTTTGTGGCTTATTGGTTCGTTTTGACAAGAGGAATCCAAAAAGTCAAAAATTATTATTGAAGTTTTAAAAAAGACAAAAATAATCCAAAGTTGTGGATTATCCGATTATTTTTGCCTTTATTCACAAAAATTTTAGTTTGGCTAATAAACTTAAACTTTTACTTTTACTCTTTAGATTCCTCTCGTCGAGACGAACTGATAATCCACAAAAAATCGACACAAAACTAACCAATGCAATTTTATTTTTTTGAATAAACACCAAGGAGAAGCCCCCTCAATTGATTCCAAGAATCTGGTATTAGATGGTGGCCCAGTTGTCAAAATCCCCAATGATTGAGTTCCACACACCCCCAGCTGCTTCTACTATAACTCATCCCCAACCTGATCCCCCTCCACGAGGGCCTGTGAGTCACCCTTCTCCAATGTTCCAAAACTCGCTAGGCGCTAGTCGGGCGGAGAAGGGGCACTGATTAGTCGGCCATCTAGTGTCCTAGGCACTGATTAGTCGGCCATCTAGTGTCCTAGGCGCCGACTAGTTGCCTTCCTAATCTAGGCGTTGGACCATTGCCTAGCGCCTATGCGGCCGACTTTTGTAACACTGCCCTTCTCAATCCAACATCCCACAGAATCCTAGTCGTCATCAAGCAAAACCAAAGGATTGGGCTTCTCTTCTTAGCGCCCAAAGTCCCTAAAAAATAATGAAACTTGAACATTATCCTGAACTTCAAAAAGGAAAATGTGCTGTTGTTGAACTTGAGGAGTCGCACTTAGATGCATGACAGGAACTGGAGCCATTGCCTCATTGGGCACTTCCTTGATGGCAAAATGCCTTTTGGTTTCTAAGTTGTAAGTTCTACAGCTCGAAAAACTTGGAAAGATCACGGTCAGATATACATCAAACTAGAGTTTAGGGCACACGCAATGCGTGTGCAAATTGAATTTTGACAAAAAGTACGAAAAAAATTAATCACATGTGCAAGTCGAGTTTACTCACGCAATGGGTGTGAAGAAACTATTTGTAGAGAAGAAAAATAAAAATCAATAAACTCGAAGACGAAATTAAATAAGCCACCATCCTAATTACCATCTTCTCCCCGTCTATCTAAACGCTTTCTACCAAATGCAGAATACAATAGGCATAAAAAACACTTTATTTTATAAGATCATAATCGATCAAAAAACAAATGAAATGCAAGAATGAGGTTACTTTTCTTTTGGTTATCAAGAATGCAAAAATAAGGCAATAAAAAATATAGAAGTCGGGGCACACGTAATACGTGTGCAAGTCGAGTTTTGAGAAAAAAAATATCCACATCATTTGATCCGGTATAGTGCATTATCTTTTTCTACAAATGGACAACAAATTCAATAACACATCAAATAAGCTATTTTTTGCTAATCATTTGATCCGGTTTTGGAAGAGCAAACTCTCTCTCTCCTTGTGGCTACCAATTGGAAGTGTAGAATTAGTCCATTTTTCTCTTCTCGCTTCCAACCAACTTCTCCAAAACCAGCCCCACCCCTTTCCCGTCGCCGCTCCAATGCGCAAATCGAGCAGTCGCGCTTCTTCGGTTTTTCGGGCGTCTAAAAGTGGAGTATGTCTCCATCCGCCGCCGTCAATCTAGGCTTCTAGTGGCTGGCACCGGCCACGGTGGCTACCTAAGGCTTGGAACGACGGTAACTTCCTGTTGCAAGTCTTGCAGGCGAATACGCGGCCTTCTATGGCGCCGACTCGAGAGAAGAGCATTAGGTATGTCATGGTTATTTTTCAAAGATTAGGATGTAAATGGTTTTCTATGTTCCTTCTCCTACTGGGGATTTGAAGTGGACGTGGGGCACGGAGAATTAAGGCAGTTACTGAATGGAGAGGGCAAGTCGGTAACCGTCACATTTAGTTTACTCATTTGTCCCTCGTTATCTGCATAAGTTACAACTATTACAAATGGATGGCAATTACAATGGGTGGGTTTTTTTGGAAAACAAATGTGAGCCAGCCTAAAAAAGACTCCACACCAAACTTGTGCTCCCCTTTATATATTAGAATAGATTTTTTATTCATCTTTTTTTGATGCACAACACAGCTATGAAAAAATGAAGAGAATCCAATCCAACAGAATACAAAGGAAAAATGTTTTTTTGATTCCAACGATTCATTCGGCAAATAAATGGATTTTTGATTCCGATGACTCATTCGGAAAATAAATGGACATGGACGGTGGGACAAACCTGAAGGTGGCAGATCAATTCAGTAGATGAGGATTTTGATGCTGCTAGCCAAAGCAGTTGTTGAGGATGGTTTGTAGGATTTCATGCAGAGAAGTGAGATAAAAGGAGAAGAGGTGGTTACTGGTTGGAGAGGAAAGGAAAATGGGGTGAACGTGGCTGATGTATTGTTAATGTCTCTTTGGCCCATAGCAGTTATTTTACTTATCTCTCTCGTTCAGTTATTTCCGGGGGTATTTTTGGAGTTTAAAAAGTATACACAATCTCTCATTTGGAGGACACCAAAGTGATGCTCCCCCTTATATATTAGAATAGATAGGTTGGTTTTTTATTCTTTTTCAAATTTCAAGATGAAGCTACTAAACTTCGAGTTTTTGAAGGAGGACCATATTATTCTCTCTCGAAGATATTTAGTTCTTAAAGATTGGAAGCGAATGCTGGTTCCTTCCCCGGAACACTCCTCTTTAATTCCAGCCTGGATCAAGAAACACAAGTTGCCCTTTGAATGCTGGACAGAAGATGGGTTCAGCCGTATAGCTAGTACTATTGGTAGGCCTCTCTTCATGTGGATAATGCTACAGAGAAACAACAAAGGCTGGATTTTGCACGTGTTTGTGTTGAAATAGAAGCTGATGCAGAACTTCCATCAGACGTTCAAATTACCGTAAGGGGAGAATCTGTTGTGGTGGCTTTAGAATATCAGTGGCTTCCTCCTAAATGCTCTGCATGTAAGTTTTTGGGCACTCTTGTGGCCCCCAACCAGGTGTGAAAGCCAACAATTCCAATAGTACAGATGTGGTTCTAGCTATTGCCCCATTGCAACCCCTCAATTCCAGCAAGGTTTGGCAAGTGGTGGGGAAAGGGAGGAATGCTTCAACTGACATGATGTTGATTCTACTAAAAAAGAATGAGTGCTCTACATCTATTGTTGCTGTAGCTCCAAACTCCTCAGATTTTACCTCATTGACCCCTATCTCAGATGATGTACTCGGTGATCTCGACGTTGAGAATCTGGATGTCAACAGAGATATAGATTACCCTGGCTGAGAACACTGGAAAAGTATCCCATTGGGTTCACTCCTCCTATCTTAGTTTCAGCAACAGGTGTTTTGGAGTTTCATAAAGCTCCAGACCCAACACCACCTATTCCCCTACAGTGGAAGTTAGTCAGATTTCAGGGGGTTGGAATCAGGTGACTGAAGGAAATGGAGACAGTTAAGGCTCTGATAAATCTGATTCTGAACTTTCTCCTAGGGCTCCAAATTCTAATTTCGTGAACTCAATCCCAGATGGTGGTTCTAAAAAAAGCTACAAAAGACAAGGAAGAAAAAGAGCAAGAGGAACTCCAGCTCTAGACGCAAAGGGAAGTTCTAACTCTCTTCTTTAGTACTAGTATACTTTATGTTCTTGAAAAGAGCTGCCTAAGCCGAGGGGCTGTCCTAACTTACTGTTGTGATTTACTTGCATATCAAGTGGTTGTGCCACCACATGATGAAGTGGATATTAGGTATGGATCTGTAACTGTCCTTCCAGAGCAAGACATATACGGCTGCAATGCTGCCGCAGAAGTATTCCCCACTTGGAATGATGGATTGCTGGTATTTGTTGAGAATTTTGTGAAAATCATTTCCTACAGCTTATTACCCCTGGTGTTTTCCCTAATGTTTTGCAAGCTTAAGTTGGGGCATCACATATCCCCATGTTTTAGCAATTCTGTCCCAATGTAGTCTTTTTGGCCATCCTATTGTTTAGCAATTCTGTCCCAATGTAGTCTTTTTGGCCATCCTTTTGTTTCAATAGTGATACATACACTCCCTCCCTAGCCACTCCCAACCACACCCTCTCTCACAGGTGGTGTGGGGCCCACATGGGACCCCATGTGGGCCCCACATCCCATGTGAGAGAAGGTGTGGCTAGGAGTGGCTAGGGGGAGTGTATATATCATTTTTCCTTTTGTTTTCCCTTTCTTTTCCTTTTCTCTCTTCTTTTTTTTTTTTTTTGTGGTAAATCAGCTTGAAATAGAAAAAAGGCTAACCAAATATACAGCCTACAAGGGGCATACCCCAAAGAGGAAACTTTGTTGCCTCGAATGGGTTCCTTGTTTAAAAAATAACCACGAAAAAGTTTGGCTGGAGAGTATCAAATAATCTAGACCTTCCTCAAAAAGTTTTGCATCCAAATGCAGCATTAAGTCAATTCACAATATAGATAGAAGCTTTCAACAAAAGCTTTGGATAAAAGTAGCATATTCGAATTTCAATCTAGAACAACTAACTCGAAGTTGAAACATGTTTCATCAAAAGAACTAAGATGAGCAACCGAACAAAGTGTTTCAGGATACACACAACACGAGAAATGGTGTGAAACATGGTATAGTTACTACCAGCAGAATTAACGCCTCCCAGAAGCCACTGATTCAGCAGAGAAGAGATACTTCACTCGCGAAAGAACAGAATCATGCGTAGGATCATAAGGATGGTCCTTGGATGGAATCTCTAAGATTGCTGGAACCGGCTTGTTGTAGCTATCTACGAAAAACCTTATCATGTTTGCAACCTGAAAATGAACATACCACAATTTGTTGTCCAGATATCGTTTGAGAAACTGAAGATAGACTAATGCAAAGTCCAAGTACTAACATGCCTTCCACTACAACCACTAGTAACAAATCTGTGGGACCATACTTTTTTTCTACTAAAGTGATTATTGCACTCCAATTTTTATCATCCACACCCCCGTTTTTGTCCTCAGTCATGTGAATTTACACTACTACCCTTTAACTGATTCACCACACGTGAAGGGATAACGTAGTAAATTACATGAATAAAGACAGTAAAAAAAAAAGGGAGTGCAAGAAACACATCCAATCGCAATAAGGTAAACTTAGTTAAAGGTTTGGAAGAATACTCAACTACAGCAGCAAAGAGCTAGGAGCATGTGAGCTCTTTAACAACCTATCCCTATCCTCACGCACAAGTGACAAGACTATACAGACAGATAAGCGTTTACTTCTTCCAGTCACTGGTTTGGTGTAGTATACGGTTGTTCGGGTAATCAGCAGTAACCAGAAAAGAAAAAGGCAAACAACAGAAAAGGGGGAAAAAAAAAACAAGAAGGGAGAACAAAAAAAAAAAAAAAAAACTTCTTTACTCTCATGAGTCCACATAAGCTAATGAAGAATACCGAATACCTTTTAAGGAGCAAGAAAGGTTGTGCAATTCGGATGTGAGGCTAGTTAGTACTTTCTCGATTCATAATTTCCTCTAGGACATGGATGTTTGGTTTTATGTACGTTCAAGCAGTGTTTAAAGTTTAAACACCTCAATGAGAACTAATTACGGACAACTAGGGAAGCCAAAGCCTTGAACGCATATAAAATTCATATTGCAAAAGACCTCTAGCAAGTCAATGACATTTGCCAATTACCAAAAATATTATACAAAAAACGTCTGATAAGATATGAACTCGCACCATTTTAGCCAAACATCCAATTGCTTATGCATAATCAGAGGAGGATTATAAAACATTGAATAAAAGACAAAGTGAAATAACAACTTACATACTGACTGATCATCACAATTGCAATGTCCTCTCTTGTTGTGAACTCTTTGAATGCTTCCTCAATTTGTTTAACAGTTGTTTCTAGGCCATAATAACAGAATCTCCATAAGTCACAGGAAGAAGATCATTGCTTACACAGAAAATAAGTGTTCACAAATTGGATCAACTTTGGCATTGGGAAAAAATGTCCCCCGTCATTATAAAGGATAAACAAAGAAACAAAATACAGTTGTTCAAAAAAATTCTCACCAACTTAACAGAACTTTTCAATCTGATTTCCTCTAGTTAGTCCAGTGCACAGGAAGGGTAAGAACGGTTGGAGGAAAAAAATCTAGAGAAAAAGGATTAGACCTTGAGGAAGTTTCTAACAATCCAAATTACAGTATTTGTTTTGGGAGAGTATCTTATTCGATACTAGCAGCATACTCATTCGTTTAGGCCATAAAGTCCCCAACCACCGCCCCAAATGAGGAATGTTCAATTCAGAAATACAATCACTGGAAGAGTTGGAAAACTTTGAAAACCAAAATCAAGCAACTACACAAAATGGAATAGCATTCAGAGCTCAAAAGCATACTTGAGTCTACAATAAGGTAATTTGTCTTCCTTCTCAAGTCCACATTTCCTACTCCAGCCAGTAAAAATCCAGTTATTGTGTCCTGCATCAGATAATACATCAGAAATATAAGGATTGCGTCAGCAGAATCAATAAGCAAGGAATGCAGAGAACATATCTAATAAGGTCATACCACCCTATATGACTAAAAATCTAAAATAGTGCTAAATCCAACATTTATCCCTTTCTCCGCAATCTCTGCACCATCATTCTACGTGAATAGCAGAAAAACCATAATAACAATAACATCTAGCTCTATCTTACTCTTG
The DNA here is from genome assembly GCA_963854785.1 of Vaccinium vitis-idaea. Classification (NCBI taxonomy): domain Eukaryota; kingdom Viridiplantae; phylum Streptophyta; class Magnoliopsida; order Ericales; family Ericaceae; genus Vaccinium; species Vaccinium vitis-idaea. Next base: position 37,403,705 of record OY978223.1, read on the forward strand.
GCATCTAACTCCTAAAATGTTTGTTTCAGTTTGGCGTCGGTTTTTTTCTTTTTTTTAGGCATCTAACTCTTGGATTGTGAATTTGTGAGAAATAATGAGATGATGAAAAAGGGGAGTTCTATCTCACCAAATATCACCATTTTTGTGAGATTTGTTGAGAAAGGGGAAGGAACCGATCCAAAATTTAGAGAGAAACACTAATCTTTGGAGAGAGACACTAATCTCATCAAATTATTCAATCTAATGAGTAATTTGGAGAGAAACACTAATCTTTTAATTTACCCAAAAAAACACTAATCTTTTCTTTTATCACCAAATCACTCAATCCAAAGGGGCTTTTTCTTTTAGTCTCTGTATTTGTCTGGTCTTTCTAATAAAATTTTGATGTCTTTCTAACAATAAAAAAACAAACAGTGACAACTGACAACCAATTGTGATGCCTTATATGCAAAATTGCAAATCAGAATCCGAGCCAACACAACTATATTCAGACTATGGCACGCAACTTCATCACTAAAGCACCGATAAAAAGAAGTAGATTCTTACCTCATCAGCAATCATGGCAATGAGCGCTGAGTTTCTTGTAGGGACTTGAACCTTGTTAGCCATTAAAAACAAATTGTACAGCTGCAAAAAGAAAACATGCGAGAAAGTTGGTTATTACTGTAAATCAAATCAGGGCAAAAAAAAATTGCTAGAAAGAACGACCCCCACCCAAAATTGGATACTTCTCCTCTACATCTGCCTTGAATGGATTCACGCCAAAACAAATCTGTTATGCTTTACCCTCTGAATTACCCATCAACACACACAGAGAGAGAGAGAGAGAGAGAGAGAGAGAGAGAGAGACCTGTAATTGCTGTTGCCGGAGGCCGGAGCTATGTTTCGATTAGGATTTTGTGGGAATGGGTTTTGATTCTGATCGGTTGTACGGGGACGATGCAATCAACTACACATTCTTGTGACAATTAGATGTATTATAAATTACTCCCCGTATTTTCACTTCTTTTCAGTTCAAACCCGCTACTTCCATTCGATAGAAATGTCACCCCTATCTGTACTACTTGTCGATTAGTTTGGGAAAATAATTTTAATACTCCCTTTTTACAAATGGAATTTCCTTTTTTTGTCCTTTAGTTGAATTAACAAATACGAGTATGTGAATTTACAAAATAGTTCATGCATTTAGTGAAAATTTATTGTACTAAGGGATAGTTAAGTAAATTCACTCAACTAATAAAAGACAAAATGGGGAGTGACGTTGGTTAAAAGGGGAGTGTTAAAATTATTTTCCTTAATTTATGAAAGGTAAGGGAAGTGTTCTTCGAAAATAAATAAGTTTAGGGAAATTATTTTAACACTCCCCTTTTCACGAATGGTATTCCCCTTTTTGTCCTTTACTTGAATTTACAAATATGTGAATTTACAAAATAGTCCATGCATTTAGTGAAAATTTATTGTATTGAGGGATAGTTAAGTAAATTCACCCAACTAAAAGATAAAAGGGGGAGTGAGCCAAGTGACATTAGTTAAAAGGGAAGTGCTAAATTATTTTCCTTAATTTATGAAAGGGAAGTGTTCTTCGAAAATAAATATTAGTAAAAACAGCCCAACATCACTAAACTGCTCAATCGCAACCTTGAATGTTGACCCTTCTGAACTTTCCGGTTCAACATTTGAATTCAATGACCTTGAACAAGGAGCTGCTCTTGATGTGAGATCAACAGCAAAAGCAAAAAGAAAAGGCTATCGCGAGCTTTACCTAGGGCTAGGGCTGTAAATGAATTGAGTCGTTCGTGAACTATTCGAGGCTCGACTCGGTAAATGGTCGTTCGAGTTCGATTCGGATACTAAACGAACTGAACCTCAGAACTTCAATTTTAGGCTCGTTTAAAAAACCAGCCGAACCTGAACTTGACAATATTCGGCTCGATTAAGCTCGCAAACTTAGAATATATGTATATCTCATAAGAATTTCCTAAATAACCTTGGATATGTATAAACTTATAAAAGTATTATAAACTTAAATTTTAATATGTTTTTATGATTTTATATATGTATGAACTTATTTTATGTACAAAACAAAAACATTATTTGAAGTTCTAGACTTATACGAGAGCATAAAAATCTAATATTTTTTGATCGTTAAGGCTCGTGAACCAGTTCAAGTTCGACTCAAACCTAGGCAAGCTCGGCTCGAGCTCAGCTCGTCAAATTTTCAATGAGTTCAAGCTCGGCTCAAGTTCGTTTAAAAATTTAATGAACGAACCTAAACATTCTAAAACTCGGCTCGTTTACAGCCCTACCCAACCGACCGGACTTTGATTTTGCTCTGTAAAGTTCCAAAATCCTATGAATACTATCCTTATCGTTCATCTTTATTGATGTACGTTATTGTTCCTTTAGAGATTGCTATATCAGTAAATCATTTGCAGACCAGATTCACTTGGCTCACCAGAAATGCCCGATCCATCAATTTCACAGGTAAATTTCCAGGCACTTTTTTTATCCATGTCGATAATCATACAACCGAAGCAATGAGCTATTAGAATCAGCTCATTTGTTACCACAGAAGGGCATGTATCAACAAGGATTAAATTTACTGCCCCTCTTGCAAGAGATGGTGCCTTTACTAGGACCTTAATTTAGACCTCAGGCGACCAAGGCCAAGAGGATACGGAGGGCACTTGAAACCTAAGTTTCATACTGCAAACATAAAAGTAATACTCCTAGAAGAATTAATCCACCCATGCCAATATAGGAGGTAGAGAATGTTCATGAAACATTCAGACAATATCAAGACTACCCTCTATATCTGCGACATAATAACAAGCTTTGTATCCGCGACATGATGACAAGCTTTGGCACTCAAACCGTAAAAAAGAATGTTTCTCTCACCGAAACCCAACTTCATAAAAAAAGCTTGGGAAGTTTCACATGCTTCCAGGGCCCCAGAATTAGTCGAGGTGCGCGCAAGCCAACCCGGAAATCCAGTCATCAAAAAAGAAACCACGACATGTATCACGGAACTTATTGTCATCTCGAATACAAGATGTTTGATCTTGTTAGCAAACATTTGAAACAAAGATGGCCGGAACTAAAAAACACCAGCCAAATTAATACAATAAATTGCATGAGATCAATACTTCAATACCAAAAAGGTAAATATTACAATTCAACTAAAAAGGAGCAAGGAACCCTTAGTTTACATGCAATTACAGCTCAAAGTTTATATACTCTACGCGACTGCCAAGTTTATCAATGCTGGATTTTGGTACCAGATTGGAGACCAGCTTGAACTTTGGTCGAGAAATGGGTTTCCAACCTGCACAATAACCATTCAAAGATAGGAACTACAATCTTTCAAATCTTTCATAATTGGTCTTCAATTATATCAATAACCGTCAGACAATATCAATAGAATTAAGAGACGGGGATTAGAGCACCATGCCTGGTTGCACATTTATAGTAGATTGTTTCAGGAGAGTTGTACGTGCGTGCATTGGAAAACATCCTCCTCACATCCGCAAAAAACATCTCAAACGTCACATAATATTGCTCCGACTCCACACGCTTCGACATTGTTTTCAAATCTTCAGGAATATCCACCCAATCATCACGATTTCAATACAAAATGCATAAATGGAACTTGGGCCAAAAAAAATTCTCAAATGCAATACACTGATAAACAAGGATAAAGGTGATGTGACCGACCATTACGACATAATCATGGTATGCCTTTTGGGTTGGCAGGATATTCCATTTGGCATCCATGATGCAACAGTTTCGATAACTACGACCTCAAGAAGCCATGGGCACCTTATGCAACCACCAACAAAACAATGTAGAGGTCATTTTCAGCATCGTGGAATACAGTTATAGTTTGACTTGTTTATGTTATTCTACCATTTCTTCGAACCCAATGTCATGTATTACACTGTTATATCCAATATCCCTGTTGACTGTTGAGATACATCACTGGTGGCGAGGATAAACACAGAAATGAACTTCCAAAGTATTTACACCAAATCAAGACAGGGAAAGATGATACCAGCTTATTTATCGTTCAGGAATGTCCAACAAATCTGTAGATAGTTTCTTCCTTTATCTTTCAGTTTTCCTCTATCCATAAGTAACTACTTGATGTTCTGTGTTTTCTATTCATAAACCTCTCACGAAGTGTTCCACAGGTTGAGTGAACTTTCACACAAGACGGAACTACAACACTTCGATAACATATTTTGCTGCCATCATGGTTTGGAACTCCAAAACTAGTACGGGGACATGAAATTCATTTGATGTTAACAAGATAAACATCTTTGTAACTGAAAAGCATAACTCCAGCAATAGCAATGCAATTAACACAATTAGTCAGTACGTCTCCATTCATTGCTCAACGGAAAGAAACCAGTAATGTAGGTTGCAGAATAAAGAAACACTATCCTTACCCATGGGATCTTTAATGATGTCATAATAGTCAGGAGCATCACGTGGATCAACTGGTTCTTTGAATGGCCAAGCATCAGGATGATCATGCATTGCCTATGATTGAAGACTGTTGATAAGTAGAGGAAATTATAACTGACGAGAAGACAGAAACTGAATTTAAACTAGTGTTAGTGAGTGTCTGTGGAAAAGAGAGGAAGCAATCCACATTAAAAACGAAGATTAACGTGATTTCTACATGTTTCCCATACATGAGAAAACCAACAACAGCTTCCTCCATGTTGAATCCTGTCCCTTTTGGATTCCACTAATCTACAAGACAAATCCTACTCAAACTTTGATATGTAATGGCAACTCAGTGCTTCATTCTTACAATGACCTATAAATTTAAATAGAAGAAAAGCTGCAGTTGGGATTATTATCCACGTGTGGAGGCTTCATAGGAATAGATGAGGCCAAACTGCAGCACCCCCCTGCCATTCCCATGTTTGGGGTGTGGGGTCAGGTGAAATACTGAAACATATGTTGTTGTGTGAAACAGGTATAAACGTATAAACATGGACAACAACATCAGGACAGCGGCATCCTTGAGAAAATGGAATCAATCTTAACTAAGTTCAGCGCATGCAGCCATAAGAACCATTTATGATCATGTTTTTTTTTTTTCAGTTGCAACTACAATTTAGTGAAGTCAATAACAGAATATATCTAAGATTACTTTCCAATTTTAGGTGGACTTCACAAAATTCAAAGATTTCGATGCAAGTCACTGTTGTCCAAACAAAAGCACGGTAAGAGAAGAAATGAAAGAATCTCAAACTTGCCTTCAGAAGATTGCGCATGAATAGAGTCAAAGATTTCTGGTTTGAGGCAATGTCTCCAGAAGCATTTACTGTTTTAAACCGAGAATGACCCCATTGATCAGGTGTCCACCCAGCCTCCCCTATAAGCAAGTTCACCACCAACTTCAGATTAGTACTCCATTAGTACAAAAACTTCACGGAAACACATTCACTGTGTTCACTTCATATTTCCAAAAAAAATTCCAAAAAGATTCTTTCCCCATCTCTCATCTCTTCAATCATTAATCATATTTCTCTCTCTACTCATACTCCTCTCTCCAATCATTATTCTCATTCTCTCTCTCTCTCTCTCTCTCTAATTAGTACACCTCTCTCTAATTATTACTTTTTCCAAAAACCCATCCAAACACTATCTCAAAAATATTTCTCAAAATATTATTCTCAAAATTATCAACCAAACAAAGCGATTCTGTTTCTACTTTCTAGGTTCCCTCCCTTGCCAGTTAAGGGGGTTTCTATTAAGGTTGCAAAGATCAGGCAACAACAATATAGAAGCATACACCATCTCCACCAAAAGAGGAAAGGGCGCAGTGCAGCCACCAAGCTGCATGCCTGGTCTCAAGAAGTGGGTTCATTCCCGTGAATACCGGGAGCCCTCGAATCCGCGTTATTTTATGAAGGCATGAAAGTTCGTTGATCACCATTTATGATTTAAGGAATTTATAACGGACAAACAGCACAAGCAACAAGAAAAGGGGATATCACCTTCTGTCCCAAAATTAGATAAAATCTAGATACAAGTATATGACAAGTTGAAAGCATGGGGAACATACTCAAGCCAGAGATATCTTCAACTTTGATGATTTTTTTGGGAATACCAGCTTCTTTCTGCATAAGAAAAGTAACGGATCAGAACCAGCACTGAAGCACAAATGAACACACCATAACTTAATCATAAAAATGTTACCATATTCAAGAAACCCCGAAATGCTACAGTCTCTGGTTAAACAGTAATATCAAATTCACCAGTAATTGGACAGTTTACAGGTGGCTTAGTTTTCCATTTGATTTTAGCAAATGAGTTCAGCAGGTGCTAAAATCATGATATTTCAAATCAAAAAATGAAGCGGTTCCGTGTATCATTTTTTGATTTTTTTCGCACTAAATTAAAGTACTCCGCGTGTACTTTAATTCGGTGTGAAAAATTCAAAAAATAATACACGGAAACACTTAATTTTTTGATTTGAAATACCATGATTTTAGCACTTGCTGAACTCATTTGCTAAAATCAAATGGAAAACTAAGCCAGCTGATAAACCTAAACTTGTTAAGCTGTTACTACATTTGGGGTTGAGAATTTCTGTGCTGAATGAAATGTGAGACAAAGGATCCAGGTGTTAATTTAGTTGGTATCCTACAACGGCCACAAAAATTACGCGTTCAGAGATAAACAACTCTTAACAACTGTACGTGATATAAAAGGGAGTGAAGGGATACCACAGTCAACCTCGTAAAATGGTAAGTAAAAACAAGAAAACCAATTTCAGTAAATCATGAATGAATCGCATATTAGAGTCCCAACGTAGTACTCATAATAATTCAGAAGGCTTCAAGGTTTTGCAGGAAGGGCTTACAAGTAAGAGATGCTCTGGCATCTTCCTTGAAAAATTAAAATCATTCCTCAAAGTTAGAGAAAAGCGACATTCATCAGATTAAAGCACGAGTAAATGGTTGATAGCATTGTAACATAGGGTTCAAAAAATAGGCTTAATGAATTTTTTACTTTTACTACGAAGAAGTACCACAAAGCATAGTTCCATTTTTGTCTTAATTTTTCCCAAAAAATAACATGTGTCCCTCGCCTTGCCGTCTTTGGTTCTTCACTCTCAACAAAACGAAACATTTATCAAGTAAACAAAAATGAGCACAAGAGCCTCAAGATGACAGTAACTGATGAGGATATACCTTCTGAAAGTCGATTCCAGAGTAGACAATGTGACAATTTGATAACTCCCTTATTTTTTCGTCAATTGCCTGCCATTACAAAAGATGAAAAAAGGAAGAAAAAAAATTATAACTAATATTTTATCTTCTTCCGCTGAAATCACCTTGCACTGAATACGCTAAACCATTGCAATACAAGTATGTCGACAGCTTTTTCTTTGGAATCTTGGATTGATTACTTACAAATTGCGTGTGAAGTGGTATGCACTCAACATCATATTCAAGTATCAATTGATTCATTGCCTGAGCAAATTTATCTTACCTGCCTCTGACGGCGTATCATAGTTGATATATCAGTGTACGGAAGCTTAGGATCCATTTTGCATTCCATAAGGATACCTCCATCGTAGTCTTTAATGTAGCTGAAACACACAAAATGCATAACAACAAATCGTGAAGTACAAAAAGTGGTAACGCCTCATCTAATGAAATGCATACAGGAGAAAAGAAATATTAGGGCTCAACAAATGATTTTGCAGTTGCTTCTGCTTAGGGCAAGCAAGAGCAACTAATATTTGTGAAGATGACTCCTCCACCTAGATATTCGTGTAACTCTGTATTCGTAACCCTCCTCTCCCCACCCCTCCTTCCCTCCCTCAACCCTAAGAACTGCATGTCAGATCTATCTTTGGTAGGAAAACAGAGTAATATTACCCGCCGACCTGATAGACCATGGACGGATGGGTGAGCCATACTGCTGACAAATGGGAGATTATATGCACATGAAACTATTAGGTACTAAAATTGACGATTATGATACCTTTGTCACTAACGTTTGGTGAAATCTTACCCGAGTACAAGCTTCAATTTAAAAAACCATTACGTATGCACGTCTATTTTAGAGACGTAATTTGCTACATGTCACTTAAAGAGCAAAAGAAATAACGAATGTCTTGAACTTCTCCTTCCTTTGGTCCATCCATAAAAAGTAAGCATGAATCCCAGGTGGAAAATAATTGCAACATCATTACGTCAAAATTCCATAAATATGCATTAAATAGAGTGACAACTGACGAGTGTTGCTTCAAATAAAGATTCTACATTTTCTACCTTGTTAGTGAAAACACAGCATCTTATCACAATCATAATGGCCTTGTTCGTTTAGTAGTTTTAGTATAGTTTAGTTTTGGAGATAGGGGTAATGAGTGGAGAGAGATAGAGAGAGAAATGAGGGTAATGATTACAAAACAAAACTAAAACTAAACTAAACCTATGAAACGAACACAACCAATACAATTACCCAAGGCCTTCTAAAGTTCCTTCATGCAAAAATAATCAATAAACAGTTTAAACGTCAACCATAGTGTTTTTCAAAACATACCCGTGCCAACGTTTTTTCTCCAAGTGAATCTCTTTTGTAAAGCCCTACAAATTGATTAAAAAAGTAGCTACATAACATACACTGAAGGTATTCCATTCCACATAGTACAGATCAAGAAAATTCTGCTGAAATAAGGTTAGCAAAATAGATATTATGAAGCTAACAAAATAGAAATGACCCTTATTCCCCAGCAAGCAGCTGTTGTCAACGTATATTGGTGGAGGACAGCTGCATGCTTCGATTGAGAAGATTAGAAGATTGTTGACAGGACAATATAAGAAACATTTCCAAGTCATTCAAGGGTAAAAAGATCATTTTTTCTTCCCACCCAGCTTCTTCCCTTGTACTGCAAGCATCAAATGAAGGGAGTCATGCTAAGTCATAGTTTATCTCCAGAAACTTTTACCCCAGAATACCCATCCGGATTCTGAAGAACACAATTGGAGTCCTAAGAGATTCAGACTGACACAAGGAAGGGAATGGTGGTTAAAAATTTCACTCTATTATAGGCCCTATAGTCTTCGCTTGGGTATTGTATCAAATATTACAAAGGGTTTCTAGTCATAGACTCATAGCCACAACAGATGAGTAGGAATGGCCTACGAACAGCTACCAAAGCATCCAAGGAGGATGATATCTCCACTTTATCAAGTAACAGCTGACACTCGCACCTCAATCATAAATCCCTCAGATGGTAAAATATACTCCATTGCATAATCCCTCTCTTTTTAATTGAGTGCAATTGGTTAATGAAGCTTTTATTTTGGAGGAAGACCTCCTTGTAGCCAGCCAGAACTCAGGGGACACTCTTTACCATTGAATAGATCAAATTCCATGCGGCCTTTGGTGATAATCTTACCATCTCTATTCTCTACACTAGAAAGGTACAAACAAAATTGAACATTTGAAATTCCCCACAAACTGAAGCTAAAATGAACATTTCAAATTCCCAACAAACTGATTCCCAAAAAATTGATGCTAAACTGAGCATTTGAAATTCCCATATGCATGAAAAACACCACAGGTTACGAGGAAAAAGAGATCATACCTGTTTAATAAAGTACCCCACAGCATTATTGTCAGCATAAGTTAGAAAGTGAGTTAATCCATCAACATCACGAGCATGCTGCTTTAAGTGGTTCATGAGTCTCGTGCCATAACCTTTTACTTGTTCATCTGCTGTGATTGCACAAAAAGCTATCTCCCCAAACCTTTGGCTAGAGCAATCCAAAGTTTTAGTCAGTGGAGAAGCAAAAGAGGTATATTACATGGGTAAAAACTAGATTGTGAATATTAATGGAAACTCCAAATTTCACTTACTTCCAATCCAAATTATAAAAGTGCAAGGTTTTGTATTTGCGAGTGGCAAGTGGCAACAGTAGAATAGTCTTTGCACTCTTCGAACCTCTCAATGCATTTCTTTTCCTATAGTAATATTTTCATCTTTTGATCTTTATGATTAATGAAAATTTTCTTTGCAGTTCAAAAAAAAAAAAAACCTATAAAAGAGTTAAATGTGACAATCAGAATACAAGATCAACCAGATAGATCTAGGAATGGCTCACTAATTCACTTAGCATGTGATTACTCTATGTATTGTGTGGACTGATGAGGATTGACTACAAGTCAACAATCAAGTAAAAAAAGGGTAACTTCATTCATATATCAGCCTATCATGTTGCCAGCAGTAATATAAATCTACCAAATTGACGCAAATAATTATAGCAAAGATATGCACATAAACAAGACAAGCTGATCCAACCCAAATTATCAAAGTGCTTAACACTTGGAATCGGAGTGTAAGACGAGAACAGACCATTAAGTGTTGCTACAAGCAGACAAGAAGGGGCTAGGACCAAGAAACTCGGTATCCTAGTGAAAAATACAGCAAACAGAAGTAAGTTTTTCACACCAAGGCTGAATCTGGAGAGTTCCTGAATCTGGACAGTACTCAGTTCTGAACACAGTGTAACAGGGGCTTTAGCTAGCCTCTTCGCGCATACAGCAGCGACGGAGGGAACGGTAGGCGCCGTGGGATTTAATCCTCAAGATCCAAGCCTCCAATTCTTCGAAACCCTAGCTGGTTTGGAGCTTAGAAATCTAACGCAGTGTTTTCTCTCAGCAAAAAGACCCCAGATCTGTACACTAGCCCCCTTTTATAGTAGTAAGTCAAGAGGCTTCTCCAAGAAGCCAAGCAAAACTTCCACTTAAAACCCCAAAAGACAATCTCTTACAACCCCAAAAAATTTAACTCGTCTCAAAAACACTCAAAACCCCCAAAAACTCAAGAAAGATCCAACTTAGCCAAAAAGAACTTCAACAGTGGAAATGACATAAACGCCCCTCACAAAATAATCTTCACAATTACTCTACTATATACATACGTACATGGTTTGCATCATTCTCCCCCGGTAAGAAAGAACTCGCCTCTGTGCGAGTTGTCACTTTTGCTGCATGACACATCTCCGGATTGATCCGCAAAAATTCAGGTTCTGTTATCAAGGAATTCTCGAAATCAGGTTTTCCAGCCCATTTAACAAGAAATCTGAAGTAATCACCAGCCCTGGTCTTCATTTCTCGAACTTGAATCACCCTTTCAACCTTGTCTTTCTATATAGTAGAGGCTGGAGCTGATTTTCCAATCGCAACACCTTCAGTTTCAATCTTCAAATCCCCATGAAAAGTATAAATCTCTGCCACATTGAAGATGGGTGATATGTCCAGGTCTTGAGGAAGCTCAATTTCACAAGCATTCTCACCAAACTTGCGTAATATCCGACATGGATCAACCTTCTTGCTCTTCAACTTGTGATAAGTACCGTTGGGGAACCTTTCTTTTCGAAGGAAACCATAACCCAATCTCCTGCTTGGTATTCTTTGAACCTTTGTTTTGCGGGTTGTAAGAGAAACTTTGTCTTCTGGGGGGGGGGGGGGGGGTTAAATGCAAGTTTTGCTTGGTTTCTTAGAGAAGCCTCGACTTACCATAATAGGGGGCTAGTCTATAGATCAGGTTCTTTTTGTTAAGAGAGAAAACTACGTTAGAGCTCTAAGCTCCAAACCAGCTAGGGTTTCGAAGAATTAGAGGCTTGGGTCTTGAGGATTCGATCCCGCGACGCCTACCGTTCCCTCCGTCGCGCTCTGTATGCGCGAAGAGGCTAGCTAAAGCCACTGTTGTTAAAATCTTACGATACACGATACGTATCCCATTCCGTATCCTTTTTGTATAGAAATCCTACGATACGATGTCATATCTAAGGTTATATATGAGTATCCCGATTCAGTACGTATCCTACGATTATTTAACGAAAGAAATTCCAAAATTATTGTAAGAAGTCGAATCTCAAACGCATTATTCTAAGTCGTTTGAGAGGCATTCAAACCATTTGAAAGATATCCAGCCTCAAGGTAAGGCTTGAATAGAAGAAAAACCATATTTCGATCGTGTTTTGGGAGAATACTATTAGGGATTTTCTTTTCTGTCCTTGACTAAGGTAGCAGGAAACCTCAATCTGATAAATCCCAGTTGAGAGAATTGAAATTTTGCAACTTAAAAACTTAGTTTGTTGGTGTTATTAGGTATAAGCACTTGTTAATTGTATATTAATTATGGTTAAAGTATCTTACGAAACGCGATACGTATCCCAATATGATTTATAAAACATGAAAAACAATCCACGATTCATATAACGTATCTCGATTTCAAAACTTTGGCTAAAGCCGCTATTACACTGTGTTCAAAACTGAGTACTGTCCAGATTTAGGTACTGTCCAGATTCAGCCAACCTTGGTGTGAAAAACTACTTCTGTGTGCTGTATTTTTCACTAAAATACCGAGTTTCCTGGTCCTAGCCCCTTCTTGTCTGCTTGTAGCAACACCTATTGGTTTGTTCTCGTCTTACATTTTGATTCCAAGTATTAAGCACTTCGATAATTTGGGTTGGATCAGCTGGTCTTATTTAAGTGCATATCTTTGCTATAATTATTTGCATCATAAACACGCCTTTCTTCCTGAGCATATTGGTAAGCAGTAATTAAAGCATGAACCTTTTGGGGAAGTGTGAAAAAGAAGGATAATGATGCATTCTGATTTCTGCATCTACTGAGATGTCATGATATGTAGTTTTGATTTTTTGTGGTAGGGTACTTTTGTAATTTTGTATTTTAGGGTTTTAAGGAGTCTATAAATAGAAGTCTTAAGTCTTTCATTTGAGGAGGCGAAGGATGTGAGAAACTTTAGTATTCACTTGGGAGCTGTGACTCCACATTTTCTTCTTGTATCCTCCCCCCTTCTTTCTTCCTCTCCTTGTGTGATTCAAGGCCCCCTAGTATTCTAGGATTTCTTCTCCCTTTTCTCCATCTTCTCCTTGTGGTTTCAAGGCCCCCAAGTAGTTCTAGCCTTCTAGGGTTTTCTCCCCTTTCTGCTTCTATCTATCCTTTCCCTACGTAATTTCAGAGTGTTTTATGAAATAGAAAAGCTGCAGTTTCTATTTAAATTTCATGTTGTGTTCTATATCCAGGTTACATCAGATAAAGTCAAAGTAATTAAAGCAAGAAATTTTCATGTTACCTGACATATGGGCGGTATGTTATGCCACCAACGACCAGATTACGTCTTATAACCATAACAGATTTATGGTTCCTGCATCAGCCAATAGGTTGAGCATATCAGAGTACTGCTAACGCGTTAATACAACCAAACTACCAGAGAGCCTGAAATGGCGCATAATAGTGGCAGAAAGAATCAAATCCCAGATAACAGCCCCGTATCATGAGTCAATACAAACACTTAAAGGGAGAATTTGACTCATTGAAGGGATTCATGTGACATAGCTTACAAAAAATATACGTCTCATTACTAGTATTTTTTTGGGGGAAAAGACAAACATTTAGACCATAGCACAATCCATTTGCAACATAACTTCTAAATACTCCTAGCTAATTTACTACGTAAAGGAAGACTTCAAAAGGCATACCTGTCCATTAGTAGGCGAACAATGTACTCCTTAGGCATATTAGGCAGCTGCCTGCCAAATATATTCTTCAGTCCTATCAACCTGCGGAAACCAGATATGGAGAAATAAATGACTCCATCAAAATGCACGGCTATTTTTATCACTGATTGAACATCTTGGCCTACTTGATTGTTTTGAAGTTTAAGAACAACAATTAAGAGAAAGCTTGCACAGCTGCACATATTAAATCTTAGAAAAGACGTAGATTCATCATGGATACTAAAGAAAAAGAATCGATACCAAACCATATGCTCATCAATACCATCATTTGAAACACATACAAACTTCAGCCTTCCAGCTTCCTCCTGTCAAATTCCAAAGAAAAACAGATCCTTGTCTAAGTAACACAAATACAACAATGCACAGCCTCTCAACTCTGCAAATTATGTCAACATTCACCAATGCAAAATTACAAAAATTAAACCAAACCAAATCAAATCAAATCTTGTGTCCCAATCAATTGGAGTGGACTACATCACTTTTTTTTTTCGACCACTACATAATCAACTAAGTTTAAGAAACTCATACTGTCTTTTACCAAAACATCCTATGTCAGCCATAAATCAATTAGATGAGAAAACTCACATCCCCTTTGAATTGTGAAAAAATGCGTAACAAGATTTGATGAGAAAAGGGAATAAGTCGATCAAGAAATATTATTTTTGTATTTTTCTCTCCATTTCTCATCAAAGTACTCATTTGGTGAGATTTGGGGGTGAGAAATGGAATGGAGCCAGTCAAAAATAATCATTTCTATACTTTTCTGTCTATTTCTCACCAGATTACTCAATTGAAACGACTGATTTGTCTCAAAAAAGAAGATAAATCCAATCCTTTATTTTCCTCTCCTTGTCAAATCCCTCAATCCAATGAGTGATTTGGCAAAAAATTCCAATCCTTCATTTTCTTCTCTTATGAAATCCCTCAATCCAAGGGGCAGTAAAGAATTGAGTGGGATTACCTCTCTTTTTAAACTCTCTTCCCGAGCACTGTAAGCACCACTAGTCTGCATATTCTCCGTGAATATATTCTTCCCTGTATCCTCCTTCACCACAATACCCGGCACCTGACTTACTCCAGCACTAACCCCTACCCCACCGTCTTTCCCAACCTCAGAAGGCTCAACTTTCACTAAATTCTCAGTCTTAATCTTCGTATTCGAATTCCTCTCGGCATTATTTCCCAGCCTCGATGCCGTAAAAGTCCGCATGGAGGAATCGTCGTATTCTTCTTCTTCCTCCTCGGACTCTTCTTCATCAGAGTCGGAGCCACGGCCGCGGGCGCTGATGCTGTCGAGATCGTCGTTGGAGGTGAGGGCGGTGGTGGTGGTGTTGTCGGAGAAGGGGGAGGGGAAGGGAGGAGGTGCGTCGGAGGTGGGAGGGAGTTTGGTGCGGGTGTGGTGGTGGAGGGAAGATGTGGCGGAGGCCGAGGCGGAGTGAGAGGGGGAGGCGGATTGGGAGCTGCGTGAACGGACTGGGGCGGTTAGGCGTGTGGTGTGACCGTCCATCGTCGTTGATCTGGAGACAGAGAGGGATTAGGGTTTTGGACAACTAGGGTTTTGCAGTGAAGTTGGAGTCTAACTGTTGACTTGTTGAAGTTGAAAGTTCATTGTTTCTACAAAAAGTCAATTGGGCATGGCTACGTGGGGCCCGTGTCTCGGGTCTTCCAAAAAATGTATCTCAATCTTCCAAAAATAATCCAAATTGCAAAGAGAGAAAGAGAAGAGAAAATGAAATAAATCTAGACTTTTTAACTTTTCCTAAATTTCTCTTATTCTTTTTAATTTTTCCTAAATTTCTCTTATTCTTGCGGACAGTAGCTATGACTCCAACTAGACATTCCACTAGCAGGTTGAGAGTCCGTATGGTCACGCCCAGGAGTTGGCTAAGCTGGTAGTCCCCTCCCACCCTTTTCCTCGATCAAAGGAAAAAAAATGAATACATGTAAAAAAACACTTATATTTTATTTTCCTTTCATTTACTTAGAATACAATTTCTTGAGAGTAATTTTCATGTACTAATTTCTTGACAAGTGAACGAAGCCTTAAGCGAGAAGTTGAGATGTTTTTTTTAGCTCTTTTAAACACTTGAAAACATGTAGTATGTTTGTTTTTTTTATCCACTAGTTTTCTCTATAGCATATTAATAATCGAAATTTATATCACCATTTGGTACTTCCACAATTACCATTTGGCTAGCTGAAGGTCTCAAATCCTATTCATTATTTATTTGGTACTTCCACAGTTACCATTTGGCTAGCTGAAGGTCTCAAATCCTATTCATTATTTTCTGTGGGTCATGTAACCAACCTGATCTGAAACAAACCAGTAGAAAATTGTCGAAAACTGAAACAGCTAATTTGGTCCTGGCTTGCTAATGAGACAACCCGGGATGCCTGTAGATTGCGCGGTACATGTTGAAATTGAACCTTGGTTTTACACAATTATTCTCTCTTTGACATTATACGCAATGCATGTAATATGAACGAGTTAAATACAAATTACAGAGGAGTTACGGTTACAAACAGTTGTGAATCTTGATGAATTCTCATCTCATCCCTTCACGTTTTCAGTCCTCATTTTAAGTGCATCTAATGAGAATCGGAAAGGCAAGTAGCCCGGGTGTGATCCTCATATAGGAAGGAAGAGCTCGCCGAAGTGTATGGATGAATGTCGCAAGAGAATCGATTCTCAAAGAATGAGCCCCTTAGTCTGATCTCTGCCGACCTATGTGATTGTTGTACAAAGGTAAAAGCCAACTGGAACCATGTTTCCACCTCCCATAACATCTCCAGTAAAGCACCAACATCGCCACGACAACACCAACAGGAAAAGCCCACCTGTCTCAACAAGGAAATGAAAAGGAAGAACCAACAATGCGTGTAACTTCAATATGATGACCGAAACCTATTCTACAAATCCATGTCATATAACTTTTTTACCCCATCTTTTCGGCATTGAATGGAATCCAATGAGGTATTGTCAAATCTGAAGTATAAAAAAAAATTTGGTTCGAAAGTAAGAGTAAATGATCTACAATGAAGGAATTCCGGCTTCTCACAGCATCTAAAGCTGTTAAATGCATTAGTATGCCATAACCTAGAGAAATGCCAGTAACAGCACAAAACTCCATTCTGTAGTGGATGTGTGTGAGACAAGTTAAAATCCAATGTAGCACATCACTCAAGCTGTCTTCAAGTTCATCCAAAAAAGAGATTAAAATGAGTTCTGAGGAGCATATAATGAAGTTCTACCTGTCCAAATCAAGGAGAGGGCTGTAAACAAGGTTTTCCCAAGCTGCAACAATAAAATGCCAAGCCGGGTTGTAGTAAAGAGACTCCGCTGACCAAAACATCCTAGTGTATGTCTCCAAGAAGATGAAAAGTACCCATGCCCCAATCTCGATCATAATAAACTTTATTACAAAGCGACCCACCACTACCATGACAAGAGAGAACACTACCAACCAATTGAAGAGCCTGTGGTTATATTCCTTAATAAATAGAGATTTTGACTTCGCCATCATCTGCAGGTATTTAAAAAGTATCATACTCAGAGTAGATCGTGTGGAGAGTAAGAAAGGTAACAAAAAATAAGGAGAGTTCAGACACCACAAGGAAATGAACTACATTAATACAATCGATGTTCCAAAGATGAGTAATCCTTCTGTTTTTGCTTTCTGACAATTCGAAACAAGAGTTACGTCATGTTTAGATGGGATTATTTTGAAATACTTAAATAGAGAGTGTAGTTCTCTACTTCTCTTGATTTCTATCAGAAATTACTTCCAATTACCAACCACCAAACAAAGATCTTCCACCAAGAAAGGGGGACAGTAGTTAAAACAAGCACGCTTGCAGAAACCAGAACAACAAGGGAACCTACGAAAATGCAAACCTTGGCCATCCGATGCTCATAACTGTTTTTAGAAGGTCCAACACACTCCCTATCAAAACTTTGGTTGCATTGGAGGAAACCTGCATTAAATTTTGCCATTGAAGGAAGTTTCAAGACTTGAAGCTGATCCATCTTGTCCTCGCACATGGTATACAGTGCCTCACACAACTTCGAAGATTGATACTCATTTGCCAAAACAAAATTCTTATACACCTGCGGAGAATTTCCAGTTATAAAGTGGACACAATAATGTGCTTTTTAGCATTTGAGATTCAAACACCCAACAGGGCTCTATCATTATGAGACAGTTTTCCAAACATTTCTACCCCCAACCTCAACAAACAGCAAAGAACCTCTCTTTTTTGGTGATCACTAACAGCAAAGAAACTTGGAGATGTTTATTTAATCATTCATAACATCTGGATGGATGATCGTAAGACTGAACAACATTCCCCTAACTTTTCCATAAAGCGTTCTAACTTTGCAATGCAACAAAATCACAGATAACCTGATGCCATACAGTTTAGTGAAGTATCTAAAGCATATCAACTTTTGAGAGTAATCCACTCAGACATACTCTCTAGTTACATTTTGACAAAATCCAATTCGAAGACGTGTTTAATTACACCACCCACTAAACAATTGATTTTGCAAATCCATTTGACTATGGTAACTGGTTTTGAGCATGATCCATACCTTCTCAATTTCTTCATCCAGCTTTTCAACTGATCTCTCCGCATGGTGCCTACCAAAATGTTCTTCATCAAAAACTTTCATTGTTTCTTCTATAAAACCTTCATTGCTTTTTTGCAGAGACTCCTCCGAGAAGGGTAAACTTAAAGTAGCCATCCTATCACTGTATAATTTCAGACATCGCTCCAGAATGCCCTTATTGAAAACTTCCACAAGAGAGCCCGTCGATGGAATCTCTCCTTTGTTCAAGGCTTCAAGAATCTGACATAAACCATGGTTTGATAGAGAAAGAAAGTGCATAGGATGAGAGGATTTAGTAACCTATTTGCTTTCTCTTGGTTCCCATCTTTAGCACGAAGTTCATTCATTCTCAATATAAATCATAAGATCTGTAATCTAAAATCATTGAGGATTGCAGAAAGTCACCTGCTCCAAAAAAGATACAAACTCTTTCCCACTTAAAGGTTTTCCACGCACAATCTTCGGACGGATAATAGAAGTAACAAGTTGTTTCAGCTCTTCTCTCTTCTTAATGTACGCCGGGTCAAGCTCACCATCTTTCATGTCGCAAAGCTTGGTCCGTTGGAGATGAGGCTGTTTACAAGTTCAAACTGGATGTAAGACCAACCTGAGGCAAAGTGAGAAAGAATATGCATTTGCAAATCAAGACAAAAAGTAATTCTTAAAGCAATTTATCACAAGAAAAAGGTACTCAATACAGCCTGTTTGTTTCAACGTTTACCCAAAAATATTTCCGATTTTTGGTATTTGTATTTCGTTGGACAATATTGGAGTTAAAATCTTTTGCGAGTAAATTGTTGTACAAAAATATGAAAGTTAAGTTTTGGATCTGGCTTCTGTAAGTCAAATTACAGAAGCTCTCACTCTTACCGACCACTTCATTTGTTGTTACGTCGACTGTCCTAATTTGGGCAATCTCATAATTATGATGGGGCAACTTTGAAAGCACTTTTCTTTATAAGCACCAAATAAGATTTTTCTAAAAGTCCATGGGGACCCACTTGCCCCAACATAACTCCACCATTGGACATTCTCCATTCCCATGACACATTGGTTAAGAGTCTGTGTGCAATATAGCTATGCATTTGCTTCAACAGATCTCTTTGCAAGAATGCTGAGACACATTATTGCCCAGGTTCAAATTTTGCCCAGCGGACTACCAAATCACTATTGGAAACATGTGTGAAAGATTGAGTCCCACATTGGATAAACAGAAAAAGAGTTGGACCTTAATATACAATTGGATGACTCACCACTTACAAGGCTTAGCCTTTTAAGTGGATATGGGTCATTCAATGTATATTGGGTCCATGTGATGTGGCGGACTTTGTAGATACTCCCCAAGGGATTGGGCCTACGCGCACATGGGAAGAACCTCAGGTGGATTAGACTCCCTAACAAGTGGTATCAGAGCCGATGGCTGACGATCTATGGATGGACTCTTCTGAAAGCATCGGTGGTTGTGGGCTTGCACGGACACTCTCGGAGGAGCAGGAAAAATCCATTGGCCCTGTTCGTATCTCAGTTCAGTTTTAGTTTTAGTTTTGATGACATTATCATTTCCCTCATTTCTCTCTCTATCTCTCTCCACTCATTACACCTTATGACATCATCAAAACTAAACTAAACTATCTAACCAAACACAGCCATTGTAACTCTTGATGGAGCAAGAAAATTCCTGGTGCGTACAGTAGGTGGCTGGTTGCAAGGTGGCTCTTGGTGGAGTGGGTACTCTCGCTAGAGCAGGAAAAATTCCTAGTGCGTGCAGCACCTGGCTGGCAAGCAAAGGTGGCTCTCGTGGAGTATGGTGGCTCATGATGGAGTGAGTGTGGTAAATAAGACCGGGTTTGGACACGGTGTTGGAGAGATAGATCAAGAATTAAGGGGGAGTCAAGTGGATCAGATCGAGGGGGAGCTAGGCCCAATGCATGGTTCACACATGAGGGGGAGATTGTTGGAAACATGTGTGAAAGATTGAGTCTCACATTGGATAAACAGAAAAAGAGTTGGACCGTAATATACAATTGGATGACTCACCACTTACAAGGCTTAGCCTTTTAGGTGGACATGGGTCATTCAATGTATATTGGGTCCATGTGATGTGGTGGACTCTGTGCATACTCTCCAATGGATTGGGCCTACGCACACACGGGAAGAACCTCAGGCGGATCAGACTCGAATCGTTAAGCAAGGAGGTGAACCCATACTTGAGGTAAGCTAAAAGCAGTACTGTTATCACCCATGATAGCCAAAGAATCCCTGATCTGGTTAACCTGACACAAAATAAAAAGGGGTAACTTCAATATCCCTGAAATGTCTTAGAATGTGTTGTTGATAAAACAAAGTAGGGACAGTAAAATACCTGATCAATATTTTTGTCTCCTGCAGTCATAAAAAGCACCCAGAATCAAACTTTGTTGTATTGACGCATCACCGTAAGTTGAACTCTTATTGGCTGTAGATACAGGTATATGAGAAACTAACCATCATGATTAGGAACTTGTCGAAGAGCTTCATCCACCATTTCTTGCACAGATTTACCTTCTGTAAAAATCCAGAAAAAATGTCAATTCCATCTGAACTGAGGCATGACATATCAAATGATTCTATAGTATTCTGGATTAAATGACATATCAAGTGATTCTATAGTATTCTAGACTAATGCGAAGTAAACAAATAAAGGGAAAACAAAGAGGTATTGACTTTTGGAAGAAACTCTTGTTACCACCCTGTAAAAAGAACATCAAGTATATACAAACTTACGTAAAAAATCACGCTGGATAAGCCACAACAGCTTAGCTGGTTCAAAGGTGGTATCTTTCCCCTGAAAAATATCCAGTCAGTAAAAACATTGAAAGACTTGGGGAAAAATTATGTGTTCTTTTACCCTTACTCCTATAAAAAGCAATATAAGAGAACATGCCTGGAAAAATACGGTGAAAAGTGGTATGGAGAATACCTTGACTCTATTTCCACAATGATTGCAGACGAAACAATGAAATGAGTTAGTGTTTGCTGTAAATTGAGGAATTAAATTGCATGAAAAGTGAAAACGCCATTACAGAAAACAACATGAAGCAAGTTGTTCCATTATCATGTCAGGATTACAGACCTTCCATAGAATTCTTCAGCAAGTTCAACAGCAAATGACAGCCGAGATATGTCAGCCTCACGGATCTGAATGAGAATACCCAAAAATAACTCATATCAGATGATTTAAAGGCTAATCGTGGGCTTCGATGACAGTTGATCAATATCAAAGCAAAGAAACATAGTTCCAGGATTCCCTGTGCAATACAGCCATGAACGTTCCATCCATAGACACACAAGATAAGAATTACCACAACTTTATTGACCAGCTGGAGCTATTTAAATGGTCATCCATTCTATTTTCAGCTTAAATCCCAACAAAGACATTGTTGGGTCTCATAAAACAAGTTTAGAATTAAGTCATTATTAACACTCGCCAACATACAGCACTTGAGATCGGGGAAGTTTCACTTTATTAGTTATTTTGAAGGGAAATTTGAGGAAGTAGTCAAAAACTAATGATGCTTCCTACCGTGTCTTGGAAGTTTGCTACTACAAACATAGGTTGCTACCGTGTCTTTTCTGCATTCTACCAAATAAAACTATTTGAAGGAAAAAGCCAATTCCCCCAGCTGAAACCATAGATAAAGGTCACATTCATCACCTTCATCTTAAAACCTTAAGTTGGTTAGAGGCAACCCTAAAATCACTTACAAGGACATAAAACTTGGACGACTCCAATGTTGCATAATTCGTACGGACCAAAGTAGCTCCTTGTCTATACTCAGACAAAAACTATAGTTGAACAGAAAAAGTTTGTAGTTTGGTCTCCATGGTACCAGAACTTTCTTAAATACACTAAAATTCCAAATTTTGCCTGCCCGAGTCATGACAATGAGAGAGAGAGAGAGAGAGAGAGAGAGAGAGAGAGAAACCATCTCGGGAAGGTTATAGATAAGCACGGAGCTCAATACAGTTGCCAAGGCAAAAATCCTGCAAAGCAAGAATCAGAAAAGAGGACCAACAATTACCTAAAGTCATCAAAGAAGATTAAAGACCATCTAGTGACTTTAACGTTACCGGTCATCATATACGCTTGACTTCCCAACGCTTTCAAATCCTTCCGTATCAAGGTAGAAGACAGAAGTCTTTACTCCATCAATTTCCAATTCTACAGGGGTTCCCCATACCCAAACCCCTGTAAGAAGTGCAATGCAAGACCCGTTAGTAATTCTGTAAATGAGTGGTTGCTTAGATCAGGCACATTGTGATCATATCTTCGTCTACCTTTTGTCTTTGTGTCACGCATGTGCCCAACACCAAACCCTGCAAGGACATGAGATTTCAAACCTCAGGAAATCAGATACAATAAAAAACAACTTATGCTAAAACATCATCAGCAACAACCGGTAAACTAATAGTAGCAGAGGTTGCACCTTCGTAACAAGAAAGGGAGAGAAGTTGATTGAGCAGAAATGATTTCCCAGAGCGATATGGACCAATTACCTGATTAATAGAACACCCATAAAAATGGAGTTGTGAGAAACAAGTGCAAAGTTGCAGAAAACAAAATTTCCCCGAAGAAAATTTGTTTTCCAGAGGAGGAGACATGCACAAATAATTACCTAGACGACTATACGCAGTCATGTGCACATGATACATCAGTGAGGAAATATTTGCCCAAAGACAGAACGAGCTAATATAAAGTCTCTCATGCATAAGTTAATTTCTCCAATTTCATCATCGGGCACACGTGTATCCTAGATTTTACAGATGTCTTTTGAATTTGTGAAGTCAGAAGTGACAATGTATTATGCTCTTTTATATGATAATTGGCCAAGTAAATTGGAGATAAATAAGTGTTCAGGGAAGTCAATCTCAAGCTCAAGCTTACAGCAACAGCAGCAATCGGAGTGGTTATTTTCTGGAATGCCTCCAACCCTTCCTTTGAGATGCGGAGTTTTGTATGTCCAGGATTGGGCTCTACAATAGGAAACCTATGAGAGAAATAAGAATGGTAAAGAGGAGTTACAGGAGTATATTGCATTATAGTAGATCTCAAGGCTGCAAAATTCCAATGGGAAATAATGGCGCGTGCAAGACAAATAAATATGCAAAACACAAAAGAAGAAAAAAAAGAGATACAGTTATACACAAACAAAGGTAATAAACTAGCATAAAATACTGGACCGATAAGGATGCGACAAATCATAACCGGGAACAGGACCGTGATTACCAGTGTTTCATTTGATTCATCACTTCAATACCTCATCAAACTACATACCAAATCAAACCCAACTTACGATAAAAATCGATGACAGTTAAAACCATTCGTTTTGTCCTGACCTACATCATTGCCTTGAGCGACTCAACCATCAGATGAAGGGCGGCCACTCGGTTCAAAAAGAAAATGTACTAAAATTTCGTATTTTTTACGTACTCCGTATAATTTTGTTCTTTTAGTATTGTCTGCAGTCATTAGTACGAGATCAAACTATTAAAAAATCACCTAAATTTGCGAGTAAGTAGAGCTCAACAAAACATAATAAGCCAAGCCCAAGAAACTCTCAACTATACAGTTTTGTATCACTGGATTTTCTGTACGTTTTTGTGACCGCTGAACTAAAAAAGAATCACAAGTCCCTACCGAATAAATACAGAGGAAAAAAGACAATGCATCGTTTAAGATCTCCAAAAGCATAATGAAGCCACCTCAATTCAAAGAAGTTCCAAACCCATGTCACAGTAAGTAAAGCAAAGCTAAACACAAAATGGTGATCAGAACACTTGCTAGTCACACAGACCCATATTCAGAAGTTCAAAGATATGCACTGGCGTATCGAGAAATCACTTACGCTTTATTGAAATCCTCAACCGATTGAGACCCAGATGCAAATAAACAGATAAACATCCAAAAGACTCGGACCCACCACGAAATCTTCATCGTCAATTGCTGCAGAGGCGTTGTTTTAGAAATGTGGTGCAGTCACAGGATGCATACACAATTTTCCGAATAAAATGATCGTAGGCGAGCAGAAAAGGAAGAAAATGGAGTGATTTCGAAGACATTGGTGGGAGAAAAGAAGGGGATCTCGAGAAGGTATGGCCGAGGGTGCAGGTTAAGAATCGTGGACTCTTCTTTTTGGGTCTACCGCTGCATGGTAACTGAAAACCCAAACAGATGGGTTTTTTTTTGTGCAGCGGATTGTAGAGGTATTCGTGCCACGTGTCAGGGGATCCTGCAGTGCAGAAGATGCACTGCAAGGGGTAGTACATCATTAGGCTGTTCCTTTCGACGATGCACGTCTTGAGTTTAATCCAAACAATCGACGATTGGATTCAATTCATTGCTTAAATTAAATAGTACAAGTCGTGCATTGTCGAAATAGATAGCCCGACAGTGCACTGCACCATCTCCCGAACTAGAGAGTGGTGGGTGGACAAAGATCCTATCTAGTTCTTTCCTCCATCGGTCCATCCAGTCTGGTACTGTTTTGGGCCTTTGTGGACCTACAACAATTATTGAAATTGTTTACTACTTTACAAAGCTCATTAATTATGTCGTCCATGCAAAAAATTAACTTTATTGAATATCGATAGTTACATGAACAAAACAAATTTGTAAAAGAAATAAGAGAATAATGGGTGGGGGCTATCTATTGTTTGTACGCTACGACTCGATTGAATGTCGGATTAGTTTTGGAGTATTATATATGGAGGGGGATAAGATAGTATGGGCTATATATGGAGGGTGATCTCACAGTTATGTGGCATTTATGAAGGGGATTAAGCAGTGCTTAGTTTGGATAATTTTGGTAATATGAAGGAATTAAATAGAACTTAGTTTGTTTGGTAGTTGAAATAGGGGTATAAGGTTGGCTGGTTTTTTATAATAAAAAAAAAACTGTCAAAAGACAAAAAAATGTCCTTGTGCATGCCCACATTACATTTTAATCCTTTTTTTACTTATATTATATACAAAAATCTTTTTATTACACTTGTCATTGTAATATTTTTTTGATAAATTATCAAATATTAAAACATTTTTTAAATAATTTTGGAATCTACCACCTAATATGTTTTAATTATTTGTAATTTACATAGTAATTTTATCAATTTTTATATTATACCCCAACACTGTATAATAAAGAGGTAATTAAATATTCATCCATTTTTTGGACACCAAATAGATTTTCATCCCCCTTACTTTATAGGATTATGTTTTCACAATTTTTTAATGTGATTTACCATTATTACCCTTTCTTGATTATTTATATATAACAAAAAAATAAGGATTTGAAATGAATGTTAGTTACTTCTTTTTAGGAATTGCCAATATTCTGTTTGATCCTCTTGCCTAAAATTAAGGAATTTTTGAAATTGTGAATGATTCTTTTCTTAAAATCAAGGAATATTCAAAATGGTGGAGATACAAAATTAGGGATGATATTATTTCCAAATTTTAGTCATGTGATCACATATCACAGCTTTTATGGTAAAAAATCATTAATCACTTGTAACATGGTAATAATTGTTAAATTAAAATTTTGAATCATGGTAAAACATATAAACCACATAATCGACATTTCATGGTAAAAAGGAGATCAAAAATCATGGAATGGTAAAAAAACACTTAATAACTTGTAAACTTGGTATTAATTATTGGATTAATATCTTGAATCATGGTAAAAAAAAAAGTCAAAAACCATGGTAAACAAGGAAGCCTTGCTTAATGTTCGTGGTTAAAATTCTAGGATACTATAGCCACTACACGGTCTTATATAGATAAGGAGTATGTACGCTCTCCTTGTAGATACTGTTTATCTATGTAGGCTCGCGCAGCGGTCTCTCTTATAGAAGGCATAGTAATCTCATTGCTAGAAGGTCACTGATAGCCCCAGGAGGTGGGTGATGCTTGCCCGAAAAGACATCACATAAGGTTCTGATAAAAAACAACAAGCAACATTGTAAAAAACAAAAGAAACATGGCAAAAAATAAACAAAAAACATGATTGCTAAAGTACATTTAGTGATCATGGTAAAACTTTTATTTCACTTCCGTTTATGAATTTGGCCGCGCATGCGGCTCCCTTAAAAATTTTAACCATGATTGTTGGATCAGGGATTTTTGGATGAAAACATAAATAAATATGGCAAAAATCATTTATGTTTTCATCCCAAAAATCTTTACCCCATAAGCAAATAAATTTAGGATGAAAACATTAAAATAAAAAAAAAAACTTTTACCATAAAGTTTTTTTTTATTTTTTATTTATTAATGTTTTCATCCAAAAAATCTTTACCCTATAGGCAAAGAATTTTGGGATGAAAACATAAATAATTTTGGATGAAAACATAGACAAAGATATTTGCCTTACAGGCAAAGAAATTTGGGATGAAAACATAAAAAAGAACTTTTAATAGTAAAATTTGCCCTAGTTAAAATAATATTTGTTGTTTTGTTTTATTTTTTGAACAAAAAAGAAGGTAATATTTAATTAATAGTAACAAAATATTACAAGAGGAAAGAAATAAGTTTTAAAAACCCAGATAACGCCAACAATAGTTGGCTAGGTACCAAATTCCCAAAAATATTAAATTTTTTTCATGCGAAGACTCACACATCTCCTTTGCACTCTAACAATTCGAAACCAGAACCTTTCCTTTAGCGACTCTTTTGCCTTGACCTTTTTAGCGACCCACTTTTATTATGAAACACAATCTCACCTCCATTTAGAGCTCTATCATATCCTGCACTCTTATCTAGGAAAATCTTTTAACGAGAAAG
Source organism: Vaccinium vitis-idaea (assembly GCA_963854785.1). NCBI lineage: Eukaryota > Viridiplantae > Streptophyta > Magnoliopsida > Ericales > Ericaceae > Vaccinium > Vaccinium vitis-idaea. The sequence goes on from OY978223.1 coordinate 37,430,718, forward strand.
AGAGGTGAGAAAGTGGACACATCAGAGAGAAATGAGAAATATTATTACAGAAGAATTTTTGTCAGTGCCGGCTCATTAGTTTTGGAGACCTGAAATGGACTCATGAGATGAGGCCCTCCACGTATTTTGCATAATATAATTTTTCAACACATCTTCATAAAAAATCATTACAAAAAATAAACATATAGTCATAAAAAATAAACAATCATTGCACATATTTAAACATATAGTCATCAAAAAATAAACAATATTTGCACATATTTAAACATATAGTCATCAAAAAATAAACAATCATTACAATATATAGGAGACCTACCTTGGGGCCCCTATTTTTTACATTTTTTGGGGAGTCCGAAGTGGTGACTTCAATGGCTTATGCCATGAACTGACTCTGAGTTTTGTATATGAGAATGAAAGCATAAGATTTGTCTATGTATAACCTATTGTACAAAGTATAAACCTATTGTCATATCCCTAATAATCTTTTACACAATTGACTAATAATTCAACAAACAAAAGGAAAAAGGGGGTGTGTTCATTTGGGTCCCCAAAAACTGGTTTTGGAGGCCGGTTTTGTGAAAACCCTGTTCAGTTTTCCAAACATGGCCTGCGTTGTTACTAGTGTTAGAAATGTTCGGAAAAAAAAAGGTGTTAAATAAAGGACTTTATTCTCGTACCCTTTTCTGCACCTAGAAATGGACAAAAGTACCTCTAGGAACCAGAGAGAGAGAGAGAGAGAGAGAGAGAGGGGTGGGTGGAGTTATTTGGAGTATTTAATTAGGGAGGGACCCATGTACCAGTAGGAATAGAAATCGAGGAGAGAGAGAGAGAGAGAGAGAGAGAGAGAGAGAGAGAGAGAGAGAGAGAGAGAGGCGGGTGGAGTTATTTTGAGTAATTAATTAGGGAGGGACCCAATTGGAACGGTTCTAGAGAAAGGTTTTCAAAACCCAATTACAAAACCCAAAACGAACACGTAGTCTCTCGTCTTCAAAAACCTCCACATAAAAAAAATTCCGTTGTGCATGATTTAGTCTCTTCTGATCTTGACGTCATGGCTTAGCCCACTAATGCCCACCAACAATTGTTATGCAAACTAGCCCGTCATCTTCTTCATCATACTCCATAACTAGGAATGGCAATGGGGAGGGTGGGGTGGGTTTGGGGCATACTCGATCCCGACCCAAAAATTATCACATGGCCTCGACTCCAACTCCGATCCCGTCCGAGTATTTTTTGGGTACCCCCGTTCCCGCCCCGACAAGAGGACTAGTTTACCCGCCCCGCTTCGTATGAAATTTTGGAAAATTGTTAATCTAAAAGCAAAATAACAGTAAATACTTATAAATAAAACGATATTTTAGTGTAATGGTTAAAATATTAAGGTAAGAATAAAAGTTTTTTTTTTTTGTAGAATGATAATAAAATTAGGATAAAAACATAATATCTTTAGTGTAATTATTAGTAGGGAGTTGGTTTTGGGGCTCCCTTTTTTTATGCCGGCACTCAAAAATGTAATAAAGTTACAAAACTATCATTTTGAAAATATAAAAATTACTGGAGACACTCCACTCTTAAATAATCTCCTCATTTACTAATGCACTCCAAACAGAAAATTGAACCAAAACCAAACGGAAAAAGACAGAAGCAATTAACATTAGTAGTCCAAATGGTAATTGTTTTCCATAAATTAACATTAGCAGTCCAAGTGATAAAGACATAAGCAATCATAGTCCATAGCTATGCAAATCTGTTGTTGCATGTTAGATTGGAGCAGGAGAAATCAACGATCGGTGCGGCAGCTGGATGGATTGGGGAGGGAGATTAATCAAAACGCTTAGAAGATCGAAAAAACAGGGGGAGGGAGAGGGGAGCCGGTGTTCAAGAGATTGGCGTGAGGCGCCCGGCCTCCCCCTGAGAGGCAACGACTGGAAAAAAAAAGGGCTTACGAGAGAAGTTAGGTTAGAGAGATTGGGTTAGAAAAACTTCAAAAATATACATAACAAAATTAACAGCTAGAACATTGGAACTTTAAAAAATTACAGCTAGAACAAGGAAACCTTATATCAGAATACCAATGTAAATTTCGAAGTGGAGAATCTACTAAAAAAAGAAATAAAAATAATCACGAGCTTGAACCAGCTTTCAGATCCGAAAATTTCCAACATTTATGCCTGTAGTGGTAATGGTGGCGATGTATTGAAGCGCATCGATGTTTTTTCCCCTGTTTGGTTCGCCTCTCATCTGGATTTGTGAAGCGATGATGGTGAAAATTTTTAGCCGAACCACGCACTTCTTAAAATACACAAAACCACCCAATTATAACTTAATTCCAACAAAATCATAAGAAAAGAACTAAAAAACTACCTTCTGAGCTTGAATCCTCGATCTACAGCACTCAATTCACAATAGAGTTTTTGTTACAGGTTAGTATTTGGGTGGACGTCCATTTTTTCTTCTTCTGTTAATAGAGGAGGCAGAGGAGAAGAGTAAAAAAATTTAGGAGCGCCTGAAGTAAAATTGGGAGTAAAAAGCTTTAGGAGCGCCTGAAGTGAAATTAGAACTTACAAAATGGTGGTTTTGGAAAATGACTGTAGCTTGAAGCCCCTACATCAATTTTTGGAGTGCGATTATCAATTCCCTATTAGTACTCCCTCCGTCCCTTTTTAAGTGATCCATACGGGAATACGTGCAATTTCAAACCCCTAAAAAACATATTTCTTTACATAACTTTTTAATTTGTTTTATACCAAATTAAAGTGCTCATTGAGTACTTAATTTGGTGCAAAAAAATTTTAAAAACGATATGCGAAAATACATTTTTAAACTTCCGCAAAAATACACGTTTCCCAAGTGGATCACTTAAAAAGGGACGGAGGGAGTATTAGATTATGGTAAAAGTATAATTTTACATATAAATATATTTCAGGGCGGGTTCGGGGTGAGTAAGATGACATGGTAATATCAACCTGATCCTAACCCGACCCCGTCCGGGTTTTTCTAATTTCCTCCGGTACTAGCCCCGGTACCTGAAAATTTGGGGGAAAAAAAAAAAAAAACCTTCCCGATCATGGCGGGCATTTTGCCATCCCTATCTACAACAGCCCTCTTCCGAACCAACTAGCAATTCCACTCTTGATACTATATGCGTGGATACAAAGTGGGTTTGCTGTCCACGACCGAACTACCGTTGCTCTTGAATATGACTGACTACCAAAACATTGACAATCCACTTGACTTGAGTTAATGGATCACAAGAAAGAGAACTCTACTGCCAGTGGGGCTTGTCCGAGTGAAAAGATCGGTCCTTGTTTATAAGTGGTCAAAGTTAGATTCCTCTCTAGGACAAGTATCGTGATTTATAAGGTGGGTCGGAGCCGCGGTTGTTTCGGCTCATTCAAAGATTTACGTTCTTAGGTGGGGCGGGTCCAATTAGTGGCCCTGAGTGGTTCTTTTGTCAAAGCAAGAGAGCTCTTGGAAGAAGAAAAATGAATACCAAAAGGTGGACCGGACCCATCTGTTTTGTCACCCTCCTGCCTGCCGGAATTAATATCACTTGTACAGAGTATTTATCATCCTCAGTACCACTTTTGCAAAACCGGACCCACAAATTGAAGACTCATGGGAACTGCCAGATAGCACGGGTGGCAAGTTCATTTGCCTCCTTAGTGGAGGCGGGAGTTTGAGCCCCACTAGGGGCACGGTTATCTAACCTACTAACACTACTAACTTCCCTCTCCAGCTAATATATATCGTCTGACAAAAAAAAAAAATTGAACTCATGAGAAATGCATACCAAAATTTGGGGTTTTAGGTAGGTTTTTTTTTTTTTTTTTGCCCAGCGACTAATGGCGGCTTTGTTCTGTTTGGATTTTGAGGGAGGTTTTTGGAGGTAATGAGTAGAGAGAGATAGAAAGAAAATTTTATTGGGGACCGTGTAAGTGGGCCTTGAGACCGAAACCGAACAAGGTGGGCGATTCTTATCCACAATGGCCTCCTTACAAAGTCTAATTGGGGTCTATTTTTTATTTTTAAAGTTTGTTAATTTTGGAGAAGATATGTACACTCAATTGACAAAAAATCTTTTATTTTTTGAAATTTTCATATTGTAATAAAAAAAGGTTTAAAGACTTTGGGTCTCACTTGGAACAAACTATAATGCTACTCTCTCCATTTCAAATTGCTGGTAACTTTTGGAAATTCTAATTTTTTAAGCAGACATGAAATAATTGCATTCATTTAATGCATTCACATTAAACAGATTAATTAATTTCCAACAATAACCTTAAATTTCAACTTTTGAGAAAAATGATTGTTGTTGGCAAATGGGTTATTTTGGAAGATTGAATCAATTTTGTTTTGACTTTTCAAACAGGACAAATAATTTGAAACATTCCAAAATAGTATAAGCGACAAACAATTTGAAACGGAGGGAGTACCTAAATTTAGTTAATCTGGTAAGAGTCATGCTTAACAGCCACCCGTGGAAGTTTGTATGAAGAGCATATTGAAAACAATAATTGAGCAAATGACTAGGTAAATAATAAGAGTCTCACGGAGAAACTATTTTGATGGCCCATTGTTGATGTCCTAAGGATGCGAGTTAGATGAATGTATCACGGAGTAATAATATAGAATTACAATTACACATATTTCAATGTACTAGAGTACTAAAGTAGCATCAACAATGACTCAAATTGTCAATTTTGTCAATTAGTGTGGGACGACATATATTGTTGGCACGCTAATGGCCTAATTGATATCCACTTTCCAAAAGTGCTGTGAGACTTCTTGAAGAGGTCGAATCTAAAATTTACTGGCAAGGGTTGCTTCCAGATTGCATTAGCAAATCTTGGGTGAGCAATGTGACCTAAAGACTAACATTTACTTAAGTTAATTTGTACGTAAATTACCTCAAAGGATGATAAGAAAAATACGAATGATTCAATTAAATAATGACACGTGGTGTACACGATAATGGGCTGGTATCCTTGATGACTATTCGCTCGTGTTAAATGTTACATAGTCATGCATTTATGACAATAATTTCATAATGTCGGGAAAAAAACCACTTTTTGGGGTTTTATGTCAGTATTTGACGTCAACGCTGCTGTTGGTACATATCAATGAGTACCGATTGTGCTCGGGAACCTACTTGTGGGTCTCACACAGGCCCGGCCCTGTGGGCAGGCAGGGGAGGCCCGGGCCTGGGGCCCCCCGGTTTTTGGGGCCCCTTCTCGTAGGAATTATATATATATATATATATATATATATATATATATATATATATATGAAGGGCCTCAAATTGAGAATAGGGTTGGGGCCTCGCGAAACACAGGGCCGGGCCTGGTCTCACACAAACGATCCGAACCGTTCATTCATCTTAAAATGATTTTCTGAGCGACCCCTTGGGAAATTAGCTCCATTGAACATGTGTAAGTAGTTAATCGAAAATCATCTTTTTAAATGAAACGGAGGGATTTTGGATCAACCACTTACGCACGTCAAATGGAGCTGACATCTTGTGAGCACCCCTCGGTAAATTATTTTAAGATGAATGAACGATTCAAATCATTTGTGTCCCGACCACGGTCAATATATGGTCGGTACCCGTTGGCCTGTATCCTTGAATTGATTTTACATGTTCTCATCACTTGCAGGCTTGCAGCTGAATTACCCCCCTCATAAAAACTATCTAACCAAGAAATCGCCTTCATTTTACTTCAGATCATCAGCTACCCATATAAGAGAAAAACCTAGAATGGTTTTAGTCACAAGGTTTTGAGAAGCCTTCCTCTCTCAAAAACTCAACACCTACAAAAATAATGAAAAAACCCTAGTTCATAACCTTGAATTAATTTCGATTATTTCGTTTTGTTTTCCAAGTTTCTCCTGTTGTTTCGTGTTTATATTCAAACCTTATTAACTATTAGTTAGGCCTTTGGTCGTGTAGCCTGTATTTGATTTTCTTATCAATATTATCTACAATCGTTAATTCTCAAAAAAAAAAAAAGGAAAAAAAAAAAAGAAAAGAAAAAATGTTTGATCTCATAGGCTTCATCACCGACTTCATGAATCTCACACTCTTAGCACCATTTCTATTATTGTTAATCCTAATAACAATATCTTTCCTCCTCGTCATCAAAAACTCATCACCCAAAAAAATCTTCATGGTAGATTTTGCATGTTACAAGCCGCCGGAGTCCCAAACCATAACCAAAGAAGGGACAGTGGCTCTGGCAGTGGAATGTTACGGAAACATTCTTAGAAAAGAGTCGGTGGATTTCATGCGAAACACGATCCAGAGATCAGGGCTCGGCGAATACACCTATCTCCCAGAGGCCTTTTTAAAGCGACGACCGAACGAGTCCATGGAAGACGGGAGGAGCGAATTGCAGCTTGCAATTTTCGGGGCCGTGGACAAGCTTTTGGCTAAGACCAGAGTGGAGGCAAGGGATATTGGGATACTGGTGGTGAACTGTGGTTTTGGTTTATTTAGCGTGACGCCTTCTCTATCTAGCATAGTTGTGAATCGGTATAAGATGAAGGAGGGTGTCATGAGTTATAATCTGAGTGCCTGTGGAATGGGATGCACTGGGCTTCTTGCTATTAACCTTGCCAAACATTTTTTTTTTTAAGAGCAAAAAATTTATTAATTTTTGGAAACAAATTACAAAGATTAAAAGGAACCAAAGCAAAGACATCACAACAAAGTAAGAGCAAAACAACAAGGCAACACCTCACTTCGAAGATCATATGCCGCTAGGACCCAACAGGGAGATAACCAACACCCAAGATTGACAAGATGCCAATCAAAACCTAAACCCACCCTCAAAAGACAGACCCTAAAACCAAAAAACAAAGAATCAACCATTCTCCTTAGTAACCTGAAAATTAGCCCTCTCGCCATCCTCGGATTTCAAAGCCATAAATTTACTTAGGACTTCATCATCGTCTCCCATGTAATCCTCACCCAAGATTTTACTAATGGTCAAAGCCGCCTTATCCTCATTAAGGCGAATCCTGTTTGTGTTGTCAAAGCTTCCACAAGATAGAGCAGCTGCAACAACTGCCGATCTGAAGACCACACAATTTTGATTCTTTCTACCTCTCTTCTTCTTTGGTTTAGGAATGCCCAACACCTGCTTCAGGTATGTTTGAACTTTGAACTACTCTATGTTTTTTGAGTTTAAAATAGTACTATTTGCTGTTTTTTTCTCTTTTTTATTGGTGTCCAGTCCAGATTACGTGGATTTTTTTTTTTTACGGTTGTCAAACTGATGGAAACATCACGTGGATGAAGTTTTCTCGCTGTGTTTTCTTCTCTTAATATATTAGCCAATAAGAAAATTAAAGAGAACTAGTTTTATACCTAATAGCAAGAAATATTAATTAACACAGAACAATTCGATACCCCTTTGTCCCACGAGTAAATATGAACGAAAAGGATAAGTAACAGGAAAAAAAATAGGAAACAAAAACAGGAAAATAAACATGAAAAGGTAGAGGACGACTGTGATTTATCCGGTGTACTGTGTGTATAGTGTACCGGGTAAATCACAGTTGTCCGCTGCCTTTTCATGTTTCTATTCCTGTTTTTGTTTCCTGTACCGTACTAGCTCTCAATTATGAAACCATGTGCATTAAGTAAATCCGAGCATATGCGCGTGCTCGTAGTGCTCGTAGCACATACATGCGACCTTGACATCGGCCTTGATATAGATACCAAGGAGCCCCTTCCAAATGGCTATGTACTTAGAGCCTGTTTTGGATGAGGGAATAGAATCCTCACTATTTTGCGCCTGGATTATTCCCAGCCCCCACTAACTATGGACAGGGTCGACCCTGTCCATAGTTAATTCGGGTGTAATAAATACGGCCCTGTCCTCTTATGCACTCTCCTCCTACTCACTCTGTTGTTAATGTTTTATGCCCTTTGAAATATCCTTTGGATCAAATAATAAAGTACTTTGGCGCATACTTTTTTAATTTCTTTTGCACCAAATTAAAATAGTAATAAAGATCTTTAATTCGATGAATTTTTTATTGGAAAAATTGTAACCTTAAATTTTTTACATTGCTGGCTTGCTCGCTTTGTAAATTTTTCGGATAAAAAATAATAGTACTTCTGCTTATAATTTTTTATTTTTTTCACACCAAAATAAATTACTAATAGAAATCTTTAACTCTATGTAAAAAAATTTGAAAAATGTGTACTTTAAGTATTTTATATTATTGTCTTCTTGGCTTTGCAATTTTAAAAAAAATAATGTACTTTAGTATATTACATTGTAGGTGTGTTGGCTTGTTGAGTTATTTTGCAATATCCTTTGGATTAAAAATAAAGTATTTTGGCACATAATTTTTTATTTTTTGCACCAAATTAAACTACTAATAAGAGATCTTTAATTCAATACAAATTTTTTTTGAAAAATTGCATGCTTTAGTATTTTACATTTTTGGCTTATTGGCTATTAATATGTTATATACAAAGTTTTATATACAAAAAATTAAATGTTATAACTTAATTATATAGTACACAAAATTATATAAAAATTAATTATATAAAAAAATTATACACAAGAAAATTATGGCTTAATTATATACAATTAAATCTTATATCTTAATTATATACCATTGAATCTTCTAGCTTAATAAATAATTTATATAAAAATTAATTACAACTAAATCTTATAGTTTAATTATTTATTGGATTTACACAACATATTATTGAATTTATCTAATTACAAGAAATGCATAACTAATATGGATATGCACAAGGGCAAATAAGTCTTTTGACATATTTTTACATGCCATTCGATAAAATCATCCACCCAAACTTAATCTCCCTTCTTACAATATCATCCAAACCAAGTACTAATTTATCCACCTTTCATAAATATCATATCATTGTGAACCCACACTTCCTAACTAATATTGCATTATATTTTATCCACCAAAAACTAATCTGGCATCCAATCGATCCCTAAGAGAACAATGCTACATAATTAATGCTTGTTCACGCAAGCTGGATATCCAATATTTATCAAAAAGAAATAATAGCTAGCAAATGATAGTTCATTTTTCTTAATTTCACGAGTATAATGTTGCTTAATTATGCATGGGCATTCATTCAACAGGTTCACCATAACTGCTATGCTTTAGTGGTGAGCACAGAGAGCATTTCTCAGCAGTGTTATACTGGCAACGACCCCTCTAAAATCATAATCAATTGCGCGTTCTGTGTCGGCGGGGCCGCCATCCTCCTCTCCAATTAATCAACCGTCCGATCAGTACTCGTCCAAGTATCAACTCCTCCACACCATCCACACGCACACAGCAAACTCCGACGAATCATACGGCTGCATCACTATGGAAGAAGATGCCGAGGGACACTTAGGGGTCACTGTACGTAAATAAAGATCTATTGAGTGCGGCAGTTAAAGCCATACAATCCAACATAGCCTCACTGGCTCCCCTAATCCTTCCTGTACCGGAACAAGTTCGGTACTTGCTAAACTACATCACGAGGAGCCTTCCCGTCGGGGCGAATATCAAGCTTTACGTTCCTGATTTCAAGAGGGGTATCGATCACTTCTTGGCGCATGTTGGTGGGAAACCGGTGCTGGACGCGCTGCAGAAGAAGTTGGGGTTTACGGAAAGCCACATGGAAGCTTCTAAAATGACACTGTACAGATATGGAAATACTTCCAGTAGCTCCGTGTGGTATGCACTGGCCTATGTCGAAGCCAAGGGAAGGATCAGTAGGGGCGATCGCGTTTGGCAAATGGGATTCAGGTCTGGATTCAAGGTTTGTAGCGTGATTTGGCGCACAATCAAGTCGGTTGATCCTCCAGATCAGGCGAATGCGAATGTGTGGAGCGATGAGATAGATGAGTTTCCGGTGGATACCAATGACCGCAGGCACAACTCACCGTTTTACTTCTCTCCAAATTAGCATGATCAAGCTATATACTCAATTGGATCTTTTATGATACAGCTACTCTCCCGAGACTCTTTCAATGCATTTATTATTTTCCCATTGTACTGATTTCAGTATTCATCTTTTATGATTGATTAATCGGATGTATTGGGAACCGTGTTGTTGTCTAAACCCCAAGTCAGACTTGGAATTCTTCATTTCTAACTGCAGTGTGTTCTCCTCCTCGGCCATTTACAGTTTGTGTTTCTCATTCTCGAATTATGCTTGGGCAAACATTTAAGTTCTTTTGTTGTTACTATGTTCGAGGCCTCGTGCTTAGCACAAGTTTTATGCCCGTGCGTTTGGTTAAATTATATACATAGAAGTCAGGGGATAACATGAAAAGTTTGCATGCTCCATTGTGTTGGTCGTCGTATTGTGATCTAGTGTGATTGCTTACATCAAGTGTTACGATTGCAGCAAATTTGTCAAATCATTGTAACGCCCCACCCCATTTCTTAGTCCAGTACCTTGATTTGATCCACAAGTCATACCACGTTGCCCAAAATGCTTAAGTCCAAAGTATTAGTAGTATCTTACATGGTTTATTATATGCCCAAGATTACTCATGTAAACAACCAGGGACGGATCCAGAAATCCAATCCAGTGGGGGCATTTTATTAATTATAATCGTGCAATTTTTTTTTCTAGTCAACGATTTTGTTAGGGACAAGAAATCGTGTAAGATTGATTCTAAACTTCATATCAAATAAGAAATTATTGAAGGCTAGGGACCATTGTAAAAGATCTCTATAATGAAAAAATATCTAAGTTAAACAATTTTTTCATGATTTTGTATCATTTTCTTAAAAAGAAGGAAGAAAATTAAAATTCAGAAAAAAAAATGTTGAGGGGAATTGTTATTGCCATTATAGGTTCAAAATATATAATAAAACTACTAAAGTTGTTGTACAAAGATTGTTATTGGTCTAGTGGCAAAGAGGGAAGGCAATTAGTTTTGGAACCAAAGGTCCAGGGTTCAAACCTCAACAACCACTTTTATTTAATAACATTTCAACTTTTGTGGCTTAAAAAAGTAGGGAGAGGAGTCGAACTCGCGACCCATTGCTTCGAGGCAACGCGACTTACCACCAGCAACACATTGGTTATGTTACTAAACCCGACACAAAAAACATATATACGAAACTTATTCCCAGAATTTTTTATTTTTTTTATGTTGACGAGTAGGGGTCAGCGGGGGCACGTGCCCCCGCATGCCCCCCCTTGGATCCGTCCCTGTAAACAACCAATGTGAGACTAAACACCATATACCCCAAACCTGGGTATTACAATCATAGTCTTACTCATTACGGGATTCAAACCCAAAGGCTTCAACAATAATTCGGCATTCTGTGTCCAAATCATTAGATAGCAAGTAGGCAAACTGTTCATGCATTCGTCTTCTAATCGCATATTTGGCAAAGAAATCATTTGAAAGTAAACATGTAAATTAACTTCAAGTAATGTACTCCAGCAAGAACTGGACAAGCATATATATGAGCAACAAGGCATCCAATGCCATTGAAGATTATTCTAGGATTCAATATCTGAAATCACTTCAAAATTTTGTCCCTGTTTAATCACCCAAATAGTATTTAAGCCATATAACAGATTTATGCAGGTAAAAGAAAGCTATAAATGGCTCATGAGTCGCTTTTGAGAGGAAAAAAAAAAGGTTAACATAAATGATGAGAACTTTGGAGTATAGTTTTGAATATCGACCAATACGTACCGTATCGGCCGGTTCATCTCAAGATTCGGAGGCTACGATATACTCCCTCCGTCCCCAAATTTTAGTCTCTCGTTCTATTCTAACCGGATAAAAAACTAGCTATAACTTTAAATCGGTAATGAATTATATATTCAATATGGATCTTGTTTGATAGATCTCAATTAGTTCTATAAAACAATGTTTTCGAAATCATGTAAAACAATATAAATTATGAAATATAATCAATTGAAAAGTGGCACGAACTCCCAAAAGGGACAAATAAATGGGGACGGAGGGAGTAGATATGTATCATACCGTACGGTTTTTCTAGAATCAGCCCAATGGGCGGACCATTGTGAGAAACACGCGTGCCAACCTGACATGCCAAGCCCTGCATTTATGTATTTCTCTGCAGAAAAGATGAATGCGACTAATAAATTACTCCCTCCGTCCCATAAAGTTTGGTCCATACAAAACTACGTGCAATTTTCAAGCTAAAAAATAACGTGCTTACGAAAATAATTTTTTAGTCAATATGGATCTTGTTTGATAGATCTCATCGAGAACTTTTATACGTTGCAAAAAAAATTCAAAAATTATTTTGGTAAATACATTATTTTTTAGTTTGAAAATTGCACGTAGTTTCGTAGAGACCAAACTTTATGAGATGGAAGGAGTACATAGTTAGCCCATACTCTGGCTGTGTTCGGATTGCTGCTTGAACAACATTTTCAAAAAAACTGGAAAACACTTTCCCGAAATGGGCCCCGCATTTAACGCCAACTACTTTTTTTGATCGGACGAAAAACACTTTTTTTGAAATGGGCCCCACATTTAACCCCAACTACTATTATAGTTTGTGCTTACCGAGGTAAAAGCAAGAGAGAGAGAGAGAGATTCTCTGTTGGAAAAGTCCACAAAACACTTTTTCCCAACTTCATTTTCCAAGAGCAAAAGGGTATTCTCTCTCTCCTCCAGGATGACATCGATTTTGAATCTAAACGAAAAATAACAGCCCCTTTTGAAAATGGAAAATTCTAAAATATGTCCATTGGTTTATGTTAAGATTTAAAAAATGTGTTCAAACTATGTAAAAAATATATAAATGTTTTTTTATAACGAAGTTTTTTTTTTGTGTTCTTGTTGTGAACCAACTGGGGGCACAATAGCAAGACCTTTTGACATTTATTTTCAAATTTTTGGTAAATATTTATCTTCAATCATCAATGTGGACCAAACTCAACTTTCACGACAAGGTTTTTTTTTTTGGCATTATTCAAAATTTTCTTATGTTTGTAAGTTTCGTGTCAAATTTTTGTGGGTTATTAATTATTTTCAAAGAGAGAAATCAAAAAAGTAAAAAAATTATATTCCAATTTTAAATTTATTTGAATAGAGCTAAAAAAATCTTGATTTTTGTCTTTATTCAAAAAAGTAAAAGCTTAGATAAAAAAAGTAAAAGTTTGGATCAAAAAATCCCCAAAAGTGAGTCCAAACAGACTAAAATTGGAGATAAATATCTACCAAAAAAATTTGAAGATAAATGTCAAAGGGCCTTGCTATTGTGTGTCCAGTTGGTTCACAACAAGAACACAAAAAAAAAACTTGGTTATAGAAAAACATTTATATATTTTTTACATATTTTGAACACATTTTTAAATCTTAACATAAACCAATGGAAATACTATTTTAGAATTTTCCATTTTCAAAAGGGGCTGCTATTTTTCGTTTAGATTCAAAATCGATGCCATCTAGGAGGAGAGAGAGAGAATACCATTTTTCTCTTGGAAATGAAGTTGGGAAAAAGTAGAGTAGGAGCTAAGGCCTAGTTTTCCAAAAAAATTTAGCAACTCAGTTGCTAAAATCAACCCTGATTTTAGCAAATGAGTTTCCCAGGTGTTAAAATCTGTGTTGATTTTAGCCTAAAATTAACCCAGATTTTGGCTAAAACCAACTCAGATTTTAGCACCTGGTGAACTTATTTGCTAAAATCAGAATTGATTTTAGCAACTGAGTTGCAAATGGAAAACTTAGCCTAACTATGTAATTTATTGGTCGCCTTCATCTTTTATGCATAGAAGTACATAAAAGTACATATATGCAGGACTTGACGTGTCAGGCTGGCGCGCGTGTTTCTCGCAATGGTCCGCCCATTGGGCTGATTCTAGAAAAACCGTAATTCGAGATAATAGAACAGCCAAAGATCCCTTCTGATGAGCACCAAAAAAAAAAAAAAAAAGAGAGAGCAGCCAAAAACAAGGCCAAATATTCAGTGCAAAAGTCAAGAATAGATGGCTTATCTTGTTAACATACATGACACGCATGACGCAACTCCTTTTTATTCAAAGGGCGCATGACTGGTTATATTGAGGTGCATTTAATATTGACAGTTTAAAATAAATAAAAGGGGAAATTTCAGTAACCTCCCCTGAGGTTTCTGACACAAACACAAACCTCCCTTGAGGTTTCTGAAATATCACTGGCCTCCCTTGCTTTTGGGTTTGTGTAAAGGAGACCCCCCCTCCCTTAACAGAAGTTAGGAAGCTAACAGTTTCTGATGATGTCATTGTCCACAAACTTCTAATATACCCATAATACCCTCACCCTTACTCTATTTTGCTATATATATAAACCAACTCTCCTCATTGTCCATCTCACACCAGGATATGAAAAGCACGAAAAACTCAAAAAATAATACATCACTGGTGTAAACCACACATACATAGCACTGGTGCAAACTAGTGAGCAATTATCAGTCAGACATACATCTCACTGAAGCAGAAAACTTAGACATACATCTCATTGAATTTTCTTATCAAATGCAACAATGTATATTGATCAAATGCAACAAGTATCTGGAGGTGTTTTTTCTGCACCAGTGAGTTTTTTGGATGTGTTTTTTCCTTATCAAATGCAACAATGTAATGCAAGTACAAGAGTTAATCAAATGCCTTATTAGCAATCAATCCCATTCATCCAAATAACAGTCAGATACCAGTCAACAATTCAAGTTTTTGTCTCAGCATTCATCCAAATAGCAGTCAACAATACTGCATATTACATACCAGATTAAGTTACATACCAAATTAAGTAAAAAAGGGTTATACAAAACAGAGCTTTACAGTATGAGGCAACAAAAAATGAGTCTAATCTGCCCTATACAACAATTAACACATTGCTCTAAGTATCCATTTGCAAAAATTAGCATCAATTTCAACCCTATACTATACAAAAGGTGATATTGAATATGTCCATTCAGCTCAACAAAAAAAATCCCCAAACTTGATCATCATCTGCATGACAATATCAGGTATTACTTTAGTGCTATGTTCAACTGCAAGATTAAAAGTATACCCAACAAAAAGAAAAAAAAAAGATTTTACTCACTTAGAAAAGTGACTAGTCTGATGGCTGGCTTTGGGTGACACATTGTGAAGGTTGTGTCTGTGAGGTACCCACTTGATTTCCCTATTTTTTTTGGCAACACAAGTATACACTTGTAAACATTAATAAGTGCATGTAATGGTATATAAACTAGTCCATAAAATGGCATGTAAATAAGTTAAGTAAACTCTTACTTGATTTTTGGAAGTTGCATTTGGTCCCCTTCCTCTGCTACTACCTCTTTTTGCTGTGGATCTGCATGTACTGTCCCTGCCTGTAGTACTGCCCCTGCCTCTAGTTGCCCCTCCACCTCTTCCCCTGTAAATGCCCCTACCTCTACCAGTGCTAGTAGTACTTGTTGCTGTGACTGTTCCTCCAATTTCATTGCCACTTGCACCAACCCTCCCATTGTTATGTGTGTTTCCCCTACCTCTTGATCCACCTCTGCCCTTAACAGGTCCTCCTGACAGGTCCTTTTATTATGCCCAAACTCTTTGCACCATGTGCACTTAACAGTTTGTGACCTCTTTGATTCACTTGTGCCAGCTGCAGGTTCATCAACTGCTCTTCTCCTAACTTTCCTTGGCCTACCAGGCAATCTCTTAAGTGGTGGCGGGTCTAATGGGTCACCTGGAACTGTAATCCACATTGTATGATCAAGGATTGGGTGTATCATCCTCCCATGTGCTCTCAAGTACATCTCCTTAGAATAACATGAGTGAATAAAGTCTTCCACATTCTTCCTATCCTTTACAATTGCAGCCATTGCATGCTTGCATGGAATGCCGGATATCTCCCACTGCCTACACACACATTGTATCCTCCCTTAGTCAACCAAGTGTCTCACCCCATTGTCCATCACATCATACTCTGTCCCACCACATCATACTCTGTCCCACCACAATATTCTGTCTTGCAATGCCTTGCAGCCCTCTGTATTTTTGCCACTAATTTGTTAACGTTTGCTGTTATCCCATGTTTCCATCCCACTTCCTTTTGGTACCTAGTTTGGATTCTAAACATTACTTTGCACCTTATCCCCTCTAGCATGGTCAGAATTGGCTTCCCTCTAAGATTGCCAAGCCAGTTATTAAATGACTATGCCCCATTGTTTGTAATGTGATCAGACCTCACCCTCTCGTCAAAAGCATGCCTTGCCCATGAGCTAACAACCAGTTTCACTAGATGATTATGTGAAGCAAACTTTCTTGGTGACTCAACTGAAGAATTCGCTTAAAAAATTGTAATAAAGTTTTCTTTGAATCGGATCGTGCTCAAAATATATCACTACAAGGGTTACATTTTGATTGTGATTTTTTGATGTTGATCAAGCCAAAAGTACAATGTAACCTTGATTTTTTTTCTAACTTGTTTGTCATTTTTCTTTTCTTTTAAAACTTAATAGTACTAAATGTGCAACAAAGATTGGGATCGGGCTAGGGCAACCCAAACTTCAGGGCCGGCCCTGTCGAAAGGTAACTAGCAGCATACTACCAAACGAGCAACTATTGTTTCCAATGTGTCAGATCTACCATATATGCACTTAAACAGTTCCACATATCATTGAAGTGAAAAATTGTGATAAAATGTCAAAACAATGCACTTTAACCACAAAATCTAAAAACAATTCCACGAACAAAGCAAAAAACATTCTAGCAAGAGAGCAACAACCAACAACCCCTGTTATTCGGGGTAAAAAACAGCCTACCCCTCAATTGAGTAAATATCCCAACAAGAATTAATCAACATAGCATCAAAAGACTAAAATGTTTTTTTACCAACCCTAAATTTGGGATTTCACGCAAAAAACGAAAAAAAAATGCAGAAAAACGAGTTGCTTGACTTACATAAAGGATTTACAGATGATTACAGATGCCGAAGTTACCTATTCCAGATGAAGATGCAGCGATCTAGAACGGGTTAATGCTGAACTGAGCTTTCTCTTTCCAATCGGTATGTTTCAACACAATCAAACCAAGATCTTCATATATTCCTGTGCAAATTGCAATCTCGATCCATGCTCTCTACGTGATTGCCATCGTTTCTACTAGTGATCAGAGTAGCACCTTCATCTTCTTCTTCGTCTCTCTCTCTCTCTCTCTCCCCTGATGTTGAGCGAATAATCTGGAATGTGCAAAAAAAAAGCCTAAGTGTTCATTTATATACATGAGGGTATTTTGGTCTATTCCTTACCAGCTAACGGGGTAATTCACGCCATCTGCGTGTTTTTGGCGAGAGGGGGGTCTCCTTTACACAAAACCAAAAGCAAGGGAGGCCAGTTATATTTCAGAAACCTCAGGGGAGGTTTGTGTTTGTGTCAGAAACCTCATGGGAGGTTACTGAAATTTGCCCTAAATTAAATGATTAGCATCCAATGGCTAAAAATTGAGGTGCAATTTGTTACGTCCCATAAAAGGGGTTCTTAATGTTTTTATGATCCTCTGATATGATATCTGTTGATGTCGATCTCGCGTGCTACACAGTGGGATCTACGATGGTCAAACTTGATAAATCAAGCAATTCATTTTGAAAGTTTCAATGAGTTCTTTCAGTTCCTTTTAGATTTTGTTTTAGAAAATTGTATTTTTTTACCAATTGTGTTTTATTTATTTTTATTTTTTTACTTTTTGTATAAATGTATTGGTAAGAGAATGATCTGTCTCGTAGAGCTTTAAACATACTAAAAGACAGTTTTTCTGAAAAAGATAATTTCCTGAAACAACTCCTTAGCGTCGTTCTTAATTAGTAAATTTTTTTTAGCTTGGGTCTATATTTTTATACTTTTTCAATTAATCGCGTCGAGTTGGAAGATTTGATTTAATAATTTAGCCCAAATCTAATAAAATTAAGAGGACAAAAAAAAGTTTGCAAAAAAAAAAATATAGCCTAAAGCTCGGACCAGGCGACATTTCCCTCAAGCTCTGCTGGGACCCTCAGTGCTCAGGTTAGGGTTTGACTCTCTCTCTCTCTCTCTCTCTCTCTCTCTCTCTCTCTCTCTCTCTCTCTCTGAGGTTCTGATCGCTTTTTCTCTCTATTCGCAATGACATACAACACTCTTTGATAATTGAGATGTGTGTGTATATATATATCTTACGTGTATGCAATCTATGGTAAACTAATGCCGATAAATTAATTATTTTATGTGGTTCTAAAAAAACCAAAATAATTATTAGACACGTCATTTCATTTGGAACGACATAGTTGGCACCACTAATGGCAAGGGATGAAAATGCACACCTGCCATAGGCAAGTAGTCCCAAGAATTAATCGAGTTGCACATATTTAAACTGATTCAGACGTTTGAATTAAAAAATCCTCACAACGTGTTGATTCACATGTATGGGCAATGCATGTGCAAAATCAAGTGCCCATATTTTTGCGTTTTGTTGGCCTAATTGATATTCCATTTTCCAAAAGTGCTGTGAGACTTCTTGGAGGGATCCAATCTAAAATTAACTAGCAGTGGATCGATGGACTAGCCTCTAGATTTCATTAGCAAAGCTTGGGTGAGCAATGTGACCACAAGATTACCATTCTATATATGATAAATGTGCTACGATAACGTAGCTACAACTATTCGATGAATTTAAATTTTTTGCCAAAAAAAGAAAAAAGAAACACCTATTCGATGAACTTAAATTTTTACGTAAATTATCTCCTTGGACGATAAGAAAAAAATGAATGATTCAATTAAATATCAGGAGACGTGGTGTGCTCGATAATGGGCTGGCATCTTTGATTAAAATGTGGGCGTGTTTGAGAGCCTCATTTTCAGCTTTTCATTTTCAACTTTTTTGCTTTTTGGCTAGCTTTTTGAATTATGGTCAGAATGTATTTTGAATCTGGTAAGAGTATTTGGGAGAAATGTTCAGAATGAAATCTGCAACAGGAGTAGTGTTTGAGAGCTATGTGCAGAATGTATTCTGTAGGTCTTTCTTTAATCAGAATGGGAAAAATGGAAAATGAGAAGTCAAAAAGCTCCTCTCAACCTACTTTTGACTTCTGCTTCCTAAATCTACAATTTGAAAACTCATTTTCATAGAACATGTTTTACACATAGGCTGCCAAACAGTCAAAACCTGAAAATGAAAAAATGAGAACCCTAAAGAGGCTCCCAAACGGCCTCGTTGCTTATATAGTCATGCATTTATGTAATCTCATAAAGGAAGGAAAAACAAGCCACTTTTTGGATTTTTTTTGTCAATATTTGGCATTATCTGAATTCTGATCACATGCAGCTTAAAGAAAGGAAAAAGGCCACATTTTGGGTTTTTCTTTTTTGTTCAAGTTGTCAATATTTGACATGTTCTGATCACATGCACCTTAATTCCTTCATAAAGGCTATCACCAACCAATCCCCTTTATTTAAATCAGTTCATATAATCAGCCTAGCCATATTAGAGAAATCATGTTTGATCTCATAGGCTTCATCACCAACTTCATGAATCTCACACTCTTAGCACCAATTCTATTATGGTTAACCCTAATAGCAGTATCTTTCCTCCTCCTCATCAAAAACTCATCACCCAAAAAAATCTTCATGGTAGATTTTGCATGTTACAAGCCGCCGGAGTCCCAAACCGTAACCAAAGAAGGGACAGTGGCTCTAGCACTGCAATGTTACGGAAACTCTCTTAGAGAAGAGTCGATGGATTTCATGCGAAAGACGATCGAGAGGTTAGGGCTCGGTGACTACACCTATCTCCCAGAGGCCTTTTTAGAGCGACGACCGAATGCGTCCATGGAAGACGGGAGGAGCGAATCGCAGCTGGCAATTTTCGGGGCCGTGGACGAGCTTTTGGCTAAGACCGGAGTGAAGGTGAGGGATATTGGGATAGTGGTGGTGAACTGTTGTATTTTTAGCGTGGCGCCTTCTCTTTCTAGCATGGTTGTGAATCGGTATAAGATGAAGGAGGGTGTCATTAGTTATAATCTGAGTGGAATGGGTTGCACTGCTGGGCTTCTTGCTATTAACCTTGCCAAACAACTGCTTCAGGTATGTTTGAGTTTAAATAGGGTTTGCTTTTTTCCATTTTTATTAATTTTTAACTTAGGTGTTCGGTCCAGCTTAAGTCTGTGCGTTTACATTTATGTGCACATATTCTGACACAGCTTAACAATCCGATACCCATGAGCATTAAGTAATTCCGAACATATGTGCGTGCTCATAGCACATAATGCGACCTTAACGTCGGCCTTCATATAGATACCATGGAGCCCCTTTCAAATGGCTAGGTACGTACTAAGAGTAACAATGCTACATAATGCTCGTAGCACATATTCTGAAACAGACCAGATTCATTCAAGCTGACCTAGATATCCGGTTTATCAAAAAGTGAAAAGAAAAAATAATAACGGGCAAAAATAGTCCATTTTCCTTAATTTCACGAGTATAATACTGCTTATGCATGGGCATTCATTCAACAGGTTCACCATAACTGCTATGCTTTGGTGGTGAGCACAGAGAGCATTTCTCAGAGTTGCTATACTGGCAACGACCCCTCTAAAATCATAATCAATTGCGCGTTCCGTGTCGGCGGGGCCGCCATCCTCCTCTCCAATCGACCGTCCGATCAGTCCTCCTCGAAGTATCAACTCATCCACACCATCTATACGCACACAGCAAACTTCGACAAATCATACAACTGCATCACTTTGGATGAAGATACCGAGGGACACTTAGGGGTCACCATAAATAAAGATCTACTGAGGGCGGCAATCACGGCCATACAATCCAACATAGCCTCACTGGCTCCCCTAGTCCTTCCCGTATCAGAACAAGTTCGGTACTTGCTAAACTACGTCACGAGGTGCCTCCGCGTCGGGGCGAATATCGAGCCGTACGTTCCCGATTTCAAGAGGGTTGTCGATCACTTCTTGCCGCATGTTGGTGGGAAACCGGTGCTGGACGCGCTGCAGAAGAAGTTGGGGTTTACGGAAGGCGACATGGAAGCTTCTAGAATGACGCTCTACAGATTTGGAAATACTTCCAGTAGCTCCGTGTGGTATGCACTGGCCTATGCAGAAGCCAAGGGGAGGATCAGTAGGGGCGATCGCGTGTGGCAAATGGCTTTCGGGTCTGGATTCAAGTGTTGTAGCGTGATTTGGCGTGCGATCGGGTCGGTTGATCGTTGTGATCAGGTGATCGGGAATGTGTGGAGCGATGAGATTGATGAGTTTCCGGTGGACCTCAACAATGACCTCAAGAACGACGCACCGTTCTACTTTTCTCCAAATTAGCATGATCAAGCTATATACTCAATTGGATCTTTTATGATCAAGCTACCCTCTCAATGCATTTATTATTCTCCCGTTGTACTGATTTCAGTATTCATCTTTTATGATGGATTAAATTTTCTTGGGCGTTCAAAAAATAAAGCTCACGGATGCATGTATTGCTGTCCAAACCCCAAAGTCAGACTTGGAATTCTTCGTTTTTAACTGTGTTGTGTTCTGTTCTCCTCCCCGGTCATCGGAAATTGGTTGAGTTTTTAGCTCCAAAACCCAAATTTTTGTTCTCCGGGCTTATAGAACAAAATATATACATTTGAACTCAAAACTCAACCACTTTCCAACATCTGATCATTTAGCGGAATTTTTGCATGCCCTCCTAGAAAATCGTTCTGAATATTTTGATCGGGTCCGATCATCGATGTTGGCCCTGGAGGTAGGAGGGTATAAAGAGGGTGAAAAAAATTGCTCTCATAAAAATGGGACACGGATGGAAAAAGAGAAAAGTCAGAAAACCCATATTTGTAACTGGCAAAATAGGCAAAAATTCATTAAAAGACTAGAATACCCACAGTGAGAACCCATAATAACGAAAAAGACAACAACAAATCCCTCCAATTGAGGGATAAAATTGGTAGATTGGCCAAATGTGGCCAAACAAGAAATTTGGAGGCCTGCTCTTTTATGAGCCCTTTGTGTTTGGACAATAGGCAAGAGCTTCATTGAATATATATGGAGAAACCAATATTGAGAAAGAGATCTACAAATAAACATGTAAAACAAACTATAGATAAGTTTAGGATAAAGGCCCTTTGGCCCACCTCTTTTGGCGATTTTTTAACTCGGTCTTTTTAGTTGTTTTCTCTTTAATTCTTAAACAAGCATATAATGGCAAGGGATGAAAGTGCACACATGTCATAGGCAATTAGTACCAAGAATTAATCCCGTTGCACATAATTAAACTGATTCAGACAGCTTGAATTAAAAAATCCTTGGAACGTGTTGATTCACATGTATAGGCAAATGCATGTGCAAAATCAAGTGCCCATATTTTTACCTTTTGTTGGCCTAATTGATGGTGTATTCTGAAATTCATACTTCGGTATCAAAATGAAAACCACAACGCAATACGTAGGTAATGAAACAAAAATATGAAGAACACCGGATATACGTGGAAAAATCCTAAATGGGAAAAACCACGGGAAGGAATCAAGCACTATAAAAAACATTGTACGGTTATAATCGCACTTACTACACAATTGAGAATTCACACAATTGACTCAAGAGCGATAGCCGAATCCTCGTTCACCGTACCCCGTGCTTGACTGTCGCCGCCTCGAATCTTCAAGCCTTCTGATTATCCTTCCGGAAATCCACCGGAAGCAACTCAGTAGTAAAGATTGAAAGTGATTCAAACTCCTTGGAAAAAACTTGGAAGAGCTTTGATTGATTGAATCTCCAAGACACAATAAACTAGTGCCACACAATATTTTTCTCTCTCAAATATGTAGATTGTGGCTGCTCTCAAAAGTGGTGACTTTTTTGTGTAAGCCACACAAGTTAATTAATAGACGTTTATCCACCAGCAGAAAATGCTCGAGCCATTCCTCCAGCCGTGAAACAGAATCTGTAAAATCTCTCCATTATTGATTGCCTAATCATCCCATAAAGAATCTCACCATAATTGAATTGCCTAATCATGTCATAGACATGGCTGAGAATCCCGTGCATTATTATTCCCAATTCCTTGCCAATATTCCTTCCTTGTTTGAGGAAGATTTTCTTGGTGAAGAAAATCTTTCCATTGCTCTCCAAACTTTCCTCTTGCATTGGTCCAAAACTTTCCAATAGAAATAATCTCTCTCCAATTTGATTGCTCCCAAGTTTTCTAATTGAATAATCACACCATAAAATCCTCTGATAATCCCGCCGTAAAATCCTCTGTGCAAATCACGTGCGCCTTGACTAACCGCCAACACATGGTTCTTCGATACAAGACATAATTAATTCCTTCCACAACCTATACAGACGCTCTAAAATAAATAAAAGAAATTGCAAATGAATAAAGCGGGATACATGTGAAAGTGTGTTTTGTACATGAAAGTGCCAACCAAAAGGGAGCTCGGCTTATGGAGCTTACATATTCCATTTTGCAAAAGTTCCCTGAGACTTCTTGGAGGGATCCTTGATGACTATCCGCTCGTGTTAAAATGTTACATAGTCATGCATTTATGTAATTTCATAAAGAAAGAAAGAAAAAAGCCACGTTTTGGGCTTTTTGGTCAATATTTGACATTATCTCAATTCTGATCACATGCACCTTAAAGAAAGGAAAAAGGCCACTTTTCGGGGTTTTTTTTATTATCAATATGTCAATATTTGACATGTTCTGATCACATGCCACCTTAATTCCCTCATAATGGCTATCTCACCAACCAATCCCCGTTATTTATTTAAATCACTTCAGATCATCAGCTAGCCATATTAATTAGAGAATTTTTTTTGAAAAACCCTAGTTCGTAAACCTTGAATTCCAATTAGTATTTCGTTTTGTTTTCTAGGTTTTTCTTGTTTTTTCGTGTTTTTATTCAGAGTTACGTGTCCTTTTTGTGACTATTTAGTTAGACATTTTGGTTGCGTAGCTTGTATTTGGTCTTCTTATTAGTATGATCTACAATCGTGAAGTCGGTGATGAAGCTTAAGAGATCAATTTTTTTTTTTTTTTTGGGATCAATGATTGCAGATAATATTAATAAGAAAACCAAATACAAGCTACACGACTCAAAGGCCTAATCAAATAGTCACAAAAAAGGACATGCAAGGTCTGAATAAAACAACAAGAGAAACTTAGAAAACAAAAAGAAATAATTGGAATTCAAGGTTTATGAACTAAGGTTTTTTCTTCATTTTTTTTTTAGGTGTTGAGTTTTTGAGAGAGAGAGGCTTCTCAAAACCCTGTGACTAAAACAATTCTAGGTTTCTCTCTATAATATGGTGCATGTGATCGGAACACGTCAAATATTGACGTATTTGACCACACAAAAAAAAAAAACCCAAAAAAAAGTAGCTCTTTTTTTTATTTTTTTTTTCTCCCCTTTCTTTATGAAATTACATAAATGCATGACTATGACATTTTAACATGAGCAAATAGTCATCAAGGATAGGACCAGGGCAATTAGCCCAGTTGGTCGTGTAGCCCCTTCTATTGGGGTGGGGTTCTGAATTCGATTGCTATGGGAAGGAGGTTAACCCTTGTGGTTTACTAACATCTACCGACTAACTCTACTTATGTAAATTGAATGGCAAAAAAAAAAAGAAAAAGAAGAAGAAAAAGATAGTAGTCATCATTCATCAAGGATAGCAGCCGATTATCGAGCACACCACGTGTCCTGATATTTAATTGAATCATTCATATTTTTCTTATCATTCGAGGAGAAAATTTAAAATTTAAATTCTACGAATAGTTGTAGCTACGTTATCGTAGCACAATATTTATCATATAGAATGGTAATCTTTAGGTCACATTGCTCACCCAAGCTTTGCAAATGAAATCTGAAAGCTAGCTAGTCCATCCATTGCTAGTTAATTTTAGATTAGATCCTCCAAGAAGTCTCACAGCACTTTTGGAAAATGGAATATCAATTAGGCCCACAAAAGGTAAAAATATGGGCACTTGACTTTGTACATGCATTGCCTCTACATGTGAATCAAAACGTTCCAAGGATTTTTTGAAGTTAAACTGTCTGAATCAGTTACTTGCCTATATATGACACGTGTGCACTTTGATCCCTTGCCATTAGCGTGCCAACTATGTCGTTCCGAACGAAATGACGTGTCTGTCAGTATTTTGGTTTTTTAATAGAAAGGTGTCTGGGTTGGTTTTGATGGCAAAGGCAGAAGGAGCATACTCCATATATGGTTCTTGTTTTCAATTTAAGCTTTTCAGTGTAACAAAAGATAAAACTCTGTTTTTACTCAAACAAATAATTAGGTAACAAAACCTAATTACTGTGCACTCTATAAAGAAAACTTTTATCAGAACTGTAGGAATCGCCCAAGTGCGCAGGTTATGCCTGGCAAATTTGAACTTTTATTTCGACACAAAATGTATTACTGATATTCAGAACCCCTTCGGAATACAAATAGACTTAATTTATTATAGTAGTTCTTGTTCCATCATTGTATTTAACCACCGTCAACTAGACCATGACGCTTCATTCGTTGTTGTTTGTACTTGCATGCATGCAAACGATTTTGGGAGCTGTAAATTACCAGTAACTTTATGCAAATGCCGATGAATATGGTCATTGATGAAACCGAACCATGGAGAATTGCGGAATGTCAAGATGACTCCAAATACGAGTAAGATAAGAGGTACTAACAAGTATCCATAAATCGTACTCATCTTTTTGAGTCAGCATTCTGTTTAAGAAGCCTAACTAATGTTTTCTACCAGCTGCCAGATGTTTATAGGTGAGATACGTAAAAGTTGTCTTGTCTTAGGTATAGTGTAGACAACCTATACATTTGTGATGGGTTTTTATTTACGATGAGGAGTGAGTCTTGGCTTTGTTGTTTTAAGGCTTTTTGTTTGTTTTGAGCAATGCTTGATGCTTCTTTGAATCTTGTTGCTTCATTCATTCTGGTTGTTATATTTGATGGGTTGGTTAATCTTCTAAGCCATTGATCAACATTAACAGTAGCCAAACAATAACAGTTATTAATTATCTAGGTTTATACCCTTTTATTGTTTTGAAGGATTAATTTTAATCGTTGTCTTGTGATAGGTTTTAGATTTTCTTCAGAATTAGACGATGCAATTTGTCATTTAAGGTTTGATTAATTTGCACGAATCTTCCAACCACTATTCTTATTTTAAAATTTACTATGTTGCGTTTCCCTCAAACACTTTACACATTTATTAAACATTCTGTGAATAATTCAAAATTTCGAAATGTAAAATGTAAAAATTAAAAAAAAATGGGACTCCCAAATTAATACCAGGGTCTCAAAGGTGAGTCCGCTCTTGACTAGAAGAAAAAACAAAGTCATTCCGCTCTAGTTAGGGATGGCAACTACATCCAATCCAATCAGTTATCTGCTTCGTTTGGGTTGGAGTAGTTTCGATGATTTTTTCAGGGATCGGATCGAATTTGGAGGTAACACTTAAAAAACGTTTGGGGAACAAGTTGAAGGCGGTTCCACGTACCTCTGATCCTATCCCCGCTCCGATCCCCATTACTTTTATAGGTTAAGTATGTTATTTACATGTTTACCCTACAACTATTTATAATTAGCAATGTGTCCAAAGTAGGCGGTTCCACGTACCTCTGATCCTATCCCCGCTCCGATCCCCATTACTTTTATAGGTTAAGTATGTTATTTACATGTTTACCCTACAACTATTTATAATTAGCAATGTGTCCAAAGTATATACAGTGAAACACAAAGACAAATCTAGGTTATCTAATGCATGATTGTGTAATTTTATTTAGTTGGTTGGGATTTTTGTTGAAAATTTAAAATTTATTGCTATGTTTTTTCATTATTTGGCTTGGATATCAAATATGTTATACTGAAAAACCTTGTATCGGGACTGAGATCCCCTTATGGAGAGTGGGGGTGATTCGCCGTTCGGGGAATGGGTCGAGGATGGAGGCTGATAGAGGTTTGGGGTTCGGAGGTGGAGATGGTCAAATTTGTCCCTAATCGGGCCCGTTGCCATCCTTAGCTCTATTGTCTAGATAGTTCATGAGTAGGGCAGGTAGTTGTAGAAGACATCTACTACCTCCGTCCGTGCTTATTTGTCCACTTTCATCATTCCACACCCGTTAAAAAATTGTTCATACCTTTCAATACAAATCTCTAAAAATATGAAATATAGATCTTATTTGATAGATCTCAACTAGTTATTACGAAAATTTCAAATTCATGATTCCTATTATAAATTAAAAGCTATAGATAATCTATGGTATGACACAAATGCCGAAAATAGATCAACAAACACGAACAGATGGAGTACATATTTTGAGGTCTTCCGGATAGAGTAGAGGTCATATATTATGCTTCTTATGCTTTCTAATTTGTTCCAACTTTATAGTTACTTTTTTGTGGTACGGCCTTTTTGTTGTTTTTTTTTTTAATTCAAATTATATTTGGATGAAATTTTTACATAAAAGTTCATATAGTACGACGAAATAACATAAAATAACTATTAAAATGAATGCACTAAAAAGTCGCCAAAAAATTAAGCCAAATGGCCCTATCCGAAATATTGGTTCCTCCATATTTATTGAAGCTCCTGCCAACACAATCCGATTGAGCTTTATTTTTTAACCGCGAAGGAAATTTTGATCAAAGATCAACGATGATGGGAGAATAATAAATGCATCGAGAGAGTCTCTCGGATAGTAGCTTGATCATAAAAGATTGAGTAGCTTTTTTTTTTTTGAACTGATCCAATTGGGTAGCTTGATCATGCTAATTTGTAGAAAAGTAGAACGGTGTGTTGTTCTTGAGGTGATCCCGATCGCACGCCAGATCCTACAATACTTGAATCCAGACCCAAAAGCCATTTGCCACAAGCGATCGCCCCTACTGATCCCCTGGCTTCGGCATAGGCCAGTGTATACCAGGGGGTTCGGAAGGTCCGTTTGGAGTAACTTTTGCTTCATTGCTTGTCAAGTCCCTGCACAAACTCATCCGCATACAACCAGAAGAAACCAACATCACCACATAGCTATTGGGAAATCCGCAACAAACAGGGAGAGATCTTACCAACACGCTACCCATTTTTACTTGGACTTTTCAAATAGGACCAACATTTTGAAACACTTCAAAATGAAATGGAGGACCAACATTATGGGACAAATGGAGTAGTTGGCCGTTGTGGCGTGTTAGTAAGATTTCCGCCTCCAAAGCTTGAGGTCGTATGTTCAAATCCTGCTCCTTTCGACATTTTATTATAAAGTTTTACAAAAAAAAAATTTCAAATTGAAGGCGTCAAGGCTCGAACTCACGACCTTAGATAGAATAGCCACTGAACCACAAGGTGAACCTTCTGTTTACAAATGTATTGTGCGTGCGCGCGCGTATATATGTGTGTGTGTGAATCTCAGTGCCGGGCCTGAGAATGATTAAGCTACTCAATTAGATCTTTTATGATCATGCTTCTCTTCGATCGAGACTCTCTCAATGCATTTATTATTCTCCCGTTGTACTAATTTCATCGTTAATCTTTGATGAAAATTTTCTTCGCCATTAAAAAATAAAGCCCAATCGGATGTATTGGCAAGAGCTTCATTAACCGATATTGAGAAACAGGCGTACAAATGAACATGTAAAACAAACTATAGATAAGTTGCGGACAAGGCCCTCTGGCCTAACTGTCTGCCGACTTTTTAGTGCATACATTTTAGTTGTTTTCTCAACTTATATGATTTTTTTTTTAAATTGGTCTATATTTTCAATTTTTCATACTTGCGAATTAAGAAAAAATAACCAAAAGGCCGTACAAAAAAAGTACTAACTAAAAAGTTGGAACAAATTAGAAAGCCTAAGAAGCATGTTTGTTGATTTATTTTCGGTATTCGTGTTATACCATAAATTGTTTATATCTTTCAATTTATAATGGGTTTCATGATTTTGAAAATTTTGTACAATAGAACTACTTAAAATCTATCAAATGAGATCAATAAGATCCACATGACATATTTTTAGAGATGTGTATTAAAAGATATGTATAATATTTTAAGGGATGCAAAATAGTGAAAGTAGATATATAAACACAGACGGTTGTAGTATGTGTCTTCTACAACTGCCTGCCCTACTTATGAACTATCTAGACACTAGAGCGGAATGACTTTTTGTTTTTTCTTTTAGTCAAGAGCGGAATACCTTTGTGAGACCCTGGTGTTTGGAATTCCCTTTAATTATTTATTTTTAGTTTTTATATTTTACATTTTGAACTATTCACAAAATGTATAATAAATGTGTAAAGTATTTGAGAGAAATGTGTAAAATATATTTTAGAATAGAAATAGTATTTGGAAGATATGTGCAAAGAATATTTTGCAGGACTTTTATGTTAATCAAAATGGAAAAAGTGAAAAATGAGAAATCAAATCCTCTTTCCCTACTTTTGCCTTTCGCTCTCCTCCATCAACTCCTCTTCGTCAACGGCTAGGATTTCATGTCACCTCAAACAAATCTAAGCCATCCATGTTCAATTGTGAATCTGAGCCATCGATTGCTCAAATGGACAGCTCGGATGGACGGGACAGAGAGTTGGGACAGGATTTTCGGGATAGCAGATCCACTCTCCTAAAAGATTGTCTTCCCATATTTTTCAATTTTTTTTTATTTAAAAAAATTTAATTTTTTCAACCATAATATATATTTTTTTACTTTTCTAATTACTCTTATCGCGTCAAACAATAGATACATTCATACAAAAAAAAAAAACTGACCCCAATTCCCTAAAAAAATGAGAGAAACAACCAACAAGACTCGATCAAAAAGACCCCAAAAGGAGGCCCACCAGAAAGCTGGCTCATCAGTACTTCACTTCGGTACTTTGGACCGGTAGATATGGAAAACAGGTAGGGACAGTTTGGTAAAGTTGAAAACCCAAAACCGCTTTAATTCCCGCCCAAATTAACCGCCAATTGGCCTTTTCCCAGATTCAAACACAGAGGAAAGCATTAAAACAAAAAACCCCACACTCTCCAATTTCTCTCAACAATTGCTCTCTCTCTCTCTCTCTCTCTCTCTCTCTCTCTCTCTCTCTCTCTCTCTCTCTCTCTCTCAGCAGGTAGGAAAAATGGCTGGGAAAGGTGGAAAGGGGCTGGTGGCAGGAAAGACAACGGCGGCGGCTGCCAAAGATAAGGGCAAGAAACAGGCTGTTTCCCGCTCCTCCCGAGCTGGTCTTCAGGTAAACCACAGACCACCCATCTCTCTCTCTATCTAAAACTTTACTATAATGTTGTTTATGTACCCGTTGAACTCTTTAGAATAAGTAATGTCAGCTTGATTACGGGTTTTACGCTTGTTTGTGCATCCAGCCTTACTGAAATTACTGTAAAAATTTGAGAAAATACTTGATTTGGTATCAAGCACTCCAGGGGGTAAACCTAGATCTATGCATAAATTTGAGTAAATGGTTGTTTAATGGCATAGTTGCAACTTTGTTTAGAATAAGCAAGTGATTTTAAGCTTGATTAGGGTCTTCTGCAATTGTTTAGAGCATCAAGGCATCACTCAAATTTGGGCTAAATTTGAGTATAAAACTTCATTTGATAGCAAGTACTCCAATCTGCAAACTTGTATCTAAGCATAGAATTGAGTAAATGGTTCATTAATGACATACTATTTGTAAATTTGAGAGGGGAGAAGTTGACTTGTAAAATCTGAGTAAAAATTTGAATCTTCCAAGAATTGAGTAAAACTCAATTTGATATGGGTTTGAGGCAAAGGCTGGGGCAACATATTGAAGCTTTTACTTACATTTTGATTTTGAGAAGAAAAAAGAGTGTGAAAGGTCGGAGACATTATTAGTTGCAAATTGTTG
Source organism: Vaccinium vitis-idaea (assembly GCA_963854785.1). Taxonomy (NCBI): domain Eukaryota; kingdom Viridiplantae; phylum Streptophyta; class Magnoliopsida; order Ericales; family Ericaceae; genus Vaccinium; species Vaccinium vitis-idaea. Next base: position 37,461,591 of record OY978223.1, read on the forward strand.
CAATTAAATGTCCAGTGTCGGTTCCCTTGGCCTTAGATTTCATTATCTGGTTCCTGCTCTATCGTCTGCCTTATCTATGGGGACTTGGGAGCTGGAGTTGAAATGCTGATATTGCCAAATAGATTCCGTGCTACCATTATACATCTGGTGATTTATTGATTCTTGCTGTTTAACAAGGCTGTTCAATCCGTTGTCAGTCATTGCATCTTGTATATGTAGTCCACTTTTCTTGTTTAGTTTTATGGTGGTTGGTTCTTATGTTTTAGGAGAGTTCTCTGGCTTACAACACAGTTCAGGTTATGTCTGTAATCTCAATGTATCTTGCTTGATGAGATTGCTCCATCAGTTGCATCTTACAATTTGGATACTGAGACCCAACTTGCCTTGGTGAGTTTGATGACTTCCTGGCTATCAATTGTTTTGTTTCCATTTGAGTTAGCCAATTCTTAAATCTCAACCTTCGGAGTGTGCATCTTGGCCTGATGAGATTACGCAAAAGATTTCCACATTTCTGCAATCAAGAGTTTTATTTAGTGTTAGCAATGTAGTTCTGGTTATGTTTATTTATTCGCTATGTATAACGAAACTGCTCAATCTGTTGTCACTTACATTTTTGTACAAGTTAATAACTGAGGTTAGGGCTTTTTTGTTTTGTGTCCACTCACTGAGGCACCTTTTTTTTACTCTGAAGTGTCTTTATTTTGGCATGCCTTCCTGTTCTTCATGTCTAATGAGATTCCTCTTCCAGTCATTCTGGTTCAAATAATCTATCATTTGTTTTGTTTTTTTGGCAATGTTGATGGGTATGGGTTGTTTTGTTTCCATTTGAGTGATTTTAGTTTCAGGTCAGATTCTCCTTGTCTTCTTCATTATCGACCATGGTAATGAATCTAAACATTGAGATAGAACATAAAAGCACATGACCTTCCGGTCAAGTGGTTTTACGTCCCAGCAGTCTAGTAAGGTTGTCTGTGTTCTTTATGTATGATGAGATTCCTCAATCAATTTTTGCCCTTGCATCTAGTTAAATTTTTGTCACTTTTCCTGTTAGTTTGATGGGGTATTGTTTGTTTTCTGTTTTCAGTTCCCGGTGGGTAGAATCCACCGCCAGCTGAAAACAAGGACTGCTGCTAACGGGCGAGTTGGTGCCACCGCGGCTGTTTATTCAGCTGCAATTCTCGAATATCTGACAGCTGAAGTGCTTGAGCTAGCTGGAAATGCAAGCAAAGATCTGAAAGTGAAGAGAATCACACCAAGGCATCTGCAGCTGGCTATCAGAGGGGACGAGGAACTCGACACACTCATCAAAGGAACCATTGCTGGAGGAGGTGTGATCCCTCACATTCACAAGTCTCTCATTAACAAAACCTCCAAAGAATGAAGAGTTCTAATCTGAAATTGGCTGTTAACTGATTATTGTTGACTTGTCTTGGTTCAATGTTGTGTTTGTTTTGAGCATCTATGTTAGGGTATAGTGCTTGTTTTTTGGTAATTGGTATGTTTATTTAGGAAGGACTGTTAAAATAGGCTCAACTTTGGTTTCCTCAGATGCTCTTTTTTGTACTTTTGCTTTGATGTGAATTGTGTACCCTGCTTAAATGGTTAGATTTGTGGCAGCTTGTCTTCAGCTCATACTAGTTTTAATCTACACAATGATACATGGTCTCTTGTTATTTGATAGTACTCCCACTGTTCCAAATTGTTTGTCATTTTCGGATTTTGATGAAATTATGAACCTTTCAATTTAAAATATTTTTAAAGATTTTAAAATTCTGTATGGTAGAACTAATTGAAATCTATCAAATAGATTCATATTACACAAAATACGTGATAGATTGAAAGATATAAACAATTTGAAAATTCTGTCGAAATCTGTTAGGATCAACAATTTGGGACAAAGAGAGTAGTATTTTACAGTATTCCTTAAGATTTGAGAATTATTATCAAATGTTCTAGCTATGTCATGCTCATTCTACCATAATGGTTCAAATTGTTGATCCCTTTTTCTATTTTGGAATGTTTCATAATGCATGTCCATTTCAAAAGTCAAACAAATATATTTTGGTATTATTCCTGTTTTGTCCTTTCTTTTCTACCTTTTGGTTATTCCAATTCGCAACAGCATTAAGAAGGAAATTGCATTGAGATTATCAACTAATTTTTTTTGGTTATCTGCCTAATCAATTTTGGTTATAGCGCCTAATTTTTAGAAGAAAATTTTGGAGTCAACTAAATCAATTTAGGTTATCCGTCTAATCAATTTTGGTTATAGCGCCTAATTTTTAGGAGAATTTAGGAGCCAACTAGACCAATTTAGGTTATCCGTCTAATCAATTTTTGTCAAAAAATAATGCTAGGGACACATCACTACACCACACCAACCACACAAGGCTACATGGCACTACACGATTGGTAATGGGAGAACAAACACTTTGAAATTAGTTTGCAACCACCAATCATGCAGTGCCACGTAGGCTTGTGTGGTTGGTGGTGTGTCCCTACCATTATTGTTTGGAAGTGAAATTCAATTTCATGCCAAATTTTTAGGAAAAATTCTTTCTCAATTTTTAACACTGATATGGCACCTAATTTTTAGGAGAATTTTGGCGGCAACTAAACCAATTTTGGTTATCTGCCTAATTAGTTTTGGTCAAATTCTATTTCATGCCAAATTTTTAGGAGGAACTCTCTCAATTTTTAACATTGATATGGTGCCTACTTTTTTGGAGAAAATTTTGGCGGCAACTAACCAAAATTTGCAGGTTTTGTAGATGCTGTAAAAATATGATCTCCACGATAATCTTTGGTACCAAGCTCAATTCATGAGAAAAGGAAATGCCCAGCTGCAATAAATTCTCGAACAAAAAGCTTCTCAATAAGAGTTCAATATTTATCAAAACATTTACATGAAATTACCTCAAATCGTTAATAACTTGTATTTGACTCCGAATAATCAAATCCTCATTTCCACTCGACACGACTCATGTGGTTTGGGTAGATTGAAAAAACTGGTTTTTTGGTTTTGTCCTTATTCAAAAAAAAATTGCATTTGTTAGTTTTCGATCGATTTTTTGTGGTTTCTTGGCTTGTCTCGACGAGAGGAATCTAAAAAGTATAAAATTATTAGCCAAACTTAAAATTTTGTGAATAAACTAAAAACCAAAAAACCAGTTTTTTCAATTTACCCAAACCAGCAGCGTGCTTGGACGAAAAGTATTTCTCATAAACCTTAAGGTAACCCTAAGGGGTAGCTCAAGTGATAAAAGAGATGAGCTTTAAACTCAGACATCCTAAATTTAAAACTTGGCAATCTCTGGGGGTCGGACCGTAAAAATTTATCTTGTGAATTTCTAGTCTCAAAGTGAATGGCCTGCCTTTGATTTAATCGGGGACGACGGGGAGGAGATTTTGTCAAGATACGCACAAGACAGCACGGACACAGTACCATAATGATAAAAACAGAAACCAAGAAACGGGCCGAGATAGTTGTCCGATTCCCATACTACCAAAAAAAAGTGCTACAACCAAAAGGCATATTTCTACGAAAGGGTATCACAAACTTGGGTCTTCCCCTCTGTAAAATTATTGGTCATGTTCGGTTTAGAGTTTTGTTTTAGTTTTAATTTTGTTAACATTATCATTTTCCTCATTTCTCTCTCTATCTCTCTCCACTAATTACACCGGCTTACATCATCAAAACTAAACTAAACTACAAATCAAATACAGCCATTGCATTTTTTGTTGGAGGCAAGAGCTTAGATAAATTTGCACTCCAAAAGATAAGATTACATGCATGTTTATAGGAATATACTCCTAAAATGTAACTCATCACTCCTACTTATCATGCATTACACCTATGATCTCCACTTACAAATGTTAAAAATCGAAGTCTACGTTCAATCCTCAACGCCTCTACAGATCTTAGAAACTAGAGTCACATAAATTACACAACAAATGAAAACAGTACGTAATAAACAAAAAAGAAATAACACATAGATAAACATGGAAAATCTTAACACGGGGAAAATAACCAACGGGAGTCACACACTAATTCACTATAATCGAGGAGAATCAATGGAGTACAAGTCTTCTCTATGTCGTGGGGGCCCTGACCCCCACACCCTGGAATCAAGACTGGCCCTAATGTTTGGGTTGCCCAAACCTGACCCCAAACTTGGTTGCCCACATACTATTAAGTCATAAAATATAGAAAGACATATGAGTAAATTAAAAACGACGTGGCATTGTGTTTTTTAACTTGATTTAAATATAAAAAAAACCAAAACCAAAATGTAACCTTGGTTCTATTGCTTTATGATTACCACGATCCGATTCAAAGAAATCTCATTGCATTTCGTGAAGCAAATTCTTCAATTAAGTTATCAGACTTTAACTTATCCATGTACTCATTTTCACTTGAGATCATAGCCAAGTAATCCTCTTAATCTCTTGCGTGACATTATAGTCTAAAGGTAAGTTTCTATCTACTTCAACTAAGATAAACTCCTCCCACCGAAGCATCTGTAACCGGTACATTCAACTAAATTCGGTAAGCAACCAGATAGCATTTGGAAAACACCGTCTTCCCTATAAGTCCTTATAATCACACAATTGAGAAACACATCTCAATAAAATTTGAACTAGAAACTTAATGAAACTAACTCTCGAAAAATTTAAAGGAGTTCAAATCCTTTTAGCAAAAACGTCTACTAAGGTTAAAATTAAGCAAGTAATATTTATCATACAAACATTTTAACGTCTATAAATTGTAATCAAAAGGAATATGAAAGTAAAATAGTTAATTTGAGAAAAAAACAAAATACAAATTGTTACAACAAAATTTAATTTTCCAAATAAACCCTTTTATTTTTTTATTAATCGTAGAAATTGCATGAAAAAATAAAACAAAAAGAAGTAATAGTAGGAGGCTTAAGCAAATTTACAAAATGATGTTTCATGGAGAGACAAAGATGGGGGGACCCTGTAGTGAAGGAGAAAGATTAAAAAAGGGGGATGATCTAGGCTCCCTTGGAGCAGATTAAAAAGAAGCAAAAATGGGGCTTTCCAAGCATTGTGACTCGAACTTGCAGAAGTCGTGTAGAGAGACATGACCTTTCCACTGGGCCATAGTTCCTTACAACATACTTAATATATCTATAACGTACTTTATACTTAATTTTTTTTTTTTTTTGGGGTTGCCCCATGGTGAGGGGTTGCCCAAGCCGAGTGCTTGTTGGGCTCACCCCAGGGCCAGCCCTGCCCGGAATGGACTATCGCTAAAGTTTGTATGCATCCCCAACAACAAAAGTATTAGACTTTTCACTAGCTTAATTTAACTCTCATTTCTGCATTAGCACAAAAGTAACTCACCACTAACTTATAAATCCCCCAACAAATACGAAAAGACAAAAGCAAGTAATATAACTCTCAAAATACTACATACATCAAGTTTATTATTTCGTAAACAACTTTTTTCCTACTTGAATATATATATGTACCAAAGTTGGTGTTTCAAACTCTTAAAACAGAGGGAATTTATCTTAGCAGGCCAAAAAACTCTCTCTCTCTCTCTCTCTCTCTCTCTCTCTCTCTCTCTCTCTCTCTCTCTCTCTCCACAAAATGGAAGCCAGGCTTGTTATGCATAACAATAGCCCTTTCCCAACACAGGCTCGCCGGACAGACATGCGCCAGGGAAAGCAGTGTATGTCCATTGTCTCAGTGCTGACCCGGCCTGTGGATGATCAAGTAGGAAAATTATCGAGCTTGAAGACTGTTTACAAGGATAACTTGTTTGATCGCATCGCCATTAACTACATGTCCCAAATCGTTCAAGAATCAACGGGTTCACTTCCTTTTCCTAGATCAACCTCCCAGTACTGGTTGCTGTTTCAGAATCAGTTTCTCAGGATGTCTTCTAAGAAACTAGACAACCAAAAGATGTCTTTGAATTCTAGAAACCATTTTGCAACAAAATAAATGGACTGTACAATTCACATGTATGTGTTTTCAAACTCATTTTTTTTTTTCTTTCTGAAAAGCCGAATCTGAAACACCTACCAAATGTGGGCTACATATCAATCAAACTCGTACCAAAAAGAAAAACATATCAATCAAACCAAAGATTTTTATGAGTCTCAGGGATTATCACTAGGCTCGAGACTTATATTTGCGAGCTGCAACTTCTCTTTCCTCTATTCCCTTTTTACCGCTTGTTATAAATGTATTAACTGAATATGGTGTGAATACATGATAAATGCTCTTTTTTTCCTTTTTTTTCTTTTAAACATCTGATACATGCAAAATCAATAATGCAGGGTTGACAAACAATAAGAGTGGCTATGATAGCTTCGTGGAGGCAACTACTGGGGTATGGTGCAACTTCGATCCCCTTCAACAACATGAGATAGTCACAAAAACTCTTCATAAAGCCATTCCTAGGCCTATTCTTGGCATGGCAAGTTCTTTGTTTTCATCGCATCATCTTCTTATTCTCAAATACGTAGATTTAACGTATAAGTATATTGTACAAGTAATAATGTCATGACCATTGCAGATTAGGACATTGCTACCAAATTCTAAATTTGTCAGGGAACTTTTTGCTGCTTTCACTACTGTATTTTTCGCTTGGTTAGTTGGACCAAATGAGGTAAAGTTGTACTCTAATTTCAGTTAATTTTGTTTCGAAACTCTGGCATTCAAATTATCCATTCAATTTCACAAGGAATTTTGGAAATGAAAAACGCCTCACCTCGTGTAGTGGCCTTCGTAGATTGCACAGGCACGCATTGGAGAGGGTGAAAAATCGCCAACACGACCTGTATACATCACAGTACCAAAGCTATTACCCATTTCGAAAAATGAATTCTTAATGCAGAATAGTTCTGATGGATCAATACACAAACATGAAACTATCGGAAAAGAGACTAATCTTGGGTATAGAGGAGCTCTGAGAAACAATGATCACTTGAGAACACACCATTTGCATTCTTATTTACTTTATTATATATGTGTAAATAAGATTTGTATATCAACACCTTTCTGTTGTTTTCTGACAATTAGGTGAGGGAGTCGGAGCTCAACGGTCGAATAGAAAGGAATGTAGTCCACATTAAAAAGTGCAGGTACTTTTTTACATTCTTCCCTTTAATCCCTTCTAATTTGAAGAGATACAAATGACCTAACCCAACTATAGACAAACTTAAGAAATGCATAAATTCGGAGAACAATCTGCTCCAATGATTGTGCACTGGTCCGGGACCTTTCTTTCTCAATGCTATCATCACAATCACTAGCATCAAGTGTTAGGCCCACCACCAAATACAGGGAAATTCCTTCCTATCTGAGGCCTAGCTGTTAAATTACCCATAAAATAAGCCTAATTTTGATGTTAGGCCTCAGAAAAACCATGGGTTGCTCAAGCATCGTCTGTGTAAACCTTTTTCATTGCTTCTTAAAATCATACAGGTTTCTGGAGGAGTCCAACTGTGTAGGAATGTGCATCAACCTCTGTAAGACGCCCTCTCAAAAGTTCATGAAGGATGTCTTGGGCATGCCAATCATCATGGTCCCTAGTAAGTATGTTCTGGTTATATCAGATCATCCATTTCATGACCTAAAGTTCGTTATCCTTTCGATTTGTGTATCAACACAAGTAATTCAGAAGGTCAAAGATTTTTAAGTCTGAAAGAGGCCCACAATGTGTTGTCCTTCATTAACCGTAACTGGACATTTCCTATTTTTATCGCGGCCAAATATATCAAACATCAGTAAATATAGAATTACAGCAGTAAGAGTAACAGTACCTGCACAAAAACTTGGAAGTTCTTTGCTCATCATGATAGTGGAGGGTCCGAAGCATGAGCCACTAAGGGTGCAGCACTACAAGTAGATCCATCTAAACTCAAGTGACAATCATAGCATATGCAGTAGGTTCCCTGGAAATCAGTGGGCAAGAAATTTCAGATTAGTGTTGCCTATTCAACCATGTAGCTCAGTAATATGAACCAAAACAACCCAAGTCAGTCATCAGACGCCCTGTTTCCTCTTCACAGTCAAACAACTCAGTGTCACAGGCAAACTATTAAGACGAAACGAGCACTTAAAATTGCATTCTATGGCCCTGAGGCTATGTATGAGCAAGATAAAGTGAATTAATTCACAAATGGATTTACATTACTTCAACACCACCTTTTCTCTTGCAGATTATGATGATATGAGCTGTGAGATGGTATTTGGTCAGGAACCTCCTGAAACTGCTGAAGATCCAGCATTCAAGCAACCGTGCTACAAACTATGTAAAATATCTCGAAGACCTCTTCACTTTCTTAATTCCATTTCCATAAAAAGCCTCTTAAAAAATTTTCACTGCCTCACATAGGTTGAGACTTCAAACTGCATAAAAAATGTGCTCACTCTTCTTTATGTAACTCATGCAGGCAAAGTAAACAAAAGGCACAGATCAAGTTGTCTCAGCTAATCCAAAAAACAGAAGAAGAAGAAGAAGAAGAAGAAGAAGAAGAAGAAGAAGAAGAAGATAATATATGTGTGTGCATGTTTGGAAAAAAAAAACATAAAAGGTATTTGCAAGAAACTTTCAGTCAGTTGTCGGATATATCCTTCTCAGTTACTGAAAAATCGGTTTGTTGGTTTATTTTGATCATTACACTGCATCATATTATTGTTCAGTTTAGAAATTTCTGCTATTCTTCAGGCATAGGAAATTGATGGGTTTCACAAACTCCATGATGATCTATTAGGTATAAAAATAATCATACATTAACGCATCCAGGTCTTAAGAAAAAAAATGTGCTTCAATAAGAAATGGTAAATAAGTCCTCAGGAGCAAATTAGAATGGATAAATAGGAAGTTTCATTGCAATCTCTATATTAAGCTTGGACTTGGTTAACACCTATTCTCCAGGTATACCAGAATTGCTAACATAATGAACTTCGAAAAGTGCTTTGACTGAATATTCAGTGTTGGGGATAAGGTGGACCTAGAGTGCCTCCCATTTTTGTGACCAAGCTTAAGCTGTCCTTTCCATCCCATTGAGAGAGTGATGATAGTTAACCCACTTTGTTTGACCAATGGGATATTTGCTACTATATCATCAACTGTCTTCATAAGAGTGCTCAAGTATTTGGGCGTCCTTAATGTGAGACAAGAGTAAGCGGAGGGACACGGTATGATGGCAGAATTCAGAAATTATACATTTCTAAGAAAAGTGTATTACTTTTGATAGTACATAACAGGATCTAGAAATTGTAAGCTCAGCGAGCATAACAATTAACAGACATACTTAAAGAAAGCCCATAATTTGATAATTAGTTCATACGCGCACACCAACTTGTATAAACTACAGCAGCACTACATAAACTAGAATACTACAGTAGCTATAAAATTTCATGCATATGGCAAAGAACCTAACTTCATGCATTGCAATAGCTATAATATTTTTGGCTTTTTATTTGAAGTTGAGAGATTTCTACCATCTCGGTGAAATTTCATAGGGTAAAATATGTACTTGCCCCTTAAACTATTCGATTTTTTTTTACTTAGTCCTTGAACTACCAATTAAACACACTTCCCCCTTAAACTATTAAACCGTTAGCTACTCCACCCAATTATTCACTCCCATCTATCACATGGACGGAAAAAATGAGGGTTCACCTTAGAATTTTCTTGGCACCAAAAAAGGATGGATCAGACCTGAACCCTAAAAAAGGGCCAGCTAAATAATAAACCCTAAGAGGCCACCATCTCTGTATACAACCGTCCCCCATCTCTCTCTCTCTCTCTCTCTCTCTCTCTCTCTCTCTCTCTCTCTCTCCTCTCTGGTAATAAGCCCACCATTATCAATCAGAAAACAGAGAGAGACAGGGTTGGTGATGCTAAGACGCAATTGCATAGATCTTGAGAGAGAGAGACAGCTATGAGGCCCCAATTAGAAGGGGAGATCCACGCACAAAAGAAGGTTCAATTGGTGATGCTGCTGCTTATGCAACGCTTTTTTTTTTTTTTTTACTTTCACCTCATAATGAAAAGAAAAGGCTTGTTTACTTCAGTAAGATACTAAGACGCAATGGTACATCACCAACACATTCCTTTTTTCAGTGTGGCTCCCAAGTGTTTTTCTCTTGACCAAAGGAGTGAAAGAAAGGAAAGAATTGAAACTGTTAAAAAAAGGACTTCAGGAATGCTACTCCAGATTTGCAGCATGGTTTTAACACACACAGAGAGAGAGAGAGACCTCACCAGGGGAACTATGGTTGAGAAGGAGAGTGACAGAGAGGGATGATGATAATGGTGGCCTTAAGCTCTTAAGTCTTAGGGTGAACCCTCTCATTTTTTCCGTCTATTTTTTCGTCCATGTGATGGATGTGAAGAATTGGGTGGAGTAGCTAACAGTTTAATAATTTAAGGGGGAAGTGTGTTCAATTGGTAGTTTAAGGGGCAAGTACATGTTTTACCCAAATTTCATACAATTATATTAGTGTAATCTGTGGTGCAGATTATGAAAACCACACAAACATGGTTGCAAGTTTTCCTAGTACCATTGAAAACAGAGAAAACACGGGTACTTTTCATATGTTAGAGTGTTCAACCTAGTAAAAACATCAGAAGAGCTAGCAACGGAGTTAAAATTGTTGTGACCAGCCACGGAGTAAGAGAAAAACAAACCAACAAGCGACAATCAAGGACACAAGATTTACGTGGTTTCCTCCAAGCACGAAGCTCTAGAGGTACGTCCATGGGCGAAGAGCAAGAGAGGATTCACTATGAACGGGAGAGAATACAAAGAGCCGGCTATACCCGTAACTCTAATTGAAACACTAAAAGATATCTAGGGACAAATTCTCAAGAACACGAAAGAGACAAGCAAAACCCTAATATCCAATCCCAAGAATTAAAGACTATCAATGGAACGACCAAAAAACCCTAGCACACTATGGGGAGCCGGGGCTCCCTCAAAGGGATTCACTCAAGAAGTCTAAAGCTATCGGAGGCCATAAGGCTCCTATTTATAAGAAAGTACAAAAAATTAGGCTAAAACCCTCAAAAACGTGGAGACACAAAAGTCGATTGAAACAGAAGTCGATTGAAACATGTAATCCGTACAGAAGTCGATTGAAACTGCCTGGGTTGGATTTTCAGAACAACGCCGAAAAAACTCAAAATTGTCAAATCCGCCCGGGCGGCCCTAAATCCCGCCCGGGCGATTTTTCCAGAAACTTCCTCGCGGTTCGAAACGAAAAACTGCTCGCGACAAATATTACACCTTCCAACGTCTAAAATTCAAGGCATAATTCCAACAAAAACAATAAGATTATCTAAAAATTTGCTTCACTCTTCTCATCCTGGAGCAGCCAAAATACCACTCGGAGATTACAGAACCAAGGCCATTTTTGGGTAAATTTGGGTGCTTCCATGATACTTCTTTTCAACCATTCAACAAAAGCGACAGAATAAGAATCTGTTTCACAAAAGTGACCTATTCTCAAATCTAACTTATTTTTTTTTATTAGATTTCTTGGAGGGTTCCAACCACCAATTGGCAATAGGTATTCTCTCTCACGTGCAGCCCGGATGCACGTGGAGCTACGAATTGAGGACACGAGGTGATTTGACTTGGGCAACAGAGACTCGACCACGTGAGGTGAGGTCACCCAAGACCTAGCTCTGATACCATGTTAGATTTCTTGGAGGGTTCCAACCTAAAACCAATTGGCAATAGGTGGAGGAGCGTCTAGAATATATTAACCAAGCTTGGATGGCTTAGATAGGCAATGTGGGATAAAGTCTAACAACTTTTTTATTGCGCTTTACGAGTCACGTTATTCTCTAACAATACTAAGACCAACTTAAACCAGTTCCACTAAGCGTTCATTAACAAGTTTTCTGTGACAACCACTGGCGGATCCAGGGGGTGCAAGGGGGTGTTTGGCCCTCCACTCCCTCCCAATTTACTTTCTATTTGTAGTACACCTTTGGATTTTTTTTGGAAAATTAATGTAGAGTGTTCCTGCCAACTAAGCCGAATTAGTAATCCTGCATCCGGCATGGGTGACAACAACAAAATTTACAAAAATCATAATTCAAGCTGCATTACGATCAATCGCCAAGTTATACTAGAATCATTCGTTATTCTGATTAAAGATTTGCTAAATCCAATTCAAAGTTACATAACGTTTATCGAATCTCTACCTCAATCTCGTAACGGATTGACAATAGCTGAAGCGCAATCCTTTCCCTCGCCGAGAGAGAGAGAGCATGTCACTCCCAACTCCAAATTCCAAAATGGAATCGATCCTATCCGCCCGGTCCTACGTTTAGAAACAGTGAATGGGCTGAAAAACTCTTTCAGTGAATGGGCCCAAACGTTAGTTTACTTCTGATTTTCATGTTGGGATAGGCCCACCTATAGGCCCATTCATTAGTAGTAAAATTATCATAGACCCATAAAGGAGCTGATACCAAGACGGCGAGACCCATACATCTTAGACTTCTTAGAGCATCCTTATCTGGAGCACCAAAATTTCACCAAGTTTAACTTCAAATACACCTTTTATAAATTAGCAAGTCACTTTATCAAAAACTCACAAAATCAGACTTTCTATTTTAACTTTACTATATTAAACTATTCCCCTCAAATCTTTAAAAAAAAAAAAAAATTCTCCCTAAAGCTAAATCTCCCCGCCTAGGGAGATGTTTTCGGTCAGGAAAAAAGAAATGGACCCCCACAGCCAATTAACATTTCTCCCCCACAGCCACACACACGTCACCACGTGTTCCTACCCCCCCCCCCCCCCCCCCCCCCCCCCCACCCCCAAATCTCTGACGCCGCAAGCAACCGGAAATAATAAAAAAACTAAGAGGTGCGTGAATAGTGCCGCACCAAATTTGGTGCGGTACTGTAGCAAAAATAATTTGATGAAGGAAAGTAGAGAGGCTGATTTTGGTGGATTTTTGGGGGTTTGGCTCTCTACTTTAACCCAAAAGTTAAAGTGGAGAGCCAAATGAGGATGCTCTTAGTGGGAGGTTTGGGGACCGGGAACCTTGATGTGCCTTGATGTTGCTCTACTCCGAGTTCGAGCTTTAAAAATACGATCCAAACCGTTATGCTTGTAGATCTTGACCCATACTGTAGTTTAATAAAAAAAAAATCAACTCAATCAGACATCAGCAATGTAATAAACAAATCCCGTTTATCTTAAGTAAATAAATAGAAAAATAAAAAAGTCCAAAATTTCACTGGCAATCTTATTTGGTTCGATTAGTAAGGTAACAATAACCGATCAACTTGGTTATAAATAGAGTGAACACTTTATTTTATGTTTTCAAGCGTGAAATGAGGCCCGAAATTAGAGCACAGCAGACGCAAGCAACAGGGCCCTCCTCTGGGTTAAAAAATGATACATGTACAACAACCAGCTCCGACAAGTCTCCAACACTCACATGGTGTGTGTGGGCTCCACATACCATGTGAGTATGTTGGAGACTTGTTGGAAACTTTTGTTGTACATGTATCATTGTTGCTCTGGGTTTGGGCCGTTAATTTTGACTTTTGCCCATGTATGAAATCAAATTTAGCTTCTTTTTTAATTATTAAGAAATTTGAATTTAGGTTGGACACTCCACCATTTTGCGTTGAAAAATCTTCATAGAACATTGTAATCTAAATCTAATGCAAGTTTTTCATAATGCAATTTCAGTTTTTATGGAAAATCGTGATATTTATCAAATAAAAAATGCAACAATGTTGTGGATAATTTTTTGATTTATTTGCACAAATTTCAAATTTTCAATGAGATTTTTAAATTGATGAAACAACTAGAAAATTATGCACGTAAGTATCAAACTGTCCCCGACAATTGTTGGAAGTCGCTAACAAGTGTAGGCACACATCAAATTGTGACCGGTAACGATTTCTTGTATAGTAAGAGATTGTGCAGACACTTGTTTGGTTGTACTACTACAAGAAAAAGCACAATTGTCGACTAAAACATTAGTCGCCAAATGTACAATTTTAGTCACTGAAATGAATTGCGGACTAAAAATTATAGTCGGCAAAAAGTAATTGCGATGACATCACCCAGAAAAGCTCAACCACGGGGGCATGACATGGCAACAACCAGACTATCCTAAGTATCTACATATTTCTTCGTATTAGATTTTTGGAATATGTTAATGCCAAGTCTTGAACCCAAGACCCCTTGCATATCCATGTACTTCGGTGAAGTTAGGGAAATAAATCTAAATGTACTATTTTATAGAGTGAACAATTAAAAAACTTTTTTAGTATATGTTTTCTATAAATCGCAATAAACAGAAAATTAAAAAAAAATTAACATCTATATACATGTAGGGGCCAGATCCGTGAACATACATTTTGACGCTCCATCTCAGTCATAGAAACCAACGGCTGAGATTAGAATACTCTATTTCCTCCCTTTCTAACCCACTCACGTAATCTCTCTTTTCTCCTCTCTGCATTCTAAAGTCAAACTCCTTTCCAGGCTTCCCTAACCCTTCCATCTCTGGTTAACCCATTTCCGGCGGGGTCCTCATTAGCGAACCCATTTCTGGCGAGCTTGATATACTCTCTCTCTCTCTCTCTCTCTCTCTCTCTCTCTCTCTCTCTCTCTCTCTCTCTCTCTGCCTTCCACTTACGAACACAGACGCCCCGGTCAAAAAAATTGGAGCTTTTTAGGGTCGCTAGAGTTGGGGAAGAATTTGGGTTTGTTTGTGTATAGGACCATGGGTATTTAGCCCGATGCCCCAATCTGCCTTTGGTTTTCAGTAACTCTACTATAGCTGATGAAAAAAAAAATTGCTATCGTAAGGAAGTGTCTGGCCATGGAAACAAAGGGGAAAAAATTGGAGCTTTTTTCCCTCTCTTTAGTAATTTATTTTTGTTCAATTCACACTTCCATAGGCTCAGTTGCCTTGACCTTTTTCAAAACTTGATTGCTGGATGGATCTGATTCTTGTTCTAGGTGGAAATGGGAGAGAGTGATGTAGATGGTGGTATTTGTGGGAGGTGATGGACGGGAAGAAGAGAGAGAACAGAGGTGAGGGTAGAGAGAGAACACGAAAGAGTTAAGAGGGGAGAGAGAGAACTTTTGTTAAATTTTAATCTCAGCCGTTGGTTTCTATGGCTGAGATGGAGTGTCGAGATGTGTGTGTAAAATGTGTGTTCACAGATCCGGCCCCATACACATGTATATATTTATATAAGTTGTTTTTTTTTTTCAAAGAATAATCAACAATTACAAAAACATTTGCTGACTATTCGCCGACTAAAATAGTCGCCAAAGCACTTAAAATTTTGATTTTATTGGCATCAGTTTTTAGAGACAAAAGTAGTTTAGTCGGCAAACGGTCAGTTTTCAATGCTAAATTATTTTTAGTTGGCAAATTTAGTCGGCAATGTTGTTTTTTCTTGTTGTTAATGGAGATAATTTATTGTTCATTAAAATGAAATTTAAATGAATCATCATCTTCATCAGTAACTGTCTCGGACAATTACTGGAGCTATTATGATTGTTGGCTGCACAACAATTTTTTATTCCGCGACTTTGTTTTTTAGAATTTCCAAAACGGTTATTGGAGAAAATCTAGTGTTGAATGTTAGTAACTGTCCTGTACAACTACTGAGTTATCTCACAAGTGTCGGCTTGATATAAATATTGTTGCCGGTAACAATAATCTCTTGCACTAGGAAAAAGTATATAAACTTTCATGGAAAGTTACTGAACATATTTTAAAAATTATCAAAAGGAATTGCAAATTAATACTTTCAAAAATCTGTCCCAGGGAATTGCCAGTAATCCCTCACAAGTATCGGCACAAATTAAATTTTTACCGGTAACAATCTCTTCCACAATTAGAAAATTGTTTGGCTATCCTGGACAATTACCGAAGATAATCGATTGCTTATTAATTAAAATGAAATGCAAATGAATCATTTTCAGTAACTATATATCCTGAACAATTACTGGAGCTCTTTCAAATGTTAGCTCCACATCAAACTGTTATAGGTAACAATCTCTTACACTAAGAAATAATCCCTCTGTCCCAAATTGCTCGTCCCTTTTGGAGAAGCCAACTTTTTAAGAAGACAAAATTCTTATGTTAAGAGTTTCAAAATTATCCTTCAAAACTGTGAAGTTTATTAGTGGTTTTAAATTGTTTATATCTTTCACTATGAATCTTAAAAAATATGCAATATGGATCTCGTTTGATAGATCTCAATTAATTGTTTTATACAAAGTTTTAAAAATCATGAAAAACATTATATACTAAAAGATATAAACGATTTAAAAATTACACAAATTTCAAAAACTGCGAAATAAATTAGGAGGGAAAGAGTATTTTTAAGGGTAAAACCGGAAGTTTGAGTACATATTTTGATAGTTGTTTTTAGAAACAGGACCAACATTTTGGGACATACCAAAATAGAAAGAAGGACCAGCGATTTGGGACGGAGGGAACAATCTTTTGCACTAAGATAAATTTGTTAGACTTTCCTAAAAGTTACTCCTACTAAAGAAACAGGACCAACAATCTTTTGCACTAAGATGAATTTTTCAAGCTACTGTCTTGGGCAATTGCTGGAGCTCTCCATTACTGTTGACTCCACATCAAATTGTTACCGGTAATAATCTCACATTGTGAAAAAATCATAGACTTTCGTGGATGAAATCTAGTGTTTATCAAATGGAAATAAAAATAAATGTTTTCCTGCAATGTCCCGTAAAATTATTGGAGCTCTCTGTCATAAGTGTTAGCTCCACATCATATTAATTGTTACCGCTAACAATCTCTTGCATTGTGAGAAAATTATAGAGACTGTCTGGAATTATTGCTGGAGGGAATTTAGTGTTTATCAAATATGAATAAACATGAATCCTTCAAAGTATCAAATGTAAAAAAAAAAAAAAAAAAAATCACGAATATTTTAAAATAACTGAGCGATTATTACCAGAGAGAATATATTTCTTTGGAAGAATTGAAAATGAATGCTTTTAAGTAATTATTTCTGACCGTTGATGGAACTTTCTCACCATTGCCGAATACAAATTGTTACCTGTAATTAACAGTCTTTCTCGTACTGTGATAAAATCGTTAAGAGTTTTTCTAGCGATTTACTTGAGAGATACTGCACTGAATGAAAAAACGATAACTTAAATGTAAGTGATGTAGGGGTGCCCATGAGCAGGTCAACCGGTCCGTTCAAATTGACCAAACCGAATGGTTCGTGAACAGATATGCCCAACCCAACTTACCCAAGGTATGTTACGGATAGATGCGGATCTTAATATTCTAGTTTTTGCGGATTCGGTTCGAGTTCGATCCATCCAATAGCCCTTCTCCACCCGATCGGCCCAATTCGCAACTGAACCGACCCAACCTTACCTTACTCAGAATGCGTGCAGATGGAGAATACGACAATCTGCAACGAGCATATCGGTTTGCGAACTGACTCAATCCGCCCAAACCAATCTGTGGACAGGCCTAGAGACATGTTGAATGAGCTAGTAGCATCTATTTAATACAATTAGGAACCCCACATGTACATGAGTCTACTGCATAATCCAAAATTTGACAAAAAGAGATCACAAAAGGCAAAAACACAAAAGACCCAAGTGATGCAATACTTGATGATTGAGAAGAAAAAGCTATGGAGATTTTTCAATCATTCTAGCTTTACACCCATGACTATTGGAACTGTGTGGCCGGGCAAGACAATGGGATAATTGAAGAAGAGATAAGGCACAAAGTTTATATATTCTAATGAAGTGGTGATAAATTATTTTAATTTAATAAAGTGATTGATATTTTTTGGGCCACCCCAGAGATTTTGTTTTTGTTTATTTGATCATAGAAAATAAGCTAGCCACCCCGTAGATTATGCCCCCTAATTACCCAATATTAAAGTTTGACCCTTGAATTAGTTTACTATATTCAGAACTTTTTATACATATAATTATCAATTCTTTTTTTCTCGGGTTTTCACTTTAGGTGGTGTTCCACTAAGGCATTTTTTTAGAGTAAACTGACTTTTTACGGTTTTTTATATGATGTTTGGTTTGAAAATAATCTGTCTTGATTTTTAGAAAAAAAGAAATTTTTTGTTAGTAGAACACCCCTTAATCACTTGAAAGCAACAAATTATCTCCCATGCTTCCTCAATCATGCCAATGTGTCTATGGAGCAATTACCAAATGACAAATACATATGTTACTGAACCAAGAAAATCACAAATTGTTTTCAATTTACCGTCCGATCTTGAACTTCACTTCGTGGCGACGCACGAACGATTGCGGTTGCTTCTCGGTTGTCTACATCAATTAATTGTCCTTTTTGTTTACTGAAACTTGAGATATAATGAGAATCTGCAGCTGCTGATTATTCACATGATTCGGGACAGATGATGGACTCTCCATACAAAGAGTCCAATTTTTCAGTTGGTTGGATATATGACGTCCTAGTTTTTTTTTGTTTTTTTTGGAGTAAACTAAATGCAGTACTCCCTCTGTCCGGATTTGTTAGTCTCTTTTACGAGTTCGTGTCACTTTTATGTAATTTTAAGAATATTATCTTATAGAACTAATCGAGATCTATCAAACAAGATCCATACTAATGGATTGGCCTCCCCGTAATGGATTGTGCCGAGAGGGTACCACGTGGTACCCTCCCCGTACCTTCTCCTATGCTGGTGTTCTAGGACGTCAGTTAATGGATTGGCTTCTTTGACAGTCAAATCACCAAAAGATCTGCGCAAGGAGAAATATGGTCAACGGTGATCATTCAAAGCCATCAGAGAGGACCCATGACTTTCAGCGCCAGAAGCATTTACTACTCCGAAATCAGGTGATCCAGGGCTTTTCAAATCAACAATGCTATGAGTATACCATACATGAGTATCCTATAGGACGCTGCTAGCCGTACCGATTGAATTATATAAAAAATGTACAAAGCACCCTCGAGGACCCATTTTTGGGTCTCACACGAGTGATTCGAACCGTTCATTGTTCTTAAAACATTTTTCCGAGGGAGGTGTTGTGCACATCCGTGTTGTGCACTGTGTTGTGCACCCCTCAGCCGTTGGATCGAGTTTTGGACGGTTCGGATGTGTTTTGATTTTTTACCGGTAAAAAAAATCAAAATTAAAACAAATTGCCGAACGCATCCAAGCCATCCAAAACTCGATCCAACGGCCGAGGGGTGCACAACACCTCCCCCGAGTCCCAAAGGAAGACATGTCATCCACGTTGTGATTAGGGATTTACAAGAAATTATTTCTTTGCTACTGGACCCCAAGAATCAAACCATTATTAGTTGTGAGGGAGCAAACCGCCAACCAAATAGACTTAGGCTAGCTCCATTCTCCTAAACTTTTTTTTTGTGCGTCTTTTTTGGTTTTCGTATTCTGTTCATCTTTTCTCCATTTTTATTAGATTCACGGTATTTTTCATCATTAGCCTTAGCGAGAAAAATCTAAAAATAAAAATAATGACCAAAAGCAAAAAGAAGTTACGGAAAAAATGTTAAACAAGGGTCTTTTTTTTAAAATGTCTTATATGAACTTTTTCAACTTCAGCGTACATTTTTATATTTTTCTCATTTCTTTCGTCAATACAAAGTATTGATAATTAAAAAAAATGAACATGACACAGCGGAATTCACGAGAGGATAGTTAGCGTACTATTACAAACGAGATAGGTTCTCGAATCCACAAGATGTTCTTGAATCTACAAGAAAAGAGAGAGAAAATTCTCAAAATTGTATTGATTGATAAAAAAGAATAATGTCATAGGCTTACACCCTTATTTATACTAATAGGAGTCCTATCAATAAGGAAATTACCTAGAGTGGAGACCAAGTAAATTATTATTTGGAAACCATGACTATAAGAAAATGGAAATAAAATCAAATCTTACCAAAACTAAATAAAATGGAAACCATGACATACTTGGATTATTTGCCAATAATCCAAGTATTTAGGCTTTATTCAAAAAATTTAAGTTTTGACCATAATTTTATACTTGTTATATTCGTCTCGCCGAGAAGAATCCAGATTCCAGAAACCACAAAATCTTGACGTGAAACTAACAAATGCTAAAAAAAAAAAACTGAATAAAGACGAAATGAAAAAAACCAAAAACCACTTTTTAGCCAAATTAGCCCTTAGTGGAGTACTTAATTAGCGGGAAAAAGGGTTAATTAAAGCTTCAAACCCCACACATGCACTCCTACGGACTTGGGGGACTATGCTGTCGGTGAGGAACAGGCCCTGCCAAACTCTAATTCGAGCCGTTTATCTTGGCGATCAATTGTTTAGATATGTTTTGTTAACTATTATAGCTAAGAGTTCATCTGCGAATCTAAACCATTAATTACAGAAATGAACGACTCATAAAAGTTGACAAGGACTGCCACCTTAAAAGACAGCAGAGCCCCGGTCCCCCCTTACGAGCTTTCAATCCCACTTTTTTACAACATTATAATTAGCAATTGGCCAGTTAGATTTGCCTGATTTTTCGGGGTATACCCCCTCCAGACAAAAAAACCCAGATTTCCTAGATTTCCAAAACCTAAAAAGTGGCCAAAAATAAAAAGGTATTACCAAAATCCAAGTGGGGAACAAACTTCAGAAAACTAATTTCCTACAAGACCCTGAGACTACGTTATTCAAATCGAAAACCCCCAGATCACGGATCGTTTCCCCAACCAAATCCGTGAAAATAAGCCGTTCGATGTCCATAAATAATGATTCCATAAATAATAAGGGTGTATATCTTGCCCTACATCAGAACAAAAAAATTATTAAAAATACAAAATATTGAAGAAAAAAGTTACAAGACAAAAAGTTAAAATTTCAGAGCATCCAAGGACTTTCCAAAATCACACTCATTATACTTCAATATTTACAATAAAGTCCCAACAAACATGCCAAAGTCCCTATCACTTCTGCTAAACATTAGTGGAGTACTTAATTAGCGGGAAAAAGGGTTAATTAAAGCTTCAAAACCCACACATGCACTCCTACGGACTTGGGGGCCTATGTTGTCGGTGAGGAACAGGCCCTGCCAAACTCTAATTCGAGCCGTTTGTCTCGACAATCAATGGTTTAGATATGGAGTATTTTGTTAACTATTATAGCTAAGAGTTCATCTGTGAATCTAAACCATTGATTACAGAAATGAACGACTCAAAAAAGTTGACAAGGGCTGCCACCGTAAAAGACAGCAGAGCCCCGGGTCCCCCCTATGAGCTTTTTCAATCCCACTTTTTTACAACATTATAATTAGCAATTGGCCAGTTAGATTTGCCTGATTTTTCGGGGTATACCCCCTCCAGACAAAAAAAACCCAGATTTCCTAGATTTCCAAAACCTAAAAAGTGGCCAAAAATAAAAAGGTATTACCAAAATCCAAGTGGGGAACAAACTTCAGAAAACTAATTTCCTAGAAGCCCCTGAGATTACGTTATTCGAATCGAAAACCCCCAGATCACGGATCGTTTCGCCAACCAGATCCTTGAAAATAAGCCGTTCGATGTCCAACGCCACTTCCGACATCTCCACCGGCGAATCTTCCCACCCGCTGATTACCTCGCTGGCCAAATCCTTCCGCAACACAGCGCAAATTACATCGAATAAGTCCTCCGCAGTGGCGTCTCTTTGTCGAATTCTCTGATATTCAATCCAAATTTGGTGCAGTGACGGTTTTTCCGAGGCGGAATGCGATGACGATATGACTTTCCACGGCGGTAATTGCTTTTTCGCGTCGAGAATTTCGGCGACGGTGTCGAATATAAGCTTTCTTTGGAGCGTGGAGTGTTTTGAAGTATCGTTGCCGATGAGATACTGTTGCTTCTCTAGCAATACGAATAAATCGGTGTCATCGGGGAGGTAATTGGAGGCGCGAAGGATCTCCGAGATGTAGATGAAATCGCAGTCGTCTGATTTATCTTCGCGTTTCGATTGGATTGGCGATACGGCGGTGCTCCAGATCTCTTCTTCAAACTCTCCTAGTTGCTCTGTATTGGAAATAAACAAAACACGATAAGAAATTCGTCCGTTATTTTCATCATTTAGTTAAAATGCGCGCAATTGACCCAAAAATGCTGTAAAAAAAAATTATATAATTTGACCACATTTTAAGTTTAGCATTATTAGAAAACAAAGTTACCTATACATCAACAAACTACAAAAAGAAGGTGTTGGATCATTAAAATTGGGAACATACAAGTTCCACTGATAATAGAAGGGTTAAGCTCGCCTTCATACTATAATCCATCATGCTCCACTGATAGGTATAAAATCGACCACCGACCAAGCTTACTCAGCCCGGGTAATTTCGTGCTCAGACTTGGCTGGCCTACTCAACCTCCTCATTCCAAATACACCGTATAACTAGATTCATGTAGTCTAAAATAAGCTAGGACTTCCCAACACTACCTCAATTTCGACGAAGATAACTATAAAAGATTCAATCCCTCCGGAGTTCCTAATCTTAAGCGATTACGGGGGCTCTGGCCATTGGATTATTTTTATGCTATTCTTATCAACATCCAACGATCCTGCAATCCAGTCCTAATAGAATTCTACCTCCTAAAATAACCTATATAATCCATCTCCATGCATCAGGGACACGTACGCAACTCTTGCACCTTAATCTGCTTGAGTTTTACCCTACCTTCTCCACAAATATTTTGACTTGGGCATCAAAATATTTGACGATCCTTCTTCATTAATTAGTCGTCTATTTTAAACAACTCACTTATGTTTTAGTATCAAAATCCAAGCAAATTAGTTTTTTGTATTAAGTATTTCTTTTCTCATGACCTACAATATGAGCTACTCGAGTCATCAAAGTGGACCCTCAGTACGAAACAATTGATAGGACATGGAGGTGAGCTTAAATCACGATAAGCTCTCCCCAACAAAAATGTAAACGCATCTACGGAGTAGCATTTTTTTTATAATTAATTTCCCTCCACATTTTGGAATTGGGGAGTGTTTTTCACACCCACTAAATTGATATCCACACACTCTTTTTGTTTTTTAGTAAGATTTTTACTAAAAGACGAAAAAAGAAAAAGAAAAAAAGAGAGAGTATCATGTGTAAAATGTAAATCAATTCCCTTTGGAATTTTGCAGAAGATGATGAGGTTTCAGACTTTCAGTCACTTTCGAAGTTAGCACTGTATCAGTTATACCACAATCAATGAGTTTTGACTTCAGAGGCCGGTACTTTAATCGTCCAACGACCACCATCTGGGCTCGCCGCCCTCAGTCCCATGTGACAATGGCATTACCACATGTCACATTTATTCCCCAATCCTAAGATATCACGCCACTTGTCTAGATGGAAGGCCTCAAGACCTGTTTGTTTGACCGGAAATAAATGAATGAGATATGAAATTCCGTGGAATATGGGTAGGATATGAAATCCTTGGGATATTGCTCAGAATATCAATGGATGGAGAAAATTCATGTCTAGTGTTTGTGTTCAAAACGGGATATAACGATTGTAAAACTTTATTTTTTTGTTTTGTTTTAGCCATTGAAAATCCGTATCCCATCCAAATCCAACACCTCACATGGGATTTTATATCCCGTATGGAGAGAGATTTCAAATCTCATCCGAAAAAATGTTAACAAATATGGGATTTTGGATCCCACTCCATCCCACCAAACAAACAAGGCCTAAAAAACATCACGTGGTTGTACTCTAAAAATGTTACGATCACAGTAGAGAGCAGTAAATCGCATGAACTAAGATATCGCGATCACAATAGAGAGCAGTAAATCATTTTAAGTGCAATTCACACGCATGAACTAAGATATCGCGATCACAGTAGAGAGCAGTAAATCATTTTAAGTGCAATTCACACGCATAAACTAAGATATCACGCGATGCATGCTGATTAAGGCCCCCAAAAAAAAAATCACATAGTGGTACCGTAAACACGTCGAGATTTTTCAACCTAGAATGGTCCTAAGGAGTACTTCACAACGAAACAGAAATCACAGTAAAGGAGCCAAATAAATCGTTTTAAGTATGATTCATACACTTTACCTAACATATCACGCGAATGTATTACTCCTAAGTCCCAACAAAAATCACGTGGCGGTGCCCTAAAAACATCATAATTTTTCAGTCTAGAGTGGTCCAAACTCTAAAGGGTACTTCACAACGTAACAAAAAATCACAACAGAGAATCCAAAAGGACCCTGCTACGGGTACCGAAGGTTTTGTACAAAAAATGTACAAAGCGCTCTTGGTGATCCACTTTTGGATCCCACACGAGTGATCCAAACCGTTCATTATTCTTAAAACATTTTTCCGAGGGGCCGCATAAAATTGCAGCTCAATCGGACGGCTATAAGTGGTTCAACCAAAGCCCCACCGTTTCAATCAATTTGTTTTTGATTAAAACGGTGGGGCTTTGGTTGAACCACTTATAACCGTCCGATTGAGATGAAATTTTACGGGGCCCCTCGGAAAAATGTTTTAAGAATAATTAACGGTTCGAATCACTCGTGTGGGACCCAAAAGTGGGTTCCCGAACGGGTTCTGTGCATTTTCTGTGCGGGTTGCTCTGTACCCATATCTTTATCCGAATCGAAAGGACAAAAATCGTTGGCCCGACTCAAACTGGGGCCTCCTACGTTAACTGGACACGTCATCAAATCAACAAAGTCAAATGGAAAATCTAGCACCAGGAAAAAAAATCTCCGATTCCTCTTGTCAAGATAAACGAAAGGGTCGGGAACTCAACATACCTTTGAAATCGATGCTACGTTTCATGACGGGCGAAGGAGAGAACAACTCGTCCTTGAAGAACGACGAGTCGAGAACCGAGACCGGACTCGGTTGCAACTCAGTTGCGGCCACCTCCCCAATGCTATGAAGTAGCTTATCGCATCTCTTCAGTAGACTGCTCCCTCCCTTGCAATCCTCCATCTTCGATCTCTGCAACCAAATTAAATTAAATCGATTAATAATTGTTCAAAAGACTAATAATTGTATTAATTTGTCATAATTGAAGTAAATTAAAGTCAAATTAATGTACCTCTGTATCAGTTATGGAAGGTGTACCGACACTGCTTTCAGAAACAGAGGACGATTCATCCTCTGCATTAACACCGCCGATCTTTTCCTTTGGATCAATCTTGGCCGTCGTTTTCCTGTTTCTCGGTGATCGATTTGCGATCGTTTGATCCGATCCGATCCTCTTCGGGCTAAGCTTTGACGAATTAACCGGAGAAGCTCTCCTCTGCGTCTCTGCGTCCAATGCTCTTCCTCTCGTCGGAGAATTTGAAGTTCTCGAGTTAATCTCCCTGCGAGTTGGCGAACTTGAATTTCTCGCTCTCGCTTGGTCCCTGACGTTCCGGTTATTTTCCGGTCTTTCTCGTCGAGGACTCGCCCCCGGCGAGCATTCACAGCCGTAAGTGAGACTCCGACGGGCTCCGGTTCCGGTCCGAGGCGAATCGGTCGCAATTGTTCTCTTTCGAGGCGGAATCGGTGATCCAGATGGTTTCATAACGACGATTGGAGATTGATGCGATGAGAAACTCCTCTCGTTTCTGTGATTGGTTATCTGTGAATGTAGAAGTCCTTTGAGCTGAAGCGCCTCAAGGATGTGCTTCAATGCCTCGAGATCGTTCGCTTGCTCGTCGATACCTCTCGTCTTCAGCCTCTTCTCAATCTCGCCGTAGATTGACGACGCCATCTGTTTTGGATCCGGGAAGAAATCCTCCGGAGCGAAGTAGCTCTTCCTCTGTTGAGACGGTTTCCGCGGAGATCCTGTTGAGTACGGACGCAGCGGAATGCCGCGAAACGTGCTTTCGCGATTGCGCGCGCTGGTGGATCCACCGACGACGCCTCTTGGATTCGGCGGTTCAAACTTCGAATTCTTCTCTGCCACCGCATTGTTTCGTGAAATGTTGGTCGAATGTGATTGGTTCGGTTGTTGTTTAATCTGGAAATTGACATTGTCGATGAATTGGTACTGGAACGGATCCCTCGGGAGTCTCGATTCAGAAGCAGATCTCCGGAGCTCGGCGTTTACGATAGGTTCTGGACTTGACTGTGGCAACTGCTCCAGTCCCATGAGCCTCGCAACCACGCTCGGAGATCCGGTCGCTGTGAAATTTGCTCTGCTGTCGAGAGAAAATCTAGGTGCTTCTTTGCACAACTTCGATGTAGATCTTTCTCCCTCCCTCGGTTGGAAAATTGGAACAGGAAGCGGCGGTTTTGATTGCGTCTCAACTGGAGTGACGATCTCCGGTTGGGAAGCTTTTAAACTTTCTGAACTCGGCGGTGAATCAATTACCTGAAATCGCAAAATTAATGGTGGATCAGATTAGGAAGATTTCGTTAAAAAAATGGAGAAATGAGGAAGAAAGAGAGATGATGATGATCTCACCGGAGGTGGTGGTGGAGGAGGAGGGAGGCGTTTGTTGGAGTGTATTCTTTTACCGGTGAGAAAATGGTAGCGATCGAAGAGCTGAAAGAAGCCAGCCATGCAACCCATTTGCTTCTCAATGTGCTTCTCCAAATTCTGATCGTGTAATATACCCGTCGTCGGCATTGTCCGGGCTACGTCCGTTAACTTTCTGGTAAAAAAGCTCTCTTTGTCTCTCTCTATATCTCTAGCTTAACTTTACATTGGATCAAATCTAGAATTGTACACTAGTGGTATTAATCATCTCTCTCTCTCTCTCTCTCTCTGAGGACTTTTTCTTTTTTTTCCTGCAACTCCCGCTTTCTGCTCTTCCTTTTAAAGGGGAGACGAAAGTGAAAGGAGGGGCACGGAGGAATGTGTGTGAGCCTGTGACCCTCCGCTTTAATCAGAATGCCAAACAAGTCATAAAATTTCTCGAAATTGCAATTAGACCCCTTCCCCCAAGCCTTTTTTCCCCATCTCAGACATACTCGAGAAGTGACACATATACAGAAACCGATAACAGATGGCTTCTTCATAGCAGTTTTGGATCCGGGGGTGCTGTAGGGCAATCCCGCCTCCCAACTCTGTAGGGCGCCATTGAGAATCGTCAAATGTGTTTTTAACGGTTCAGATTATCTCACTAGTAAAATAAGTATTCAACGCGTAAGATAATGTATGAAATCACCGGATCGTTGAAACACATATGACGGTCCAAATAGCGCATAATGCTATAGGGCGCTCCCGCTCAATAGCACCCCCGGTCCAGCAGTTCTATGAATGTGGGACCCACAATATTGAGGACTACGAAGCCATCTGTGGTTATATGTGTGGTTGGTATATGTATATGTAACATTTTCATTTCTTTATTGTACGACAAATATAACAAGATGTTTTAACTCTATTATCATCAAAACGTATAGTAAAAAATAAAAAATTACCTATTTTATTTTGGAAATTAGTTTACTTAAGCCGAGATTCCCAAAATAGGTTAAAAGGGCCCCATTTCACAAATTGACTTATTTAGTGAAATTAATTAATGTGTTGTAAGAAAGTGACCTATCTCGTAATAAATTACACTACCTACATTCTTCCTTTTCTATTTCTCCTTGCCCCCATAGGTACATGCAAGGTACTTTGGCTAAAAGACAAATAGACTACTAATTACGGGACAAAGGGTCCCTGTTGTGCACTAGGTGGCATGGTGTCATGCACTTAGTGCATAGCAGGCCCCCCAAATCCCTAATTTCGACACGTAGGAGTTTTTTTTTTTTTTTTACACTGACTAGGTTTTCATATGAGGAGAAAGTCTCGGTTTCAATTGAAAGTTTTCAGTGGACGGTAATATGTAAGATGATACTTAGATTAATTGATCAATTGGATAGACGTTATCGAAGAAAAATGAGATACTTGGAGCGCACACCAGCACTCCCCTCCCGAGCTCTACCCCTGTAGATTTTCACTTTGAACCAATCCACATCAATTCATTTCATTCTAGTGTTGTATTCTGTTTTTCCTCCTTTTTTTTTTTGACAATCAGGGACTCAAGGATGTCAGGGACAGTTTATGCGCACCTGAACTATCCACACTAGGACTAAGAAATTTATAATAAATCACTTTCTTACGACCAAACCTCAACAATCGAACCTTAATCAATTATGTGAGAAGTAAAACCACCAACCTACCGGGCTAACCTGGGTCCTTCTCGCTTTTCACATTTAATAATAATGCTACCTAAAACAACCCCAAGGGATTGGCAAAGTGATCTTGCCTTGGGACTAGGGCTGTAAACGAGCCGAATCAAGCCGAACCCTATGAGGTTCGGGATCAGTTCGTTAAGGTATGAATTAGGATCAAGTTCGGTTCGATTCGAGCCTAGACAAGTGGGCTCGAGTTCGACTCGTGAAAAAATTTCAAAGCTCAAGCTCGGCTCGGCAGGGCTCGTTAAACTCAAACAAGCCGAATTTAGGTTGGAATTAAGCTTGGTAAGGCTCATTAGCAATTTTGAACACAAACTGAGAAGGGAAAGAGATATGCTTCAAAACAATGTTATATGTAGATCTACCACAATAATCAAGAAATCAAACAAAAATAAACAAATCTACCACTGTAATAATCCGAAATTTTTAATAAAACTTAGGATTATTTAATTTCGTTTTAATTACTTTAATTTCGTTATTTAATTTCTAATTGCACTTAGGGCCCTTAATTTGCAATTACTACGGTTTATACCCTAATACTTCCAAATTGCTACAAATTCGACCCGAAGGCACGTTTACTTTTTAATCGCAAGCATTACATTTTTATAAATTCATTTCATACGTAATTATACACGTTCATATACATACACAAGCAATACTAGTACACATACACACATATGTGTATACATATACTTTATACATCATCCTACACTACCCAACCACCACCAACCATCACCAATACCACACTCTTCCTCCTCCCATCAGCCAAAATCAGTCAATATGACCTCCCCTTTACTGCTATACACTCCACCACCCTCCCCCATCACTTCCTAACCCACTATGGTACTTCTTTCACCAATCCTACACTCCAAACTCCACCCAAAACCCATTTTATACTCCCTCAAACCCCAAATTTCGTCCAAAAACTCTACTGCCCTCTCCTTCACTCTCTTCCTCCTCTAAACTCTCCTAAGAACTCCCAAATCAAGAACACAAAGCCCCATTACCATCCTTCAAGTTCTAGAGTGAGAAAGTCAAGAAAATTGGGTTTTTACTTCAAAACATCAACTACAAGCTCCCACCTCTCATCTTCCACTTCAAGATCATCCAACACACTCCAAGGTACCCATTTCACCACCAAAGCCACCTAAGGCCAGCCAAAGAGCTCCCTCCATCGATTTTTCGCAAAAATTCATTTTTCGCCAAATCTTCGCAAAACAAGGTAGAAACTCGTACCCAACCTATATAAATTATGTTTTGGCTCCTGTAGTTTGAATTTATTACGTTTAGACCCCTGATTTTCGATTACTTGAATTTCGTGAACTTGTGAATTGAGACATTCGGTTGTGACCCTTGTGATATCGTTGTCGCTTTGCTTCTACTGTTAAGTGCACTTTCCATAAACGTGTTGAATGTTAGAATGGACAACTAGGTTCTCGGGTTGGGTGATCGTACGCGGATATCACATAGACGACGAGATTAATGGAAAAGTGAATTGAAATTGATTGATGGGGAGTTACCTCGAGATTGTTGTTGAATGGCAGTTCCGCCAAGTGATTGTTTCGGAGGATTGTTTGGCAGTCTGCTATAATTTCGAAACCCTAGGATGTGACACTTTGTGATTTGCTTCATTTGAATTCTGAGGCGTTATAATGGTGGAAGTATTATAGACCAGTTTCGGCTATATACCTACAGGACCTGGCAGTTGTCATACGTAGCCCAGTGGTACAGTTTCGTCCTTGGGAAATTCATCCTTGCGAGGCGGCTGACGGCTGGATTAAGTACGTAACTTATACCTTATGTCGGGGCCCTCGAGTGAAGGGCAAGCAAGGGGGGAGTAAATCACAGTTTGGTCATAGTCCTTAATGGTTAATCGGGAGGAAAGTTCTCTAGGTTGAGAACTTAGATGAATATGTAAGTTAATGGCTAGTAATGAAATCAGCTATGTGTTTAATTTCTGCTTTACGATTTATTTCCTGCTTATTCCTTTAATTACTGCTTTTCAATCATATATGTTGTACTTGTATGTTTAGCAAGGGTTGGGAGGGTTAGAGTAGCTATTGAGTGATTTATCGCTCATGGTGTTACACTTCGTGTGACGCTGGTATAATACTATGATGTTGTTTTGCGACTCGGACGTATTATGCCAGACTGTGATCAAGCAGGTACTGTTGGTGTCAAAGGAGACGGTTATTTTGGAGCCGAGGGTTTTCTGGCAGACTAGGATCAGGAGGAGCCGTGGAATCCAGAGTTGAACCTTAATCTGTAGAACCCACCCCTTTATTTTTAATGTTGGATCTGTAATATTAATTTCTCAAATCATACTAAGTATTTTGTAATGGGTTGCACTTCACGTTTTCCAACGTGTACTCTGATGGAAACTTTTTTTATTAAATTAATCCTAATTAGTCGTCTTAATTAATGCTTCCGAAAATCGGGGCGTTACAACCACAATAATCAAGAAATCAAAAAAAAAAAAAAAGAACACGAGAAAAAAATATATTGAGAACTAAATAGAGTACTCTAGTTAGGGAGAAAGTCTCGGTTTCAATTGAAAGTTTTCAGTGGACGGTAAGATGTAAGATGATACTTAGATTAATTGATCAATCAGATAGACGTTATCGAAGAAAAATGAGATACTTGGAGCGCACACTAGCACTCCCCTCCCGAGCTCTACCCCTGTAGATTTTCACTTTGAACCAATCCACATCAAT
The DNA here is from genome assembly GCA_963854785.1 of Vaccinium vitis-idaea. Taxonomy (NCBI): domain Eukaryota; kingdom Viridiplantae; phylum Streptophyta; class Magnoliopsida; order Ericales; family Ericaceae; genus Vaccinium; species Vaccinium vitis-idaea. Next base: position 37,492,469 of record OY978223.1, read on the forward strand.
TCATTTCATTCTAGTGTTGTATTCTGTTTTTCCTTCTCTTTTTTATTTTTATTTTGACGGTTAGGGACTCAAGGATATCAGGGACAGTTTATACACACCTGAACTATCCACACTGGGACTAAAAAATTCATAATAAATCACTTTCTTACGACCAAACCTCAACAATCGAACCTTAATCAATTATGTGAGAAGTAAAACCACCAACCTACCGGGCTAACCTGGGTCCTTCTCACTTTTCACATTCAGAATGCTACCTAAAACAACCCCAAGGGATTGGCAAAGTGATCTTGCCCTGAGACTTAGGGGTTTGCTCTCACCTAAAGTCTCAGGTTTAATTCCTCTTGTCAGCAAACTCTTGGGGCCACTAGGGACTATGCTCAGACATTATCTCCAAGGCCCTGGAATTAGTCGATGTGCGCAAAAGCTGGCCTAAACATCCGATTATCCAAAAATATAGTAAAAATAATGCTACCTAAAACTGTGTGACACTTAGAAATTTGGCCTGATCATGTAATATTCTAGATTATGGTACCGTAACGGCTCTGTTTTTCTCGCCTACAACAAAAGGAAATAAGACTTCAATTATTACAGCATCTCCAATCAATTTCTACTCCTCCAAAATCGAGGCTTAACACTACAATCAACCTCTATAATTGGTCTTTATTTTAGAAACTCGGTTTTGAGTCTCTATATTTGGAGACTTCTTTATTTCAGAGGATCATTTCTATTTTTACTATTCACCTTTTTGCACTTCTAAAATCTCAATTTTATCCTTAATATCTTTTGCTGTTAGTAATTTTTAATGCCAACCATATCATTGTACATCTTGCTTATGTTTCAAAAAATATGTACAGTTTTTTATTTTTATTTTTATCGGTTTTTATATTTTGATTTCAAAAAATATGTATGGTTTTCACATTATTTACCCATATTTTCTTGATACCGTTTGAAAGATATCAACCATATCTTCACAATAAGTCTAATATTGACCATATTTGAATATTGTCACAAAACACTGTTATACAAGTTAAGTACCGTCTCTCCTTTCTCCTCCTATAGTGCCATTTCTCTTCATATCAATACGTGGTGAAGCCATCAGTATGGAACTCATGGTCAGACATGGAAAGTAAAAAGAGAAAGTTGTGTGTTTGACAGATTAGGATATCCTTGTTTGGTTATTTGATGGTATGCAGGGAATATGGAAAAATTGGGAGGGAATTGTAAGTATAGTTGTCGATCGAGAAAGATTTTAGAGGGAAATCTTAGAGATGAAAATATAGATTTGTGATTGGAGTAAGAATGAATATTAATAGTCTCTATGCATTTTTTGATTTAAAAAAGATAAAATTTGAGATTGGGTCTCTATTTTAGTGGCTTGCTTAGTTGCATCGGAGATGCTCTTAGAAGATGTTTTTGGGTCTCTATTATCGCAATGGAACTGGGGACTCTGCTGTTTCTTGGGGTCGGCAAGGGGTGTCAACCCCATTTGGCTGTCCGTTTCACGCATCAACGGTTCAGATTTTACCTCTTCAAAATGTATCCGAACCATCTATTATTTGATGCAATCCAAACTGTTGATACGCGAAACGGATGGCGCGGATAGAATTGGCAGATCCTGCCAACCCCGCAAACAAGGTCCCTCCTAATTAGCCTTACTTTTTCTGAGTAGATATCTACTTAACAAAAGTTACTGAGCAAAGGACGTTGATTCTCCCCATAGAACTATAAAGCAAAAAGGGCTCTGCTCGTCATAATAACAATGCATGTATCACGTAACGAACTATTTGAATGCCATGTGACTCATTGATTTCAGTATCTTGGTCTCCACAATTGTAGACTCGTAGACTATTGTCAATTAATTTTTGAATTTGTGAAATTGTGTTGATTTGATCTCTGAACATAGCAAGTGTAATAAAGAGCGCAGCTTAATGCCTCGTATTAACCTAGTTTACGAGGATGGAGTTAATAGGGAATAAGTGGCTGTAGTCGCTACTATATTGATTATTTAGCTCCTATAGCGGTAACTGTCTTACCCTTATACCCATAAATAAATCAGTGTCGATCACCCGGATAGATAATTACGTCAATCAATACCTTTCTTTCGCCCGCCATCACATAATTTTTATCACTATTTTATTTTTGTTACATAGAAAGTCTTTAGTCCTCCAGTTTTAATTATACAGATAAAGAGGGGGAAAAAAATAGTTCAAACACAAATTTAATAGGCCAAGTGAATATTGTGGAACATGAGTTCTAAACTAAGAAAAACCAAACTTCAAACTAATTTTTCTTTTATTCATACTCTGTTTGTATTAAGGTGTTAGATCAACACAAAAGGAAATAAACCGAACAAAACAAAGCAGCATGTCAATTGTCAAGCGATGCCCATCGGCAATGATATGTGCATATAACAAATATCAATTATTAGAGCATGTTATTTTGACTTTTATGTAAAGTCGATATTTATTCATACTGTAGTTTATCTTTTTCATTTTTTTAGTAAAGGTGTTCATCACCATTAAGGTAAAATTCTGGGTCCATCACTACTGGTTTGTTAAGGTAGAGTTTTAACGGTCCTAACTTATTTTTCTTAATTGAGTTCTTTTCATCCTTACTAATCTATTGCTATTTTGATCAAAATTTCTTATCCATTTTTTGGCGTTCCAAATAGGCCCTCTAAGTCTACAATCACTATGACGTCTGAGTAACTGGAATACTGGATTCCATTCCTCAAAATACAGGGGTCAGGCTGTCAAACCATGTGTTTACTGTCTTTTAAGACCAAAAAAAAACACAGTCTAGCTTTTTGTCTCCCCCATGTGGGTATATTTTAGTCACTTAAATTCTTCCAAATCCCACCCACCTACTATGTTTTATTATCGAACATTGTTACACGTACATATACAAGTGCACAGAAAATGCACAGATCGTGCTTGGGGATCCACACGAGTGATCCGAACCGTTGGATTGAAACGGTGGGACTTTGGTTCGACCACTTCTAACCGTCCGATTGAGCTGAAATTTTGTGGGCTCACTCGGAAAAATGTTCTAAGAAGAATAAACAGTTCGGATCACTCGTGTGGGACCCAAAAGTGGGTCCCCAAACAAGATCTGTGCATTCTCTGTACCTATGGGTCGGTACCCATAGGTTTTCCGTTTATTATCTGGTAATTCTATGATCCTTTTCATGTGCACTTGCTTTGCTCTGATAATCACAACGGTAAGTAAGACTTTGGTTCTCATAGTTTTAGGGAGTTTTTGGTTTGGTCCCATTAATTTCATCCATTTGAACCTTGTGCTTCTGTTTTTGTGCTTCTATTTTTGTTCTCTTGTAGTCCCTTCATCGTATCTATCAACATTTCAAACATAAATCGGCCATTTAAACTAGAGGGACTACAAAACTGATAGGACTATTCTTTTATAAGTCAGGTGTCCGGACAAGCTTACGTGCACTTCGCCTAATACTAAAAGACCCATTCTGGCGTATACTAGGGAAGAACTGTTAGAACTGTTCCCAGTTCTTCCAAATCGTGTTATAAAGTTCTCTCGAAATCATTTTATCTTGGCAAGTCTTCAAAGATTCATGAAATACTGGTGTGAGTGACAATTTCCTTAATTTCATTGGGCTAGAGTTATTATGACAATTCTAAAATAACCTCAACTTAGGACACTCGAGTCACACTACTTGTTTTTCTGTGCAAATACTACGGAAAGATGACAGATTAGCTAATTTGAAACGGAATGTAAACGTGGAGGACTTAAATTGATGCTATAAAAACTGCAGGGATCGGAAAAAGATTTTGTAATAAGTACACAAAACTAACGGTCTTATTTAACCTATATGATGAGGTAACAAAGGAAACCAAGCACCCCTAAACTTTCATCACTTTCTCTCCCTCCCATAATTTTTCTATAACCCGCATGCGTTGAGATGTGCAGGCCAAAAACCCTTAATAGGGGCACTGAAAATTGGGGACCCTACTTCTCCGAAAAAATATTGGGTAACATTGGGATACCGCTACGTGTTGGTCTTACACCTCTTAATATTACGTATTTATGTGAAGTGCATACTAAAAAACGTATAACAATTCGTGGTATTAAAACATGTTTGGGGCACCAAGTGACGGGGCCAAAACCCCCCTGAATAATTACTCCTCCCCATCCGACCCAAGTCGGAGTGATAATTCAACGCTTCTACAGAATCGCCACATGATTCTTCAAAGGTTTTCTTCATCATGCAATCTCTAGGAGAACCACACACTTAGTGGCAGAAATGCACGCAAATATGTGGTAGGAAAGGTCTCTAGAGCACCACCACGTAACGGTGCTCGAGGAGCAAACAATAATATATATGTCATGTCCTGCTCATCAGAATGGGTGTTAGAATATAGCACAGTTTCCAACATCAAGCTCCCATGTTCTTTCACCCACCCCCCATTTCCACCTTCCTTAACACCCTATCTTGACTGGATTTTACAATCCCTCTGTATACAAAAGTCAGTGGCAGTCTTTAGGCAGTATATAATGTAGGGCACCTCATATTAAAAAGGGAAAAGCTAACCTTATTAATCAAATATCTCTAAGCCCAGTAGATTGGAAAATTTATTATTTAGACCTTCTGATGGGAAATGTCCCCTCAGTTTCATACAATGCCACATTGCCACTCCATGTGATGAAAACTAGCACTTTGAAATATTTTACCTCAAGAATTTGTTGATTGGAGGAAAATTGATTTGGGAATGCTCAATCAATCATGAAGAAATGTGGCTCACTGATTCCTCTATGGGTTTCTGTAGCTGGACCACTTTGAACTCTGTTTGCTCCTATGAAAAACCCGGTCCTATCCCTTAACCAGAATCTTTATTTCTTTTCTTTTTTTCTCCAGAAAGTTGACAATTTTTATAATCGTCTACATAATGTTTTAAAGTATGGTTTTTGTGTTACATATGTTTTTGATACATATTACGGTATATGTTTGGTTTTGCGAGAGAGATAGACGGAAATAAGATAGATAAGGCTTAGAATTGTCGTCATTTATTGATGAACTTCAATTATTTTAGATACATATTGCGTTATATGTTTGGTTCTGCGAGATAGATAGACGGAAATAAGATAGATAAGGCTTAAAATTGTCGTCCTTTATTGATGAACTTCAATTATTTTAGATACATATTGCGTTATATGTTTGGTTCTGCGAGATAGATAGACGGAAACAAGATAGACAAGGTTTTAAATTGTTGTCATTTATTAATGAACTTCAATTATTAATAGATTACTTTATTTCGTTGAAAACTCTTTGCTATGTTAAAATTTAAATGAGTTTTACTGCAATTCTTTTTTCATGTCCAGACAAATACTTTCTAGGCATGATTATTTCAAATCTACAAATTCAAGAATTTCCACCATCAATTTTGCCATAACAACAAATCATGTCCAGACAAATAGTTTCTACACTGGAAGTTGGAACGCAAACAAACTGCTATATATAAAAGTAAAGGAAAATTAACAAAGTTTCAACAAGTAGAAAACGTAATACAAATAAGGCCCAGTAGAAAACATACTGCTAAAAAATTTAGGACTAATTTATTTCGTTGGATCAATTATTAATAGATTAATTTATTTCGTTGAAAAAAATTCATACTGCTAAACTCCATCAGCATGTTTTGTTTGGATCAATTATTAATATATTAATTTATTTCGTTGAAAACTCTTTGCTATGTTAAAATTTAAATGTTTGAGTTTTACTGCACTTTTTTTTTTTTTTTTTCTTATCCTTATGCAAATCCAAGATCCAAACAAATGAGACAAGCAATTCTTATGACATGCATCATCCTGCATTATTTTCTTTTCTTTTCCTTTTGATTACCAATGGAGCCTATTAGCCTAAAAATGCATGTTCAGATCTACTTTTGAAAGGACAGTTGTCATCTTTGTCCCTGAAGGCCTTCAGAAGATTCTTAATGCATGTAGATATTGGATTTGGGGGGGGCCTTATGTGCAGGTGCCGCATGGCGGCCATCCGAGCCGTCCATTGCGAAAATGTACGCCTCGGATTTAATCCGAGCTCAGTGCAAATCTAAGCCATTCATTGCTTGATTAAATCTGAGTTGTGCATTTTCGCAATGGACGGTCGGATGGCCGCATGGCACGGTGCCATGCGGCACCCGCACAAGCCCTGGGCCTTGATTTTTCTTTGTTTCTGTTTTCTGGTGTAAATTTTGGCTGGCCAAAACAAAAATCTTTGTCAAGATTAGCTAATCCTTCCCTCCAAATGCATAATTAATTACAACCTCTCATTTCATAATATTTCTCTCAAGGGGTAATCCCAAATAAAGACTCAGAACCTCTCATTTCATTTAATTTGATGCAGTGGAAATTGGAATCACTATCAGTAGCTTATCGATCGGCTTTAGCTTGGGTGCATATGTTTAGGACCCTGCTGGTTTTTTTTATGGTGGATGTGTTGTGTTTTTATTTCCATATTATCGGTTCTGTTTCAAAAAAAAAAAAAAAAAGTAATTAAAAAAGAAAAAGGTCACCTAACGTGCGTGCACATGACATCACCCTAGCTAATTGAAAAAGAACGAAGGAGATGTGAATAAAACATTCACATGAGTCACAACTCGATCACATGACATGCCCCTCACTCCATCAGCATGTTTTTTAATCCTAGAATCTTGACCCTAATCATCCAAACAATACAGTATTTATACGGGCGGCTGGCTCTACTTGGAACTTAGCGAGGTCGACCTCGTTGAGTTTGGAAAATGCATTGGAAAAAAAAATATAATGTATAAAGTGAATTTTTTTTAGTATTGTCAGCTGGATCAATGACCAGGTTAAAATAAATAAAACTCCTATTAAATTTGGACAACTTAACAATATAGTCTAACAAAACAAAATAAGTCCTAAATTTTGAGAATCTAAAATTATTGATTAAATAAAAAAAAACCTAGTCTTCTCTCTCCTCTCTCGCTCTTACATTGTTGGCTAAGGCACAAGCGCAATAAAGAATCGGATGAAGCGTTGAGTACTCCATAACATGTCAACATGAAATGTTACAAGCCAGTTATTTGATTAACAATTTGATACTCAAAACAAGTTATTCACTTGGATTTTTACTTCCAGATCTTGATTATATTCAGTTTGGACTTTGATTTCTTGAGAATAATATGTTCAATTTTAATGATAATGAATCTAAATTCAAGGCTTTTAAAATACGAAAGCTCATCGTGGGACATTGCATGAAAGACATTAAGAGTTGAAATAGAGTAACTTTTGTGTAATAGTGAAATTTATAAATGTAATTTTTTTTTCCTTTTGCATATAACATAGGAGTATCTCCTCAATTTAGACCTTATTTTTTGCATAAAGTTTTTCGTATGGTATATAAATTTTTTTCATCGCTAAATGAAATCCTGGAGCCACCCTTTTTATTTGGATTTCTTGCCCGTGTAAATCATACTAACCACCTCCACAACCAAATCCGCAACTTGCTGCTTCCACATCACCAATATTGGATATTGCTTCTCAATCAATTAACATTTTGTTCTTATTTCAGAAATAAATTGCAAAAAATTCAAAATATCGTTTGCAAACTAACTTTGTGGCGCAAGTTTAAATAAAGAGAATCAGCTTCTTAATTAATTTCCAACAACAAAACCGTGAGAACAGTTGTTTACCAACTACCTCAAGAAAAATACAAGATCTATGTTTTCAAAATCTTGATATGCCAATCTCAATGGATACTCGGTCACATGATAGTATCTGATCATGATTCATATATACCAATATTTCACGACATTGTGCGGAGCGAGCTGTCTAAAGCCTTATTCTAATTCCTGGCTCAAACTCAAAATCAACTTATTGTACTTTACAAGATTATAAAACTGACTTAAGTCAATTGGAAGTTTCGACAAATTGCGAAGTAACCCATGCGAATATTAGTGTATGATTCTTTTTTTAAATACCATCTTAGCCCCTATAAGTTCTTGAAATTTCTTTATGCAACTTCATGAAAATTTTACATCCGCTAGACAAGAGGACAATCACTCATAGAGACAAAGTGACCATCTCCTCGTAGACCACTACTAGAAGGGAGCTTTATGGCCTAATTATTAAATATGATCACATGCATTATCCTAGCTTTATTCAAAGTATTGCCCAATGAGTTTTGTGTTATTTTTTTAACCTCGGACTAATCCTCGCAGTTCCTCTCACAGCCTTGTCACACGCTTACACGTCGAGTAAGGTGGCTTCAAGAATTGCTACTTTGCTAGTAAGAAGAATTGTATCTAAGACCTTAGGATCGAGAGAACAAATTAACCCACGAGTCTCAAGCCAAGACCAATGAGTCAATGACCAACCCGTGCGGTTGTATTGTCCAATGAATTGGTCACCAAATTTAAAGCACCAAAACATAACCCACTTAATGTGGCCCTTTAATACATACAAAAGATCTGTGCATATCTGATCATTTCATATGTTCATAAGTTGTGCTTCCATAATGACCATTGAATAGGGAAGGAAAAGCTATATATGGATCTGGGCCTTGTCTGCAATAAAAGTTGCAGACAAAGCTAAATGTAATGAAGGGTCTTAATTGTTTTGAATGAAAGCAACACAAGGTTTAGCTCAAAGAGAGGCTTGAGGGTATGGTATGGAGGTCTGGTACTTGAGACAGAGAGTGAGAGATCAGAGGTTGGCATGTGAAGGGAGAATGAATCTGGTACATTGTCCAAGGGCAATTCATGATCACTAGGGCCATATTTATGGGCCTAATATATAAGGACAAAGTGATGGAAAGAGAGAGGTGCTTAATTAAGGGTTCTTTTTGCAGGTTTTTATTGGTTTTGAATGTTATTTTTGCAGAGGGGTTTTGCTTTTTCCACTTTGCATGTTGGGAACCGTAGCCCACACACTGCACTAAAGTAATGGGCTTCTCATCCGGTGCATATGCTCTCCACATGTCTCCCTCTCTCTCAAGTCCAAAAAAGTCCCAACTCGCACGAGGGCAAGGTACGAACAGTGCTTTGAAAGTCGCCACTTGTTAGTTTGGTGGAGAAGGGGCATCTAGTGTTTAGAAACCGACAGGTCGGACGCCTAACATTAGGGGTGGGCATCATGTCGTGTTGTATCATGTTCGTGTTATGTCATCTCGTGTTCGTGTCAGAATTCTTTTAACCCTAACATGACTTGTTTAGCTTTTTGTGTTATCGTGTCATATCATATTCATGTTCCGTGTCAAAAATAGCCGACCCTAACCCTCTAACTTTGTGTCGGATTCGTGCCCTTTCATAAATTCTCATTCCGCGTCGTATCATGTCATACTGTCATCTCGTATTCGTGTCAAAATTTTAGTTTTTCGTGTTATCGTGTCGTGTTGTGTTCGTGTTCCGTATCAGAAATAACTAACCTTAACCCGCTAACTTCGTGTCAAATTTGTGCCATATCAACCGCGTAGGCCGGTTTTAATCTAGGTCTTTAAACCACAGCTTGGCACCTAAGAACCGACTAGCGGCTGACTTTTAGAACACTGGACATTAGGGGAGGTCGTTGAGGAATTTTTTCCGGAATAAACCATAAACCACTAGCTTGCACCCTAAAGGTGACCGACAAACAAGTTAATAACTTTGCCGCAACAAATCAAAATAAGATTTCACTATCTAGACTCTATATTTGAAGGGGCCTTTGAGTAATTTCCAGTAACTGCTAAATAAATATAAGAGTAAATTCATTTTCCTATACATGTTTTTTTTTTTTGTCATTCGTCATTCCTAATTTATTACATGGGAGCAGGGCCGGCCCAGGCCCAAGGCCCAAGAATACCAAAAATTGGGACACACCAAAAAGTTTTAGTAGTATGCATGGGTAGGGGTTTTTTATAGCCCAATAAAAAAATAAAAAAGCCCAATAGGAAAATAAAAGGAGCTTTTAGAGGCCGGTCCTGTGAGCAATGGCTCATACTTCACCAAGTCTTGGTACAATTACACACGGAAAAATGCACTGTTAATTGTGAATTAACAGTGCTCATTAAGTCCACACACGGAAAAATGCACTGTTAAAATTCAACACGGAAATCCATTGCTCATTAAGTCCTCCCAATACTGTTAATTGTGGAAATGCACTGTTAATTGTGAATTTTGACAAGAATTAACAGTCCTAATTCCAAAAGTGCAGTGTTAATTGTTGTATCAAAATACTGTAAATTGTGAAAATGCACCGTTAATTGTTAACACTAACAGTGCATTTCAACAATTAACACTTTTTGTTTCAACAATTAATACTACACACTCGGAATTAGCACTGTTAATGTGTTAATTGTTGAAACAAAATACTGTAAATTGTGAAAATGCACCGTTAATTGTTAACACTAATAGTGCATTTCAACAATTAACACTTTTTGTTTCAACAATTAACACTGCACTCTCGGAATTAGCACTGTTAATTGTTGTCAAAATCCACAATTAACAGTATTCTGAAAGTGCAGTGTTAACTGTTAAAACAAAGAAGTGTTAATTGTTCAAACGGATAAGTGGCAGGACCCAAGAATAAGTGGCAGGACCTGCCCAAGACTCTCTCCCAAAATTGGGACCGGCCCAGCATTTTCCGAAAATAAAAAGGCCTAAAACATTTGAGGATCTTTGGGCCGGCAGTAGGCCCTGCCCAATTGATATTCCCTCTTCCGTCTTTCTGCACCCTAGATCTGGAAAATTATCCAGTGTAACCCAGCTTCTCTATCCCTCTTCCGTCTTTCTCACACAACTACACATTAATAGTTGAGAGTAAGTTATTTCCGCCGGCGGTGGAAACAAATGTTTTCTCCAAATCAATCACAATGGTCCGTGTGACACATTGACTACACAATCACACGGACCGCTGTGATTGATTTGAAGGAAACATTTGTTTCCGCCGGCGGTGGAAATAATGTTTTCTCTTAATAGCTCTCTCTCTCTCTCTCTCTCTTCTATTTTCATTTTAAATCTTAAAATGATAATAACTTTTGTTTCACATATCCATTTTTTCGTAAAAGTTATATTTTTGAAAATTGCTCAGAGTTCTACTAATTGAGATCCATATTGAATATAAAACTATGTAAAACAAAAAATTTAATTTTTCAATATGAATTGTATATTTATATTCTACTATCAACCCAATATATTGACAATAAGATTATTATTTGACAGGTAAAAAGTGTATTTTTGCCTTTTTCTACTATTAATTGTCAATGTACAAATGTTAAAATCCCCCTTCTCAGATGAGCAACGGCGACGAATGATTGCTCCGACGAATGGTACGCAGTAGCGTATATTGAGTTAAGTATTGTGTAATTTTATTTTTTTTTAGTTTTTCAACCACTTTCGGTTAATTATTCAGAATAAAGGCATTGGGTCCTAGAGAAAAAAAACACAGTAAATAGAGTTACAGAGATGGGACTAATAGGAGGATGAATTGACAACCCCATATAATGAGAGGTCACTTATTTTTTTAAGATGATATGTATTTGGAAACTTTGTATTTTGATTTTTCTGTTATTATAAAATGATTAATAGAACTTCATATTGTTTTGGCTTTCTCCTATTACGATTGTTGTTCAAAAAATTATTTTAAGTGTTGTACTCTTAGGGCACAATTTTTAAACTAGGCTTAGGGCACTCCAAACCCGAGACGCAGTATGGAGCATCCAAAAACACTACCGCATGAGTTAGCCACCTCTTGCATTTTCTTTTACGTTCGACAGTGGAAATGTATGTGACTATTATCAGTCCATAATTGAGCAGATTGACCAAATATCAGCTACCTAGCGGCCCGCTTATATCAGCCCCAGAAGATCCCCTAGTGTCCCAAAAGTCCATCGGACCCAGTAGTGGATCATGGCTAAGGCCTGTATTAGCCCACGGGCCCAATAAAAATTGTAATAAATAAATCCCAACCAATTAGTCACTAATAAAAAATCCAATAATTTTTAACATGATTACGGTTTCGACACATTGTACAAGATGAACAATTTTGATCATTGAATACGACCAATTTTGTTCAATAGGAAGTGGATTGGTGAGCAGGAAATCTTGAGTCAAGCAACTAATGAGTTTCATGATTTTGTATCAGCCATGGCGAAAACAAGAGGGCCAAGACAACCAGTGGGTGTAACAGTTAGTAAATGGAGTCCTCCAAACAACGGTGTGTTGAAGATTAATTCTGATGGAGCATTTGATGGGTCGGGAAAGAGAGGTGGTGTTGGACTTGTGGTCAGAGATCATCTTGGGCATGTGAAATGGATTACTGCTATCCCAATCTCAAATATCCAGTCTGCTGAAGCCGTGGAGGACTTGGGGTTTAGATGGGCAGTGACTTTGGCTAAAGATAAAGGGGGCGAGCACTTTTCTTTTGAAGGAGACGCACAATGTATTGTACAGATGCTCCAAGGAGTGAAGGCAGCCAAATCAAGCTTAGCGGTGATCATCCGAGATACCATTAGACTTTCTAGTTCCTTTTGTGATGTTTCGTTTTCGTTTGTTCCTCATGATTGTAATAGGGTGGCCCATGCAGTGGCCAAACACGCCTTATCTATTGAGCTACCTACAACCTGGGAAGGGACTTGTCCGGACTGGGTGAGTAGGGAAGCTCTTTTTGATATTTCGCATTAATCGTAATCAATAAACTAGCTGCTGATTGACAAAAAAAAAAAAAAAATTACGACCCATTATCGGGCTAAAAATTGCCCAACTGAATAGTGTGCGGTTTCCGCCCAACAAACTGCTAACCATCCTGAATTTTTGTTCTTTTTTATTTTGGTTCAGATGTGATTTTGGGTACCCATTCGGTTCGGGGATACCCGAACCCCATTTGGTTCGGTATGGGACAACTTCCCTACCCGTTCGGTTATCAGGATGGATTCGAGTAGCGTTTTGGTTTCACCGTTCAACTCGGGCATACTGATATCCATCCCGATCCGCCCCATTACCATCCCTAACCATCCATGTCCTTAGCTTTTGCCGTGTTCAATTTATCTAGAATATAGTTGAAGCATGATGTGACCACTTACCAACTGCAATCCTATGTTTTTCAATTTTTCGAGCTTAGCTAGCTTAGGGCAACAATACTCGTACAAAATACATTACTGCCGCAAACAAGTCAATAACTTGTGGGCTTAACGCCTTAACCAGATACTTTATTCTTCAATTTTCAAGCTTAGCTTAGAGCGACACCCCCACTACTCACACAGAAAACATTTTATTGTCTCAAACAAGTCAGTAACTTGTGAATCCAAAAGGGTTATGCACTGGTTAATCGATTTGTTCCGGAGGCACATATCATTCGGCAGTTATTTGTCTTTGGGACCATCTCACCTCTCGTAAACGTGTGAAAAAGCCTGTCGGAGGGGCTAGAGAGTTTATGGCCTGTTCCACTAAGCTTACTTTTTCGACTTTTTAGCTTTTTAAACTTTTTTAGTTGATGCATGTGAAAAAAATGACATGTTTGTAAAACGTGAAAAGCCAAAAAAATAAATAATCTACTTAATAGAACTGGTTCTTGTAGTCCGGTTAATTGGGACAGTACTCTTCCTTCCAAAAATAAAACAGTCAATAACTTGTGGGCTTAAACAAAGATATTCACGACCCACACAAGAAAATTTCTTCAACTTTTTTGGCCAAGTAGAAAACGATGTTGTTGGTTTGACGTTTGCTCACTGATCTCTCTCTCTCTCTCTCTCTCTCTCTCAACTTGTGCCTGGGTTACTATATATTGATGAGTCTTGACCCTGTAGAATGTAGATCCATAACGCTCAATGCAATTTGTAGACAATGGAAGATCCATCAATAATTTTTCCTTCTTCAAGGGCTCCTTCTCCTTCTCCTTCGCCTTGGCAAGCTGGTGCTGCGGCTACAGATGTTCTATAATGGTCACATTTTTGGCATCCACATGCTTCACTATACCCAGCAGTGGCGGAGCCAGAAATCGAAGTCAGAGGAGGCCAAATTATGAAAGAAACTTTGGTTCGATGATTTTTTTCATTACTAAATCCAGTCATTTGAGTTTTTATGGGACGGTTTTGATAAATTGAAAAATTAATCTTGTGTATTGTTATAATCATATCATTCGACGAACGACGTATCATTATCTCATGGTATAATTCAACATTAATTTAGTATTCTCGAAATGAAAATTGTTCTTACATTTAATTATTGTCGAAATTTTATATATTTTTAAAGGAAATCTATTAAAAAAATATATGCAAAATATAATAAAAAATTTGGTGGGCAGGGCCACCCCTGGCCCCTATGTAGCTCCGCCCCTAATACCCAGAGTAGTGAATCCCGTTCCACCGGTCACCCGGCCGTGACATTAATCTAATTTTTCAAAATTCTTTGGAGAATCAAAATAATGTACTATAGTATATTTAAATCAGAAAGTACTTTTGAAAAGTGCAATTATTTTCATGAACTCCAATCGCTGTTCTTCACTTGTTTGAAATTTTATCCATTTATATTTAAACCTTAACTTCCCCTCCAAAATTTAATTTTTTTAAAAGTTTGTTAAATATATTGATGGTTGGCCTTATTTTAAAGACATTTTGAATCTCTTTCTAATTATACCGGAGTACTTTTTTTGATAAATACCTTATAATAAAATATTATTTTATTTTAAAGTGTAGAAATAAAATGAAGAAGGCTCATTATTATTTTAGTGGTTTTTCATGCATGAAGAATCAAAATTGTTCCTACTTTTGAAGAACACAAAAGAAATATGGTTGGAGTAGATAGGGAGATTCTTTAAAATAAAAATATGAAGAACCAAAATGAAGGTTTGAAGGTTGGTTGGAAAAGCTCGCCGGCTCAAGCAAAGAGGCGTTTTTGTTGAGGATATGAGAGATGATACGCACAAGAAAGAGGCAAGTTAGGCAACACGAGAAAGTTAGTACAGTTACGTTTATTGTTTGAGCACAAATTTCCTGTCATTTTAGAACATGGGTAATGATTTTCACACTCTCTTTTCTTGTAAATACACTTCCTTTTTTGTTTTGTTTTTACAAAATTACAAATTAAAGTTTACTTGCATGACACAAACAAAAAAGGGACCCCACTTACTAACTATAAATCGTACCTCCAAGCGGCTATTACAGGCCTTGACCTTCCGTGTCTCATCCAAAAACTATGGTAGCAATAGTCGGTACCGATAGTGTACAAATCAGCGTGTGAGGTCTATTTCAAAGTACTCTTGTAAATAATTGAGCGGCTATTACAGGCCTTGACCTTCTATGTCTCATCCAAAAACTATGGTAGCGACAGTCGGTACCGATAGTGTACAAATTGGCATGTGAGGTCTATTTCGGAGTACTCTCGTGGATAATAGAGCTGTTGATATAATTTTTTGAAGACTCCTGCAAAAACAAACAGTTTTATATCGAATGACTGTAAGTACTTAATTCAACCTTCTAATATTTTATTATATATCTTTAGGGCCTTGGAGTAGTTTCCAGTCACTACGAAAGATTCGAGTAATTCTTTTTTTTCTAATAAAGAGACAGAAATTTGATTAATAATCACAACTTAAAACAATAAGGAGTCACTGCAAGCTGAAAACAAATCATCGAAGCCAAGGATGCAAACAAACATATAAAAAATAAAAAAAAAGCAAAAAAACAAAAACAACATAGACAGCAAAACAATTTGTGAAAGTGAAAATGTATTGAGTCCATAATAGAACATGAGCAGTTTTAGGGATGGCAACTTCCCCATGTTCAATGGATATCCGCCCCGCCCCCGCCCCCGCCCATATGGAGGTGGAGATAACCCAGAATCTTCCCTAATAGTAGTGGGTATAGTAGGATATGAAGAAAACCCGTTTGGGTATGGAGCAGGTATATTTTGTAATCCCCATCCCCAAATACCCGTACCCGCCCCACATCCTCCCCGTATCCGGTTATACATACTACATATACAATATAATATATGTACATATAAATAGAAACATACGTATAAATCTTGAGTATAGTTAAATTCCGACGAACCAAAAAAAAAAAAAAAATCTTGAGTATAGTTACATATGTAAACAATTACCTTTTTAATTAGCAATCTTATCAATTACTACATATCCTAGACTATTTAATATTCAAAAACATCAATAAAGATTATATTTTTTAAATATAAATATCAATTTATTTCATTCTTCACTTATTTATTTATTTTTTTGTTTGGATATGGGTATGTTCGGGGAAACCCCAATCTCCATCAGGAGGTGAGCGTGGTTTTTCATCTAATATGCCCAATGGGGATGGGGGCGGGGATGGTAAAAGATCCTTCAATCGGAGATCGGGTATGGAATAAAGTCTCCCGATCCATACCCTACCCGTTGTCATCCTAAGCAGTTTGATACAATATCGGCTAGGGGCTGATTCTATTACCGAAAGTCCATGGTCCCCACTACCCAACCACTCGATGGCCCCTCGTAGGCTAAGGCCTGTAATAGCCCACAGGCCCAGCAAAAAGTTTTTAAGCCAGGGCTGGCTAAGAGCATAAGCTAATGAAGCCGCGGTTTTCGAGTCTCCAAAAATTGTTAAAAATAGGAGTCTCAAAATAAGGCCCTCAGATTTATATATTCGTTCTAAGTATTTTTTATTTAAGCTTGCTACACATGAAAATAGGCCCAATCAATCTCTAGGGACACAAAAAAACAATGGCTAAATCAAAATTACTAGTAGCTGGAGGCCTAATTTAGAACATTAATAAAATAGATGCTCCAGCCTTCATATGTCATGGGTTTTGACGGATTTTGAAGTATTGTTAGGATTATTTATTTTTGGGTAACTATATATTTAAGTTTTTATAATGGTAAATCTTTTTGATAATTTTTTATATGAAAATTCTATGTTGATAAGCTTTTGTACGCAAGATACATAAAGGGCCTCATTTGAAAATTCCGCTTCATGTCCCATAAATGTTTGAGCCGACACTGCTTTAAGCCCGAGAAAAAGTTCGGGTTCATCTTTTAGCTGCAGGCACTAACAAAATGGCGATCGAGACCGAAACTAAAATCCTATCATGCATAAGTAGTGCTAGGAGAATGCTTGACCCCAATAAAAATTGTTACTTGAATTTGGTCCACCTAAGTCTACGTTTTCATTTATCTACTGAATGGACCCCTTGATCCTTGGATTCAGGCCTTGTTCTCCAATAGATTTTAGGTACAAAAAAATCTCACATTTTATGACACTCCAATCTCAACACATAATGCAAGTGATGGCTAGCTCACGCGGTAGAGCTCTTGAATGCCCCACACTGCATCCCGGGATCGAGTCCCACTCCCCCCTCCCCCCATGCAATAGATTAGGATTGACGAATGACAAAAAAAAAAATCTCAACATATAAAATGTAAAAGTCATTTTATGATATTTTCATAAAATCCTCCTAAAATCTGTAGGAAAATACTACATTTTATCAGTTGGAAAAACAACTTCATTTTATCACCTCTCCATAAAATGCTCATTTTATGAGATTTTCATAAAATCTACCTAAAATCTATTGGAGAACAAGGCTTCAACGGGTTGCCATAATCTAAAAGAAAATAAAAAACAAAAAACAAAAAATAGTTTTAATCAACAATAGCCCAGTCCTCATGTGTCATTTTAGCTCAAATTTCAAGTTCGTTTTTTTGTTTTTTAATCAAAGATCTCCGAAATGGAAAATGATGTGCGTACACCACACTTGGGTACTCTAAATGTACACCAGCCTATATCAACCGTCCAAAAACGTTTTGGACGTTTCGGATTTTAAACAAACTATTCGCGCGAATAGGTTAAACTCTTTGCGCGAATAGTTTGTAAAAAATCTGGAAGGTCCAAAACGCTTTTAGATGGTTGAGATAGGTTGGTGTGCACTTGAGATACCCAAATGTGGTGTACCATAGACGGTTGCTTAGTTTATTCCCGACTCCCGAGCTTAGGCCTGGTATACGTGGGACGGAGACAATATATATCTAAGGAATAATTCAAGGTAAAATATTTCGAAGAGCAACCCCTAAACAAAGGGAAAAACCTGTGGGTACTGAAGGGAGTGTCCAGAAAATGTACTAATCGTGCTCGGGGATCTATGTTTGGGTCTCACACGAGTGATCCGAACCGTTCATTATTCTTAGAATATTTTTTCGAGAAGCCCCATAAAATTTCAGCTCAATCCGACGGTAAATAAAGGGGAAGCTTTGGCCTTTGAGTGAAACTAGTCACACAAACTACACCTGACTCAAACCAGTCATCAACGTGTGGGCTTAGCTTACACCACCTCTCTCTCTCTCTCTCTCTCTCTCTCTCTCTCCTCGTCACTCCGCGCACAAGAAAACAATCTGGTTGGTTTGCCGTAGGCTCACCAATTAAATCCTCCCTCTTCATTGGTCTCCTCTCACTAAACTTGTAGGCACCAATTCTTTCCCAGTCAATCACCAGTCCACTCTCAAACAGTTCTCAAATTCCCTACTGATCACACCTCGTGCATGTTTTATATTTATATAAACTGAGATTTTAATTAGCCTTTGCTTCTCACTCCTCAAATCCCCAAATCAATCCTCAGTTTTTCTTCACCCAGATATTTTTTCATGGCTTCTTCAATGCTCATCGGAGCTGAAAATCGGTTAGCCTTCTCCACTAGGTCCAATTTGCATGGACCCCATTTCCCCAAAATCGGCGTGGTTTTACCAAT
Source organism: Vaccinium vitis-idaea (assembly GCA_963854785.1). NCBI lineage: Eukaryota > Viridiplantae > Streptophyta > Magnoliopsida > Ericales > Ericaceae > Vaccinium > Vaccinium vitis-idaea. The sequence continues at coordinate 37,511,161 of OY978223.1, forward strand.
TAGGGCTAGAACCAAAACCCTAGTCCCCAATTGCAGTATCTCAGCCGCCAGACCGGTTGCTCAACCTAGGTTTATCCAGCACAAGAAAGAGGCTTTCTGGTTTTACAGGTTCCTGTCGATTGTTTACGACCACGTGATAAACCCGGGGCATTGGACTGAGGACATGAGAGATGATGCGCTCGAGCCGGCCGATTTGAGTGGTCGGGATTTGGTAGTGGTGGATGTTGGTGGCGGAACCGGGTTTACTACGTTGGGTATAGTGAAGCATGTGGATGCGAAAAATGTGACGATTTTGGATCAGTCGCCGCACCAGCTTGCTAAGGCGAAGGAGAAGGAGCCGTTGAAGGAGTGCAAGATTGTCGAGGGGGACGCGGAGGATCTCCCGTTCGATACGAATTATGCGGATCGTTATGTTTCTGCTGGGAGGTAATTTTTCTCTATTTTTGCTGCGAAATGCTACGGACACGTACTAGTATACAAACTACTACACTATAAATATGCAGTGGAACTCTTTTAGTGAATGAGTCTACTTATGTATTCAATAATGCATTGATCTGGTATTCAATAATGCATTGATCTGGTAGTGCAATGCGTGCATTTAGTATAATAGTTAGTGTACTAGTTAGAGCACCTCCAGCCTTGAACCAAACTCAGAACCAAATTTTCACTTAAATTTGAGTAAAAAGCTTGATTTGGGTAGAGCCATTTCAGTCCTCAACATGATTTTTACTCAAATTTGACTTTAAAAAAAATCAAAAATAATTTTACTCTCTCCACCTCCATAGACCACTTCTGCCCCCGACCGCCTGTCGTCAACCACCATCAACGCCGCCGGAAAACCCACCACGAAGGTCGACCACCAACAGGTACGACCAAGGTCAACCACCGCCGATAACCACCTCGAGAAGCCCAACCACCGTGAAAAGCCCAGATCTGTACTCCGGTCGTCAACCACCATCAACGCCACCGTAAAACCCACCACGAAGGTTGACCACCACCAGCACCGCCACCGCCTACCACCAAAATGTAGCCGTTGCAGATTTGGTTCAAGATTTGGTTCCCCCTTGATTTGGGTAAAAAATTGAGTAAAACTCAATTTGATATGGTTTTGGGTAAAGGACTGGAGCTGATTTTCAAGGGTTTTTACTCAGATTTCAAATTTGGGTAAGGGTTTGAGGAAGGACTGGAGCTGCTCTTAGTGCCTATAACATTGCTCAGTTTTGCCCTTTATTTCAGTCACTTCACATACAAGACGCGGGGAACACCCAGGGGTATGCAACTCATGTTAATCTGTAATGAAATATGCAAATCGTGTTAATCACATCAGGGGTGAGTTGGTCTTTTATTCTGCGGTTGGGGTTGGGTTTTTTTTATTCTAGTTAGTGTCTAGCATTTCGCGGAAAAAAGAAATGAGTTGGTTTTTTATAATAGTGATAGATAGCCAGGTACTTGAGTTGGTTCTTTTATTCAGACAATTGTTCAAAAGGACAAGTTTGAGGCTTTAAAGGGTGTTTAGTCCAACTTAACTTATTTTAAGGCCACTAATACATTAATAAGAAATTTTTTAGGGCTCAAGGACAACACTAGACGAAAACACCCTTAATGAACTCTTTTCCGCACCTCCTTTATGCACTGCTATAAGGAAAAAAAAAAAAAAAAAAAGCCTGACACTTGCTCTGCCCACTTTCAATTTTTTTGACAGCTTCCATCACTTTCAATTCTCCTCTCTCTCTCTCTCTCTCTCTCTCTCTCTCTCTCTCTCTCTCTCTCTCTCTCTCTCTCATTGATGCGCGTCACTCTCTCTCTCTCTCTCTCTCACATTGATGCGCGTCACTTTCTCTCTCTCCTCTATTTCCTCTCGTCACTTCTCTCTCTCTCCTCTATTTCCTCTCTCACTGCGTGTAGAGTAACTATTAGGTGCGATATTAATTTATCTCACATCAATTTTGGAGGTGGGTTAAATTTTGGGGTTAAATTTTAGGGGGTTTAGGCTCTTTGGGGTAGGGTATAGTGGGTTTAGGCATTTTGGGTATAATACGGTTTCATAGGGTTTTAAAAGTTTAGGCACTTTCACACGGTTTTGGAGGTTTAGGCACTTTCATTAGGTTTGGGAGTTTAGACACTTTATAGGGTTTTGGGGGTTTAGACACTTTCATGAGCTAGCGGGGCATTTTTGGAACGTGAGGTTGATTTGTCCTTTTGACATTAAAGAATTATTTTGTGTCCTATTTGCATGGTTGACTCCTATACCATGTCCTTATCGAAGAAGCTCTCTTTTTTATTCTGGTCATGCAGGATTTTGTTGGCCTTAGTATGGTTATCTCTTGAGCTAGAGTTGGTTTTTTATTCTGGTTATGCAGGATTCTGTTGCCCTTAGTATGGTAATCTGTTGCGCTAGATGTATTCCCTCCGTTCCTTGATGTCAGTCCCTTTGGGATTCCTACTTTTTAATTAGACATGTATTGATTACGCTTCATGTCATAGCTTGGGTGTCATTTCCTTTATTGCCCCTTATTGTAATTCATTTGAAGTATAATCTAGGGAACCCGGGGGCACGCTTGTCCCTTAGGGCCAACCCATCCGGGTCGTCCATCTCGACAATTGACGATTCGGATCACATATACATTCTTACCGGTAAGAAAGCGCAACGACGAATTTGAACTGTTAATTGCAGAGATGGACGGCTAAGATCATGGTTGGCAAGGCCTGCCGTCCCTTAAGTGACATCAGAGCCCCTGAATCCAATCTAGGGTACTTTTGGAAACGTACAATTTTATTTTATTTTTAACTGGGTAACATTTTGGAACATCCTAAAATGCAATAGTGGGCTAAACAATTGGGGACGGAGGGAGTATTCTTTTGTAGCGATGTTGATGTGTGTAGCTTGTTGGAGATTTTACCTTAAGCTACTTGAAGTTGAAAATTGAATGATTGTTGATTATGCCTCCCATATTTGTGTTATATACCGACCTTGTCTGAATATAGGATAGACCGTGGTTTGGCATCTCATATTCTATGCATGTACAATAGAAGGAGAAAAAATTCTTTTACATTGACTAGTGAGATATTAGATGTTGTGTTTTGGAAGTGTATTGGGAGTGCTATCGATGTCATGTATTATAATGTTATATTGAATCGTTCATTACGCGTAGCCAACAGAATAGTAGAAGGAATTTTGGTGTTTTGACTTATAATTGGAGGGAGACCAAGAGGTTAGCCTGAAATGCTTCCTTATAGAGCACGATGCTTTGGTTTGAGTCTCGTTGTGAGATCCAGTTTCCTTTTGTCATATTCTGCTCCTCCATTGTAATAAAGTAAAACTTTGTGATTGAATGATCTTATAAGACAAAACAAGTAGCGAGGTGGATAGGGGAAATGATATGAAGAGTTAGACTATATGGATGTGCATATGTATACGTTATGAGATTAATTGGGTTTCGGCGATTTTGTTCTCTCAGTATAGAGTACTGGCCAGACCCACAACGTGGCATCAGAGAAGCATACAGAGTTTTGAAACTTGGAGGGAAAGCATGCTTGATTGGTCCTGTGTATCCAACATTTTGGCTCTCCCGGTTTTTCGCAGATGTGTGGATGCTCTTCCCAAAGGAGGAAGAGTACATTGAATGGTTCGAGAAAGCTGGATTTAAGGATGTTCAGTTGAAGAGGATTGGCCCAAAATGGTACCGTGGGGTTCGTCGCCATGGGCTGATCATGGGATGTTCTGTCACTGGTGTAAAAGCTGCATCCGGCGATTCTCCTTTGCAGGTAATCATCTCTGTATTCTTGTGTGACTGACCTGCATATATGGAGAGTTCTATTTTTTGATGCCATATACAAGTCATCACGTTAAATCTTTGTTTCAACTAGACGAGTTTATATATTTTGGCGGGGGATTCTTGATGTGGTTGGGCTCTCCCTCGCATGCTAATGCTACAATCACTTGTTTTAGGGACCGGTCTTCCTGTCTCTCAAGAGTACTCTTCAGGAAGGAGGAAGAGTACATTGAGTGGTTCGCTCACCGGTCCAGTTTTCAAAACATTGAGTTGAACAGTTTCCTAGGATTTAGGTTCTTTTCAATTTAGTAGGATTTGAATTTAAGAGAGGCATTTGTCTTTTCAACCTTTGTTAAATTGATTTGCTACCTTACCAGTCAACCCCAAGCAATTGATTGAATTACTAAAACATGTTACTGCAGTTCCTAGATTACTGGTATTTGTTTCTACTATATTTTTTGGAGCTGTGTGTGGCTAATGGAATAAGGCGTCATCCCTCTGCTATTGGACTGAGAAGCATGAATTTTAATACACCTAAGGCTAACTATAATTTTGCTTAATGCCTAATCAACAAATATGTGATTTCTTCAATCCTTGAAGCTCATTACCTTTTTTCTCTCTTTCGGTTTACGAATTTATTTTTTTTGTTCATCACAGCTTGGTCCAAAGGCTGAGGACGTTTCAGAGCCCGTCAACCCACTGGTCTTCCTCTTCCGTTTCCTTCTGGGGGCCACGGCAGGAATGTACTATGTATTGGTTCCCATTTACATGTGGCTCAAGGATCAAATTGTTCCCAAAGGCCAACCAATTTGAGAGAGAGAGTTGGCAGTTAAACTTTCAGGGCTGCTTATGATATTTCCTGTTTGTGTTACTGTTTGCTGTTACAATAGCCAGACAAGTTCCGCTGCTCTCTCCTATGCTTTCTTTTGTTCCTGAAAATATAAATGCATTTCCGTTGTCTTGTGTTTACGATCAAGTTTCTAGCATAATTGTATTTTTGAGGACGGGATGAGACCATTTTGTCCACTGCAATATGAAGGTCTACCTGCCTCACCGGAACCTTCAGAAATTACTCCGTTTTGAGGCTGTTTGATTCCTTGAATTATGGGTTATGAACCTGGGGTGCAAAATTGGTGAAACCTGTAGAGCAAATCCAGTACGCTTGAAGAGCACCCCCAGCGTGAGCACACGATGGCGGGCCAATATCACGGGCCAATATCACATCACAGCAGTATAATACTTCCTCTCGAGGCGCAAAGGAACCACGGGACCCCTACTAGATCATTGCTACTGTATCATTCTGTAATCATATGATAAATGAGAACCCTGGTAGTCAATGCCCAGGGTCAGAACCTTTGTGCAGCATTTAAGCCATGGATTTGCTGATGGGATTATTACCTCTAGGTCTAGAAAAGAGATGTCTAATTATCAATAAGGCAAGTCATTTTTTTTAATTACTACTAAGGTAAGTAACTTTTTTTTGGAGTTTAGGTTTAGGGTGCACTTTCCTATTATAGGGTATTAGTGGTTTAGGCACTTTCATAGAGTACCCTACGATTTTAGGCACTTTCATAGGGTGTAGGGTACCCTAGAGTTTAGGTTTAGGGTGCATTTTCCTATTATAGGGTTTTAATGGTTTATGCACTTTCATAGAGTACCCTAGAATTTTAGATACTTTCATGGGGTACCCCAGTCGTAGGATACCCTAGGATTTTAGACACTTTCATAGGGTACTCTAGGATTTTAGGCATTTTCATAAGGTACCCTAGTCGTGTCGTAGAGTATCCTAGGATTTTAAGCACTTTCATAGGGTACTCTAGTCGTAGGGCACCCTAGAGCTTAGATTTAGGGTGCACTTTCCTATTATAGGGTTTAGTGGTTTAGGTACTTTCATAGGGTACCCGAGGATTTTAGGCACTTTCATATGGCACCCTGTGATTTAGGTATTTTTATACGGGTTGGAGAGTTGATGGGAATTTTTCAGAGTTGGGCTTGAGTTGATGGTAATTATGGGATCCAAGGGTGACTTGATAGTAAATGTCCCTTTGCTGATATATGTGACGGGAAAAGGCCCATTACGGACCTTGTAGAGTCAACTCGCCAACGTCGTAAAAAATTTGCAAAAGAACAACGAGGTTCATTGCCAATTTGCCATTTCTGACAGTTCAGAATAAATTACTTAATCAAAGCGAGTTAGACCCTCCAAATCATGCTCTGGTTCAGATATCATCAAACTAATCATGCCCCGGTTCTGATATCAACAAACTTAACAAAAACATATCAAAGGTTTAACCTAGTAATCGAAACTAGTTTACTCCAGTGGCCTTCTAATTTTATCTGGTACCCAAAAAAAAAACACACAAAAATGGATATCCTTCCTCATTCTACTCGAAACTAGTTTACTCCATTTTCAGGACTGAGATCACCGTAGGAAACCAACCCTCTGTGTCCACCCAGGGAGCTTGATCTAGACCGGCTGGGGGAAGCAGATTTCACTGTTTTAGGATTTGTCGTTGGAACAGCTATGGGTGATCTTGAGCAGCTCCTGGAGCTTGAACTCGATCTTGCTCGCCTTGAAGGGCGCTTGTCATCCAAACGTGGCCCAAGACGAGATCTCAACCGGTCACTTATTGCAGGTCGCCTATCTACAGGGCTAGGGCTTCGTATAGGGCTCCGGCTCCGATTCCTGTCACGATTGCGCTTGAAATCTGGGCTGCGAGAGTTGCTTCTACTTGGACTTCTCCTGTTTCGATATCTATGAAACAGGAAATATAAAATATTCATTACTCCCGTGTTATGGTCCTTGTTATTATGGGGTATAACAAGAAAAATAAAACTCCTTCCATACTAAAGTCCTTATTTCTTTCAGAAATGAAAGAAATAGCAACTATAATTTTGTACGCAGTCATGCAACATCATGATGGTGAATAGGGTAGAGAGAGAGAGAGAAACCTGGCAGGGCTCCTTCCTCTTTGGCTTCTGTAATGTCTTTGTGGCGAGCGATCAGCGTGACTTCTATAGCTCGAGTACCTAAAACAAACCAGAGCTGAATTTAAGCCACCGGCAGCCTTAGTACTTCCCACTATACCTACGAATATATTAATCTTATATCTTACCTGTCACGATTCCTCTCTTGAAAATTCCTTCCAGCATAGTTGTAAGACCTACGTGGTGAGCGCTCTGGAGATGGGGTCCGGTACCGCCGTGCAAATGAAAACCGTTCCGTAAATCCACGTCCTTTTCGGACACGTTTTGGAGTGCCATTAGGAGATCGACTTCCTGATGGGGCCCGACCATGATTAGAAGCAGACGGGTCCGGAACTTTATGTGAAGGACTGGTATTAGGACTCTTCAAAGAACTACCCCTGTTTTCCTGACCATACTTCCTATCAGGGTTTCCACTATCATTCTGGAATCTGGGACTACTTGCGGCTCTTCTGGGACTAATACTGCGGCGGCTGCTCGGGCCTGATTTCTGCCTCCCTCTGGGGATTGGAGTCGGGCTCCTGTAAAAAGTAACAAAGATTCAGTGGCTATAGAAGTATAGAGCTGACAGTCAACTGACCAGACACAATAACTGAAACCAATTTAAAACTGCAAATCCTTCCTCAATTCTAGGTCAATTGTGGTAAACTTCACACGAAATCACTGCTTAAATCTTTCCATACTGACATTTTAGCAAGATATGCTTGGCTTGTAGCTTTCTAAGAAATGCTCCTTCCAGTAAATCTCTTATTTACCAAGGAAAAAAAAAAAAAAAAAAGAGGAACCAATGCATGTGAGGAAAAGATGTAGGTCAACAGTAAAAACCTGGATTTATCAAGAATATCTTTATCATTATGCTGGTCGGCAGTTTTATTGGATCTATTCTCTGTAGCGTGACCATTGTTCAATAGTTCATCCTTCTGCTTAAATTCTCCCTCTTCATGAGGGGATTTGTCCATCTTCTGCTCACGCTCCTTCTGCTGCACCATGAGAGTTTCTTTTCCTACAGAGGAGGGGAGCCGGCCAGGGTCAGAAACCACCATCAGAGGTGGTTAGAATTCAATGTGGAGGCCCAGCCATCAGGCATGTAAACCATGCCTAAACCAAGAGGTACATTAATAGAGGTCAAACAATAAAAACGGTACTGAATCATACCAAGCCTCTGTGTCTTCGTTACATTTTCATCGTCAGAGCTGCGGGCACTGCTACTTGAACTTGAACTTCCTGTATCAGTTGAACTCCTGAAAATAGTGCACGGTTATTAAAGAGAAAAAAGATCAAAACAAGACATCAAGGAGAATACCATATGCCATATTTGTGCATCTACAGTCCGTTTGAAAAGGTAGCAGAGAAAAGCAAAGCAATGATTGTTGTTTCTCACTAAATCTCACGACTTTTGGTGGAAATGGAATGGGGCTATATGCAAGTACCAGTTCCCAACATTTCTAACCCATCCAAACAAGTGACGGGTCCCCTTTTCTCATCATACAACCAGAATCAATCCAAATGGAGAGTCAACATGCACTAAATACAACTAAAATCATACCGTTTGGATTTTCCCTTTGATTTTTTACCACGCTGGCCTCTTGTTCTCTCCCTTCGTCCACCCTTCCGTTTCTTCCTATTTTGGGTTCTGGGCCTCTTTGTTGACCTCCTCCTTTTCCGACGCCTTTCTTCAGCAGAAGAACTTGATGAATAGGAATCAGAATCAGAATCGGATTCAGAATCAGAATCAGAATCCGAATCTGAATTGGAATCCGTCCCTGAAGAATAGGAATCAGAATCTGTATCAGAGCTGTCTGAGTCCGATGAAGAATATCTCCTCCTTCGCTTCTTCCTATTGTCTTTGACTTTGAGCGATGTTTTGCGTCTTTCCTTCCTTTGCCTATCAGAACTATCTCCAGAGGAAATGGCTTTAGCAGATTTTTTCTTTTGCCCTGGAAGAAGAGGCATTGTGAAGATCAAATATTCCTGTGAGGAGAATCATAAGAATATTACATTTAGAAATCAGAAACTGAGCAGTACCTTTCTCTGTTCCCGCTGCATCTTGAATTTTTTGGTCAGATGTCTCACCACAATCTACAATTTTTACAAGCCGAGAAGGTTTCCCATCAGCCGTTCCCAACAGTTCAATTTTCTTAACTGCATCCATTCCCTTTACAACCTTCCCGAAAACAACATGTTTCCTGCAATAAGAACAATACCAGAATCCAAATTGGGTACTCTAAGAGAGCAAATAGCAGTAAGAGGTGAAGAGGAGAACCACAAGAAGAGAGGTAGACGTGGTTAGATATGACAAACCAAATTTAAGTGCAAAACAAACGCAACATCATATACCCGTCGAGATGAGGTTGGCGCTTGAAAGTTATAAAGAACTGAGACCCATTTGTGTTTCGACCACTGTTTGCCATAGATAGGAGGCCAGGGCCACTATGATCCAGCTTAAAGTTCTCATCTGCGAACAGGAAAGAAAATGCTCTGAATAATTCCATCATGAATGCATAAGTGAGCTCAGACATACCAGAAAAATAGAAGAAAGAAGGGAAAATATAGAATATCACCTGCAAACTTTCCTCCATATATGCTTTCTCCACCAGTGCCTGCAAACCATCAAAAGGTCGTGCCTTACAAGTCTATGCATGAAGACGGAATTTAAACAGAGAATCTGCATTCACTGAAGATGAAGATATGATGAAAATAGATACCATTTCCGTTTTGAAAATCACCACCCTGCAGAGACAAGGACTCAATATTCAATCACAACGATATTCAAAACTTCAAACATATGTATGCCCTACAACATATATATTACTATGGAAGAAACAACAGAAATAGAAATCATTAATTTCTCATGAAGACTATGAAGAGCAGCGCAAGTTATACAGACAGGCGAAACCAAGGACTTTCGGGGAGGTCTGCAGCAAGTTGACCGGAGCTCAAAAGATACATGCATTCCATAAGCAGAGAAGAAAATCTCTCTCAGTGGAGATACGAAATTGTTAGAAGCGTGGGAGCAGCTGCATGTAACCTCGTCACAAGATGAATCATACCATGTACTGCAATAACCTAGAGCGCCTAGTATGGATGCATCACTAGAAAGGTAAGGATATTCATCACAGCACGTGTTTCTCACTCTAAAATAACCTCCAAATACCATTGGCAGCATAATCAGGATCTCTGCAAATCTATCTCTCAGTGGAGATACGAAATTGTAAGAAACGTGGGAGCAGTTGCATGTAACCTCCTCACAAGATGAACCATACCATGTACTGAAACAAACCTAGAGCGCCTAGTATGGATGCATCACTAGAAAGGTAAGGATATTCATCACAATTCAACTCTAAAATAACCTCCAGATACCATTGGCACTTTGGCAGCATACTCGGGCCATGAATCCACTAATTATTAAATGGAATTTAGATCCTTTTCATAGAAGCTAAGGATCAGGATCATAGCGTGTAGTTTTTGAATCACAATTTACGATTTACTTTGGTAACATACCTGGGCCATGAATCCAGTAATTATGCGATGGAATTTAGATCCTTTAAAGTGCAAAGGTTTCCCAGTAGAAATACCAATGCCCTTCTCACCTACAGAATACCAAAACAGAAAGATAATCACAATCTTACAAACATGCTGATCCAATAAAAAAAGGATGGTTTCTCATTCAAGAACAGAACAATAATGGAGTTCGTGAAACAGACATTGACAAACAGACACTACTTCTTTGGGCTAATTACATTACAAGAGCTCTCCTCAAATTTCAGACAATTGGAGGAAACAGAGGAGGAACTGTGCGGAGGCGGAACTAACTTTCTAGCACAAACGAATAAATGAAATGAAAAATCCATTAACGGTAACAAGAAAATATAGGTTTTAATAGTTCATAGACAGCAAATGTTTCTACATCCCATGTCTAGTACCCTGCCCAGCCCCAACCAAAAAGATCCATCAATAATCCTAATGCCAACACCATCCCATATATTCCTTAACTCTTCCCTCAAACTCTGGCCTTCCTTATACGGAGTATGATTTTACTAATTGGTAAAATCAACTCCAGGAAGTTGATAACTCATAGTTCATTTGAGGTAGCAGATCAACCTCTGCAGCAAGCGTTTGTAACAAGTAGTAATAGTCTAGAATTCTATCAGCTCAGGAAGGGTATCTGTGCCTGGAGCAGTTGACAATCTAACCATTCTTCCTCCGAGCGCAAGAATTCTCCCCTCACAGAAAAGAATGGAGTCCACCAGAGGAGCAAAATAAGACTCAGCTCTTACCGGTACAGAGCGCCCGGAAATTCTCAGCTGTCTTAGGAACAACATCAGCAAAAAGCTACATTCAAAAAGAAAACATTATCTATTAGTATCTAAACAGAGAAAAGCACCGATTAATTTTCATGATAATAACTGATGATTACAGATTGCAAGGGAAAATATATAACAACTTTAAAAAAACTGGGCCATGGAATTACCTCAATAGTAATCCTTTCCACATGATCCCCATCAATTGATAAGTCCAAGAATACCAGTGGATTCTTCTTCTTACCCATCTCTCCTCGCTCTGCTGACATTGAGAATGAAACTTTGCAATTGTGATAGAATTACAAAGAAATGGAATTGCAAAGACGTTGAAAGTATTTCCTTTGCTTCGGATAGCATAACAGAGAATAGGACCTCTGTGTTTCACATATCAGCAATGCCATATTGACACCTAAAAACCACATGGTCAAATTTCTTAACATCGCTACAACCATTTTCAAGCGGACCACTTTTGCACGGTATGCAAACTCAGAGGTAACTTTACTAGTGTATGATTAGAACCGCGTGAACCAAATTGACAGAAGGGGCAGACTACAACCATAACAAACCCAAAACTTTTAGGTACGACTTTCTTCCCAAGAAAATGAAACAATAGTCGTTATTGTTTCAAATATGCTATCCTTCGCAACAATCCTATTAAATTATGGCAAAAATATACATCAATCATTCACACTTCCACAATATGCTTCATAAACCGTGCAGCAGTACAAAATCAGACTCGCAATCCAACTAAATTCCATAAAGTAAACATAAAATTTGGATCTTTACGCCAGTGATACACAAAAGGAGACATGAATCCAAAGCCCTAAACCCCAAGTGTGCACTCAAAACCTTTATTCCAACTCAATTAGCTCAACCTGAAGAAAGTGAATTAACAAGACAATACAGGGAATGCCCAAAATACAGATAAAATTTGGATCTTTACGCCAACAAGACACAAAGTGAGACATGAATCAAAAACCCTAAACCCCAATTGCTTACTCGATACCTTTATTCCAACCATGAAGCTCGAACTGAGGAAAGCGAAATAACAATAAAATACAGGTAAGTTGAAGCCTCAAGGTACAGCTAAAATTTGGATCTTTACACCATCAGGCATCAAGACACAAAATGGGATATGAATCCAAAACCCTAGACCCCATATTTACTCAAGTCCTTATTCCAACTTAGTAAGGTTAAACTCAAGAAATCGAACTAACGAGATAACACAGGGAACTTGAAGCCTAAGAAGTGGCAAGAGACTGAAGGAAGGGAAAATCGTTTCTAAAGCTAAGATGAGCCGAAACCAATACCTTGAGTGAGCGTTACTCAGTCTGAGTGAACTCAGATAAGTGAGTTGATAGTCAGAAAGAAAAATCGGCAGCGAAGTCCGTCTCAATTCCTACGATGAGAGAGGAAGTCCGCCGTCATGCTTGGCTGGAGAGAACTGGTTGGAGAGTGCTTGGGGTAAAGCTTTGATTTTTTTTTTATTCTGTTGTTTTATAGGGTACTTGTTGCGGTTTTGCGGGTTTAGGCGGCGGATCTGGTATGGAAGGGGAGGAAGATGGGTTTTCTCGGTTCATCAAATGCCAAGATAATGAATTTTAGTTTTCCTGCAAAATTATTACCAATAAAAATAATTTTTTCTTTTCTTTTATTTTACCTCGCTTCATTTATACTGACATGTGGAAGAAAAATAAAAAGAAGATAAAATAAAATGAGAGGAAAGTGAGAGAAAAGTTGGAGGGAAATTTCGTTATTTACAATACTTAATTTTTTTATTTTCTCTCTTCTTTCTCTCTAAACCAAACAAGAGGAGGAAAAAAATTTAACTTTTATTTCTTTTCTCTCACTTTCCTCAAGTTCAAAACACACCTTAAGAACCCATTTTTCACGCAATATTTTCAACAACTAAATGAAACCTTACACAAAAAGAATAGAAAACTTAACTTTCTATAACTTTCTTTATTTTATGGTAGAAAAGTTGAAGTTATAGGTCACACAATATTTTTTGGTAAATCATTATACAAAAAGTTAAAGAAGAGTTAGTTTTCCATCCTCTCATACTTTTAGTTGCCTTCTAGTGCAACTAAATATGACTTTAGCATCTATATTGTGGAAAATGATGATCAAAGCCAGAGATAGTGTTGCACACGTTCCAGATCGATCCGGATTCTTAGAAATTCGTGACTGAACCGCAAGTTACGAATTTATGAACATGTAATTATTTTTAGGACCCAAAGTCTAACAGTTCGATTCTAAAACAATCTACGGGTCTCAGCTCGGTTCCATTTTTTGTCTACGAATTACATATAAATTCGATATTCCTCAAAGTACAACAAAGTCATTCCGAACTCATTCCCTATAGTGCAACAAACTCATTCGTGCAGCAAACTCATTCCAAACTCATTAGGGATGAGCATGGACCGGATTGGTTCGGTTTTGTAGTAAACTAAGAATCAAACCACTACCTACGGATTATGAATTTGGAGAACCAAACTAATTCACAAAAGGCATAGAACCAAACCAATCCAAACCATTAAAATACGGTTCGGATTCGGTTTCGAACCACGGTTTACTTAAAACTGAGATATTATGACCAAATCACGCGTAGAAATTTGGGAAAATAGAAAAGTGCTATGGAATAAAAATTGGAATGGAGAATTTCATTACCAAATTTATTGACTATGACTAAACCACTATTGGTGTATTGGAATTAGGGGAATAAGTTATGAATCTTGGAAAAGGCTACAATACACATCTCTTATTTGGGTGTGTATCATACACACCCCTATAAAAGTTACAATTTTTTTGTAAAAGTTACTAATTTTTTTGTAAAAGTTACAAATTTTTTTTTATAGAAGTAACGAATTTTTTTATAAAAGTTACGAGACATACGAAAATGTTATGAATCATAGAAAATGTTACGAATCATAATGCTGAAAATTTACGAAAAACTAAAAAATGTTACGATTGCCGATGAGGTGGCATAATCTTGATCATACAATAGATGCATATGGTACACTCAAACAAGGGGTGTGTATTGCAGCCATTTCCATGAATCCTAGGCAAAATAAAATCTTGCCAGAGACGGAACAATGAATAAATTAAATTTAGGAAGTTAATTGACTATGGCTATATATATATATACCATGGGGTTCTAATCCGGGATCCCGGATTAGAGCATTTGGGGTGTTTTTTTTGTGTTGCAAATTGTTTTGGGAAAATCCGAGCCGTCCAATGTGTTCAAAAGGTGTTTTCCAAGGTCCGCTCGGGATAATATACAGTTTTGCGAAAAACTGTTTGGATCAAGCCCTTCCCGATATTTTTTTTTTGAAGATTTCCCGCGCGAACCTTGGAAAACACCTTTTGAACACATTGGACGGCTCGGACGGCTCGGATTGTCAAAAAAAATGCTCGGATCATGGAGGTCCGGATCCCGGACTAGAACCGCGTCCTATATATATACAATCCGGATCCCCTCAGGACTCCCGGATTTATCTTAGGTCCGGAACTTCATTTTCAGCCGTTGGATCGCATCCAACGGCTCTGATAAAAGCAACCATCTCGCGGGTCAAATGGAGCCCGGATCCGGGTAAAACACTCCTGCGGGTCAGAATCAAAACACAATCCGGTTCCTCATTTGACCATTACACGGTGAAACAACAGAAGAGAGAGAGAGAGAGGTGATTGAGATTGAATGAAGAGAGAGAGAGAGAGAGAGAGATCGCGATCGCGATCCAACGAAGAAGAAGAAGAAATCGATTTACAAAACAAATCGAAGTTACCAGGTTCAAATCTCTCTCTCTCTCGTTTTTCGAAAACGAACAGATCTAGGGTTTCAAACTCCAACTCGAAACTAGGGTTTCGAAACCCAGATCTCTCTCTCTCTCTCTCTCTCTCTCTCTCTCTCTCTCTCTCTCTCTCTCTCTCTCTCTCTCTCGTTTCTGGTTCATATATGTAGACGAATGTAGGGTTATGTTATTTTCGATTTGCAATTTGGATCGATTTGCAATTCGTTTCTGGTTCGATTCGTTTCTGGTTCGATATCTGTTCGAAACGAAGGGTTTCAATTCGAATAACCCGGATTCAGTTCGAAAATGAAGGGTTTATGTTCAAAATCATGGTTTGATATTTCTTGATTTCTGTAGTTGTAAACCCTATATCTGATGGTTCGATTTTGAAGAACTAGGGTTAGGGTTTCGGGAGTCTAAGTGGGATGACAATATTGGGTATTTCATGAAAAAGGTTAAGGCTTTGATCAAATTGTGTGTTCATTGTGTTCAACCCATTAAAAATTTTAACTCAAACTTGAACAAACTGTTACAATCAAACTTGCACTAGGCTCGTGATTGGTGGATTAGAGCTTGTTTAGAGATCAGATTACAAACAAATGCAGCTTGAATGTGATGGGCAAAGGTTGTTAAGTTTTTAAATCAAGCTTTAATAGATTGGTTATATTGTAATGACATCCATTTTTGGGTCTTAGTTGTGGCATTGGCCATTGTATGTTTCAACTTTCAAGACAAAGTATTTGTTTCCTATCCTTTATCATTGTGTTTTGTGAAAGTCTATAATGCTAGTTTCATATTTCATCTTGTAACTGTTTTGCTTCAACTTGGATTTGACTTGGGAAATTGTGTTTCATGCTGGAATATTGTGTACATGAATTCGATCATGACCTTGTAGTGTGTCAGGTACTGCACTTGTTTTGAATAAAAATCTCACATTTTAATTTCATGATGGCCAGTTTAAATGCATGCAAAGAATGGATCTTTCCCATCACTCTATAGGCCTTACATATCTCATCCTCTATTTTTTCCATTGAGCATTTGCTGCGTCTACTTCAACAAGGGCATTGGAAGTAGACTTCGTGGCGGAGCGCGAGGCCAATAGTCGATGTTTGGGCCCTGTTATAATTTTCTTTCTAGGATTCGTAACTTGTATTATTTTGGCATATGTATTCGATTCTGAATGATGGTTATATGGACTTCCTGTTATAATGTCGTTTGGATGGTGAATTAAAAGTTGGACCATCCAGCCAGATTTATCCTATAAATTTTAGCATTTTGGTCCTATTCTCATTTGAAAAGACTTTGGTCCATTCCCCCCGTAAGCTCTTCCTTTTTTTGTTTCAGGTCTCCAAGGTAATCAGAGACGGAAAATGTAACCTGAAGGAGTATGTTTTTAATTAAAAAGATATAGTTGGAATCGACATTCTAGTTGAAGCAGTAGCCATTGGAAGAGGAAAACAAGACCTGACCGGAACTGTATTATGCAAGTTTTTATTGGTTTGGAGCTGTGAAGTTATTTTAAAGAATGGTACTTGGAATGGCACATGCCTTATGTGATGGAATAGGATTTAACTCCAATGTTCACAAATAGGACTCTTTTGCTGTCTTGGCTACTAATCTAATTCTGGGTTTGCAACACAAGCATGGAGACACTCAATATGATCATATACTGAAGTTGGTCTATGTGGTTAATATTGAAAAGTTAGAAGAAGCGTCAATGAAATAGAAATAGTGAAGTTTCTCTCAAACTACATCTTTTCAAATAAACACCAAAAATTGTACCAAAAAAGATTTTGAGCATTTTTATAATTTGTCTCATTCTCCACTGCTGTCAATCCAAGGGAACCTTTGGGACCATTAAACCATCAAAGTAGATCTCTACTGGACAACAATACAAAATGAACCAACATAGGTTGAAATTTGAAAGGTTCCACCTGCAGCAAACTGATGTTAGAGAACAAACTGACTTAACAAGACATAATTCTACAACCGAATTGGTGACAGGTTCCTCCCAAAGAGCACCTGCAGCAACAAGTACAGGTTTCACCATTGGATATGCTTGAAACTTCCGACCTTTAAGATACCCTGCACTTGCTAATATCAATAGCCCATGACAAATAGAGGCAATCGTTTTTCCAGACTTGCAAAATTTCTTCACCAAGTATATATCAAATTTTTCCAGACAAATAGAGATATCAAATGTTGCATTCAGAGAACAAACTGTTCATAAATCTCGAAATAATATAGTTCCGATCAAACTATCTCAAGGTAATACAGAGAACAAACTGTTCATAAATCTCAAACTGACTTAATACAGAGAACAAGCTGACTGTCTAGTTTCACATAAACTAACTGTCTAGTTTCATCATATATCCAACTATGTGTCCATGGTCTATTGCCTACTCAAGTGGAATTCCTCTAAATCTACCACAAAACTATGCACGCAACTAGGAGAATCCAACACTTCCATTTTTAGGAGACCACTTTAGCATCTGCAGATCGATTACCATCCAGTATTCTACCTCAACTGTTCTCTTCTCGAGATTTATTTACAGGTGTAGGCTCATTACTAGGTTCCACCGTCTTGAAATTTCCAAGTTTTCCTGCCATCGTTCTGATATTGCAACAACCATCTTCTGCAGATTTATCATCAAGACTGACGAAGCATGATCTATCCAGGAAAACACATGGTATTCAGATTTCTGCAAAGTTAATTTAACTTTAAGGAGGCTTGGAGATATCACATAAACATGAACCTTTGGAATTCAACAATTATATTGAATTCCCACCAAACAAATCAATTAGTACACAACTAGTGATTGAATCACTAAAGTTGTGGAATTTTTGTGGGCTTGCTGGAATGGATCTAGACTTTGCCCGTCCTACGATGATATGTTCGTTTGATATAATTGGAGTAGTCCAAAAACTTCTGTTGAGAGAGACCACAAGACTCGTTAATGCTAAAATTGTAACACTAACAACACCTGTGATATAGTGACCAAATAAAGAAGAAGAAGAAGATGCAAAATACACACAAATAAGAAAACACTGATCCTCATTTTACCTGCTCAAAATGACCAGTGCACTAGATTAATGTACCAGTGCACTACATACATCGAAACCCTAGATTTGTTGGACCCGAAAAACAAGATAGAGAGACATATTGGAACCAGAAACGAGAGATTTCAAGCCAAAACATGGAGATTTGATCAATTTCGAACTAGAAAAAGGGTTTCGAAACCCTAGTTTGAAGCACTAGATCTGTTCCAACCAGAAAAACGAGAGAGAGAGAGAGAGAGAGAGAGAGAGAGAGAGAGAGAGAGAGAGACAAATTCGAACCTGAGAAAGTCGATTTCGTCGTCTTCGATCTCGATTTCAACTTCTTCTTCGCGATATGCTCTATCTCTCTCTCTCTCTACGTTCAGCCAAATCGCCTCACTGCTTTCTCTCTCTTCGTTCAGTGGTTTGAAAGCGTCTAAGAGAAGATTGACCCGTATTTGTGAGTGTTATGACCCGCGAGTTTATTTTACCCGGATCCGGTATGTTTTAACCCGCGAGTTCCTCCTTTTTTATCAAAGCCGTTGGATGAGATCCAACGGCTGAGAGCAAAAGTCCGGACCTAACTTATATCTGGGTGTCCGGATGGGATCCGGATTTTATATATATATATATATATATATAAGCAACGGACGGTCCGAATGTGCGCAACCCCAAGTCCTTCCGAGTCCGACTCGGAGTGGTACCGGTTACGGGGATCCTTATTCAATTCGGACTTAGTTTTATCCGCGTGTAAGATTCGGACAAACTAACCCGACCCAACAACTTGTCAAGCAAAAATACTCCTCTGCGGGCGGCGCAATTCCTTTCTTCCTTCTCACCTCCCTCCACAGATCCCATTCCCTGTTTCTTCATCCCTCTCTCTCTCTCTCTCTCTCTCTCTCTCTCCTGCCCCAATTTCTGAACTTGAATTCGGAAAACCAATTCAAAAACCCTAAAAATTTCAAATTCCTCCCCTTGAGGTCCACTACACCACTCTGGTCACGAATCGCCCAACTCTGCAACTTCGTGCGAGATCTCCAGTACCTGGTATTCTAACTGAATTTGGTCTTTCCGCATTCGTCAATTTGATGGGATGTCATTGGTTCTGCTATGCTTGCGTAGGATCAGGGTTCCTACTATTTTATGTTTGGTGATTTAATAATTCGGATGCTTTGCTGTTTTCGACAGTGTAATTTTGTACATTGTTTTGTTTTGTGCTGTGTTTGTTTGTTGGGGTTAAAGGTGATATATTGAGTTTCGTGTAACGAAGCAAGAAGTAGAAAGATTTAAGAATTCCCATTCCCTTTAAAATTCTAGGAATTCGTTGATAGTTTGGTATCCAATCTTTTAGCTTGCTGAAATGGATGTTTTTACTTGTAATGTGAGCGTTAGTTTGTCAAAAATTAAGCACTTCTTTCTTTTACTTTTCAAAAGAGCAAACAATTCGGGTCATCCCAAAATAGAATACGAATCAAACAAAATGGGTCGGAGGGACTAGTAGGTAGGTTATTTATATTCAACTTTGGTTACAATGGAGATCATGTCAGAGAAGCAAAGATTGATAAGAAATTGTGGAAGGAATCCAAAGTTATCAAGATTAAAGTGGTCATGGCAAAAAAGTTCTTTAATTGAAGTTCAAATGAACGTGTTGATTTCAAGTTAAAGAGTGTAATCGGAATCAATTCAGACTGGAACAAACTTGATTTTTGTGCTTTTCATCCTAGTAATTACTGCGAGCCTTGCACTTAACTTTGGATATACACTTAAGCACAATACTTGCTAGTTATTGCTCTACTTAAGAGCTGACAGTGTGGAAGTCTTGTGAAGTGGGACTTTAGACAACATGCTGTTTGTCTCAAGCAACCAATATACTGAAATTCTTTAGATAACATGCTACTGCCGATGTGCTGAGTATATTTATGAGTTTTCAACTTTCTTCTGAAGTCTGAAAATATTTCATATTCCAAATGTTGTGTACGTAGAGAGTTACCCTCCGGGCTTGGGCTTTGCAATATGTAAATAATTATCTATCTCTACTAAAAATGACAAGTTCTGGATGCATGTTCTCGCAGGATTATCCATGGAAGCATAGCCATTTCCACGAGCAAGGGTGAGACATGAATACCATGAGGGCCGAAGATACTAACTATGGTAGTATCCCACAAAGACCTCCTGCTCCACCCTTTGCTGCTGCTTTTCGACCTACACCACCTGGTGCTCCACAGACTGCAACGCCTTTCTTATCATCTGGGCCAGTAGTTGGACCTGAAGCATCCGGCTTTAGACCAACACAAACCCTTAACTCCAATATTCCATCTGTACCACCTCCACCATCATTGGATGGCCCACCAGCTGCAGTACCTTCTCAGCGTTTCCCAACACCACAATTTTCTTCAGCAGCTCAACCACCTCCCCTACGCCCTTCTCCTCCTGGCCAGCCTGTCTTTACCTCACCATTTAATCCTCCTGGAGTTAATCTTCCGTCCCCACCAGTTTCTCTTCGTCAGCCCCAAATACCATCCGTGCCTATGGGATCTCCACCTCAAAGCTTAAGCCATTTGCCATCAGGAATGAGAGGTCCTCAACCACTGCAGTCAACTTTTCCTGGGTATCCTAGTACGCCATCTTCTGTTCTTACACAACCTCCACCTGTACAGCCTGCACCCTTTGTTACCCATCAAGGAGGTTATGGTCCTCCCCCACCTGCAACGTCTGCCCATTTGCTTTCTCATCAAAGAGGTTATGTTCACCCTCCGCCAGTTGCGCAAATGCAACACCAAGGTTTTGGACCTTCGATGGGAGCTGTTCAGGGCTTGACAGAAGATTTCAGCTCTCTTTCTCTTGCTTCTACTCCTGGATCCCTTGACCCTGGACTTGATTCTAAAGTATTGCCAAGGCCATTGGATGGGGACATGGAGCCAAAGTCTCTTGCTGAGATGTACCCTATGAATTGCCATTCCAGATATCTACGTCTTACAACTAGTGCCATTCCGAACTCTTCGTCTTTGGTTTCAAGATGGCACTTGCCTCTTGGAGCAGTTGTTTGTCCTCTCGCGGAAGCTCCTGATGGGGTAAATGTCTATGCACTCAGAATAGTTTCAATTTACTGATATTGGAAATGCTCTCATGTTATGCTTTCTGTTTTCTCTACTTGTGAACCCTCTTCATCTAGGAGGAGGTGCCGGTACTTAACTTTTCCCCCACTGGCATTGTTCGTTGTAGAAGATGCCGTACGTATGTGAACCCATATGTGACATTCACAGATGGTGGAAGAAAGTGGCGTTGCAACATCTGTTCTTTGCTTAATGACGGTAAGTTTCCAACTACCTGTAAAAGAAAGCATGGTTTTTTCATGTGGAAATTGGAAGTGCTAGGGTTTTGTAACAGCTTGATATGTAGACAGTAAATTGCACATGATAATCTTCAATTTTACATATCTAACTTTTGACCCCATCGAGTCTCAAGTCCTAGACACTGTTAGACATTCATAGTCTTTGGTATTGTCTTTCTACTACCTAAGGTATGGTGGTGTTATTCCGTATCATAGTGCAATAAACTTGATGACGACACTCACCTTTGAGCAGCCATGTCAGAAACGTAGAAGAAGTAAACCTGAATGTCAAATCTTCTTGTTAGGTGCCTTCATGGCTAACGTGAAAGAGGATATTTTTCTCTTGCTGTTGTAATCCTGATATGATTCATGTTTTCTCGTTACTTGGTTTATTTCTTTTCGGGTGAGGAGTTTTGTTGAGGTGAGAAATGGCATTGTGTACATTGTTACTTCCTCCGTTGTTTACAGTTTTTTGCATCTTCAATAAATCAGCGTGAACCCAGCTTAAAAAAGGGATTTTTTTTTGTGTGTGTGTGTGTGTGTCAGAAAAGCAAATAAGCTGAAAATCCATAAAGATTTATTGTTATTACTCTTTCGTTTCAAGTACTTCTTAAGCGTTAGATTTCACAATTTTAGCTAACTAAGCTCAAAACATAGATTTATCAAACTGATGTAGGTTAAAGTCTACAACACAATAGCAAACCAAATGCTTCCCCAGCTGCCTAGTGGATTGTCTTTGCTACACATCAGTGTGTGCCGTCGTAGATCTATTCATACCGAAGGCATACATTCCTAGGAATCGTATATATTGCGGGGAATTTTGAAGGTTTGCTTGGTTTCACTTATTTGCAGCTCTAGACAAGCAACCCAAACCTGCTTACTAACTTTTTGACTTGTCAAAAAAAAAAAAAAAGCAGCCCAATCCCAGCTTAAGTAAAGGAATTTTTTTTTTTTTGCTGAAAAAGCAGATAATCTGAAAATGCGAAGATATAATGAAGACCCGAATTTTTCAAGGACAACTTCTTAAGCTAACTAAATTGGATAAGACTTGGGTAAACTAATAATTTAATCTTGAAAAAGCTCAGGATATCATTTACCAAATTGGATGTAGATTGCAACCCACAATGCGATGGCAAACCGCATGCTGCACTGGCGCCCTAGCAAGATATGTTTGCTAAGCAGGACCCTAGTTTTCTTCTGGTCCAGGGGGTTAGAACATCATTCCCCTTGTTTCCTCTGGTAGATTTAGTAATTTTGTAGCATGCATGATGAGGAATGGTGTTTTGTGTAGCTGGAAATCCATGAAGGATTCCTAAACACCCTATCTTTGCAAAGTATGAATGCCTAGGCATGGGATCTCAAAAGTTAAGCTAAAAATCTCAAAATAAGATCTACCTAACAGATGTGATTGAAATCTACAATACCATGGCAACCACATGGTTCACTGGCTACTGGCTAAACAGGATTCCTTCTGATTTTTCTTGTCCCCGGTGGGAGAGCATCGTTACTTCAACAAGAGTTATATGCATTTGCAATGCTAACATGACTGTTTATTTCTATCTCATGCCCAGTTCCGGGTGATTATTTTGCCCATTTGGATGCCGGTGGTAGAAGAGTTGATTTGAATGAACGACCCGAGCTTACCAAGGGTAGCGTGGAATTTATTGCACCAGCTGAATATATGGTGCGGCCTCCAATGCCGCCGCTCTATTTTTTCCTGATAGACGTGTCTATTTCTGCCGTTAGAAGTGGAATGCTTGAGGTATGCTGCTTTTGCTAACAAGAGTGGATGTACGTCTTGCATTTTTTCTGTACCTATGTATCCAATGTTTTAAACGATTCCCCCCTATTCACATTTGCATTTATGGTTCTCTCTGTTTTTCTTTTTTCATTATTTATTTATTGTTCTTTTCTTGTTCTTTTTTGTCAAGGAACTGAACTAAATTTGTTGGTTCTCAACCCCGCTCAGCCATGTGTGTAAGTGGAAGAGTTTCACGTGTGTATATTTTATAGTGTAGTTTTGGCCGTAGTGTAATAATAACACTGTAAAGAGAGGTGGGTTGCAACTAAGCGATCCAAGATAGAGTGTATTAGCTTAAGATGTTTTTGTTACATTGGTTTCCTTTCCAGTGTTAAGTTGCTTTTCTATTTTGTTTGCGAATCCTATGTTTACCTTGTACATATAGTTGAAGAGCTCAAATTTTGTGTCGACCTTCCTAATCTTATATCGGTGCACAGTTGCTTCCCTTTTGTGGTTTTCATATATAGCTTTTTTCTTTATGAGAAAACATAGAAGGATAGTTTCATTCAGTCGTTCCTTACTGTGATACTCTTCTGTACGATCTGTTTTATAACATAAAAGTATCTTAGTCGAATGTTCAGTTTCTTTTAAGTGAAACAAATATGTCTTTCTTATGGGAAAACAAAGAAGGATAGTTTCATTCAGTCGTTCCTTACTTTGATACTCTTCTGTACGATCTATTATATAACATAAAAGTATCTTCGTCGATTGTTAAGTAATATGAATATGAGAAACAGTTGTGCCTACATTTTTTGAGGTTTGGATTTATGTTTGACTTTTTATTTCACAGGTTGTGGCACAGACTATTAAATCTTGTTTGGATAGATTGCCTGGCTTCCCCAGAACACAAATTGGTTTCATAACCTTTGACAGCAGTATACATTTTTATAACATGAAGGCAAGCGAGCGAGCGTTTTTGTTGCAAAGGATTTTAATAACTCATTTTTCGTGCCTGGTACCTTTATTTGTTGAATGATGTTGGGGTCTTTCTTGTGCCAGTCATCTTTGATGCAGCCTCAAATGATGGTGGTCTCAGATTTGGATGACATATTCATTCCTTTGCCCGATGATCTCCTTGTCAACTTGTCAGAATCAAGAAGTGTGGTGGATGCTTTTGTAGATAGCTTACCCTCCATGTTTCAGGACAACGTTAACGTGGAATCTGCTTTTGGTCCAGCTCTTAAAGCAGCATTTATGGTTATGGTGTGTGGAAGTGTGCTCCATTCCTTCTTCCAGCACTTTTTTTTAACTGTTACCCCTGCCTATTGCTCAGTTATACCAGAAATTCAAAATTCATCAACCTTCTGATGAATTTATGCTATTTGTTGTTTTGTTTTTTGTTTTGCAAAAGTAGTATGGCCGAATAGGCTTAGCATATTGACATACTCATTTTCCCTCTATATACAGAACAAACTTGGTGGTAAACTGTTGATTTTCCAGAATACACTGCCTTCACTTGGTGTAGGCCGCCTGAGGTTACGAGGAGATGATCTTCGTGCTTATGGAACAGATAAAGAGCATGGACTAAGAATGCCTGAAGATCCATTTTACAAACAGATGGCTGCTGATTGTACGAAGTACCAGATAGCAGTTAATGTATATGCGTTCAGTGACAAGTACACTGATATAGCATCACTAGGTATGTGTAATTTTTAGCACACTACTGAGGGTGAGTTTCTGTTACGGTATTTTTGGTATTTTTGGACCACAAGTTGTCAAATCAGTTGATGTGTGTGAGGAGAATGACGTGTGGGAGAATACCAAAAATACCGAAAATAGCATAGTGGAAACTTAGTTCGAGTTCACGTCAAGTGGTGCTGAGTCTGAAATTGAAACGTAAAGGCAATTGATTTTCACACTCCCTTTTTTTTTTTTATAATCACACTCCCTTTTTTGTCTTCTTGTGGTGTGAATTTACGATATTAACTTTTCATTCGTATCATCTTTCACATTTGGAAGGACAAAATTGAAAATTTACATCACAAGAGGACAGAAAAAGATTGTGGTTAATAAGGGGAGTTTGAAGATCACTACCCAACATAAAAATCATTAATTGGTGTTTGACACGGTGGCTCGTTAAATTTCATTTATAGGAGTATTATACTACGAATTTTTGCTTTATCTATTGTAGTAATTTTTTGAAGTGTTTCTTTTGCATAGTCCTACACCCCTGGTCATTCTCTGGATTTCTCCTTCAGAGGAGATGAAGTATGTTAGCTTTCCCCATTTTTAGTAGTTTATGCTTGTCAATTCATGAGAGGACAAGAAGTATGTTTAGCTATAATTAGGGCTGCAAACAAACTGAGTAGCTTGCGAGCGGCTCTTGACTCGGCTCAATAAGAGCTTGTTCAAGCTCAACTCGAGATCTTAATGAACAAGCTCGGGCCAAGTAATTTCTTGTTTTGTTATCAAGCCGAGCCCAAGTTAGTCGAGGCTCAGCTCGAGTCGGCTTGCAAGCTGAGAATACAAGTTATGTGTATTACAATTAACAGCATTCATTAGCAACATAATAATATAATTTCAGCCTGACTCATTCGGCTAACAAGTATACACTGAGTGTAGAAGATCCTTTATGGAGGTAGTGGATGCATCTTGAGTTCTTCCATTTTCGATGTGGGACAAAAGGTTTCCTTGTCCAAATGAAACACACAGCGAAAGGGTTATTTCTTCTCCTTTAGGCTTTAGACCCACATCGGTTGTTCTCCTTAAGTTGGATTCCCTTTAAGTTAAGAGCCCAACCTCCACAGCTCTTTCACGCTACCTGCGCCTGCCATTGCTCTCGAGCTAGAGCAAAGCTAGAGCTGTTCGATAAGTTCTCGAGCCCAGTTTTTTGCAGCTCGAGCCGAGCTTGAGTTGGCTTCATTTTTGGACAGCTGAGCCTGAACCCTTGGAAGCTCGACTCGGCTCGGCTCGGCTCGTTTACAGCCCTAGCTATAATTGTCATGTAAATCTGTTAAGTAGTTTATAAAATTTGAGAACTTGAACGCGCAGTGGAGAAGAAAGAAGGAGATTGTTTGAGGTATCACGACTGGATTCTAGGCACTTGTATTTGAGAGGAGATGAATTGCAGATAAGAACGTCAAACTTCAAAGAATAACGTGCCTTGTGATTCACTGCTTCAGAACAATGCTAGTTAATTTATTGTATAGTATCTGTGTCTCGAACATTTGTGGGAAAAAATGGAGGACTCTGACTTGGGAGGGGAAACTTGGTGGACTAGTAGTCTTGGAATCCACTTAGAAGTTAGAACTAGAATTGGATCTTCACCAAAGAGAAGTAAATCTGTTTATTGGCTTGAAATAAAGCTCGCGCCAAAAAAAAAGAAAAGACACAGCTTGTGGGCTGAACAACGCGCACAAAAAACACAAAATCCGTTGGTGAAGACTTAGTAGGATTGTTGCCAGAAAAGCCATGCTAGAATTTTTCGTTTCATGTAGAAAATTGCCTGTCATTTGCATCGACTTGAGATCTTTTTTGAACACCTTTAATTCCTCACATTTTCTTAGGCTACTAAAGTTCTAAACTGACGTCATTACATTCTTGCTAGCTAATCTTTCATGCAACCTTTGGAGTTAGAATGGTCATACTAGCTTTAGAAGCTGTTTATGAAATAGGGGTTAGGTTGTTCATGGACTGAGTTGATGGAGTTGTGGGAATGGGAACTTTGGGGTTTAATTAGAAGTCGGGGGCCTGTTTTGGGTGATATGAAAGCTACCTGTTTACATCATTTGGGAACAATAGCAAGCTGCTTTTTTGAAAAAGATCTTTGAGATTGGCCCATTGAAAGAGTACTAGGGTGGGCTTGCAATTGGATTTTACTTGTTAAATGGATAATGCGAGGTCTGGTTGATAGTTCTTCAAGTGGCAATGCTGAATATAATGAAAAGAGGAAGAATAGAGAGAGAAGCGTAACCATCTTTTCATAGGCATCGCGTTGAGGGTAGGGTGGCATCATGTGTATGATAGGATGTCATCCGCAGTCACAAGTAGGCTTTAAATCTTTTAAGAATTCCTTGACTTGCCTGTTGCACACAGCTTTGTGAGAATTCAGAAAGAGTGCTCCCTTTACAAGGACTTTGATACCAAGGGTAGAAACGTAAGGGCTTGTATTGTAAACCCCATCTAAACTAATAAACTCATTTAAAAATCCTCAATGCATGACTTCCTATTGTTGACCATGCTGTCCATTTCAGACTACTTTTTAATTGGCTTTCCTTTAGCTTCTTATTTTGTGCAGGACGCTCATTTTCACAATTTGCTTTCCTTTAGTTTCTTATTTTGTGCATCTCACCCATATCAGACTGGTCATAAAAGCATCCACTAACTAGTCCAACTTTTGTTTTCCTGTAAAGGGACATTGGCAAAATATACTGGTGGACAAGTATATTACTACCCGAGCTTCCAACCATCCATTCACAAAGAGAAGTTAAGACATGAGTTAGCCAGAGATCTTACGAGAGAAACTGCCTGGGAATCTGTTCTGCGTATAAGATGTGGAAAAGGTCAATCCATCCCATTAGTCTAAATGCTACCACATATCCAAGCCAATGCTTCTATTTTCATTGGAACTTTCTAGGTAGTTTCTTGCTTATCATTTGATTTCTAAAGCTAATTTTCCTTTTGCTGTACTATCAGGTGTGAAGTTCACATCTTATCATGGGAATTTTATGCTAAGGTCCACTGATTTAATAGCACTTCCAGCTGTGGACTGTGATAAAGCTTATGCAATGCAGATGGGTCTCGAAGAAGCATTATTAGCAGCCCAGACTGTATATTTCCAAGTTGCTTTATTGTATCCTTTGACAAAGAAATTTAAACATACCTCCCTCCGCAGTTGTCTTTTGGAAAAGTTTCTTATTTGATAATCTTGGTTTTGTTTCCTGATTTCCAAGCCTTGACAAATCCAAACATATAATTGATTACTGTTTTTCGTATCCCTAAGCCATTTCCCCATGTATGATGGTCCTGACTAACCCATACACAAGTTCCTTTTCATCCCATTTTACCATGTTTCCAGATATGTTTTTCTCCAGTTTCTTGTCTTTTGAAGATCATGATTAAAAGACCTATAAAGAGGCACTCGCTCCAGGATGCTTCAGGGCAAGCAATTGAGCATGACCTAAACTCCTTTATTGGACCACTGTTGTTTCCAATTTGATATCTGCACTTGATTTTAACTTCTATACCAAAGAAGTAATTTTTTATTTTGCATTTCTATAGTTTGGAAGGACTTTCACGAGTTATTTTTTGTTCTGAATATGGACTTGCTTGACCACGTTGAATCCTATGGCATCTTTATATGGTAGAGTAGATATTAATAGCTTTACTTAACCATCGAAAGATACACTTCGTCTTCTGGAGAGAGGCGTATCAGAGTACATACTGCAGCGGCACCGGTTGCCACAGATCTAGGAGAGATGTATCGCCAAGCCGATACTGGTGCCATTATTTCTTTGTTTTCTAGGCTAGGTACAAAAAGCACCTTGCTCCCTCCTCTCTTACTGGCAGATAATTTGATAATGCTCCCTCCACTCCCTTTTGTTGGTCCATTTTGAAAAATCCAACTCTTTTAGGAGACAAAATATGGGATTCTAAATATTTTGACTTTTCAAAAGTTCCCTTGAGTTTGAAATTCAACGAATCAACTCAAAAGTGATTCTCTACATTTTTATTTTGTCACATTTCCCATTGACTTTTAAAAGTGGACAAATATTATGGGACTCCCCAGGATAGAATAATGGACTAAGATTAAGGAATGGAAGGAGAAGTTCACAATTGAATCTGACCGTTAAGTATAATATTCAACTCTATTTGAACTATTCTGCAGCAATTGAGAAAACTTTGTCCTATAAACTGGAAGAAGCTCGAAGCTCGGTTCAACAGAGGATTGTCAAGGCCCTGAGAGAGTATCGCAATCTGTATGCTGTGCAGCATCGCTTGGGAAGCAGGATGATATACCCAGAATCACTCAAGTTGTTGCCATTGTATGGGCTAGGACTTTGTAAATCAATACCCCTTCGGGGTGGATATGCCGATGCGCAGCTTGATGAACGCTGTGCAGCAGGGTACACAATGATGAGTTTGCCTGTTAAAAATTTGTTGAAGTTGCTATATCCTAGTTTGGTTCGGGTTGATGAGTATCTGTTAAAGGTAAATCCTTTTCGTATTAGATAGAACTGTTGAAATTATGCTGTGAATTTGTGAATTTTTCCAGCTGCATCTCTTTTTTGCAGGCCTCTTCTCAGGCAGATGAGTTCGACATTTCTAGGCTACCAGTTACTGCACATAGCTTAGATTCGAGAGGCCTTTATAACTATGACGATGGTTTTCATTTTGTTATATGGTTTGGTAAAATGCTTCCACCTGATATATCTATGACTCTACTTGGTGAAGACTTTGCCACGGATTTGTCGAAGGTATATTTCTACTATTCGTAGAATCCATACCATATATTGCTAACAGTCCACAACGTTGGATATTTCATGTGCCTTTTTCTGAAGATAATTTTTGATATTGTGATCTCAGGTTTTGCATTAGTTTTGATTTTGTAAAGGATATTACCCTGGATATTATTCTGCTTTGTGTTGGTTCAGTTTGGGTGGTAAAAATAATTTCTTGTTGGTATTCATATTGCATCATTGCCCAATTCTCCCTCCCCTCTGGCTGTTTGTGGAACCATCTTTTTTTCTCATTTGTCATTTCTTCGAAGGCCTTTTGTCCGGCTGTTGCTTTACTATTGTGCAGTAATCGACTCCACTCTGATTCAGTATCCTTTGTTCTTGGGAATCAGGTTAATTTATGCGAGCGTGATAGTGAGCTGTCAAGAAAGCTGATGAAAATACTGAAGAAATTTAGGGAGATTGACCCTTCATACTATCAGTTATGTCACCTTGTAAGACAAGGTGAGCAACCCAGAGAAGGTTTCTTTCTCCTTCAAAACCTAGTTGAGGACCAAGTTGGCGGCATGAATGGTTATGTTGATTGGATTCAGCAAATACACAGACAAGTTCAACAAAATGCATAATACTGAGGTAAGAAAGATTTGTTCACTGGTTTCTTCGGTGATTGTTTGGAGGATTGCATATACTTGCGGGAACTACATGTTAATTCTGTTGGCTGTGTTTGGTATCGGTTAAATTTTAAGATACAACTTGCTAAATTGCCTGTTTGGAAAGCTGCACACTAGTGCTTGCTTAAAGGACGATGCAAAAGATGAGGCATGGTTATTTCACCAAATTGTTTCCATCTCCATCATATGATGACCAGACCTAAGTAGCTTGATCTTTTGTCCCTCTTTCTTATTCCAGTAATAGGCGGTTAAGTTGACTAAACTTTATGTTGATTTGGTTTCATGTTAGATTAAGATCCTGTTATATGGCCTCAGATTTTGTTGAAGTGGAGAGGCTTTACCTCATCTTAAGAACGAGTTCATGATATTGGCGGTATTTTTTGAATACGCACGGTAGTATCCGGTGATCTGATGGATATGCGGAGGACAAGAAATGCACTAAACAATGAGATTTCCTTTTTAGTATGGCTTTTATAATATGGTAGAATTCTTGTTATGCATTCATCTTTCTGTCTTTATTTTTCACTAATAAGAATAACTACTTGCATTCTGTTCCATTGTTGTGGCTTGTCATCATTTGTTCCTTTTCTGGGTTTTTTTCTCCTTCCAGGAGCAAATGTTTAATTTGAAGACGGGAATAACTTCTCTTTCCAGGAGCAAATGTTTAATTTGAAGATGGAAATAACATGGGTTCAGCCATCAGCCATGGCTTTCCTGAAAAAAACGAGGGTGGTTGAGTTCACGGAACATGGTTGAAGAATCAGATTTGCAAGCTACTATTTATTTGTTCATTACCAAAATCTAATGATTAGGGGGTTCTCGCAACCTTAACTTACATTGTTGTTTATGTATCAGGAAGGAGAAGGGTCGGATAACCGTTTGATATCTTACCAATTTTCAACGATTTTCTTATTTTTGTTTTCAAATCTCATCTAGTTTTATGGTTTTAGAGTGGGTGGTATTATTTATTAGATTATTCATTGTTGTTATTGTTTGTTTACTTTCAGACATTAATATGAAGGCAAATCTTTTTTTTTTTTTTCTTTTTCTTTTTCTTTCGGCTGTAAGATACTTCTACAATAATACAGTTTTCTTCGACATGAGATCAGGAATGTTTTTTCCTTTTTGGCTATTGGGGGTGAATTTTACATGGTGGAAAATGCCAAAGGGTAAAACCCATGGTGGGGTCATATGACCTAACCGCGGACAAAGTAAAGGACACATGAAATCCCTGAGAAGGGATGGGTACTGAGAATCAAGTAGCTGACATTTCTTGATTTGGTGAGATGCTTGTGAACTCATAAGGTCATCTGGACTGTATACCATTTAGAGCTTCCCAACAGGAGGAGGGAGATGCCAATCTTCAACAACCCTCTTGGGAAGGGATCCGGGGTCCTGTATTGGCCCCTGTCCATTTCAACAATCAATGGTTCGGTTTAAAATAAATCTTCTATGGAAGAGATAACTCTTACCCAGAAGAGTTTTATTTTAAATCTAGATCTTTGAAAACACTTTTGAACAGCTAGGATAGACGCTACACCCCTGTCGAGCGAAGGGGGGGCGCTACAGAGACCTCGGATTCCTTGTGAAGCCCAATGATTAGTCCGGTTAGTTGGTAGATTTGTTCCCTACACAATTGATCATATTCGATTCTTGGAGTCAGGCAACAAGAAAGTCACTTGTCTCTGACTGAACTTCGGAAGGGATTAGTCGTGATGTGCGTAATCTGACCCGAAGACTTCTGATCGTAGAACCAAAAAATAATACCAAAAATAGCCCTCTTGTGAAGAAAATATGGAGCCTTTTTGAGCCATTTATTCCAAATGATTTTATGCCTGCATTCCATCACTAATTCCCTTTGATTATTGAGGAACAAAATATGAAGCTTTTGGTGCCATCTACTCCTTACTTTGTTTTTGGATATCGGTGATTTACGCATATGTAAAGTTTATGAAATGATAAAAAAACATTATAGAACGAAGAAAATATTTTCTTTTCTTTCCATTTCTTTAACCCAACAAAAAGAATTTAGCTTTTTGTCATTACATTATTGTTTTCCTACCTTTTACCTTAAAACTTTTTACCTCCACAAATTCAAAATCTAAACATGCTCATGAAAGTGCCAATACAGTATGAAATCATGTTTTAGTTTCTATTTAGCTGTAATTATGGCTTTGGAGTACAAATTTTCCACTGCATTTTGACAAGTGAAAGCTTTGCATTTGGAATCGAGTTAAAAAAAAGCTTTGCATTTAGAAGCAACGTTGAAAATTTATTATTAAACTTCAAACCTGGTGGAACACCAATCCATTATCCACCAATATTAAAAAAGAATTGATTTGCGAACTCCTCCTTGTATTGTTCGTACTCTTTTTTGTCTTTATTCATGTGTATTTAAAATAATGTTAGATTAATTCTTCACATGTTAAAAGGTAATAAAGTGAATTCACGGGAACAAGAATAAACAAAGCGCATGCAGTAAAAAAGGAGAGCGTGAAAATCACTTCTCTATCTATGCTTTTAATGAATACGCATAGAATCTGATTTGTGAATTAAATAGAACAAAAACTTGTCAAAGTCTAAATGACACAAGTGTCACTTTGATTAATAAATTAAAATTTGGACAGCTTTACTTGGAGATTTTATACCAAGAATCTTGAATATATGAGTATAAATGATCCAAAATGTCATTCCTTGATTAGTGTTTTTGGGCTGAGTTAATCACATAAATAATTAAGTTATTTAATTATCTGGAGAATAATATACAAAACAACAGTGTAGGGCATAAAGAATGCAATTAAAGTGCTTTTTACCTTTTTCCTTTTTTGGCTAGTTAATTTCCTATGTTTAGGATTTAGATGGCATGATTAGATTATTCTTCAAGAAAAGGTCTCAAAAGCACAAACAAGCAACCAACCCCCCAATAAAATGTTTGCACTTCTCATTGCACCAGAAACAACATGTTCTATAATTTATTACAAATATCATGCACATCTTTATGCAAATGTCTGCATTGCCCCTCTTATTAGGGGAAATATGCAAAAGTTTAACTGTATGGGGAGGGGTAGCTTAGGCACTTGGTCAAAATGTTACGGCCTTACGGGCCAACTGCTTCTGTTAAGAAAAAGAAGCAAAAAGTGTCGGGCTCCATTTGTTTGATTGGATATGAGTATTTGGTGAAACTATATATTCAAGGTGACCACAGATCGAGAGTCGGAGCACGAGTGGAGGGGAGTCCAAAAAATAAATAAAAAATTTAGTTTTCGAATGAATATTATTCATGCTAAAAAATCAAAATCGTTCATTTTGTAGGTCTTGCCTTAAACATTATTCATGCCAAAAATTAAGTTGATCAAACATTTGTAGCAATCTTAAAATCTTACATCAAGAAAAATGGATCGCTAATCAAAATTCTTCTTGTTATTCACAAATATTGAATAAAAACCTTATTGATATCTGATCGATCTAATTTTTTGCATAAATGATTTAGACGTCTAGAGCTATAAAATAAACGATTTTGATTGTTAAAATATGTAATGGGGCCTCACAATATTGAGTAGTGTGTTTAAAAGATGTGTTCGAAATAGTATATACGTATCAAAGCTCAACAAAAAACTTAAAAAGCCTCCTCAGTCTTCCAAAAGCAGAAAGCAGACAAAAACCTTGAGGCTCTGGCCTTTAAACTATGTTCGTCCCTGTGTTGATGGATATTTAACTTATGGAAATATGTTTTCTTTGCGGTCTTATATATGGATTTATCTGAAAAATACATATTTTTTTTTGGTATTAAGTGCATGATTTTTTTGAGTGTCACCCCAGGTTCAATTTCTGGCTCCGTCCTACACAGATCTCATAGTTAGTTGGATTGTATTAAACATCCATTATAATGTCGTCACATAGTGTGAGATATACAACTCCATATGGAAAGTGTAAAATGTAGGAGTATTTGTTTTAATCCGACTGCATTTAATATGATGAGATAATATATCTTGATTAGGTATCATTTCACCCCTAATTGAATTAGGCTCAAACGATCAGATTGCCCTGCTCCTTTCTCTAACAATCAAGGCTTTCAGTAGATTCACCTTCATCTGGAAAAGCTGCTTTCAGTTCCTTGATCATGGAATCAAACTCCTTCGATCGCATCCCGAATGAGTCTTTGCTTTTACACAATTAGTCTCGTCAAACAAACGTATCCAAAATATATGTGGAGTACGTAGTAGTTCATGTACTGGGTAAGAAATACTTTGGTAAAGGGTACTTAATTGGTAAAATTTGTAAGGGCTTAAAAATGATAAGAAAAAAAGTGGAGTGGTTTAGGTGAAATAGGAAATGCAATTAAACATCACCATCCAAACGAGAACGGATTTTGGAATCATCCTGCAAAAGTCGTTAAATCGGATAAGAGGAATCAGAAAATGTACCAAAGTTTCCTAATGTCATTGTGCAATATGAAATATTTGACCTGAACGTGATGCTCCCGACTAATAAGACCACATAAACTAGTCACGAGATGGATAAGACTGATCCTGCCTTCCCAATTAACAGCAGGTCGGATCCATTCATCTTGTGACTAATTTGTTTGAGTATGGGCACGATATTTATTCATATAACTAATATACTAACATGATTAGTAAGTTCCCCAAACAAGCACCAAACGAAGTATAAGGTAAGGTGTGAAGAGAAAAAACATCAGGTTAACTAAACCCAAGACTTTGTATTAGGATGGGTAATCCCCTTAGAACTCCTCGTGTTGCACCCCTTTTTGTCGAGGGAAAAAAAAAAACTAAATCCTAGACTGAAAAAAAAAGGAAGAGCACAAAAAGAAAGAAGATTTCTCAAAACAGCCATGGAAAAAGATGGAGAGATTACAGAAGTAGCTAGCTAGGGTTTTTTCATGATCCCATCAGGAGGTGAAACTACCACATGATCTGATACCTTTCCTTCACAGAAAAAGGAAGTTTAGATCATGCTGGCAGCTTCAACTGCTAGTGGTACATGTTCATAACCTTCCAGAGTACTCCAGTGCAGAGGAGAGAGAGAGAGAGAGAGAGAGAGAGAGAGAGAGAGAGAGATGGATGCAGTTTCTTTGTTTCTCTCTTCATGAGGTTAAAGAGGATGAGAGGGAGGACAGGGGACATAAATAGAGAGAGGGGGAAGAGAGGTGTCCAAGAAGATTCCCTCACTTGTGGTGTGTTAGTTTCTCATTTTGTAGTTATTAGTGGCTGAAAAAGGTTAAGTGGCTAACAATTATTTGTGAACCAATAAATAAAACAGATGGGAAGTGGTCCAAACTGAGACAAGTTGAATATTGTCGCGCCCACGCCCACCTGTACTCTTTTATCTTTTTATAAATCAGATGTCTAGGCCCGTTTACGCGTACCTTAACTAATTATGGGGACCTAATTAAAGCCCACGCTTACCACCTTGCATACAGTTTTTTAGAATTTCTAAAATCTACTTGGGGGAAAAATATTAGGTACTCTTGAAGAATCACCACGTGATGCCCTAACGTTATTTTCCTTGACCACCCGTGGTGCTCCTGGAGCATCACGACTAAGGTGTTGTTCATCTTAAGGGGCTTTTGGGCTCTCTTTTTTTTTTTGGGTTTTTGGGGCTTTTCTCTAGTTTTCACGTATTCTAATGCAAGTCATTCTATATATTACTAACTAAAATGCCCCAAAAGTCTAAATAGTAAAAACAACCGTACTTTTGTCTACAGCTTAAAGAGAAAAAAAAAAAAGGGTAAGAAAAAAGGCACGTAAGTGTTTAGATTCCATATGCATGTGTATTTATTATCGAGATATTTGGAAACTACGTACCCAAAATCACTGAACCCTTGCTCTGCATAGAGACTCCTTTATTAACTTTAGCTTGGTGTCTCTTTTTTCAATTCCTGGCTTTAAACTCAAAACTGACTTAAATGTGAATTAATGTCCTACGGTAACTCATCTACGAAGATTATTTTGATTATTTTTTGCAACCTCAAATAGCTAGCATATACGGAAACTGGTGTATTCTTTAATTGTTCTCCATCTTAATAGACTAGTTGTAGCTAATGGGAGTGTACCTCATATTGGATCGATGGATGGATCACCTAAAATTTGATGCTCTTTCTTTAATTAATTTCTGCATATATTAGTATTTTTTTGCTAAATCTTGTGTTATGGTTCTGCAAAATCTACACCATTTGCTTTTGGGTACTTTTTAATTAGCATTTCTGTAATGTAAATTGGGAAATATTTGAAGTTGATGGGGGACCATGTACATGGTTTCTTTGTTGTAGGGGAAAGGAAAGGCATCTCACCTAACAAGCTACTCATGTGACTCTTTCTTTCTCTCTCTCTCCCATTGATTAAGTGGCTACGTTTATGGAATCAATAATACTAGGATCATGACATTAATTTACGCATAATATCTGAATTTTATATGATGCGACACTCTGTAACAGCTCAATTATACGCGTTGCGTGGGGCACAGCTCGTGATTGTGATGTGATTTTGGCTATGCACAAATTCATATATATCAGATGAATACTCAAATGTGATGCAAAAGTGCGGTTAACAAAATATACCGTCACTATAGAATTTGGCGTATCGTATATGTAATATGTGTAGCCTCTCCATTTCCTGATACTAGGATCGTTTGCTTTGTTAAATGGAGATAACTTTTCCTTTAAAAAAACATGAAAATGCCATTTGTTGGGTTCCCGCCATTCTTCTATATAATTGGTGTCAGCTGCATATTAAAAGCTAAGATTAAAAAACCATAATGTGTACCTGTAAAGTTAAGGAACCTGGGTACCAATAATTTAACAAAGGAAAATTCTAAGATGAACCTAGTGGGCTGTCGTTAAAGTTTAAAAAGTGTATTGAAATGTATGAAAAATGTGAAAAAAAATATATTAAAAATTATAGAAAAAGTACATTAGAACGTGAGTTTTTTTTGTTTTCTTACGTGTTTATTGTCAGACCAGTGGACACTGAGCTGACAATGGAAAGGCCATTTAACTAATGGTCATGTAACATTGTGATTAAAACTTAAATGTGATTTTGACATGCATATTCTGTTGCTTTCACCTTGTTTGATACCTTTGGTAGGTTTGGACAGATGGGACAAATGTGTATGTGCATTCAGTGTCATCTCCATATCCAAGTATCATGAAAATAGCAAAAAAATGGTATCCCAGTGGAAAGTTCCGAAACCCATTGATTAATTATGGATTGGCCTCATATATATCTCCATGAATGATTGCCTTTCAATTTCAAAAATGGTATCCGAGTTTCCACTGTATTTTTGGTCCTGGTGTATTTTTTTTTGGTTGTTTATTACTTTTTGTAATTTTGATTAGCTTTTTGTCGTAACTTTTATGATTAATCGTTTCTCTTGATGAGAAGAATAAAAAAAATATGAAAATATGGAGCGAAGTTGAAAAAAGTTCATATAAGACGACACTATCAGCTGTTTGGTATTTTTTTTTTGGGGGTATAATTTTTTTATGCTTTAGACTCCTCTCGTCAAGATAGGTGATTAATTAAAAATAAAACTTGAATATAACAAAAATACAAAATACATGAATAAAATTCCCCAAAATATAGTGGAAGACTCAAAGATGTGACCATAATTTTGCAACAACAAAGTATGCACTGGCACTGCTCTCAGCAATGTTTTAGGAGCTCTTTGCAGTGCCGGCTCAAAAGTTTTGGGGTTCGAAACGAATTTCTTAAATAGACCACCTATATATTTTGCATACAAAAGTTGATTAACAAAATCTTCATAAAAAAATATTATAAAAATTTAAGCGTATAGTTATAAAAAAAAAATTGTAATACTTAAAAATCTATCGTTTGAACATTAATCTTCTCTTGCAAATGTACTAACTAAGTTTTCATAATCAAGCTTTTTCATTGTATATATCTCAACAGACAACAAAGCCAATCCATTTAATCTTTCTTGAGGCATTATTGACCGAAGATAACTTTTAATTTTGAAAAGCATGTTTTTCCAGACGCAACTGTAATTGGTATATTTAAGGGTCTGAAATATTTGGCCTATTTTCATGTGTATTAGGCTTAAACAAAAAATAAGTAGACCTAACATATATGAGGGCCTTAAATATTTGGAGGCCCCTATTTTTAACATTTTTTTTGAGGCCCGAAACCTTGACTTCGTTGGCTTCTATCATAGGTAGCTCTGTGTCTCCACCACATATTCATGTGGAACGTACTCACACAACAAAGTGCGAATTTCATAACAATGTGATTGTAAAGGTCTCTGTAGCATTGCTCCAATGCTAGCACTAAGAGGACTGAGAAAACTCTTAATATAACATTCATACCAAAAAAAAATTTCTTTTTTCTGTAGGAATGCTGTTTTATCTATATCCAAGGACACTGCTCGCTGGTTCCAAAAAGCCTCTCTCTGCCTTGCAAAGGAAAACCATGTGCCTTCTTCCTCCTCCAAGTCTCCCTCTCTTATTATCAAACCCCTTCCTAATTCATGGAACATACAGAGATCTTGCATTCTCCACGTGGTTTGGGCTTGGAAGGAAAGGAAATGCGTGGAGTGGTCTGGGCTTTACTGCAAGTCTCCTATCCGGGAGCCTTGTTGCACAACTTTCCATATATCATATAGTAATAGTCCTCTCCAAACAAAAATTCAAGCAATCCAACAAAGTGTTAAATGGGCCTTAAACAACAATTATAATTCTATTGATATTTATTCTGATTGTTTTAATGCCATCATGCAAATAGGAGGGTGGATTGAGTGTTACTGCCATGACACTTTTTTGATTCACAACCTGAGAGAGGAGATAGCCAGGTTATATTTTTGCAAGATCTCGAAGGTGCAGCACAAGGACGTCCAGCATGCTCACCTCATTGCCAAGCTTGCCCCTAGCTGTTTTTGTTCCACACCCGGACATTGGTGATGGAGGAGTCTTACCCTAGAGTCATGTTCCTAGATTATCTTATTTTTTACAGTTTCTTTTGCTGTCTAGAGTCTGTTTGTTTAGCCTTGGTGTTTTCTATCTTGTATGTTGGTTATTGGCTATCTTGTAACTTTGTTCTTAGGTTGGTGATTTAACGATATTTTTATCTAGATAGCCAATAACCAACATACAAGATAGCCAATAACCAACATACAAGATAGTAGTAAAAAAGTATTTCTTTTTGTTGTACTTTGAAATCAAGATCTCCAACTGTTTTTTGACATATCAATTTGTTATTTCCAAACCACAATATTGTCGTATAATTCTGAACGAATATGAAACCTTATCTTCAAATTAACTTTTTCCTTTCAAAAGTAGTATATACTCCAATATAATAATCTTCCAGGAGCTTAATTCCTTTATTAATATACTCCTATAGTCCTATGTTTGTTGGTAACAGCCTCGAAAAACATTCATTGGCCAATGTCCAATTGTTATTGTATCGTCTCTAATGATCACTTTCCTTGTCCAATAAGAAGCTACCTGTAAAAATTCTGCCTACCATAACCGTAGTAACCATATATAATTATAATCTTGGCCCCACTAAAAGAATGTTTTGGGTTGGGTTGGCAGTGGTTTAGGTGGGTTTATAAAAACATGACACTTCAAATGTGGAAAAGTTTAAAGGTTTTGTAGGAATTAAAATAATCTTTCATACACAACTGACCCCTTAAATTTGTTTTTTTCTCGATCTCTTCAAATTTGACATATGAGTAGTATCCATCAAATACTAAATCCTACTACAAAAAGTGATATTTATGGTTGGTAGTAGTTTAATAAATTTACCTCTAAAAGTTTTCAGTATTTCGTCATTCGTATTTTTTTTTTGTTTTTAATGATTTTTAATCAATTTTTTAATTTAATTTTTACTTTTTAGATGTTTATTGCTATCTCTATTCAAAAAGTAAAAATGTTTGTTAAAATGTTAGAAGTAAAAAATTGACTAAAGACGAAAAATTACGCAACCTATACATAACTATTATCTCCAAAACTCATCTCAATACTACCAACCAAACAACTATCGAAAACACAAAAATAATATTATAGTAACGCCACATTCATGTCTTTTCCTTTTGTTAGCAATGAATAGATCTCTTTACTTGCATGACTTAGATGTCTTGTATGTCTCGAAAAAATGATTCCCTTGATGTGATTTGGTATGACACTTATAAAATCGCTGATATCGATGAGAAGATTATTCAGAAGCATATTCCAATATTTCTTATGCAAACTTATTGATTTGAAACCATTAGCGACCTTTATCACCACTCAATAGCATGTCGACGCCAAACTCACATATTTCATCTAATAGATCTAGAACAATTACATTATGGATAATAAAATAGGATCCTGGCTCCTGATGACTTTTTTCATTAAAGAATTTTTACTTTTGCTAGTGAACAAAATACTCAATTCAGTGATTGGAGGTGGACTCTTTTGTGGATTTATGACCACAGCCACCGTAGGTCTCGGCTATCTCTTCGTTGTAGACAGTTTCTTCATAAAAGACAAACAGTTCTTCATAAAAGACAACCAGAGAGGGGTAGCAGCAATGACTGGTTTTGTTACGAGACAGTTCGTAAAGTTCACATCGATCTACAATAGGCCGCTCCATGAAGGATTGGTTCAACCTCATAGCATCATTATGTTATTTCTAGGCTCATTCTTTGTTCAACTCTTCTGGACTAGTCAAAAAACTTTGCGCAACATGCGCTTTTTGGATCCTCACGATTTTATCACTAAAAGAAAGTACGTGTTCCACCTTCAATTGGAATTTATTATGAATTTTCTTTGTGCAATTATGCAACCCGAACCTTGAACCTAATTCAATGATCTCCAGATTAGTCAACTTTTGTCTCTCTCGCTACAACAACGATAACGAAAAGAAACAGGCAAAGGCGACCATAATCAATTGCACGTGGGCCCCAAGTGTCACATTTGAGACATAAACCGCAACGAAATATGTTTCATGGGCTTTCCTATTTAAAGGCCAGATCTCAAGAAAAATTGTAGAAGCAAACAGTGTATACACATTTTTTTGGGTAATTAGTGTATACACATTTTTTTCACTTGATAGATAATCTTTCATGTTTAAGTGTTAGTCCGGTTGGCTGGTGGTTTGCTCTTCACACAATTAATAAGTGTTCAATTTTGGGGTTAGATCGCAAGAAAGTACTCTAAATTCTTGTGAATTTTCTGGTGCAGATGTGAATAGTCTGCTTTTAACCGAACCGAAAAAGAAATTAGTCGAGATGCGCATAAACTGTCCCGACATCTCTTTCCATCATGAGAAAGCAAAAGCAGAAGCATGATCACTGTACTGTGAATCTTGTGATGTGAGCTAAAACACAAACATAAACAAAACCCAATACCACATAGTACATGACCCCCACATCATAATAAAAGCAAAAGAAGAAAGAAGTTTGTAAAGCACATCACGACTTTTTTTGAGAATAGAAGAAGGCACAGGGAAAGGAATATCCTCACAGTATCTACTCAGTTGATTTTTGTAACTCTCTTTTCGAGAATAGAAGAATGCATGCTTGGAATAAGTTGGCCGGGGGGTCCCCAAAGGCGAAAGAGTGAGGCGTCAAAGCATGATCTTTTTTTTCCCCTCAAATATTGGGAGAAAGGAAAGCGAAAGTGGGGTAAACGACTTCAGAGTGGAACATAAACCACCACTGAAACACTACCTCGTTGTCGCCTAATGCAAGGGTTGAACATAAACCGTCACCGAAACACTACCTCGCCAGTCGCCTAATGCGAGGGTTGAACCCGAGACCTCCTAGGTAGTATAACAAGGAAATGCAATCTGGGCTAGAGCCCAATGGTCCATCATGTAGGTAGCTAGGGTTAGATCATGCTGGCAGCTACACTTATAACTCTAGTAGACTTTTAAGCAACTTGCCAAAAAGGAGGTCAACTGATTTCACATGTGCTCAGACCCAGTTTGATAACCGGATTCATTTTAGGGCTTAAATAAGAAGGTCGGATAACAGGAGAATATGGTAGAAGGGTGGATTAGTTAAGATTAATAAAAAAAAATTTGCCAATAAGACCAAAAAAAAAAAAAAAGAAACAGAGAGAGCGGATTAGTTAAGAATGAGGGAGTATTTATAGGTGGTTTGATTGGTAGTTTGTATCGTGGATAAAATTTGGTGGAAAATGAAAAAGGATAACAAGTTACTGCTAATTTCCATACCTATGTTTGAAGGAGGAGAGGGATAATTGGGTAATTTGGGAATGAGACTAATTATGGACATGGCTAAGGGTGGTCATAATAAATTGCTACAGTCTATGCTAAAAAAAATCGGCAAATCAAGGGGTACAGATAGCCTTGTACAGACCATGTACAGATCGATCT
Organism: Vaccinium vitis-idaea; assembly: GCA_963854785.1. Classification (NCBI taxonomy): domain Eukaryota; kingdom Viridiplantae; phylum Streptophyta; class Magnoliopsida; order Ericales; family Ericaceae; genus Vaccinium; species Vaccinium vitis-idaea. The sequence goes on from OY978223.1 coordinate 37,553,604, forward strand.
CGGGGACCCACATGGGTCCCACACAAATGATCCGAGCTGTTCAATCATCTTAGAATAATTTTCCGAGGGGCCCGCGAGGAATCAACTCCATCGGACTTGTGTAAGTGGTTGGTCCAAAAAAAAAACCCTTTTCGAACGGCTCGGATCGTTCGCGTGAGACCCACCGAGACCGATCTGTACATGGTCTGTACAAGGCTATCTATACCAATAGCAGGGTTCAAAAAAACTTACGGAACAACATTCAGAAGCAATGCTAAGCGCACAACTTAAAAAAACACAACTCCAGACGTAGCTGTGTCCGAAACCGTTTAATGCATATAGATTTACATGCATCAAACAGTTCCGAATACAGTTGTTGGGCCCGGAGTGCCCCCATGAATTTGATTACACAATGCCACTCCCTGCGATTGCTCTAAAAACAGACTTGCGGGTGCGACGTCGAATGTCATAAAAGACTTAATTGAAACTCTTCCTACCACCAATTGGTTTTAGGAGAGTTGGTGGAAAAGCGATCCGACAAGTGGTATCAGAGCCAAGAGGTCAAGGGTTCGAGTCGCGGGAGAGTCATCGTGAGGGAGGGATTGTTGGGCCCGGAGTGCCCCCATGGATTTGGTTACATAATGCCACTCCCTGCGACCGCTCTAAAAACTGACTTGCGGGTGTGATGTCGAATGTCATAAAAGACTTAATTGAAACCCTTCCTACCACCAATTAGTTTTAGGAGAGTTGGTGGAAAAACGGTCCGACAACAGTTGTGCATGGAGCTTAAAGTTTTGTCGGCCGACTTTATGCAGTATTCAGTTGCTACACTGACCGTGTCGTGCCGAGTCAAAAATATATTTATAATAACTTGGAATTAACTACTACTCAGAAGAATAGTGGCTAAGTTCGAGTGTCGATCCACAGAGACAATTTAACTGAGTTATGTTAGCTTCGATTATTTTCTAATTTAATTCGAAGAAAGAGATTGATTGAGTGATTTTGTGATTAACTAAAATAAAGCAAGGAGTAGTAAAATTGAGTGAAATTAATGGAGAGAGGATCTAGGGCTTCGAATCCACCCCGACCACGTAACTAGTCTATGTATAGGCTAGGGTTATTATTTGAATTGCATTTTTCAAGAAGATAGTTGAGTCGTTAACAGGCATGGACTATCCCATAGCACGGACCGTCTCGCTAGTTCAAACCGTCTCTTTCACGGCCTTTCCAGTGGCACGGTCTGTCTTACGAGCATAACCCATCTCAGTTACCCAAACTCAAGCAAAGAAAACTGTTGAATAACCTAGTATTTGAGATTGCGCACACAACTTGTTCCGGACCGTCCGGACGGACTTAAGGGCCTTCCGGACTAAAGTTTCAGCAACTTTGGACAGCTTTTCTATGATGCTCAGCAGATTCTGCAGGTGTTTCCTTTGCACTTTTGACACTTCTAACACGTCCAAATTGCATCTTTTTATGAACAACCTCCTCTAAGGCCTGCAAACACCAAAGAGCAATTTTGTTCACCCTCCTCAAAAGAGGGTGAACAAAATCTTCTCTCTTATTGATCTTATTGATTGAAACATGTGGGTCCACCACAAAGTAATGTTATATTGACCTCAAAATGATGTCATACTTACCAAAAAGTGTATTGCAGATATAAACATGACATCACTTTGTAGTGTGACCCACACCAATTCAACCAATAAGGGAGAGGATTTTGTTAACACTCTTTTAAGGAGGGTGAACAAAATTGCACTCCTACAACTATCAAAATTCGCCGAGTAACATAACAAACAGATTATTAAAGCGTAAATTAGAGGACCAAATAGGTGCTTTTTGGCACCCATCATACACTACTACCTGGAGTCTCGGGCATGCTTAAATTAGCTGCCACTGCAGTGCTAATGGCCTCATCCAACACAGCAGATCTTGCTGCTCATCAGCAGTTGCACCCACACCATTTCTTGTTGCTGTCATCGCTGTCATTTACTTAGAGCATATCCACCCTTGGCCCCCACTTGGTTTTTTTTTTTTTCACCTCAGAACTAAAATCTGATCATTAAAAGACATCCTAAAGTCACTCCATTGATTTTTTTAAGGAAGTAGAAACATATTTGCATTCGTAATAAATAGACAAGTACAGGAGAGCGGATAGAATAGCTTTAGGTAGCAACGCTCCGGGGAGGGGAAGACCGAAGTTGACATTACATGCGGTAGTGCGTAAAGATTTGAGTACTCTACTAGGTCTAAGTGAACAAGCAACATTTGACAGAGCTCAATAGAAAAAAAAAGTATTTATGTAGCCGACTCCAATTGATTGGGAACCTAAAATACAATCAGTCCTTATGGGTACGCACACTCGCGTACGCCACATGCACAACGCATTTTAACCATTCATTTTAACAAATTGACGGTTTGGATTTTAAACACTCTTTGACTGATTCCGGGTCGTCGAAAATGCTTTTTGGACGGTTATGATGTACCGTCCGTGTATTTGACGTGCACGGGTGTGCGTACTCATAGCATTTTTTTAGATAATATTGAGTTGTTCGTCTTGAATGGGTCGGCAAATTTTTTTTCTAAAAAATGAATTTCATCAATTGAAAATCAACAACCACCCGGTTAAAAAAACACACAAACCGTTGAGTTGATTTCAACGGTTTGCTTTGCGAACCAACCACTGGTCACAAAGTAAAGCTGTATTTGTTGCAGTTGGGTAGCCAATTATTCCCTTTTCAAACCATAATGGCAACCGTCAACCCACCACTTTTAGGAGCCGTTATATTGAATGTATTAGGACAACAAACCAAAATCCGTTGTCGTCCAGCGGTTAGGATATCTGGCTTTCACCCAGGAGACCCGGGTTCGATTCCCGGCAACGGAACTTTTTAACTTTTCGACCTAAACATTGTTTTAGGGATTCTTTTGGTTTAATTATGCCAAGGACCGAAATTCTTTAAATTCTTTACTCCAACATCTCTTGTCCTTTTTAACTTATCCAATCTTTTGTCCCTCCTCCTTGGATTTTTGCCATTTTTGGATTATCTTCATGTCACTCAATAGAGCAACCACACCGGTTACTTAAAATGAGAGAAATTGTTCACATTTCTTAGGAGTGGCAACAAAATAGTACAAAATGGTGTCAAACCCACAACTGAAAAATGGTGTCAAACCCACAACCGAAAAATGGCAAATCGTTTGTCAAAAAATGACAAAAAATATGGCAAGGTTGCAGTGGCGGAGCCACCACAGGACCAGGGTGGGCACGTGCCCACACTGGATTTTTACCCTCTGTTTTTTTTTTTTTTTTTTGCAGCCTTAAAGTTTACTATATATAATAAAATTATCTGATTTCTGACAATTGGTATGCTTGGTCTAGTTGGCCAAGCACAGGCCTCCCTCCTTAAACGTCAGGGTTCGAATCCTAGTGGTGGTTTTTAGCATGTTTTTTCCTTTCCTTCTATTATGCTTTTCTTTTTCCTTCTATTTCCAAATGGGACAAGAAAATGAGTAAATTTATTGATCACCGTTTTACTAATTTTGAAATAAAAAATTGAAAAAAATCTTAAGGATCGTTACTATAATTAATTTAATTTTTTTGTCATAAAGATTAAGAATCTAATAGTTAAGCGAGTTATCATAATTCTATAATTTCTTCAAAAAAATGAACTTAGGTAGAGTCTTGAAGCTAGCGCTGACAATATACACAAAGTAAGATGTTTTTATAGGATTAGTAATGAAACAATCATTAGATGAATTAAAATTTGTCGAGGTCAATTGTAAATAAAAGCACCAACAAATATTTAGTTTTTTTTTTCCCGCTTATGTTTAGAAGCGTTTTAAAATATTATGCCATAGTGCCCTCACTCACATGAAATCCTGGCTACGCCACTGCAAGGTTGCCATTTTAGAATTGAGAGAGATAGAGAGGAAAAAAAAACAAAACATAACCACGCAGGCTAATAATTAGCTCAATTGGTTGTGGATAAAGGTCTTTACTAATTAAGTTGGTTTTTGGCTTCTATAGGGGTCAAAAATCGATGGAGATGTCACACAAGATAATAACAAAAGACACGTAGATAAGACCAAATGAAATAAAAATGACCAAAAGTTGAATTAAAAAATTAAACTTCACCGATATCTGATTGAGTTATGGATGAAAGTTTTGTTGAAAAATGAAAAATCTTATTTCTCCAAATTAGCAAAACATAGATGTAGCCCCTTGTCTTTTTTTTTTTTGTTGTTGAAATGACACTATCGATCATTATTGCTAAAAAATGAGAATGACAAAGTAAAATGGCAAAACATAGGTGTGAATGCTCTTAGACCTTGACATGATATAATTGCTCGTAAATTCAGTCAATAGGTGAGTTAGCCATTACCGGAGTTAAATAACTTCAAACATAATTTTTACGTGATAGTTTTCGAGATTTCAGTCTCATTTTTCTTCAATAATTATTGCCTCTATGTTTATGAGTTTTTTTTTTTTCAAAAAGAAAAAAAAAATGACTCCCTTCTTTCCCACTATGCAATACCTTCAATCCTCTTTACTATTGTATGATTTTCGTATTGTTTATTCAAGCAATTGTAGTCATTTAGAAGTTATTTGTTTTGTTACACTTACTTAAAATACAATTTCTATTTTCGACGAGAAAAATTTAAGAAATAAACAATATGACCAATAGCTAAAAAAAATTACCACTAAAGATAAGAAGCAATACAAAATAGATGATTTTAGTTATTTGTGTCTTTTTTTTGCAAGATTTTAAATCTCGGTCTACATTTTTCTATTTTCTACATCTGGTTAAGTCGAATTTTTAAAATCAAATATACGAACAAATATTAAAACCATCACTGACAACTGGAGTAAATAAAATTATTGCGTTAAAAACTAATTAATTAAATTAGTTTAGTCAAAACTCACACTTACCGAAATGGAAGCAATTCTCGGCATTTACCAAATAGCCCAACCCTAAGCCCGATAAATACCAGGCTGGGCCAGCTCAATCCGCTAAACTTCTGTTTAAGGCTTTAAGCCTGATAGAAACCAACTGTACCAGCTCAATCCAGCTAATTATTGCTTAAGCAAGGAGAAATTAACTACTAAGAAAGCTTTTGTTTGGTAATTGATATTGGTAGATAAGAGTGGAGAATAAGGTCATAATTTGACAAATTACTTGATTGCCTCTATAAAAAATAACTAAGAATTATAAAAGGTAAAAAGAGTACTTGGTGGAGCGCATGCATAATTTAGATAAGCCAAGGATGAGAATCGATTGAGTTTCACTTATTTCTGCAAGGGTCTTACTTTTCTGAATAAATAATTTGCACAATTTGATTCTACTAAACCCCGAATATAAACGGTCATGAATGAGTTTTTCTTATCATCTCTTTATATTTTTATAGGGTCTGTTTGTCAAGGGAATAAGAGAGGGGTATAATAGGAGGAGGGGATAAGCTAACTCGAGTCTACCCTTATCGAGTGACTGCTTCCTATTTTGCACCTGGATTGCTAATATCACCTGCATTGCTCAGAGTAGCATATCCTACCACACCCCCAAGGATAAACTTATCTGAGTGGATATAATGACACTCTTACACCTTAATCTCTCCAAACTTTTTTTGTACTCTCATTAAAAGGGGCAATTAAGTAAATTCTCACGTTATTTTTTTCGTCCACTCACTCTTATCCATTTATTTCAATTACCAAACAAACTTGATCTTAGCTTATCACTATTCTTTCTTATTCATCAAAAACTATAACAAATTCATATTTTATCCACCATTTTCCTTGTCCATCAAAAACCTTCGGCCCGACAAACCAGCCCGCTAACAAACAGGCCATTAAGCCCTCTTAAAGGCCCAAGGCTAGTTTTCATACATGGGCTTCTGCTCTTCAATGAAAAATCGATGATCATTAGGCGCAACTCCGAACACCACTGCTTGGTCGCCGACGGAGGTTCTTCGACGGCACTATGGCGGAAGAGACTCTTCGAATTCGTCAATTCGACGAGATTCCATCACACCAAGAATTCGCCTCACAAATAGAATCCCAAAATATTCCCGCTGTAATTCATCGTCAAACAAGAAACCATTCTTTTTATTCCATTCCTTCTCTTTCTACCGCTGCAATTGATTACTATGTACTATTAACAGGTATTCAAGGGCTGCGTAAAGAACTGGAAAGCTTTGTCTTTCTGGAATCCCTCCAATGGCGGTCTCGATTACTTGCTGGTAACTATACTTAACTTCTATAGATGTGCACAAGTTTGTGTTGTATTATCGTTTCCATTTTGTTGCGATTTGCTGTTATGTACGTAACGAAGGATGGAATTTGGGTTTTTTTTATTTGTATGGTGCATTTGAGTTGTAATAAATTGAATTAATTTGAGCTCGAATTGGCTTCAAGTTCAAGCCTTGTCCACATTATCTTGATGGAAAACGATTAGCTGAACAAACTCGAAGAATTCTCAGAGAAGTGATGGTGGGTGAGTTTAAAACTGTACCTGTGTGTGTATACAGCTAACATTCTGGTATTCCGTAATAGGGGATGTACATGTTGGAACTGGGATGAATGGTATTAATTGATTCACGCTCAGAAACTTACGGTCAAACTTTGATTTTCAATTAAAGGGAAAAACTGCGTCTACTCGTGGCAATGATTTTTTTTGTCACGAATACAATTTCCACTAGGCCAACTAAACATGACATCAAAATTCTCTCTGTCACCTTCTCCATTTGTATTGGCAGCAATGTGTCCCTTGCATTTCACCGACACTTCGCGGCGCAAGAGTTAGCTTTCACCAAACCCATTGGTCTTCAGCCTGACCTTGGATATTTATCCGTCTTAACTAGTTAGCTTGATAAACCTTTCACTGTGTCACTTTTGTGTCTTCTATGCATAGGGAGAAAGAATTCTGTTCTAGTAATTATACAATAAATGAGATGTTACTTCTGTGGTTTAAATGAAGTTTGTACTTGCTCATTTTTTCCTGTCGGAAATTCAGGAACGAGTAGGGTCGTCAATTGTGGAGGCTATGCTATCCCGAGCTGCACCAGTCTTTTATGGTGATATCAGAGGCCATGAGAGGGTAAAAATTTTCAGCCTAAAACTTGATATATTTTTTAAGCATTTCATGGTTGCTTCTAATTGGTTTGAACTACAGGTTCAGGTGCCGTTCTCTAAGTTCATTGGTTATTGTCACGAAAACATCCAGAACCCAAGGAGGAGTTGTGAAGTTTCTTCTGAATCAGAAAGGCATGAGCTTGAAGGACCTGATACGAAGGAAGGTTTTATGTTTTTTGGAGATGCTCCTCAACAAATTTATCTGGCACAGGTCACAACTTGGAGGAATTCAGAATCCGCCTATCTTGGCTTTTTTGAACTTATGAGTAGAAAATGCATTTTCATTTTCACAGTGAAGCAATAATTCAGTTATGGTCCTATAAGGGTGCACCATGGCAACTTTGCGTCCTTGTCACTTTCTTTTAAATTAAGGTGCCACAAATTTGGTTTAAAATTGTGTCCCTCGTACTTCAGGTACCCATCATGAGTATCGAGAACGAAGAAAGGGTTCAGCTGGGAACCTTGAGAGAAGACATTCAAAAGGTCTGTAGGTTCCTTTGCGCAAATCCTCTCAACTTTTTCTTGTTCTTTTGCTTCTCCGCCTCAAGAGTTCCTTAGTTACGCAAAAGTTTTTTTTTTTTTTTTTTCCTTCTTCAACTTGCATGCAGCCTGCATTTTTGGAGACAAAGGAACTGTCTTCTATTAATTTGTGGATGAACAATGCTAGTAGTAGATCCAGCACCCACTATGATCCACTCCACAACCTTCTGTGCATAGTTGCTGGCTGCAAACAAGGTTTACAATCTTTGACCTTTTCTTGACTTTTCGCAACTGCTACACCGCACTTGGGGTAAAGAATGGTTCCTTGTGAGCATTTATTCTCTAGTTTAGTGAGCTAAAGATTTATGGAGATGTCTGTTCAATGTTAGGTATGACAAAGTGGTTAAAAGATTGGTCCTTGAGCCGTATGGTGTATGAATCTTTTATCCATTTTTGTGGTCGGTCTTGAAAATTTGAAAACTGGACAATCGTGGGAAAGGGCGATTTACTGACAATTAAATATATGCGGTTTGGCTTTGGCTAATTTGTAACCTGATAAGTGAAAAAGGAGAACATATACTTTTCTATCGCTTACGTTAGAAGAAACTGCTTCTTCTTCAGAGAACTGAAGTCTGAAAGAACTGTGTTAGATTCTTTTATTGCCTGTTAACTCTCTTTTCTGAGCAGTCCTCTTGAGATATAGATCTCCTAACTCTCTATTTTTGGTCCAAAATTTTGTGGTGTTCAGTTGTTTTATGGCCCCCTTCTGCAAGTCCAGTATTGTATCCAATGCCTTTATATGGGGAGGCATCGAACCATAGGTATGCTATTTTCTCCATTTGTAGCCTAGTTTTTGGGAGCTTGTGATATTCAACTTGGTTCGGCAGATTCTTTTCTTGTCATAGTGTTCAATGTTCGGCTTCCATTGCTTTGTTTCTTGCAGTGCCGTCAGCTTAGAAAAGCCTGATCTTTCCATTCATCCAAGAGCAGAGCAGTCCATGGAATATTCCCAGAAGGTTATTCTTCATTCAGGCGATGCTCTCTTCATTCCCGAAGGCTGGTAAGATTTTGAATTTCAGATGTTTCATTGTGACTTTGGTATGTTTCCCCCCTTTTTCCTACATTGTATTCAGATGTTTCTTTTGAGGCTTTCGAGATAATGCCACCTACTTAATGTTCATATTCTTCCTTATCTGCGTGCTAGAATTTTACTCTCTCCACTTTCATTGGAGAAAATCTATTTGAATGACAATCATTGCGGTTGGGTTATTGTACCATCCGATATCCAGCTAAAATAGTTTCTCGCTGTATATTTCCCCACCAAAGTTTGGTACAGATAACCATGTATCTGTTCTTTGGACCAACAATGTTTAAGCTGCCATTGTTTAAAATAGAACATTTGAGGACTCAATTAGCAGTGTTCACAAAGCATCTGAGGGAGAGTTACAGGATAAAAGCGTGAAACTGCATTACATGCATGCTGGAATGCAGAGAAATAAAGGTCACGTAGTGCCAAGTATGGGAACTTGTTCTTATATGCAGCACCTTAAGGTTAAGATTTTAACTGGCAGCACTTGTTGGAAACTAAGTTATGAAGGAAGAAGACCATTTTGACGTTCCCCTGGTTTTGAAGCTGTACAACGGTATCTTTCATGCGGAAATGGTGCCTCAACTGCTTTATTTCTGATTCACTGCCCCATTTTTTCTCTCTATTTCTTACATCCCTCGCAACTGCTTAATGTTTTCAACTATTTTGTGACACTTTCTGAGACATTCGTCGCATGGGTACAACCTCTTGGTTTTATTATAGCGGAAAGTACTTGTATTCTGTCTTCTATTCCTTCCGCAAAGCAACTCCGCATGAAAACGCCTCTTCAGCAGGAATTTTATCTACCATCCTTGAAATTTTGTGAAGATTATTGCTCTCTCTAATTATTGCAGGTTTCACCAAGTAGATAGTGAGGATTTGACCATTGCTGTTAACTTCTGGTGGAGGTCCAACCTGATGTCTGGCATGTCAGAACACATGGATGCATATTATTTACGCATATTATTGAGAAGGTAATTGTGGTATATTAGACTTCTTTGATTCTCCTCTTTTTCTTTTTTAAGCATTACGATAACTGAAGCTAATTGTTTTTGTTTTCTTTCTTTATATGTTGTGGTGCCCCTCAAATTGTCTGGAACAGATTGACTGACAAACAAATGGTACGTCTCTTTCGGATTCTTTTTAATGTATTGGAAACACAGGTCCTAATTCTTATTTAGTTATTTCTAAGTCATGCATACATTTTCCGATATGAGCAATGATTTCCATCAACATTTTTTTGTGGAAATCAAACCGTAGTTATATGAATATGAAGCTCTTTTCATTTTTTTATTCAGGAATTCAATAAGTGGTCATTGTATATTTCCTTTCTGAGTTTACTACTTATTATCAACCTCTCTTTCATAGGAATACTAGTGCTACTTTGTTAACATTGATTGTTTGACAGCTATACCAAGTACTCAGTGTTTTCTTCTAGAAAATGGTAGACAAGCAACATGTAAGTTGATATTTTGGTGGAGGAATGAACTAGTTTCCGTAACTTAAGAAAGAGACTGGAAAATCTTTGATGATATTTTCCGTAACTTAATGATCAACTTTTTAGTCTGCTTACTTTTCTTCTGCCTAGGGTTTCTGATTCCTTGAAAATCAACAATTTTCCCCAAGATTATTGATTGAGAAAGTCATGAAGCTGGGTCTTGTACTATTTTCAGCTATCTTCTGAATGGGATATATAACATTGTTGCCTGAGATTTCCTTCAACTTCCACTGACTGGGATTTGTACATTTGCCTGAAAAATTGTTCCAGAAATTTAGTTTTTAACTGTGTTTGAATCAGACTGTTACCTGAAACGTCTTTCTTGATATTCCTTAATGTCCCTGCCATTCATAGAAAGTAAGAAGGATCATCTGCTTTTGGAACAAATAAAAGAATTTATTGGGTATCATAGAGATCCATTTGTTGTTCTTCTGACAATGATATATATGTTTTCGTGATGAATTAATCATGGAATTTAATAATACTTCAACAACTATTCAGAATGGAATGTTGGCCTTCATTTATCTTTTCCCTGATTGCATTTTAAATTTAACCACAGTGAGGCACAATTTTTCCTTTTAAACCAGGACAGAACCGAGTGCTGGGTAAGAGTATTGCTGGTGCATCAACCCTTGAAAGGCGCACTAGTGAGCAACTTAATAATGGACAAGCAGGTAGCCTTGTTTTTATCATATAATTTGCCGGAAATTTTTGGGTGACAGGATATTTTTTCGAGAAATACCGAGTGATGAAGATATTGGAAAATATTGGAATTTTTTGCTTATGCTGGGGCTAATTTTTCTTTTGATGGTTTGCTTACCAGATTATTGTTACCATGATTCTGATAAGAAGCGTGCACATGAGGATTCAAAAGCGAATGTTAAAAAAGAGAAACTTATGTTGCATGAACTGGAACCATTAACGCTTAAGGCTCTTCAAGAACTTGTTTCTTTAGTCCATGATCGTGTTAATGGTGCTGACCAAAGTGAACCAGTGGATTTGTCCTCAACTGCCTTCAGAGAGAAACATGAACACGTCAATTTTATGAAGGCAAATTTGTCTTGCCTTGAAGATGATCCAGTTGCTTGTATCCTTGGGACCCTCCATCCTCTTACCCTTCAGAATGTCTTCCTTGCCATGGCAGTGAGTTTGTATTCCTTCCTCTAATTCTTTTGTTGCCTTCCTCTAATTCTTTTGTTGACCAAGAGTTGGATTTTATGATGTTTACGGTCTATATAAGTAATTTTGTCCACAATTTATAAAGTGGAAGGAAGATGTATGCTACTTACTAGTTACTACTTAGAGGTCCTAAGTACTATGTAGCATTGGTGCGACATGGATGTGAAAGAACATGACACGAATTCAGCAGGGAGGGAAATTCAGAAAAGAAGGATATGTTCATGTCAATATGATATTGACAGGTATTAAGTATTCGAGCAACGGGATTTATGAAGTGTAGGATGGACATGTCGATGACTGTATGTACTTACATAGTTACATGCATGTGTAATTGATCGGACTTTGACTATCTGAAGTTTGATAATGATGGGATGGCTCGTTGGACAAAACTCAAGAAATATGGTGTGCAAAATTTGTGGTAATTTCTAATGTATAGTAATGCCGCTACCACTTTATTTTTCAAATTTTGTTTTTTTTTTGTATGCTTGATGTATTTTTATGTTAGATGACTACTCGTCTGGTCGTCCCATAAAGTGTCTTCTTCATTTTGGTCCTTTCGGAAATGATGATTTCTGTAAGATAATAAGATCTTTGACAATTTGGTGCCCATTTGTCAAGTTTCTACTCTCATTTTTTAGTGCCTCATATCTAATGTGTGTCTAGTCCCCTATAGATTCTTATCCCGTCAATTAATTTCCTTGTTTGGAATCTGAAGTATTTGTTTTGTACTGTTTTGTTTTCTACCTCCCTTTTTGGCCTGAGACCACTACATTTGTTGAAGTGTCACATGTATTGTGTTGAAGGTTCTTGTATATTACAAGCAGATGTTGCTTCAGTGAACCAATTTCTCTTGTGTCCAAGCTTGTTGATTATATGCAATAAGCTACCGTTTGAAGAGTGGTCTACATTTTATTCTGCTAGTGTTGTATGAAGTTATTTTCTCTTATTCAGCACAATTTCCCTAGAACTCTGGAGGCTTTGATACTGCACTTGCTTTCACCAGTGGGGGCAGAAGTCCTTACACGAAAATTTGATGAGATGGATCAACTGACTGCTGATGAAGATCGGTAATGCTATCTTCATTATAAGGATGAGTTTTTTGTTCTATAAGTTAAACTTAAAAGAGGTAGACTCTTATTTTTTCTTTTATTTTTTATACGTCTTTTATGTGTTCAGGAATAAATTTTACGAAGTTTTTTATGGCGCGTTTGATGACCAATGTGCTGCTATGGATGCAATTTTAAGTGGGAAAGAGTGTTTTGCACGTCAGGTAATCTTCTCCTGGTGAAAAATGCCGTTGGGATTTGATGCGAAGTTTTATCTGCTTGTTGTGGTGATGTAGGCTACACATTAGTTGGTCTTGTGAATGGTCTTAGACAACTTTAAACTCATATCGTTCGTAGGTTTTTCAGTTTTTGCAACCATGATTGCATTCTCATTAAAATCTTTTTTGGATTCACTCAGAAAGACTCCCGCTTGTTAATGTTTTGATTGCCCTGAGAGATCTTACGCCATGGGCAAATTTGTGAGGAACATACTATGTTCCCCCTGGTTGTATACCAACTAAATGATAAAGCTTATCTAGCAAAGGTTCTCATGAATGAACTGCTAAAGCATCCAACTCAAAACCAATTGGCAATGAGTGGAGAGGCCGCCCAGGCTCATATACTAGTTTTAGAGGTATTAATTAACCAATGTGGGACAAGCTCTAACACTCCCCCGCATGTGCGACCCCTGACCCGCACATGGAGAGGTAAACAACGGATCCTCAACATTGGGATCATAACGAAACATGTTATGGCACAAACAACGGAGAAATAACTAAGAGAGTCTTGTCCAAAATCCGCCGAAAGCCTAGCTTTGATACCATGTTAAAGCATCCAACTCAAAACCAATTGGTAATGAGTGGAGAGGCCGCCCAGGCTCATATATTAGTTTTAGAGGTATTAATTAACCAATGTGGGACAAGCTCTTAACATGAACTACCAGTGCAAAGATTGCCTGAATGGGACTGGATGTTCTTAGTAATTTCAGTGGCGATGGATTAGGCATATGGCTTCTCGATTCATTTGGGTTTTCTGCAGATTAAGGAGCTGCATGGGGAACAGCACCCAGTGTTTCACTGTGGCGTTTGGTCCCTTATCATCACAATAAATATTTCCCTACTCCATGTAAAGTGCTCTCGATACACATTCTTTAGTAGCTTGTAAACTTCTGGTCTTTTCAGCATTCCATTTTGTTGTTTTGAATAAACAGCATTTCTAAATAGTATTTGATATTGGGTCTCTGGCTTTCTTTTGCTTTTTTCATTTGTCCTCCCGCACTTACTTCTATGGCATCGCATGTGCATGTTGCACATTCACCTTTGCATCTGTATATTCACCTTTGCATCTGTATCTCCACTTTCATCCGTATTCAGGGTAGTCCATGCGACTATTTGGATGATGGCTGAATTGCCCAGACAGATGAATTTATGTAATAAAACAGAGTGCTGTCTTTTTAAAATGTCTTAAGCATATAATCAAGAGCAACCTCTATAATCGTCTGATCATTTGTTTTTATTGCGGTTATAGCAGTGTGATTAAAAAAGATTCAAAAGGGAAAACATAAACACCATTTTCTCTACCAAACAATCGCTTTTTGGCAGTATTCCTAATTATCATTTTCGCTTCACGTATTCTAATCAAAAAAGGAAAACTTCTCTACATGTTTGAAATCTCTCTCCTCACCTTTGTTGATTGTTTTCATTTTTGTTTTTAAGAGGGTCCTTTATGAATCTGAGAAGAGTTGTTTCTTTGTTTTGAAATTTGTAGGGGACAATAATATGCAATGCGATTGAGTTAATTTATAGAAACTATTTTCATAAAGCACCTTTTAGTCACGGGCATCCACTATTGTTCATATGGTTCAAAATCCTTGAAAGCAGAAAAATAAGAAATTGTGATTCATGAAGCTTTTTTATTGTGTACTATAACTAATTCGAAGGACTATTCTGTGTCGAATATTTCCTTTGCCAGGCATTCCAGAATGTGTTGGATCAATATTTGGGTATTCGCTTTGACGGGCCAAAACCATCGGTTTTATGAGTGGTTGAGTGACCTGGGCTTCTTTGAAGACAACAGCTGTGAGAGTGCAAATTGGTTCATAACTTCATATTCAATGCAATGGGATTCCTTCGCTAATGCACTTGTGCATGTGAGTCTATTGATGTATTTTACTCTTGTAGTTCTGTATATTCTTTGGAGGCTGCTGAATTTTCAGCTGTGTAAATGCTGTTTTGTCGTTGTTACATGAATGGCAATAGAATTTGCTAGTTGTCGCATTTGCTGTACAGATTAGTATCCATATGTTTATGCTTCGCTTATACTGGTTACGGAACCTACATGTAGTACTGATGTGTCATTTGTCCCTCTTTGAAGGATGCTGCATGATAGATTGCGCTCGTTGTTCACTGGCTAAACTTGAGAGGAAAGGTTATATATTCTTTGTATAATAGAGCTGTTAAATGGTATGAAGACTTGATATCTCGTTAATTTTTAAGGGCCCGCAATGGTAGAAAAATTTGTGGTTGATGTAGAGACGAGGATAGGTTACAACTAAGTTCTCAAATAGTTTTTGAAATTCAATGCATTAACATCTTTGTTTGGGTAGAGACGAAGGGAGATAGTAACACAGTGCCTTAAGTTCTTAACTGATATACATAGCCTTTGTAGCATGAGGTTCTTCTAAAACAAGTGAGCAATTTGTTTTCGAGAATTTGACTAGGTTAAGACGTTTCAGGCTTAGGAAAAACTAGCGTACGTTTCCTTTTATCTCTCGTGACGGGAGTTTCTGTCAGTTATTCTCCTAGTCGGTCTCCTTATCCATGCTTTCCTCGATTCTTTGGTGTTTAAACTTTAATACATACCAGATTAATTACACATTCGAAAAGTAGAGCAAGTACCCGAGGCTGTCAAAGAACATGATTATTGAGAAACGAAAGCAAACAAAAAGGATGTTGCATGGGGATATGCAGCAGAAGGGGAAAAGAGGGAGATGCATAGGAAAAGAGAAGGGTTTACAATTATTAGAATTGGAAAGAAGGAGATAAAGAAAGAAAAGTTTGTTCTGTGGAGATGAGATTCCCTTATGGAAGATGACATATACAAGTGTGTAGAAAGAGAGAGAGAGAGAGAGAGGAATAGAAGAGAACCTTTTTGTTTGTCTGGTTGTGCAGCAGAGGAAGATAAAAAGAGATGCAGACTTTTGTTACTAGGCAAATGGTTTGTAGATTGTACCTTAACCCTGCAACTTACTCCTACTTTCTAAAAGCTTGGATATACCATAACCTCCAAACCCTCTTTTTGTTAATCCCCAGGTCCCCCCCACCCCTCTCTTTGGAAAAATAACAAGATCCTCTCTCTCTCTCTCTCTCTCTCCTGGGATGCACTTACCTAGGTGTAGTGTACAGTCCAAGATGTCCATCTCTACTATGAATGGTCCATATTTCAAATAGTAATCTTTTTTGGGTAATTCAAATAGTTATATTACCTTTACCTGTAGGATATATTTAGTAAATTTGGACCATTAAAAACACTTTTAGATGGCTCGGATTGTGCACTACACTCCTGTGGTGCATCTCTTGCACTATAGGGTCCCCGGATTCCTGCTTGGATATGCTTCTTAGAGTAATTTGCTTTATTCCATGTGGTATTTGTTTCTCCGTATTTGGCTGTTGAATTGTGTAATTTCTTTGAGGTGGTTTGATTAGTTGAAGCTCAGGGTGAGACATCAACTGAGGGGACTAGACATATTATTTGCTTTCCAAAACCTAACTCTACAAGTGAATGTGATGTATGCATAAGCGGTGCTTTTGCACAGTGATAGAAACTAGGAAGGACTGGAGCTGTTAACTTAAGCATTCTCGTTTAATGATTATGTTACATGGACTCAAGTACGAGTATAGGGTGTACATGTATGTCTATTGTCCGCTGCATTCAATTTGCATCTCAATAACTCAGGATACGCCAAGATATTCTGATATACTAGTATGCTTCTTTTAGATTTTTGGATACAGTGTATACAAAGTGTCTTGAGAGCATTCCATTCATAATATAGGAGTTTCACGCATTGTTCGTGGTTAGAACTACAAAATGAGCTTGCTAGGTATGTGTCCAACTGAATGTGTCGGATACAGATTCCACATAGTTATCCAAGCAAATTGTCTGACATGGGTATTTTATACATTTAGGAGGGTTCAAGTAACACAATTTGTGATTGTTAAGAAAAGGGTTTTTGTTTCGCATGTAATGTACATATATAGATACAGATTTTTTGGGTGGGCCATGTGGACAAGGCAGGGGAAGGTGTACTTCGAGCACAAAATTATGAGAAGATTGTGGGGTGCTGTGTTGGTGCCTTTGAGCAGCTTGCCAAAACAAAGGCTGTAATGTGGTGGGGGACTTGCACAGAATTTGAGAAAGGGGTCATCAAGGGAAAGAAGACTCTATGAAGAGAATTTTTGTAAGGATTAGTAATTCAAACTTTCAAAGTTCCATTGAGCATCTTTTTCATAACCGTTGACATTTTCCTTCTTTTATTTTCTCATCTTTTCTTTTCTTTTCTTTTTCCTTTCCTTTGGGTCTTGTTCCACTAATTCCCGGACCACCCACCAACTCTTGCACGAAAAATTCACTCTTAGTCTCCTTTATACTCACGCTTGGAGCAGGTTTTACAGCCTCTCTATTACTCTTTACAAAAGGCTATATTTACTTTGAATTTTATACCTAGCTTTTCTTTCCTCTAGTATATCATAAGTGGTGGATGTGGTAAAGAATTTTTCTTGAACTTGATGATTGTACTTGTAACTGCATTTGGAATTGGACACAGAATTTTGCATTATTAGTCCACCCCTTTATAATAGTAGAGAAAGGGAAGCCCATGGGTTAGTCAGATTAGTTGGTGGGTTTGCTCTCCACGTAATTGACCGTGGTTTAATTTTTGGAATTAGGCTCCAATAATACTTTAGTCCCGACGTGGATCATTTGTCTTTGATTGGACTTGGATCATTTGTCTTTGATTGGACTGGGAGGGGATCAATAATACTTTAGTCCCGACGTGGATCACTTGCTTTTGTTTGGATTGATCGTAAAGGTTTATGGACTACAAGATTAATCACTCTTCTTCCATGTTGCATGGAAAATCTAATTTGTTTCATAAAGAAACCGAAAATGCCTGACCTTGAAATTTGTTTTTTAAGTGTTCTAAACATCGGTCGTCAGCCGACTAGTCAGCCCAAAGTCGCTAGTCGGAGGTCTTCCGACTTGATTGAAACCCGACTAGTCGGGTAAAAGTTGGCAATTAATTAGCCAAAAGTCACTAGTCGGCAACCGACCGACCTGGGACCGACTAGCGTCTTTTAAAATTTTGGATTTTTTCTAGTGTAGTAGTTATTTTCAGCATCTTAACGGAGGTTTCCCATACTCAAATTGTTTGATTAAGTTTTTAATTAGGACAGGCACGAACTGTGAATATAATATCCGTTGTTTCTAGTTGAAATTAGAAGAGAGAGAGAGGGCTGCAAATGAGCCTAAAATTCGACTCGAGCTCGGCAGTCTAATTTAATTAACGAGTTGAGTTTGTCTAATTTACTTGACGATTCTATTTAAACAAGATGAGCCTATACAAGCAGGCTAAGTTTTTGTTAGCCGAGTTAAGCTCTTGAGAGTTGAAATTGGCTCATACACTAAACAAGTTTAAAGCTTGCGTTTGACTCAATTACTAAACGAGTTGAGCCGAGTCACAAGAAACTCAATTCGTTTCACCTATATACGTTGTTGTTGTTAGAGAACTCAAGATTTATCTTTTCAGAGAAAATGTTAAAGAGGGCAAAAAAGGGACAGTAAAAACAAAAAACAAAAACAGGGTCGCTGTCTGAGGTTTGAGTGGAAGGGCAGATTTGTCAATCCCGAAGAAGAGTAGCAGTCATGGGCCGCATGGGCCCTGGAACCGACAAGCCCACCTCATCTCGTACGCAGCTAGTCTTGCTTGAATTGCCCACTCAACTCGAGTAAGTATTCCATGGTCCTAGAGCACCACGTGGCGGTATCCCAAAATCATAAAATAATTGATCCAATCAACTCTTGTTCATAAGAAAAAAACTTAGGTGTGTGTAGGGTACGTACCACATGGCGGTACCCGGCGTCAAGAGCGGTTCCAGGAATCTTATCAAGTGATGACAAAAATACATAGCATGTACTAAAGAAAATTTATTTAACTTCACACAAGTAACTTAGCGCTGACAATACTAAAAAATTAATTTATATCCAAACATAATATTTTTTCAGTGTATTTTTTGAACCCAGTGATGTCGCTCGATCTCACTGGGTATGCATTACAGTCGCCCATGCCCAGAGCGCATTTTGGCCGTCCAAAAATGTTTAGCATCCTAGAAGAGTTTATTTAGAATCAGGACCATTAATTGCTGCGATGAACATAATTGTTGCAATGGATGACTGTGATAGAGCATTACGAGTACCATGTCAGTTGCCATGTGGTACCGAACACGCTCCCAAGTCTTCTCCTCATTCATGCACACAAAAGATAAAAGATGAGAAAGAGAATATACAGAACCCTTTTTTTTTTCCCTGTGCCCTTACTTTTTTCGAGTAAACATTCCATGGTCTTGGGGCACCACGTGGCGGTGTCTCAAGATCTTGAAATAATTGGTCCAATCAACTCTTATTCATGAGAAAAACTTAGGTGTGTGTAGGGTACCACGTGGCAGAACTAGGCGTCAAGGGTGGTTTCAGGAATCTCATCAACCGATGACAAAAATATATAGCATGTACTAAAGAAAATTTATTTTAACTTCACACGAGTAACTTAGAAACATAATATTTTTTTAGTGTATTTTTTGAACCCAACGATGTCACTTGACCTCGCTAGGTATACATTAGAGTCGCCCATGCCCAGAGCGCATTTTGGCCGTCCAAAAATGTTTTGCACCCTGAAAGAGTTTATTTAGAATCATGACCATTAATTGCTGCGATGAACGCCTGTGATAGAGCATTACGGGTACCACGTCAGTTGCCACGTGGTATCCGACACGCACCCAAGTTTTTCTCCTCATTCTTGCACTCAAAAGATTAAAGATGCGAAAGAGAATATACAGTACCCCTTTTTTTCCCCTGTGCCCTTACTTTTTTTGGTACATCCCATGCTTTGGTCATTTTCTTGTTACAGTGATGGAAGGGTGTTTCTGTAAAAGGCTTCCAAATGACGTAGCCATTTTGGTATTTGGCATTTCTTTTTTTGGTTTACGTACCTTGCATGCATATACATACATGCATATATTCCTAGCGTATCTCTGTCTCAGTTTAGTACACATATACATTGCCCAGACTCTTCTAAACGGAATCTTGTGTATAGAAAAATTTGATCTTCAAAAACTATGGAAACTGGCCCAGCCGTGCACTATAGGTTCCCGGGTCCGAAATGATGTTATGGAACCTATCACAAGAGGCCGAGGGGAGAAATTGAGTTTAATTTGGTTTTGAATCTTAGATTCTCTGAACATAATTTGGCGGGATTATGGGAGTCGTTTGGGTTTAAGGAGTTCGTTATGAGTCTTATTTATAGGGACGAAGCTAGGAATATTTGTTAGAGGGGTAAAAGATCCACCGATAACATGCGATAAATTTCAAAGTTGGTAGTAAACCTACAACAGTAGAATTCTAGAAACATCATCAATAACACAACTACCATCAAGTGACCCCATATGCCGGCCATTTTATTTTGTAAATTAATTAAGGTCATTCATGAAATAATGTTCTTGATCTAAATATGCTTTATTTGAAGAAAAATAAAAATATATATGCAGAAAAATAAAAGATCATTTATTTTGGTAATAAAATAATGTGCCTGCGATTATCATCGAGCCAGGCTAATTTTTCAGGCTAAAATAATGTGCCTAAGCATCAAGAATCGAAATAAAAGATTCAAATAATTAAAATGGACCTTTTGTAGTCCACACAAACCCATCCTAGCCTAACATCGATATCTGCACATGTCATTTTCAGCTCCAGAAAAAGCTATTCATACAATATTACCACCATTATTTTAACCTCTCTACCACAAAAATCTTACTTGAACAAAATTGAGGAGAAGAAAAAAAAAAAGAACGATTTAATTCAAACAATAATGTTAAGGTCCGGGACACAATAACTGGCCACAATACCAATCACAACATGTTCACATGGGTATCGGATTCACACATAGTCTCATCTCCATGTGAGTATTGTGGTTGATTGTCACGTCCCTAGTATTATTGAAATTCAAACTCAAAATTAAATGCAGAAATTTCCCTAACAATTTGCGGGTTTTCTCAGATCAGACCATGCAACATGAAATTCGGTAATAAATAAAAAAGGATGCAGATAAAGGGAAAAAAAAAAATAATAAAAGACTCCAAAAGTTCCTCCTTTTCACTGAGAGGGGACATTTTCGTCATTTCAGATTTGAGAGTTCTGAATTACTATTTTACCCCCATGTCTCCGGAGGAGGAGATGGAGGCTCAGCAAACCCATAGCCCTGGGCCTTCACCAGAGAGCAGGACTCGCGCTCATATGCGGTCGGGTACTCAACGCCCCCCGTGAACGATAGCATGTTCCTCGAGCCGCCGCCACCGCTGCTGCTGCCACCACCACCACACTCTCTTGTCAAACCCAGAAAGTCCCTGGTCAGTCGATCACTTTTCTGCCACTTCGCAATATTCCCCGCAGCGAAACCCATGTACTCCGGCGCCGTAAGGTCGCCGGAGCCGGTAAACTTATCCAGCCCAGTCATCATAGTAGAAGCCACATGACCAACTGGGTGTGCACCGATATTCGCAGCCTTTTGGAGGAGTGCAGTGGCTGAGAGGTGAGGTGATGTGGCATTGTGGGGTGGTTGTGGTGGTGGTTGGAAAAATGGTGAGGAGGAGAGTGGTGGTTGGAGGTGGACAGATTCATGCTTGATCATGTGAAGTGGGTTTTGGTGGTGGAGGTTATCAGGGTTAGGGTTTGAAGGTGGGTCCCATGGGTTAAGGAAATGGGTGTGGTGGTTTTCGGCAGAGAAAGGGAAGAGAGTAGGAGGTGGAGGTGGACGTGGGTTTTGGGGGTGCAAATGGAAAGGTGGTAATTGGTGGGTTGTAGAAATTGGGTGTGATGGCGGCGGCGGTGGCGGTGCCGGTGCCGGTGTGGTGGTTAAAATTTCCAAATGGTTAGCTGATGAGGAGTGGAGCACTCTAGCACTTTCTTCAGCCAAGGCATCACAGAATGCTCTGTGGGTAACAAAGCTATCTTTCCTGTTTGGAAAAAATTGAGATATTGAAGACACAGAATTCATAGAAAACAATCAACAAAGTTACAAATATTCCATAATATATATGTGTGTGTGTGTGTAAAGATTCAAAGTTTCTATTCTTTTTTTTACTCAATTTTGTGATGGTTAAACAAAAATTGAGGACGTTACACCAATCAAATAGAGAAACTAATGCAAATGGGTATGATTTTAGATTTGAAATTTCCTGTATATCATAAAGAAAATATCATTATACCTTTGTTTCCATTCATTTTCAAGTCACATAATAGCACAAAAGACTCTTAATCTGTCATAGACTTATGTGCAATCTTGTAATTGAAAATGCACGATAACAGAGGTACATCAAGCTAGACCTGGGTGTCAGGATATCAGATTTACTATGGTGCCATAACAAATATGTGTGTGCACGGTATACTCCCCTGTAAATTTCCATCGAAATTGTAGCGAAATTAATAACTTATGTGTAGAAATTCATAATATTTGCAGACAAATAAATGTTATGAATCCAAGTACTATGATCCACAAATTTTGTTACGGAAATTGCGTTTAGGAATTATCTCAAGTACAATGACAGAAACCATGCATGTGCATAGGAATGTCTTGAACCCAAAAAAAAAAAAAAGGCATGAGATCGAATTGGCCTTGGGTTCAGAAGTCAGAAACCGGGTCCTGTAGCGTCCCTTCCACGCTACACCTTGTAGCACATCCCCAGCCGTCCATCTCGGCAATCAATGGTTCAAATATGAACGGCTCAGATAAGCGCTAGCTACATGGTGTAGAGCGAAGAACGGGCTACTGGGACCCCAGTTCGCAGAAGTCATGCATGCCAATTGGATGACTGGCTGAAAGTCATAAAGCTTACATCACACAGAAAGGAGGAACTCACTTTGTAATACATGTGAGAGAGAGGGAGAGAGAGAAGAGAGAGAGGATGCATGTAAAAAAAAAAAAAAAGAAGGAAAACTGGGCAATGCTATGGTGGCTTAAAACTTTCAAGAAAATGGTAATGAGAATCAGAAATAAAGGTTGTAGGGAAAACAACTCATCAAACAAGATATACTTTTTCAGATTCTACTCAGTAAATCACAATGATGCATTTTCAGAGTTATAGAGGGGGCTATTAAGCTCTGTGCAGCTGAATAATAGCATGGTCCATGTGATCATATATACAAACAGTCAGGGATTCTCAAAAAAGAAGAAGAGGAAAACAGTCATTTTACTCTTTTTCATATACAAGTGAAGAAACCCATCATTGTTTCTGAATTTGCTGTCACTGATCATCCATTACCAAAGTACCAAAAGTAATGGAGTGTAGCACAGAAAAACAACAACTTTGGAAGCAAATGCTTGTCTCTTACAAACGACATGATGTTCATACTGAATTCTAGCTCATTCAAAATGATGTCAGATGCATTTTGATAACCACACAAATAGAGTTTTCATACCAGATATTCTATGAATAAATGGGGGTTTTTTTTTTCCTTAGGCCTCCATCCACTAACTGACTTTTTTATTTTTGGATTTTTTTACGCTTTTCGAGTCAAATCATTCTCTTCATATACATCAATGGGTTTTTTTATGCTTTTTGAGATAGATCATTCTCTTCATATACATCAACTCAAAAAGCCAAAAAAAAAAAATCCGAAAAGCTAGTTAGTGGAACGGTCCCATGCACTGTGGCTAATAATCTCAAAATGATATTCACACATCATTGTGGATAAGTTTTACATATTTTCCAACTTCTATTTATAGATATTCTCATTCTAAGGGGAAAAAAACACACACTAGCCCGTGTGTTGCAGAGTCGGCTTTGAACTAAGCCCATAAAGCGACCGCTTTAGGCCCCTAAATTTTGACTAATTTTTGGGGCCTCTAATTTTATAGTAGGTTCATATACTAGTAGTTATGTTTTCAAATGACTGTAATGACTTATTTATAAAAGTTTTTTGCTTTCCTTAGTATTTTTAACTATGTGCTATATTGAGAGTAGAGAGCCCAATTTGAGAAAACTTGTTTTAGGCTCCATAAATCTCAGAGCCGGCCTTGATGTGTTGTCATGAAATGAAAGAGCCAAAAAGCTACAACATAATTGAGAATTAAGTGTAAAAATAGTTGTATTTTGAGAAGTATGAAAACATGCTATATGTAGAGTGAGAGAGATGTATAGCCAGAAAATAAAGTAAAATGAACCCAAAGGCAGTACAATAACTGAAACAAGAAGTACATGTATTTTTCTCCATTTCACCCATTTTTATTTTGTTCTTGGCAAGATCAATTTTTCAATTTTTCAGACAAATTACTATTTATTTCATTCCCTTGTCATGAGTAAGGGACACTTGCATTAACGCTCACCATTTTCATGCAGTCTGTCAATGCATTTAAGCTATAGCTACATACTCCATGCAAAAACTTACTACTCCTGTGTAAGAACAACCACAAAACAAAACACACTGAAAACAAGAGCCAAAGATCCTCCAAATTAAAGGACATCAAATTGAACTTCCCAATTTTTTCAAAGAAAAGACCAACACCAAATATGAATCACATTGAAGATCAACTTGATGAAATAGCTAGCAAATGCCCACTCACTGATCATATCTGATGAAAATATGAAAAAATGGGGAACTTAATCCTAACAAAAGGGTATATGGACCTAAAAGGAGAATTCGAAGTCAAATCCTTTTTGACCAAGCATGTCTGTATTGGCACTCTGGTACATTTTCGGCCATTGGTTCAAGGGAGAACCTTGAGAGATGTAAAAGTTCTTGCATGATCCAATACCAATTAAGTATCGTGCCAAAACCCCGGTACAGACATTATTTGGGTACAAATAATTAGATGAATTATTTGGTGCAGACATTCATGCATGATTTTCATTTTTGAATGAAATTATTTTGCACCTATGTTCCTTCTGTCAATCATTGAATGGAAAGAAATAAAATTACCTGGAGAAAAGGGTTCCACAGTCACACCTATACTCTCTAGTTCCACAAGTTTTAGAATGAGCCTTCCAATCAGATTGAACAGCATAGATCTTTGAGCATTTCTCACACTTCCATTTCTTCTCCCCATGTTTTCTGCAAAAGTGTTTCTTGATTCCTGTTAGATCACCAAGAGCCCTAGAAGGGTGGTGGTGAACGCAAGTTGGCTCGGGACAAACATATGCTCTCTTTCTTATGACCTCTTTGTTGTTTCTTTGCTTCAGCTTCCATGGGAGGTTGTGGCCTCTCCTATGAAGCTGAAGATTTTGATCCCTCTGAAACCCTTTGTTGCAAATCTCACACACAAATCTATTTGTAGCCAAAAGGGTCTTTGGAGATAATGCAATCACTTCTGCATCTGGATCTGCATCATCAATATTTGTTAAATAGATAGCAAAATAAATTGCACTAAACAACATGTGTTCATTCACACGTTCACAATAACATGGTAAGTTTTAATTTAGTTAACACTTTGCAACAAAATGTATCCATCAAGCTTATATTTTTCAATTAATATCATTGTCGCATCATTCTAGTTAGTGAATTCGTAAAAAGGTTATTTCAGAAAGCATTTTTCTCATTGAAACTCGAATCACATAAAAATTGAAATTAATTGATCGAATTTCATAAGCTTATATTTCTCAATTAATATCATTGTCGCATCATTCTAGTTAGCGAATTCGTCGAAAAGGTTCTTTCAAAAAGCGTTTTTCTCATTGAAAGTCGAATCAAAGAAAAAATGGAATTAATCGATCGAAATCTTATGAAACATCCCGAAAAGGGTAATGCAATCCAATTCGTAAAGGGAAAAAATTGATGAAGCGCGATGCGGTAAGTCTTGATTGTATCGCATCGGAGCAAAATGTGTCAATCGAGATGTATCGTGATTTTCGAATTAATGTCACCGTCACATGATTCTAGTTAACGAAGAATATATATCAACTCATCTAAAAGTGGGATTAACATTGATCTATGTCAAAATTAGAAAATAAGATTTGAAGGTTGAGGATCATACATATCTTTCATTTTTTTTTTTTTTTTGGATTGGCTAGAATAACATATATCTTACCAGGGTTTCCAGGGAGATTTCTCTTCTTCTTGATCTTCTGTGGCTGCTGATGAGGAGAATTATCATTGATGGCACTGGAAACCATAGGATTCAAGCTACCAAAATCCTGGACTCTTGTACTAGAAAAGACAGTAGCTTCCTCAGACAAAGAAGCAGAGTTGGACAAAAGAACTGAAGGAAACATTTCCCTTTTTTCAAAGAAGAAGAAGACTCCAAACAGAGAAAAACAAAAACAAAAACCAAACAAAACAAAACCCACTACTCTGATGATCTCTACTTGTGTTTTGATTTCTAGCAACAAGCCAAAGCCTTTCTGGTAACAAACCCACTTCACCCTTTTGAATAGAAAACAAAAACAAGAAGAACCCACTTCCCTCCTTTGGAAGAGAAAACAAAACAAGAAAAACCCAACTCAGACTTTTGAAGAGAAAACAAACAAGAAGGGCAAAGAATCCATTTTCCAGAAAACAAACTGAGCAATTAGGGAGTTTGATAAAGAACAGGTGACAATGACACAGAGGTACAGATAGGCATCATTAAATTGGGGTATAATCTCTTGGGGAGATAGGCAAAATCTCTTGGAGAGATGATTAGAGGTGATTTTCAAAGTCACTATCCAAACAAATGAATAAATTGGATGGTTTTTGCTATAATATATACCCCTGTTAGGGGATGTGTACCATATGCATTTCCAAAATGTTACAAGTTTTTATTACAAAAGTTACGACACACACAAATGGTTTATAATTTTTAGTGAAGATGTTATGAATTTTATAGCTGAAAAATTATGAAAAGCAAATGTTATGAATCCTAGTGAACATGTTATGAATCATATTCTGAAAAGTTACGAGTCTTTGTTACAAAAGTTACAAACTGTACCAAAATGTTATGAATCTTTATGAAGTAACACAGTTTAAACCATACATTAGATGCATATGGTACACATATTTAAGAGGTGTGTATTGTAAACTTTTCTTTTTTGGGTGAATTATTTCTCGTGAAACAAATTTCATATTTTCTTTTTCCTAGGAGAGGTTTTTTTTTTTTTTTGTTCAAGAGAGCCTCTACTGGACCACTACTATCCCATAGCCAATAATATTCCACTTCTTTTTGTAGTAGCTGTGATGTATCTGTCTATATATGTGAATAAAAAGATACAGTGTACAAAAGAAACATGTTATGATCAGAAGGTAGAGAGGGAGAGAGTTGGTGTACAGAGAAGGTTATGATTATTGTGACAGAGTCATGAGGAGAAGGGGTGAAAACCATATTACCTGAAATGAAACAAAAGAAATCCAGTTGGAAAAAAAAAAAAGAAGGAAAAGCTACAATACATCTTCTATTTGGGTGTGTATTATATGCGCTCCTATAAAAGTTACGATTCAATTAATTTTATTAATAAAATGTATGAATTTCTTGTATAAAAGTTACGAGACACACCAAATATTATGAATCACAAAGAAATGTTAGGAATCATATTGCTGAAAAGTTAGGAAATACTTCAAAATTATTACGATTGTCAATGAGGTGACACAACATGGATCATACAATACGTGCATAAGGTACACACATTTAATAAGTATGTATTGTAGCAATACCAAAAAAAAAGCCACAAAACCCACAAAAAGCTTCAAAAAAAAAAAAAAAAAAACTACAAAAGAGGGAATCGAAGGATTGGCCTTATAGTTAATACCTGAGACTTATGAGTTTATTCGCTCTTGAGATTACAGGTACATTTTTCGGCAGCTACCTCAACTCATTTGTAAGCTCGTGAAGCAGCTATGATCGAAAGAAATGGTGGCGATTAGTCTAAAGTGCGCACAAGCTAATACGAGATTACCACAAAAAATACTGCAAGGAGGGGGGACGGGGAGAGAGAGAGGTGGATGAGGCCAACAAAAGTAAAGACCAGGAAGAATCGCAACGGACCCTACACCAAGTATTCGCACTAGTCATAATAACTTCTCTTTAATACTTTAGCTGTTTTTTGGTCCGAGTTATGTAGAATTGTAGATAACATTAGTCAGTTGACACTGGAGTTCGAGAAAAACTTGGGTGTCAGACAGATATCACGTGGCAATATCTGTTGCACATCTTTGCGATTCACGTGGCGGTTCTGCATCATTTTACACGAATGAACGCTGGTACAAATTTTTGTCATCATATGTGTCATGTGTGGTCCAAAAAAAACCTGGGTGCCAGATGGATACCACGCGGCGGTATCTGTTACACGTCTCTGCGATCCACCTAGTGGTTCCGCATCATTTTACATGTATGAACGCTGGTATATATAAATTTTTGTCATCATGTGTGTTCCAAAATGCCATGCACATAAAAAAAATTTTTCCAAAAAGCAACAAAATTTTAAAAAAATAAAATATTGAGGATCAAATATATGATCTACCCCACACAAAAATTAATTCCACAATGCACTTGATTTCTAAGTACTTTTGGGTTTGCTAGTATTATTTTCCTTTGTACTGTATCCTTTGGCAATTATCTTTTAAGTGTGACATTGGAACTTTTTGTCTTTTCCATTGCTCCTGTTACAAAACACCCAAATCCTGAAAGGACCTTGATTTGAATGGAGGATAATATTAAAGAGAAAGAAGACTGCAAACAATATTGAGGCTTAGAGAATGCAAGAGAAGCATGAAAAAGGTTTGATAGTGGTAAAGCCTAAAGGGTAAAGGGAATATGCAAGAGATGAGGTTTTTTAGGGCCCTCCCAACTTTTAGTTTAATTTCTACCACACTTCCAAAACAAAATGATTGGTTCTTTGATTGGCTATCTGCTTAATTATCTAATCGTTGTCTCAAGTGGAATGGTAGCCAGGTGGTAGGCAGTATGTACTTCCATGCATTTTGTTGGGTTCAAACCTCACTAACAACAGAAAAGGAAACGAAAAAAACAAGAAACTACCAGTACATGTCGTTGCCACTGTCACACCGGAGCCGCCACTGCCGTCGACGTCGAAGCCCAGATATGGAATTCCATTTTATATTTTATATGTCCCTTCCTTCCCCCCCCCCCCCCCCCACCCCGATTTGTTTGTAGGCAGCCGTATTTCGATTGATAGATTAATGAAATTTTTATCTCTTCATCCAAAAAACTGCACTAACAACAATAAACGTTACTGACTTTCGCTGGAAAAAATAATAATCTCTGTCAACCTACTTTCATCTTCATTTCTTACCCCTTCAAAACACATGATGTGGCTAATTAATTGTAGTTTTAACTAAAAGAGCATGGGACACATATCTTGGTACTTTGTTGCAATTAGGCTAATTTATGGGATAAAGACTCCTTTGTTTTAATTATCCTATTTTTTCTTTAGTTAAATTTGACTTCTAAATCGTTATCCAGAAAAGGCCGAACAGACAAAGATAATTTTTAACTGATAGAGATATACCACTGTTATCCTCTTGTCCCTCGTCAAGAGTCTGGATGTTCTTTTTTCATATGTAATTTACATAAAATTATTTTTTCTATTTTTATTTACTTGAACACTCACATTAGTCACATAATTATATTTTATTGCGTTGCATGAGGAAAATAAGAGAAGTTTTCGATGAGCAAGGTGAAATTATTTCACGTACAGTAAGTAAAGGACTAAATTAATTTTATCTTTTATCTAAGCAGTTCCCAAAATTAAAAAAAATATTTTATTTGCAATTTAATAGTAGTGTACACGATTCGGATTGGACTAGTTCTCTAGAAATTAAATCCAGTAACCAGATCATTTCGACCTATTAATTATTTTATGTACAGTTTATTAATTTAAAGACCTATTTCCCATTTCTATCATTACCTACACACAAAACTTGTTGAAAAATATATATATTTTCTCTTGGAATTAATTATTCTTGCATCCTCTATGTAGTGAAAGGTTTCTCAAGCTTAACCCCACCAAAGGGATTTTAGAGGTGTGTTACTTATTCCTATCCTCTTTTCAGCTTTTTTCTTATTCCAAACCCAAAACAAAAGGCACAGAACGAATATGGATAACCGTTTTATGCAGCCATATATTTTTCACCAAAATATATATATATATATATATATATATATATATATATATATATATATATATATATAGGAACCCCTTCACATCCAAACCCCTTTTTACGGACCTAACGTCCGGACCTCCACCTTCCCAATATTTTTTTGAAAATCCGAACCGTTAGATGTCTTTAAAACGTGATTTTAAGGTCCAGCGCGAAGATTTGGCAAAAAAAAATACCCGGAAGGGCTTGATCGGGGCAGTTTTTCACAAAAACGCTATAAAAACAGTTTTATGAAAAACTGCCCCGATCAAGCCCTTCCGGGTATTTTTTTTTGCCAAATCTTCGCGTTGGACCTTAAAATCACGTTTTAAAGACATCTAACGGTTCGGATTTTCAAAAAAATATTTGGAAGGTGGAGGTCCGGACGAAATAAAATCCGGGAGTTTGGATTGGAAGTTTTTCGTATATATATATATATATATATATACATAAAAAAATTTAACTTCACAAGTTAATGTTTCTCTGATCTTTTCTTCCCCACGCACACGGCACATGCACATTATATGACTTAGCGTGCAGGGAATAGGTGACTCCTTAGCGTGCAGGGAATAGGTGATCCTTAGCGTGCAAAGAATAGGTGTATCTATTCTCATATATCCGCATATATGTACATATGTATCTTAACTTTTTCTCTTACGAATTCCAGAATCCTATGTGTGTTCTTTTAATCTTAATCTTTTGATTCATTTGGGAAGGCCTTTTAGAGAGATATTCATGTTCTTTTTTCTTTTGGGATAAGGAGAGAGTTATACTTCCTTGCAATTGATTCACCTTTAGATCAAAAGAGAAAAAAGTTAGCTTGCTTGCTACTTGCTAGATACCCATCATCTTTTCAACATTAACTATTAAGTTGTAAATGATGTTTCAGTTGTACGGATTAGTTTACACTTTACACGCATGATCTCGAGTAATTTTAGGATATTATAGTTAACCACCAAGCAACTTCCAGTGACTCAAGAGTTCTAGCAGTTGGACCTGTGAGCTCACAAAGGTCAGACCTTCATGTAATTTCTGCAATACTCCCATTCCACCGATTCCTTGATCGTATTAGTTAGTTGTCTACCCTTGAAAATAATTCTTCTGTATGCCAAAATCACCGAAAATCAAAATAAAAATTGGCAAATTGAGGGAAAATTTGTAAAAATAAAATTGGCAAACTGGGTAAAAAACTAAAACATAAAGATTTACTACTGAGTAACTTGTGTTTGACGATAATATTATATGGGCTTTTTTTTTTTTTTTACTTATTAATTACACAAGCTTGATCAAAATTTTGAACACAACTAGAAATTGGGATGGGAAGTTGGTGAATTCAACCAATTATTCACAAATTGGAGCTTTGCATGTCTCCATGTGCATATGATCTTGTGAAGCCATGATTGCAACATCTTTACACAAATATATGCAGAAGTGATTTAGAATATGTGTTCGTATTTATTTTCCCTCTGGGTGAAGGGAAAGTGCAGAGAGGCATATTGATGAGTGGGGGAAGAATTTGTAATTGCGGGCCATACTTTATTCACGGGTTCCTCTATTAACCAGATTCTCTTTCTTGCAGTCCTAATTCAGTTCCAATTCACTTTACTTTTTTCTCCGGACAGACAGAGTGTCCAGACCAACGTACGCGCACTTCAAGTAATCTTGTCACCAGTTAAGTTCTTCTTGACTAATATCTTCTCACGTTCAGTTAAAGACAGATTATTCACGCCGGTTAATAGAGTATTCACAAGATATTACTTTGTTTTTTCTCGTGGCCAACCTCACAAAATCATGGCTAATTGTGTGGGAAGCAAACTCACCAACTAACCGGACTAATTCTTGTGTCTCAATTCCCTTTATTATACATACTCAAAGAATATTGACAGGAAATTTGAAGGGGGAAGAAACTGAACCTGTTTGGGCTCTTCTGTGAATCTCATGGGTTGAAACATTTGGGCCGAAAATATCTACAAGCCTGCTTGCTATTGGGCTCAAAACATCTGTCAGAAAATTTCGTAATCTTGGGGGGGTGTTGCTACGGTACACACTCCCTAGAAATTACTCCATATGAGATTTTGTGACTCAAAAATATGAGATTTTGTGGCTAGAGGTATGAAAGAGCGTACGATATGCACCTCATACGGATCGACGGCGGAGATTGCGCCACACACGCCGTGTGAGATTCTGTGCCACCTTTGACCATTGACCATATGAGATAGTGTCTATATCAAATCAAGAGTTTGTGGACTCCAATATTTATTGTTGTGATCACCGATATGAGAGTTTGTGGACCAAATATGAGATTTTGTGACGGATCCAATATTTATTGTTGTGATTACCGATATGAGAGTTTGTGGAACTAGATATGAGATTGGGTGTTTCAATATGAGATTTTGTGACTATCCGTATGAGGTCCGCACGGCCCGCACATGGTCCGCACAGAGTCCGCACCAAGTTCGCACGGCCCGCACAGAGTCCAATTAAGTCTTCTCTATTTTTTACTACATAATTGAGCCTTTTCTTGGTCCGCTGCACATAGTAGTGCGCATAGTGGTGACATATATTGAAACTAAAGCTAAATGGTTAAAGAAAACTCATATTCTATGCAATCGGCACAGAGTAGTGACGTAAATTGACCATATTTTTTTTTTTTTTTTTTTTTGGGTAATTCAGCTTGAAAGTAAAAGGGGTTAAGCGAATGTACAGCCTACAAGGGGCATACCCCAGGAAGGACAAAATCAAAATAAAAAAGAAAAGAAAAATTGCGTGTTCCCCGACACAACCCGCCGGGGTGGGAAAATATGAAAATCAGCACAACCCGCTGAAATAGGGATATTTATGTTTAATACAAAAAAGATGCACTGCTGGTGTAAACGCACAAATGCGCACTGTCCCGATGTTGGACCTTGAGATGTTGTCCCGATGTTGGACCATGTAATGTTTTGCTTTTGCGTATAATCACACTTGCGCATAAAGCTATAAGGGGAATAGCAGTAAAACAACCTTGTCTACCTTTCCAAACAAAAACATACGGTGCAGCTGGCACCTATTGAACCAAGTAGCTGTTGACCCTGGACCTTGCTTACTCGACTTGACAAAAACCGTGGGTCCCATTGCCCATTATGCCAAATGGCACTTGTAACCTTGGATGAAGATACAAATTGATTTCTCAACTTGACAAAAGGATGGCTGGAAATGATTGGACCAAATAGCCTGGGAAAGACTACTTGGGGTACAACTGCCCCACACTCGCAGCCACTGCATCCCATACGATTTGATAGGTGGGCCCCACTATCTTCTACCTTGGGTAGAGCATGAAGACCAGAAAGAACCCAAATTTTTGGTGAAACAGACACAGATTTTCCACAAACATTCAACCGAATTTCTGGTTTAAACCTATGAATCCGAACCATTCTTAAACTAAAAAAAGAACAACTATAGCAGTCCCAACAAAGGAATAGCCGCAGATGAACGCAAGTAATCTCAAAGGAATAGAAACAATCACATAAGAGATAAATCCAGTTCCAAAACTGCCTTAAACGTAGCTTAGCGCCAGGATCCACAATGGTATTACCTCTTCCACCGTGACACCATCGACACATAATGAAAGAGAACTGTTGCGCGAGTACGAACAACTGCAATACTAGAATCTGAACCCAAATCTACAGCACGTACGTTTGTATTCCTTCAATCCTTGCACTTTGAGGAAGACCCACAGACGTGGATATGGATGTAACTGGAAAACCTTTCCGGGGTATAAACGTGATATGGACAAAGCCATTCGAAGACGGAGGGTTTTTGTGCTGACCGCCTCAGATCCCCTTGTGATTTGTTGTTGTGCTGCTGTGTTGAATGGGTATCCACAACCTGGATAGCTATAAGATCTGCTGGACGAAGGGGAAAAAACCCCTTTATGGACGAACTCCTTCGGGGAAGAAACCCAATTGGTGAGAACGATTTAGGTTTCTGACCTTTAAAACTCAGATCCCCCAATTCGAGCTAGCTGTGTTTGGCTGAGAACACACGGATTCAGGGGTTGAAAACGATCCCCCAACACCCATCTGGACCTTTGGGATATGCAAAGTATCAAACCCATTTGAACCCCGATGCTATTGATGTTCGCCCTTCTCATCCGAGAATGAATGGGAGATGTATAGTGAAGGTGGAACTCAAATAGGCATTCAACCAGAGTGGTTGAAGCCAGATCTGAAAAATTTGTGGTAGAGGGAGTGCATTCTCTCTCTATTTCTAGAGAGAGAAGCTCTCAACCTCTTTTTTTGGGTTATATTTCCATTAAATTGACCATATTATTAAGTCTTTTTTTGATCCGTTACACAGAGTAGTGACGTACATGGGAACTAAAGCTAAATGGTCAAACAAGCTCATTCTATGCAATCCCCATGTACCTTTGTGTAAACGGAAGTAAAACCAAGTCTTCTCTATTGCTCCCAATGTACCTTTGTGTAAATGGAAGTAAAACCAAATCTTCTCTATTGTTCCCAATGTACCTTTGTGTAAATGGAAGTAAAACCAAATCTTCTCTATTGTTCCCAATGTACCTTTGTGTAAATGGAAGTAAAACCAAGTCTTTTGCGTAAATGGAAGTAAAACCAAGTCTTCTCTATTGTTCCCAATGTACCTTGGTGTAAATGGAAGTAAAACCAAGTCTTCTCTATTGTTGACCAAATAATTAATTAAGACTTTTCTTGATCTCCTTACACACGGACACAGTAGTGCACACCGTAGTGAAATAGATGGGAACTAAAATTAAAGGGTCAAAGAAAACTCATATCATCTGCAACCGCCATATACCTTTGTATAAATGGAAGTAAGATTAAATCTTTTCTATTTTTGACCAGATTAATTATTAGATCTTTTCTTAATCCGTTACACATGGCAGTGCACATAGTAATGACGTACATGGGAACCAACAGAGGCGGCTCCACCCTTTGTTAAGGGTGGTCATTTAAACACCCTCAAAAAAAGAATTTTGTTAAAAAATACGTGTAAAATTTTTAGTTTTACATGTATTTGAACATCCTACTAAATTTTTTTTGAACACCTAGCTCAATAAAGCAATCCACAAATCAATTTTATGTAAACAACCAACTAATTTTATGTAAACTACCGACTAAAAGTCTAAAGTCTTCCCCTAGATGGTCAATGTACACTTTAAAACTTTTTATATTTTATATTACATGTGATGAAATTATATTAGGTTTTGTTTGAAGATTTGAACCATAAACACTCACCAAATCCTGGAAATTCACAATGGAATCCTTAATTCACCAGTTCAAAATAAAGTGCACATTCTTTACGACAAAAATTAGGAAAATCAAGAAAAAAAGTATTTATTTTATTGATATCGTCCTATGACTTTTTTCTAAACAACAATCAACTCTCTATATATTTTCATATCATTCGGCACACAAGTTTCTACAATAAATATATATTAGTGTATTTATCCCCCTGATTTAATTTTAGTTGACCAATAACATAGAATTTGCCAAGAAAAATTGTGACATCCTCATAATTTGGCTTAGGTTCGAATTGCTAACAAGGCCTACTGAGCTGGATTCGAGCCTAAATTTAATTCGGTTCGGCTCGTTTGAATTTAACGAGTCCCACCGAACCGAGCCCGAGCTTTGAAATTTTTTCACGAGCCGAACTCAAGTTCACTTGTCTAGGCTCAAATCGAACCTAAGCCAAATTCAAGCCTGACTCATACCTTATCGAACTGATCCGAACCTCATAGGGTTCGGCTCGATTCGGCTCGTTCACAGCCCTATCCACAAGAGTGAACTGTGAAAACATCACTAAGTTACCATAAAACTTATCATGACACACATCAAAACTTTCCTAGATAGTAGTAGTTACTAACAAATTAAATACTTAGTTGAGAAACTAAAGGAGCCTTGACATATATCCTTCTGGAAGACAAATATGTAACATATTCTAGGATAGACAAAAGGCAGGCAAGCACGAATATAAGAGAAAAGGGAAGTAAACGTAAGGATAGACAGCATGGAAGAATAGCCAACCAATCAGCATACTTCGACCAAATGGGTTACAGGATGGAAAGATTCAAATCTAGAAATATAAAAAACAAAGTATGTAATCCAAAGAACAAGGAAATGCTAGGATGTTCGTAATACAAATAGAACAACTAGAAGTACTTGACCCACATATTTCAAGTAGTAGATGTAGTTATATGTAGGCACTATAAGACTCTGCTTACCTGAGCACCCCAAAGAACAGCCTCAGCTCATTTATGGGTAAAAATTGCATCCTTTGGAGGTCTGTCCAGCCCATAACCGTAATTGATAGTGTGTGGTCCTGAACCTTTGACAAACACAACATAGTCTAACCCAGGTAACTGACATTTAGAAACAGGAAATGTTTTAGCACTTTGGGAGACTGCCGAAGCTGCCTTTTTCTTGACTCAAATGACTTGAGGGGAGCATGAGATTTGGTAGGATCAGTGCCAATATCATATTCAGCCTTGGTATCACTGTAATTCATGTCATCAGTATCACTTTCTCGCCAAGGTACTGATGACATGAATCAAAGTGATAAATTTACCTTGTTTTTTTATCGAGCGTTACTTTTTTTTTTTACCTTTGGATTGCAAACAAGTAATGCTCTATAAATTTACCTTGTTCGCAATCCAACTTCAAGAATTTGCGTACCCCAATCCAACAGGAGAGACCCATGAGCTTGGTAGCTCGTGCTTTCATTTGCCTTCTTTTTTACTTAGTGATTTACCTTCATTTTTCTGTTAACTATCTTTGCTATCACTCCAATCAAAATTTGTCCTCGGAGATACGGGGATTGGAGCTGAAATGAAACTCGTTGAACATGATCATGGAAATGTTTTGCAGACTCTGTGTCTATGTGTGTACAGTAAGTTATGACTAATATGTGTGGAATGTACGTTTTTACCAATTGCAGTATGATGGCATATTTTTCTGAAGGATTGCTTCTCTGAGAGAAAGTAGGATTGTACTCGTGTGTCCTAGTAGAGGTACTCTTTAGTACGAAACAAGAATTTGCGTACCCCAGTCCCCATTTGCACATAATTTGGATCGTTTCGCAGTTGAGCATCTTCAGCTATCCATTTTGTTGCTTTGCTGGTATTTTCACACGGCACCATTAGCACACCTATGCTTTTGAGAAAGGCCCTTCGATGTTCCAATCCCTATATCCTAATGCATTTCCTGTGAAACATCAAAGGTTTGTAAGTAAGCATTAATGTTGGAATTGTGCCTTGAATTTTTCTTTGTTGGGAGAATTTCAATTGTGTTTAGGATTTCCTATTGTGTTTAGGATTTCCAATTGCGTTTAGGATTTCCTATTGTGTTTAGGATTTTCTATTGATTGTGCTTCTTATAAATAGAGGCTTTTAGGGATCCTTTGGCTATCTCTCATATTGTGGCCTCTCTAGAGTTACGGATCATTGCCGGCTCTTTGTATCTCTTCTTCACCATTGATAGTGAATTCTCTCTCTCCTCGCCCGTGGACGTACCTCAATCTTGAGGGAACCACGTATATCTTTGTGTCGTGTGATTGCTTATTGTTTTGTTTGCTTTCTCCCAACTTAGTCGCATTCATAGCGTTCATTACAACAAACTGGTATCAGAGCTTCTGGTTGAAAAACTAGGGTTTCGTTTCCGATTGTGGCTATGGCGGCTAAGTTTGAGATTGCGAAGTTTGATGGGCAGAGCAACAGCTTCAGTCTTTGGAGGGTTAAGATGAAGGCTTTGCTAGTTCAATAGGGATTACACAAGACCTTGCAGGGGCAGGAAAAATCCGGCATCAGCGCGGAAAATTGAGAAGACATGGATGCTAATGCTCTGAGTTCGATTCAATTGAGTCTAGCAAACGATGTTCTTCGCGAGGTGGAAGAAGAAACTTCAGCAGCAGGAATTTGGCTGAAGTTGGAAGGCATATATATGACGAAATCGCTCACGAACAGGTTGTATCTTAAACAACGTCTTTATACGTTTCAAATGCGTGAAAGTACACCTGTTAAGGATCACTTAGACGAGTTTAATCGTATTTTGATGGACCTGAAAAATATTGATTGTAAAATCGAGGAGGATGACCAAGCCCTAATTTTGTTATGTTCTTTACCGCCATCGTATGAACATTTTGTTACAACCTTATTGTATGGGCAAGACACCATATCCATGGAGGATGTTAAGGCCAGTCTTCATTCGAAAGAGTTGAGGAAAAAGGTGTCAGGAGAGGTTGATGATCATGCGGAGGGATTGTTTGTTAGGGGAAGAATGACAAAAAAGGGTGGTACGAGTAATAGAGAAAGATCCAAATCAGCAGTTAAAAATAAGAAAAAGGGAAAGTGCAATTATTGCAAGAAACCGGGGCATTGGGCAAGAGACTGTTTAAAATTCAAGGAGAAGGAAAAAGAGGACCAGAAAGGGGGTAAAAATATTGCCGGGGTTCCCGAAAGTTCGGATGAGTTAGATACTGTTTTATCAGTTACAGTGGGAGATTCTCGCTGTGATACTGAGTGAATTTTGAATTCTGGGTGTTCATATCACATGTGTCCGCATAAGGAGTGGTTCACCACTTATGAGGCGGTCAATGGTGGCACAGTTTTAATGGGCAACAACATGCTCTACAAAACTGTTGGTTGTGGAACGATCCAACTCAAGATGCACGACGGTATTGTGAGGACTTTATCGGATGTTCGGCATGTCCCGGAGTTGAAAAAAAATCTTATCTCTTTGGGTGCTCTAGATTCCATTGGTTGTACTTTCACTGGTGAAGGTGGAGTTTTGAAGGTCTCAAGGGGTGCTTTGGTGCTGATGAAGGGTCAGAAGCGTAACAATCTCTATTCACTCATGGGCAGTACAATTACGGGTTCTGCAGCAACGGTCGTTTCTTCAAAGGTTTTGGGTTCAGATTTGACTCGATTGTGGCATATGCGTCTTGGGCATATGAGCGAGAGAGGGATGACAGTTTTGAGCAATCATGGTCTACTTTGTGGGCAGAAAACTGAGAAGCTGAATTTTTGCGAGCATTGTGTCTACGGCAAGCAGTGCAGGGTCAAATTCAGTACAGCTGTTCATCGCACCAAAGGCACGGTGGATTATTTTCACTTGGATCTTTGGGGTCCCGCTGAGGTAACTTCTAAAGGTGGTTTTCGATATTTTATGAGTATTATCGATGATTTCTCTCGTAAGGTTTGGGTGTATATGCTAAAACAAAAAAGTGATGCTTTAAGTACATTCAAACAGTTTAAAATTTTGATAGAGAATCAGACGGGTAAGAAAATAAAACGTTTAAGAACTGACAATGGTATGGAGTTTTGTCTTGGCGAATTTGATAAGTTTTGCAGTGATGAGGGCATTGTGAGACATCACACAGTGAGGAAAACCCCCCAGCAGAACGGTGTGGCTGAACGAATGAACATGACTCTTTTGGAGAAGGCGCGTTGTATGTTGTCCAATGCCGGGTTGGGCAAAGAGTTTTGGGCTGAAGCCGTTTCCACAGTATGCTATTTGGTGAACAGGTCTCTGTCGACTGCTATTGACTGTAAGACTCCGTTTGAGGTATGGTCGGGTCATAAGGCTGATTATTCCGTACTGCGTGTGTTTGGGTGTCCAGCTTATGCTTATGTGAATGAGGGTAAGTTGGAGCCACGTGCCAAGAAGTGTATTTTCTTGGGTTATCAGGCAGGTGTGAAAGGGTACAGATTATGGTGTCCGAAAACCTCTAAGTTTTTAATTAGTAGAGATGTTACTTTTGATGAAAACTTTATGGTTAATGGGTCTAAGCAGGTTAAAGATGCAGTTGAGGAACCGAGGGTTCCAAAGCAGGTGGAGTTGTTATGTGAATCTTCTGGCTCAGGGAAGAATGACAATAATCAGCCAATTGAAGAGGAGTTCAAGAGTTCAGACACAGATGATGATGTACCAGCAGAGCAAGCACGCACTATTGCTAAAGATAGGCCAAGGAGGGAGATTCGGCCTCCTGAAAGATATTCGGCTTATTCTGACATTGTAGCCTATGCTTTATTAGTTGCTGAAACAGTGGAGTATGATGAGCCTTCTAGCTATGTGGAAGCTATTTTGAGCAATGAGTGTGCACTATGGTGTGTTGCTATGAATGAAGAGATTGAGTCTCTTCAGAAGAACCAGACATGGGAGTTGGTGGAACCGCTGAAAAATAGGAGGATTGTTGGGTGCAAGTGGGTCTTCAAGCGCAAGCCAGGTATTCCAAGGGTTGAAGAGGCACGGTTCAAAGCTCGGCTAGTGGCGAAAGGATTCAGTCAAAATGAAGGTGTTAACTACAATGAGGTATTTTCACCAGTTGTAAAGCACAGTTCCATTCGCACTTTACTTGTTATTGTTGCTTGTTATAACCTTGAGTTAAAGCAACTTGATGTCAAAACGGCGTTTTTGCATGGGGCTTGAGGAACAGATTTATATGCGTCAACCAGAGGGATTTGTTGTTTCTGGTAAGGAAGATCATGTATGCTTGCTTCGTAAGTCTTTATATTGCTTAAAACAGTCTCCTAGGCAGTGGTATAAGCGGTTTGATACATTCATGATAAGCCAATCATATTCTAGGAGTGAATATGACAGTTGTGTGTATTTTCGGAGACTTCCAGATGGTTCATTTATTTATCTACTGTTGTATGTTGATGATATGCTTATTGCTGCCAAAGGTGTATCAGAAATCAACAGGTTGAAGCAGCAGTCGAGAGGTGAATTCGAGATGAAGGATTTGGGTACAGCAAAACGGATTTTGGGTATGGAGATTAGCAGAAATCGAGTAGATGGCAAGTTGTTCTTGAATCAGAGGTCATATGTTCTCAAAGTGCTTGAGCGCTTTGCCATGCAGAAATCGAAGCCAGTCAGTACCCCTTTGGCAGCACACTTTCGACTTTCAGCAGAATTGTCACCTCAGTCAGAGGATGAGGAGAAATATATGTCTCAGGTTCCATATTCGAGCACAGTTGGGAGCCTTATGTACGCCATGGTATGTACTCGTCCTGATATTCCACATGCAGTTAGTGTCGTAAGTCGCTATATGGGGCGACCGGGAAAGGCACATTGGGAGGCTGTGAAGTGGATACTTCGGCATTTGAAAGGGACTGCAGATGTGGGTCTTTTGTATGGGGTTTCTAATCCGGGTAATCAAGTTGTTGGTTATGTTGATTCGGATTTTTTCGGTGACCATGATAAGAGGAGGTCTCTGACAGGTTATGTGTTCACTCTATCCGGAAGTGCCATTAGTTGGAAAGCAACTTTGTAGGCTACGGTCGCGCTGTCTACAACAGAAGCGGAGTATATGGCCATTGCCGAAGCTGTAAAGGAGGCATTGTGGATGAGGGGAATTCTTTGCGAGCTTGGTATTGCACAAGGGGTTACTTCAGTATTTTGTGACTCTCAGAGTGCTATACATCTGACTAAAAATCTGATGTATCATGAACGGACCAAGCATATTGATGTCAGATATCACTTCGTTCGAGAGATCATCTCACAGAAGCAAGTTGAGGTGAAGAAAGTGGGAACGGGGAATAACCCAGCGGACATGTTGACTAAACCGGTTTCGGTTGCCAAGTTCAAGCATTGCTTGGGCTTGGTTGGTATTTGCAGTTGATCGCCCCTTGGGGGCATTGTGGCGAGGTAGAGGCAGAAAAGGGTTGCTATAATTAGTGATTTGGGTTCAGTGAAATTCAAGTCAAGGTGGAGAATTGTTGGAATTGTGCCTTGAATTTTCCTTTTTTGGGAGAATTCCAATTGTGTTTAGGATTTCCTATTGTGTTTAGGATTTCCTATTGTGTTTAGGATTTCCTATTGATTGTGCTTCTTATAAATAGAGGCTTTTAGGGATCCTTTGGCTATCTCTCATATTGTGGCCTCTCCAGAGTTACGGATCATAGCCGACTCTTTGTATCTCTTCTTCATCATTGATAGTGAACTCTCTCTCTCCTCGCCCGTGGACGTACCTCAATCTTGAGGGAACCACGTATATCTTTGTGTCGTGTGATTGCTTGTTGTTTTGTTTGCTTTCTCCCAACTTAGTCGCATTCATAGCGTTCGTTACAACAATTAAGCCAATTTAACATCTCTCAAATGGAGTCAAGACAGAGTGTGTTAGCTATTGTTCTGTCATTCTTGGCACCTTAGTCCTAGCAAATGGAGTCAAGATGGTGAGCTTCTTAGGATGCGATATGAGGTCAGCCCTTGAAAGGAAAAACATATTGATGGGTCAGAGAGAAGGAAGCTAGGTGGTTGTCCCTTGACCCTCTATACGGAGACTTCTCTTTTGCTCATAGGGCTCGGGTTGACATCCAAGAATAGGATTTATTTAGTGGCCGGTCAAGCTTATGGCAATGGAAGTACTCCTTTGCAGTATCTCACAGAGACTTCCCAAATATATCATTAATTCTTTCTACTCTATCGAAAGAAGAAGAACTAAAACAGTTCTGGAATCACCAGAACTTGCTAGATGGTCTGGACTATGTTGTTGCCCTTGAGAGTGATATTTTTTCCTATGATGCAAAGGCTGTTCAAGGTCATAGGGGCTTTGAGGACTTCAAGAAAACTATTAGTCCGGACAATAATTTCTAATCATCCACCGACTATTGTTTGGCTGCATGATACCCTTTTCTTTTGGCTTCATGATGATTTCCATGTAGCATTTTCTATAGATACTTCTGTGCAGTTCTTGGGGTATTTTGCCCATCTGAGTTGATTAGTGATTTCTGATGGAGAAGGTATATGACCATCCTTTATGCTTTATACCGTGTACATGGTTTTGGCCTTCGCTTTCGCCCACTTGGATTATTCCTCTCACTCATAAAGGGCGGGGAAAACACTATCGTTAACCTGTTTGGGTTGGTGGTTGTCAGTTAATGGAGCACCCACCCGAATTACGTTTATGTTTCTAACCTGCTGTAGATTTTCCAATCCTCTGTACAATGGTCGTGTACTTAATTTTTTGTTAATGCAGAATGATTTTGTTAAACTTGTGGATGACCTGGATGATGGGAAATAAACACTCGAGAAGACTCATAAACACAGAAATAGAACTCCACACAAATCCCCCTCCGGGTTATATTTGCAAGCGGAAAAAATAGGCACGTATACAGTTATAATGCTAATTGATACAATTACAAGTTCGGCTGCAAAAGGGCTTGAGAGGTTTGTATTTGTTAGCATCATCAACAATACTGAAAATGGAGATCAGTCCTGCAGTTGAGAAAGGTGGGTGATTTAGAGTGACACATCTGTAGGGTTCTTTGGAACCAATCAAGTTGAGGCTATTATACTCTTGTATCCTTTAAAATGTAGATTATCCACAAGAGATTGTATTCTCTTCCATGGAGGGTTGGAGTCTCGCACTCACTCATTCTTTGGGTGTTCTTACTCAGCTTTTGCGCGGTAGGTTTTGCTAACCAGATATGATATATCTAGGCAGCCTACGAACTTTGCTTGGCAGCCACTATTTACAATCTGTTGATGGAGAGAACTTCCAGATATAACCTAAGGGGTTGGCCCAATGGTCAAGACTTGGGACTAAAGAGTTTGCTCTCCTGGATCTCAAGTTTGAAACCTCGGAGTTGCTATCAACTCCTTTGGGGCCAGTCCATACAGAATTTTGCTCTGGTTTTAATTGAGGCTCCCGCTAGTGGACGGTGAGATTGATCTCCTAGAATTAGTCGAGGTGCACGAAAGCTAGTCCAAACACCTGGTTATAAAAAAATAAAAACTAAAAACTTCCAGAAATTTTTAGGAGGCAAGGAATGGATACTGCAAGGATTAGGTCCAATATTTTGGCAGATGTGAAGAGTTGTTCGTGAGAAATTCAGAAGATAACAAGAGGAGAATGGGGCTCGAGGAAGGCTTTTGAGTAGGAACAATGATAGGTACACACCCTCTCAACCACTCCCCACCACACCCTCTCTCACATGTGTGGTGGGGCTCACCCGGTGGGTCCCAGTGGCCCCCA
The DNA here is from genome assembly GCA_963854785.1 of Vaccinium vitis-idaea. Classification (NCBI taxonomy): domain Eukaryota; kingdom Viridiplantae; phylum Streptophyta; class Magnoliopsida; order Ericales; family Ericaceae; genus Vaccinium; species Vaccinium vitis-idaea. Next base: position 37,597,376 of record OY978223.1, read on the forward strand.
TCACACATGTGAGAGAGGGTGTGGTGGGGAGTGGTTGAGAGGGTGTGTACCTATCATTTTTGTTTGAGTAGGAATTGTATAACCACGACCAGAGATTGAGGTAAAACATTTATGATAACGGGCAAACGATTGACGAACGTGGAGCTAATACTAGGAATCTGTATTTTTGTTTCAAATACGAATAATACAATCAGAGCTAGGTCTTAAGTGGTCTTACCTCGCGTGGGATAATCTCGTCAATCTTGTCTTTCTACCCAAGTCGCTTCATGTTCTCTTGGTCTGTCACTTCCACGTGCATCTGGGCTGCACATAAGGGGAAGTATTAAGACTTGTCTCACATTGCTCACCTAAGTCACCCAAACTTGGTTAATGTAATCTAGAGGTTACTCCACTTATTGTCAATTGGTTTTAGGTTGGAACCCTCTCAAAAAATCTAACAGATCAAAGCATGACGGCTGTGGGGTGTAGTGGTAACCACTAGAGGCACTGGCGACTCTACCATTGCTTCAGCGAGGTCAAGTGGGTTCAAAAAATACACTGAAAACAAAATTAAAATTTAGATATAAATTAAATATTTTTTGCTATTGTCAGCGCTGGGTTACTCATGTGAGGTTAAAATAAATGTTTCTAACAAATATGAACCAAATTGTTCTTGCCCTAACAAAACAAAACAAGTTTATCTCAATTATGAATGCTCGTATATAATAAACATTTAAGGCTGTGTTTGGATAACCAGAATCTTGAGTAGGAATAGGAATGTGATTACCGGGAATCAAATTCCTTGGAATTTCCTTGGGTAGGAATAGGAATGTAATTACCGGGAATCAAATTTCTAGGAATTTGATACCTGGAGTAATTTTATTTCGGTGTTTGGATTAATTCAGTAATCTTACGCGAGAAACAATTATTTTGGAAAATTATTGAAGTCAACATTTCCTTTTCTTATTGAATAAGTCAGAAATCTGAGATTCCCATGGGGTGAGGGAGGAATCAGATTCTCGCTCAGTCTGGGAATGTGATTCCTGATTGCATATGTCATCAGGAATCACATTCCTGTTCTTGTCTCTTCCAAACGTAGGAATCAGAAAAGCATGGCATCACATTCCCGTTCCTGTCTATTACAAACGATATATTATTGGAAGAAGACATCACATTCCCAGTCCCCCTCGAGATTACCGTCATCCAAACTGAGCCTACGGATAGTGGTTGTTTGACATTAGATTCAGTGTGGAAACACTAAAATGTTGAAGGGAATTAGACAACTTCTTTGCACACAGTTTTTCAGCATAAATACGCTATGTATTTTTGTCAGCATTGGATAAAAATCCTGAAACCGCCTCTGACTAGAGGATGGCCATGTAGCAGAGTATCGAAGGAGAGCGAGCGGGGGTTGTGGGTGTTTGGGAGTGAAGAAAACTACTATATCAGGAGGGCAAAAGACTGTATGTACGCTAATACATTAATCGCATATGCCGTTGTCTATCCACGAAATGTTTTTCTGCTTTATTTTGAGTTTTGAGCAATTGATTTTATTCTTTTGTTTATTTTTGTTAGGCATACTGTAGCTTTGACAGACACACTTTCAGATTGGTTATTTTCTTTTGATTACTATAGAAAAAGTTCAAAAATCTCAAAAGCTTGATGTTTGGAACGGAACGTCATGACAGCTTGGGTGAAGTCTTCTATTTTTGCTGATAACACCAGCTAGCTCACAACGCAATCGAAATTACGTGAAGATTTCTTTTGGCATGGTGATACGTCGATGTGGATAGCGTGTTGAATTATGTTTTGGGGTAATTTATCATTATTGTTTATTCATCTTATTTTTGGTTAAATATACAAACTCTTAGGGTGTGTTTGGTTGGATGGAATGGAATGTACATTGGAATGGAATTAAGAATGGAATAGAATTGGAGGAATTAAGATTGGAATCCTCATTCTCATTCCCATGTTTGGCTGTGGCTGGGAATCCTGTGGCTGGGAATCCATAGGAAGAATGGAATTCTCATTCCAATTCCCTTTCCAATTCATGCGTTTGGTATGCTAGAATCACATTTGAATTGACAATTATTCAAATGAAACAAAAAAAGAAGAAAAAAAAAGAGATGAGCATAGATACAACAACTACCAAAATGCACTTTTCCAATAGCAAAAGTCATAGTATCATACTAAGTTGGAAGCAAATTAAAATAAATACACCAAGTAGTTAATTAAACTCTCCCTTAAGCAAAGACTTTACAAAAGCTTCTTTCTCCTCATCTTTCAAGGTAAAAAAACACTCAGTGATCTCATGATCACGAGCTATAGCAAGCAAGGCTCTATGGCGTTGAATCATAGATAGATTTGAAAGCTTCAGAAGCTCTTCATTTATCATGTCCCTCTTCTTAGCTATAGGAAGATCCACGCCAAGAGCTTTACTAAACTTCTCAGTTGCAAATTGTGCGAGTTGCGTCAAATCTCTAGGAGGCACTGATTTTTTATTTTTATTCAAATGAAAAATGAATCGATGATTTACAACAAACAAGACAAACGAAAATCGATCTAGAGGATCACAACTTAGAAAACATTGGGATCAAGCTGTTTTCGGAACTGTGGATGTTGGAAATACTTTAAAAAATAATGGAACCGTTTACCTCAAAATCTGTAAATGAACAGAAATACCACAAAAATTGGCTGCTGTTTTGGGTTGAGTCGCGGACTAGGTCGCTCTCTTTAAGACGTTTCGCGGCTCCGCCCTCTCTGTGCAAGCAGTTGTAGCCACGCCGCCTCCAGGATAAAACAGCCTAGAATACGGCCTCTGTCTCGATCTTTTCTGCACGGGAAAAAGACCGGAAATGCAAATGGCTGGAGAACAGCACCTTATATAGGCGTGGAGAGAATAGTTTTTTTCGGAAATAAAAATCAATCACAGCAAAGTGATTGAATCAATTTACCAAAACTAATTTAGCACATGTTTTAATCACGTTTTGTAGCGGTACTGTGCACAGAAAAAAACACGTTTTTTCAGTGCTGTAACAGTAGGAAAAAACTTCGTGTGTGCGCGAGGCTCCAAATTTGGGGATTTGCACCCCCCCTGCTCGCGAGGATCGCAACACGCACCCGGTTAACTGGTTTCCGGATCGGTTTTCACAAATTGGCTTGGACCTTGGCCCAACTCGTGTGCGCGCGAGGCCTCTCTTGGGCCTAGCTCATCAATGGTTCATGGAGCCTCCACACTTATAAAGAACATAAATGTTCTCTAGTTAGCCAATGTGGGACAAGTGTTCTTTGAAGAGTTTCTTTTGAAAAATACATAATCCCAACAGTGGATCTCACATGCAAACGAAAATCGATGTATGTATGTAGAAATAGATCTCGCAGAGAGAGAGAGGAGAATACATACCAGCAGGAGAGGAGAGAGAAGCTCTTCGATCGGGGTTCAGAGGGAGAGAGAACTGTCGATGTTGAGAAGCTCTCCGATCGGGTTCAGCGAGAGATGGGGAGGGGAATAGAATTAGAATTCCTGACTTTTTTAATGGAATAGCTATTCTCTTATTTGGGTGAATAGTTATTCCTTTTGGAATACATATTCCTTCATTTATTCACGAACCAAACATCGGAATAGATATTCCATTGGAATAGTAATTCCATTCCGAAGTTTATTCCATCCAACCAAACACACCCTTATTTGTGGGGCTAAGTCTATTGTATGTGTTGCTCTTGGAAGGAGCCAAGTTTAGTTGGCATGCCGTGTGTGAACAATGCGTAAGATAAGGTTGTGCAGTTAGATTGCTTGGTAAGTTTCCGTTTTAGCACGGGTAAATGTAATAGAACATAAATGGTGTACAATTGACTAAGAAAACACAACCTCTTTGTTAAGGGAACAAAAATGTTTCATTTAAGTGCCTTCACATTTTTTTATTTTTTAGAACTCTATGATGGCAAATTTTTAAAGACCTATACATGTGGGAACCGGGGAGCCTGTAGTGAGCAACTCACTACAAGCGTGAGTGAGAATCTCAGCCGTCCATTCTTGTTTTGGACGGCCGACATTTACTCACTACAGGATGTAGTCACTACAGGACCCAATCCCTATACATGTGCTGGTTGGCTTTTTCTCATTTGCATGCTTAGCTTATATCACATTCTGTCTTCATTCTGTGCTCATTTTTCAGCCCACAGCAATGATCCATAGCATTCATTTTGTAACTCTTACAAAATATGTTTGTTTTGTGGGATCGAACATAGTTAATAAGTTTAAAATCCCAGTGATGCAAACAAAAGTGGTTTGTTCATTAAATATTTGCTGTCTATTTTTTCTTGCATTACCATAATTTTTAGACATGTCCATCGACGTCTGATAAAGCTTTTTGCGCAGCCCCATGCTGTAGAACCCCATGCGTGGCCGTACCAGCATCGTTTTGACGATTAGAGACGTCCACTGCGTAGAGCTCATCGAGTACTACAAGTGCACCAAAAACCAACTCATTCGGATATCATTAAGTGCCTCATCGGAACATAAATAATTTGAAAAAAAAATGAGTTTAATGGTTTTCATCTAGTGTTTCAAGTCATATGTGTTCCAATTTTTCACGTTATATGTGTTCCGATGAGGTACTTAATGATATCGGATTAAGTTAATTTTTGGTACCCCTGTAGTACTCGACGAGCTCTACGTAGTGGACGATTCCAATCGTCAGAACGATGTCGGCGTAGCTGCGCAGCACCTCCCCCATTTCCAAACAAATATACTATTTTATGGGAGCCACAAACCGTTCGAATCATCCATGTGAACCCCAAAAAGCTCACAATGACCTAAAATTGGCCAAACTGAATGGACCAAAGCTGGATTTTACCCTATTTTCCGAGACAGGCCACCAAAATTACACATCAACTGAAATAAAATTAGTCGGATGGAGCTCCTCCAACAATTAAACTACCATTACATGGAAAAATCCTACATAGCAAAAACCACCTCTAAATTTATCACCAAACGTCTATGTCTCCATAACATTTACACAATAAAAATACAACTCATGCAAATAATTCTTCTATAAAACCCAAAAATGGACTTCACAACCCAGACTTAATTTTGCGAAGTGCAGCAAACGTCTCCTCTTTCAACAGCAATTGAGAAATCTACAATAACGTAGGCCCAAATGAACTTCTAGTAGCAGTAGAACCAGTGGTAAATCAAAGCTTGAAAATGAAATATAACAACAAAGAACCTTTGAGAAAAATCATGACAAGAACTTCTACTTATCTGGCCAAGCAAGCAATGCCTGTAACCCGAATAACATAGGAGACTGAATGAGAGCCAAAGATGATCACAAGGAATAGCCGAGTACTTGTTCCGTAGTCCTGGAGCATAGCCACATGGTGCTCCAGATCACTCCAGCACTATACATTTATATGGGTCCTTACACTTTGCCGTGGGTTCTACAAGAATGTGTGGTGCTAGAGTGATCCGGAGCATCACGTGACTTTGCTCCGAGAGCACTGAAAAATTAGACAGAATAGCCGTAGCGAAAACAGAAGCCACGGAGTCAGAAACAAAGGAACCACAGTTAATTTTTTCCATGATACAATGCTTGGTTAGTGCTCCCCTGAAATGGCAAGAAACCAAGAAGAGAGTTATGGCACTGTGGCCTTCACTACTGCTACCTAAATTACACAGGATCGAGACGAATTTTACCCAAGTTAGCAATCAGCTATCGGTTGAACTTCCTACTTTGGGCTTGGACACCAGTAACCGAATGGATTACCATTTTTTTCACATCTTCCTCTTCAGCTGAGGACCTAAACTACACAACGTGAGACAAAAAGTTATTAGATAACAGAAAACAAGGAAATGGTGATTGATGCAACATGTGGGATAAGCTACTATGACCAAGTTCAATTTTTCTACTTTGGACTTCAACCCAAGTAATCCATCCGATATGCCAAAACATTCGCAGCTTCCTCTTCGCCTTCTTCATTGCCCGGTGAACCTGATTCTTCATCAAACTTCTCATTCAATAGTTCTTCCCAAAAACCCTCATCAAGCTCTTTATCCCCACTCTCGAATTGCTCAAGTTGTTCATAGTCCTCTTCTTCTTCCTCTTGGTCTATTCTTGCCCTACCAAATCCCTGCATTTCCAAAGCAAGTGCCTCCAGCTCTGACACTCCAAACCCATAAGGATTTTCAGATTCATTATTTTCAATTTTAATGGCTTTTAACCCTTCCCCAATTCGACTCGATTCACCTCTAACACAACTAGGGCCTTGATCGATTGGACGTGGCCTTTTCTTACTAATGGACTCTTCTAGTTCCTTCCTTTTCTCCTTTTGTTGGACTAATTGCTGAATAAATGCTGGGTTTTGGATGGCTCTTGCCAAAAACCTCATCATTTGCTGCTGTTTCCTTTCAGTCCCTTGAAGCCTCAGTTCCATGGCCTGGAGGTGAGCTCTTGTATTCTGTTGCTGCTGTCTCAGCTTCACCAGTTCCATCATCAAAACCTGCTTGTCACGCCTCAAACGGTCTAATTCTCCGTCCAACCCAAATCTTCCAAGTTCAACACAAGGGCCTAGAGCTTGTTGCGGAAGAAGTGGCAGCGGAGGCGCCTTTCTTCTTCTGATGTTCCTCAAAAGATGCCTCTGACCCCTAAGAAATCCTTCATTGGCAAATTCCCATTTGTCTGGATCAATCTTTCTAAATCCCTGCAAATACCCAGTTCCACATTCTCAGTACTCAAACCCACCAATCATTAAATTTTCAGGAAACTTGAATCTCTTTGTGACTAATTATTCCAGCACTTCTATCAATCCTTGTAAGAGGGCTTTGTCCAGATCTTTGTTTGTTCCGTTGCGCACAAATCTTTTTGCTATATAATCAAGCCGAAATGTTAAACAAAAGCAGAGGAGTAGACATTAGAGCTTTAGCATTGCTGTAAAAGTCAGTAAATTGCACACAATACCTCTGCAGAACTGTTGTAAATCTGTTTATCTGAATCAAATAAGAGGAAAACAACAGAGACTAATTAAGGACTCGCGTCCACAGTAAGTTGGGAAGAAGGAGAAGAGGAGAGAATGAATGAAATAATGAGGCACAAAGCTGATTGGGGATACAAGATTTCAATGGCTGCAAAGAAGAATCTTAGACTTTGAAGAATGGATTGGAAATCATTCATATCAAAGGTAGAAATGGACCATTTCAGAATGCCTTTAGCCACGAGGAAGATCAGCGACGCTGAAAAATTAAACACACAGGTAGAAAGACATATCAAGAAACAGGTGTAAGACATATCAAGAACTCATGAGACAATCAGGGTTTCAATGTTTGCATTAAGAACCATTCTTTCCAGTTTAATTTTCATATGAACCCCATAACTGAAATTACATTTCGAAAAATCTGAGATTTGTATTCAATTGGGTACTTAGATAAGTATTGAGATTTGCATTAAGAACCAATCTTTCCAGTTTAATTTCAATATGAACCCCATGACTGAAATTACAATTCGAAAAATCTGAGATTTGTATTCAAATTGGATACTTACATAAGTATTGAGCTGTCTTACAAAGCTTGAGAAGTTGTTGTGCTTGAAAAACCTTGGGAGGAGAGTGGTGGAGAAGGCATGTGGGTCCCACACAACAAAGCTCTGCCCTCCCCTGCTCCAAGAAACTATGTGATCACAACTTGGATCATCCACCATGTCAAATGTCTTGGTCAGAAACGGCGGTGGGCCTATATCGTGAAGCCCCTCCATCGGCATCGGCATCGGCGGCGGCTGCGGTGGCGGAGGCGGCGGCATCATCGGCTGTTTGCCGAATTGCGACGAACTCGATCCCGGGTACTCCTCTTTAACTGGGTATATTGGATTCATGATCGAAATCTTGAAAAGAAACTCAGCAAATCTTAATGGGTTTTTGTTCTTTTCAAGGTTTCCAAATCGAATCTGAGATGGGTCTAACTGCAATTCCAGATTTGATACGCTTCAAGATACTCTTCTCTCAACTCCCTTTGCCGAACTTGAGATGGGTCTATTCAATTTCAGGCTAAACTCAAACAACATATGTTACTACGCTAAAAATCCCCAAAATTCAAATGAATTTGACATACAGGAAAGAGGGATTGAAGCAAGGAAAACAGAAATCATCTTCTTCTTCTTTCCCTTTGAGCCTTCTGGGTTTCTTCGTCTGCAGAGGAGGAGGAGGAGGAGGAGGAGCTTATCTGGTTGAGAGAGAATGGATTGAGAAATGGATACAGAGAAGGTTTTAAGGGGAGAGATTAAGGTTCCTAATGAAATTTTTAATGTTGGAAGGTTCTAGATATTTTCTCGGGGAGAGACCTTTTTTGCCATTTTTAAATGGAACCTTACTACATTTGGCAAGGAAGGTAACATAGAGAGAGAGAGAGAGAGAGAGTGAGGCTCGGGAGGTTCTGGAACGGTGAGTGGTAATCTGTGGGGCCCACGGAGGGGTGGGGAGTGTTGGTGTCCAGTACATCTATATATAGTATTATATAGTACAGTGGTACTATGCGTGATTTTGATTGGTGGGATTTTGGTGCAAGTTGTGTGGAATTTGATTGGTGGGATTTTGGTGCAAGTTGTGTGGAATTTGATTGGTGGATTCACTGGCCCAAAGTGACATTTGGTTTTTGTGGGAGTCTGATTGGTGGATTCCGTGCCCTGCCGGAATCACAGAATGAGATGGGGGGGGGGGGGGCCTTTTCACACGTGTAGTGACGGGAGCGGGTTCTGTGGTCACTGCATTCTAATATAGTGAATAAATTTTGACTGTCTAAAGTGTTTTGGACAGTATGCATCTTAAATGAAATGTTCGTGCGGATAATTTATTTCAAATTCAAATCGTTTAAAACAAGAATGGATGGCCGAAATTCTCACTACACACCTGTAGTGGCGTAGTGAGTTGCTCATTACAAGCTCCCCTGTTCCTGTAGTGAGCAATCATAACTGTTCGTTCTATTTTGGATGGTCTGGATCTTAAATAAAACTATTGTGGGGAAGAGTCTCTTTTTCTCAGAAGAGTTTTATTTAAAATCTGGACCGTCTAAAATTTTTGAACGATCATAATTGTTCACTACACGCCTGTAGTGACAGGCCACAAATCCAAAATGAGTAGGAGAGTTCTTGAGTTAAAAATTGCTTTTATTTGGTTTTTTTTTATGGCAAAATTTTAAAATCAGCATTGTCGTTAAAATTTAAAAAGTGTATTGAAATGTGTTAAAAAAAATGTGTGAAGATACGTTGAAAAGTATTAAAAAATATATTGGACATTGTGTTTTTTTGTTTTTTTATTTGCTTATTGGCAGCCCACAAAAATAACCTCTTTTTATACCAAGTGTTTGAGTTAGCTTATGCAAATCTCAACTAAGTTTGAGAGACCATTCTCATCGTTTAATAGTGGGAGTCTCAATGAAAACCAAAATAAAGCTACGCATGAACTGGTTCCCAAAATAAATTATCTAGTGTCATTGGCTTAAAGATTTTTTCATTTTGTCTTAATTCAAAAGCAAATAAGCTTAGGGGTTGGCCTAAAGATTAGTGTCCGAAGTCAAGAGTTTACTCTTCTAAAAGTCTTAAATTCATTTTTTTTTTTTTTTGCATTTATTAGTTTTGCGTTAAACTTTTGTTGATTGTAGAGGAATTAGAATTGGGTAAAATTATGGTTTTTAGCCAATTATATTGGAATTCAGAATTGAATTTAAGACTTTTAGAAGAGTAAACTCTTGACTTCGGACACAGATGATATTCAGGCCAACCCACATGCTTATATGCTTTTGTTTGGTTGGTGGGGTAGTGAACTCAATGATGATGGGATTATGGTTCTTTGATGTTGTCTTTGAAAATTGCCTTATTTTGCCCGGTAAAATGAACACGAAGTCACACACGAAAATTTTGTTTTACTAAAAGAAAGGTGAAGAATGTTTTAAAAGAATATTGATGCAAGTACGTCTTCTCTAGAGAGCACTTTTAAATTTTTAAGTTGTTCTCAAATTTCTCCTAAATGCAAGAAAATAAAAAATATATATATAAATGATACATGATGTTTTTCAAAATTAACAATGAAAGATGCTTATTCTGTCCAAAAATAATAATTATTGGGTGTGCTTCAATAACGTGTTAAGTCAAATATGAATTTTGCCAAAATTTTCACAAGTGTCTTGTTTTTTTTGGGTTTTTTGTTTTGGATTTTTTTGTTTTGATGGTTGAGATTTAAAAAAAAACTAAAGATTGTGTTTGGTTTGGGTTTTGAGTTTTGGTTTTTGTAATGATTAGAGGGAGAATTAGGGATAATAATTAAAAAATAGGTATTAATGATTGGAAAGAGATAGAGAGAAAAATAAAAATAAAATTTAAAAATAGGGGTAATAATTGAATAATAATTGAGAAAACCGGTTCTTGAAAACCAAAACAAACAAGGCCTAGTAATCGCTAAAGGCAAAATTTTCAAACAAAAAGACAATTACTTTTTTTTTGTCTTTTCTATGCAATTTGTATTTTTACACACTTTTGCTTTCTCTTGTGAAAAACCAACAATCTTGAAGATCTTGTGGTGGAGAAAGAATCCTTTCTAGGAGTAACTTTTTTGTCCTTTGAATCAAGAATTCAAGCGTAACATCCTTTAAAAAAAAAAGAAAAAGAAAGAAGAAGTCAGATAAAACTCTCCTTTTAGAGTGGAATCCTAACCTTTTATTGGATTACTCTCCCCACAAATTAACGCAAAATCATTTATGAATTTTACCCCCAACCGTTGACTTTGGGTTCTTTGATTGTCAACTCACGGATCCAGGGTGGGGTATTGTGCGGTAGGTGTTGCGCCATGTTGTGCGGTAAAACGACGTAGTTTTTGGCACACCTTTGAAGCTTCCAAAGACTTTGTTTGGAAGAAGGAAAAAACCACTACAAAGTGCCTAAACCCAAAGCATCTAAACCCAAAGTGCCTAAATTCATGTGTCTAAAACCACTATATCCTAGAGCCTTAAGCCGCCTAAAATTAAACCCTAAAATTGAATCTCAAAATTAACCCTCCAAACAGGGCCTATTGAAGTTACCAAGAAAATGAACAAAACTACGTCTTTTTGCCGCACAACACGGCGCACAACATGTACCGCACAACACCTCTCCGGATTCGTCAACTCACATAGATGAAAACCTATTTGGTCATGCACAACACCATTTTGCTCTATGTCATGTGGTAAATTTACGGCAATTTATATAGGAGTAGTCGATGATACTACCGTAAGCGGAATTAACAGGTTATCCTATGAAATGACTAACTGGGTATTTGATTATGTTGGGCCCAGAGTGCCCCCATAGATTTGGTTACACAATGTCACTCCCTGTGACCGTTCTAAAAACAGACTTGCGGGTGCGATGTCGAATGTCATAAAAGACTTAATTAAAAACTCTTCCTAACACCAATTGGTTTTAGGAGAGTTGGTAGAAAAGCAGTCCGACAAGTGGTATCAGAGCCAGGAGGTCATGGGTTTGAGTTGCGGGAGCGTCATCGTGAGGGAGAGATTGTTGGGCCCGGAGTGCCCCTATAGATTTGGTTATACAATGTCACTCCCTGCGACCGCTCTAAAAACAGACTTGCGGGTGCGATGTCGAATGCCATAAAAGACTTAATTAAAAACCCTTGCTAACGCCAATTGGTTTTAGGAGATTTGGTGAAAAAACGGTCCGACAAGACAAATATTTGAGACGCACATTTTAACTTGAATTATTAGTTTTAGAATGAGATAAATAAAAAATACTAGTCGAGGGGATACAAATATTTTGTAGCACAAAAAGTAAGAAGGAGTAGAAACAAACTTAAGATTGAGCCATGGCATCGAACTTCTACATCTATGTAAACTAGAACGAGACACATGTCAATTTGTGGCGGGTTGGTATTCAATCTAGACCTCCTCTTTTGAATCTCTCTTGAGTTTCATTTGGGTTAAACTCCTACCAACCTAATTATTCAAAATAAGGAATCATGTTAGGGCCTAACTGTCTGGTGACAATTGGTAGGTACTCCACATGGCCTGACCGAATAAATCGGCAGTTATGAGTTTCAGTCTCTACCATGTCACCTTATAAGACCTGACCCAACACCTTGGCATGCCCGTAAAGCCCTAGGGCGGACGACCTGTTTGGTCGACTGTAAAGTAACATGTGACTCTGCCACGTGGCCTGACTTAACAGATCAGCAGTTATGAGTTTCAGTCTTTGCCATGTCACGTTATAAGACCCAACCCGACACCCTGGCTCGCCCGTAAAGCCCTGGGGCGAATGACCTATTTGGTTGACTGTGAGCCTTGGTCGTCGGGTTGGTTGGGCTTGCGGCCCTGCGCCATGCTAGGTTAACATGACTCTACTAGCTGACCCGTCATCTGACCTACTACACACTTGAAGGCAGTAATTAGGCAACTTGAGATATTTTTTGTTGGACGTGGGGAACAGAAAACAGGTTTGTTACTCAAAAGTGATACAATTGAAGCTATTTAGGTAAGTAGATCGAACCAAACATGGAATACCTAATATAGGTGTCAAGACTCAAGACTCTATATAAGGTCTCATTGCCACGTGTCCTATTGTCTGGAAGAGAGGTATTGGATATGTGATATGAGCAGAAACTTTCCCATTTCTCAACCCCACTTTTTTTATTAGGAAATTGAAAATTAAGTACAACTTGCATTAATTAAATATAAACATGAGAAAACAGGTAAAATTTTCTTGGTAGTAACGATTATTATGGTACTTAGTTTTTAACAAAGCCACAAAGAATCCACAAGTGGCAAAGGTGGTAAGATTACATTCTGTCAAAGAAAAAGGATAGGGTAAAATAATGGAGTAAGTCTTCGAATTGTTCAAGAGTCTGGATTCTATCTCTAAAATTATGTCGATGTTCGTTTTTAAGGCATCTGTGGTCTTTCCCAAACCCACTTTGATGTTTACTTTTTAGAATTTTTTGAGAATATCAGTTGTGTCAAAAATTACATCGATCAAATATCAAAAAGAAAATCACATCGATCAGATGTCGAAAAGAACGATTTTGGAACACATATATCATAAACAACATAACCACATTGAATTAGGATTCGTTTATTTTAAGATAAATATATACTAATAAACATTATTTTTGGTTTAATTCATATATATGCTCGAAAAAAGCTAAACACCTTCTATTATCAAATGGAGTACTAAAAGTCCAAAGAATACCAACAATAGCCAAACATGACCTTTGAGTTAGTAAATAGGACCCTCTCTATCGACTCAAGAGCAATGTGTGTCAATAAGGATTTGAATCATTTCTATCCTTGGCCAAATATTTTTTTTGTTAAGTCGTAATACTCCATTTTTTGGGTTAATAGATGAAGTAACTCAATTTAAGTAGATTTACGAATATTATATCAAAATGATTCCCGCGGTGTTAGAAAATGAATAATGTCACATGCAAACTTGTCTCAATGTGCAAAAAGGCAAGAAAGATCACACAAGCCAGTAATTTACTAAAAAGGGCATTTTTTGAACTTAAAAACATAAAGGACCATTTGGATTTTTGGATGAAACTTCTACATTGTTCTGGAACTTATCTTGCATGACAGATTGTATAAGACATTGTTTAAAGAGTCATGTGTCAGCAACAAATTTTTATTCCATACTTGCCCCCGACCCAAAAAAAGATACTTGTCCTTTTTTAAATGGATAAATGGATAGAGATAACATGATAGATTTTCTTAAGTAAATCAAGGAATATTATATCAAAATTTGGAAAGTCTAATTGTGGAGATGAGAGAAGGACCACACATGCATACCAAGTTGCCAATAATTTATTAGAAAGATGTTTTCCAACCTAAAAGCTAATATTAAAAAAATATTTTAGTATCGGATGAAACTTCTACATTGTTCCAGTGCTTTCTAATATTGTATTGCACGAACCTAAAAGCTATATTAAAAAAACACAATGGTATCCGATAAAACTTCTACATTGTTCTAGTGGTTTCTGATATTATATTGCAAGAACCCAAACGCTGTATTTAAAAAAAAAAAATATTAGTACCGATGAAACTTCTACATTGTTCTAGTGCTATATTTGTTGGGTTTTCCCAAGTTAAATGAGAAAAGAAATAAATCTAAGAGAATTAGTTTGACTTGGAAATAGTGGTTCGGTGCATATATTAATTGGTTTGGTTGGCAAGTGTTGGGAATCCTCTTAGATCATTTAACTGGTGGTTGCCGTGCATTGTTCCAACTTTCAAGAGAGCTTTGGTTGCTGCCTCAGAAGTTGCTCGGGAATTCCAAGTCTCCTTCAGTGCTTCATTTCATTTATTGTTATTCCATGTGTTGTATTTAAATGGGCAGCATATGTGCTGCATGTGTGCTGTGTGAGAGAAAAGAGAAAAGAGAGAGAGAAAATTGTAGTGTGTTGAGAGATATTGTGTGAGTAAATTGGTGAGTGTGTGAGAGATAAAAATACATGTGAGCGTGGGCTTGAGTTGGGTATTTTTATCTCATTGTAACTCATCCAATATAGTGAAAAGTGTTCTCTCCCGTGGACGTACCCGATTTTGGGGAATCACGTAAAATCGTTTGTGTTCTTTGTTTCGGTTTATTTGTGCGTGTGGGTGTGTTTGTTTGGTCGATCCATTACAAGTGGTATCAGAGCTACGGTATGGCGGGAAGCTACGATATGGCGGGAAAAAGCACCGGGTTTGCTATTGAGCTTTTCAATGGCCACAATGATTTCACTCTTTGGCAACAAAGGGTGAAGAACATGTTGATGAGAGAAGGTTTGGCGAAGACACTCAAGAAAAAATCGGAAAAACTGGAGGATGTGACGGATGCTAAATGGGAGGAGATGAGAGAGCTTGCAAATAGCACGATCCAATTGTATCTCGGGAATAGCACGCTTCGGGAAGTCATCAATGAAACGGATCTGGCGGAACTTTAGGCAAAGTTGGAGAGTAGATACAAGTCCAAGTCTTTAACGAATCGGTTGTTGTTGAAGAAACAATTGTATGGGTTAAATATGTCCGAAGGAGGAAACTTTAATGAGCATTTGGATGAGTTCAATCGGTTAATAACAGAGTTGGATGCCATTGGTGCAAAGATCGAAGAGGAAGATAAAGCGATACTCTTGTTGGTTTCATTGCCGCCGCCGTATGAACATCTTCGGACTACCTTGATGTACGGGAAAGACATTCTCAAGCTTGATGAGGTTATTGCCACTCTCCTATCCCATGAGTCAATGCGGAGGAAGGAGAGAGTAAGCTTTACGGAGGAGCGTGTTGTGGTTGCATCCAATAGTGGTCATGACCGGGGTAGAAAAATTGAGAGGCAAGGTGGATCGAATTGGAGGGCTCATTCACAATCAAAGGGGCATTCACATTCGCGTGGTGGTGAGTCGCGAGGTGGTGAGTCTCGATGTGTTGACAATAGAAAATGTTATTTTTGTGAAGAAGATGGTCACATAATGAAGTTTTGCCCAAAACTCAAAGCAAAGATTGAGAAGGAGAAAGGGAAGGAAAATTCCGAAGCGGCGGTGGTTGAGAGTTTTGTCAAAGATGACGGTGATTTGCTTTCGGTGACTTCCGAAGGTATGGATCATTTTGGTTGGGTTATGGATTCCGGTTGTTCTTTTTCATATGTGTTCAAATAGAAATTATTTTTACTCGTATGAGACTTGTGATAAAAGTAATGTGAGGATGGCGAACAACACGGTGAATAAGGTTATTGGCATGGGTACGGTACGGTTTCGGATGGCCGATGGAAGGTTTGTGAGGTTGACCGGCGTCCGACATGTGCCGGGATTAAGAAAAAATTTGATTTCGTTGAGAATGTTACATTCCAATGGTTGTAGCTTTGCATAAAGTGATGGAGTTCGTGAGGTGTTCAAGAATGAGAAAATGGTGTTGCAAGGAAAGTTAGTGGGAAATTTGTACAAGCTCCAAGGTCGCGTTGATGTGAGGCATAAAATTTTTGGGCATCGAGCAAGAAAAAATTTGGGCGTCGGGTTGCATAAGTGTGGCGTGTAAAGGCGCAAGCAAATGAATCTCTATGTGTGGAGAGCGACGTCAAAAAGGAAGTGCATGAAGTCGTGTTTGGAAAAGTTGATGAAGGAAAATTGAGCACGAGAAAAAGGGTCACCTTCGCACCAAATTTGATCTCCGACGTTTTCGGATAGGCACCCGGGTGTGGGGGTGCGAGGCGCCCGGGCATGGGGTGCGAGGCGTCGGAGCGAGGGGTGCATTTCACTTGGGAAAAGGGGGTGTTTGTTGGGTTTTCCCAAGTTAAATGAGAAAAAGAAATAAATCTAAGAGAATTAGTTTGGCTTGGAAATAGTGGTTCGGTGCATATATTAATTGGTTTGGTTGGCAAGTGTTGGGAATCCTCTTAGATCATTTAACTGGTGGTTGTCGTGCATTGTTCCAACTTCCAAGAGAGCTTTGGTTGCTGCCTCAGAAGTTGCTCGGGAATTCCAAGTCTCCTTCAGTGCTTCATTTCATTTATTGTTATTCCATGTGTTGTATTTAAATGGGCAGCATATGTGCTGCATGTGTGTTGTGTGAGAGAAAAGAGAAAAGAGAGAGAGAAAATTGTAGTGTGTTTAGAGATATTGTGTGAGCAAATTGATGAGTGTGTGAGAGATAAAAATACATGTGAGCGTGGGCTTGAGTTGGGTATTTTTATCTCATAGTAATTCATCCAATATAGTGAAAAGTGTTCTCTCCCGTGGACGTACCCGATTTTGGGGAACCACGTAAAATCGTTTGTGTTCTTTGTTTCTGTTTATTTGTGCGTGTGGGTGTGTTTGTTTGGTCGATCCATAACAATATTAAACAAACATATTAGTGCCCGATAAAACTTCTACATTGTTCTAGTGGTTTTTGATATTATATTGCAAGAACCCAAACGCTGTATTTAAAAAAAAAATATTAGTACTGATGAAATTTCTACATTGTTCTAGTGCTATATTAAACAAACGTATTAGTGCCATATGATTACATTGTTCCAGTGCTCTCTATTATTGTATTGCAAGATAATATGTACCCTATATGAAAGATGCATTGTTAGAGCATCTCCAACAACCTTTCCATCGCCTCTTTCGTCTCTATTTTAGGCGAGGTTGGCCAGAAATCAACACCCAACAACCTCGCTACCCCAACTAGCCATCAAAACTGACACTAAAATACCTCGCCATAGCAGGCAAAGTTTGGCGAGGTATTGTAGCCCCCCCCCCCCCCCCCCCCCTCTCTCTCTCTCTCTCTCTCTTGCTGTCTCTCTCACGCGCGCTCTGGGTCTCTCTCTCTCTCAAGATTCGTCGAAGAATGGTGCAAGATTCGTTGTCGGGAAAAAACTAGTCACCGGGAATAAAAGAGTCACCAGAGACTTGATCCTAAAATCTTTTCGATTCCAGATTCTAGTATCTTTCATCGAGATGATCTCGTCAATACAAGACCCGTCGCCTACAGTGTGATATGGAGCTCTCACGCATTGGCCAAAGGCCGGGTGTGAGTGAGAGTGGATCTCACTCCCTGCATGTGGTTCACGCGTTGGCTGGGGTAGAAGATGACCAGTGTGTGTGTGTTTTGTGTTGAGCCAAATGGCTAGTTTGTTGGGTTGATGTGATGTCTAGCTATATTAATATATGACACATTTCTGAGGCAAAATGGATAATTTTTTGTTGAGATTGCTGGGGATGCTTTTAGTAAGAGTATTATGTAGTATTTACACCAGCTTTGAATGGAGATTGTAAATTGTTCGCAGTACAATAATATGTACTATGAGTCCTTTTTAATATGTGCATTTTTCAAATCTCAATTTTTTATGCACTATATAATTTTATAAAGTTGTGAATACCAAATTTATCTTCCCGTATTCGGAGACAGATTTTGATTTTTTTTCCTAAGTTAAGTAGTGCGGGACCAACAATCCGCCGCATCCGCATATGTGTTTGGGGCGGAATGCAATTTTGATCACCCTTACTTAAAGAGGGTGAACATTACCCTATTTACTATTGGTTGAAATGATAGGATCCACACACAAAGCGATGTCATCTTTGCCTGTGCAATACACTTTTTGGTAACTATGACATCACTTTACGTTGAGATTCACTTCATTTCAATAGGACGTCTTTTAAGGAGAGTGAACAAAATTGCTCTTGTTTAGATTTGCTAGTAGATAGGTACTCACCCTGTCCCTTTTTAGGTGTGTAACTGCTCTTGTTTAGGTTTGGTAGTAGATAAGTACTCACTCTATCCCTTTTTAAGTGTGTAGCTTTGTAATTCCAACTTATTTTCTCTCATATTAACTGTTACAACTTTTACATTTACTTTCAACTACTTACCCTTATCAATATAATAATACTCATTAACTTTTCAAAAATAAATCTATTTTTAAGGGCAACATGGGAAATCTAGTCACTAACTTTTTAAAATATCCACTCATCAAAAGACCAGCTAAAATGTAAAGTTAAACACTATAAAATGAACCCATACAGTTGTATGGACTGAGTGATTTTTAGAATAGATTCACCCTCATGTCAATTTCTCCCTCTAAAACCTCGCCAGTTCTCATCGCCATCTAGTTGACAGATGAAGAAGAAGAAGAAGAAGAAGAAGAGATGCGAAATCTACCGGTCCTGCTAGGGTTTCTTCTTTGCTTATCAATACGTATTCGTGGGGAGTCGTCGACGTGCTTGATGGTGTACAAAGAAGGTGGCGCTCCGGCGGTTTTTCAATCCCCAGAATGCCCTCGCTGGAAGTTGTCGGATTATTCTGTCCCTCGATCACCAAAGACGACGAGGTGTCAGTCGGCTACGAATCAGGGGCGGCGAAAGGCTCAGGAGGATCGCACTCTCTGCGTCCTTGATCTTCGGATTCCCTTTCCCGGTAGTAATATATTTTTCCGTTGTTTTTTCGTGAGTTGGTTCGAAATGTTGGCTAGGGCTGATTAACAAACCAAATTGCTCGAGTTTGAGCTCATTATTGTTTATGATCTGCTACTCACTCGGGAGAAGTCAGTATTATTTTTAGTCGTAGTTCTATTAGTTGGAGGTGTGAAACCCAATCAAATGCAGGGGAGTACATGGTGCCTACCAGTACCACTCTACTCGCGTTATAAACAAAGTCGAACTTCTTTTAAAGTTTGGTTAATCTTTTGAACCAAGCTCCAACAATTACTGTCGGTTTGTTGACTTTGTTGCACTTGTGGTCTTTAACAAATTCAAGCTACTCGAAATTGATTTGTGGTCGGCCTGATTAAATCTCGTTTGAAATAGGTTTGTCTCATAAACAAAACAAGCCAAGTTCGAACATATTTTTAAAGCTCGTTTAGTTTTTCAACCAGGTTGAACAATTAACTGTTTGACTCGTTCGGTTTGTATATCAGCCCTAATGTCTGATAAGTCCTAATGTTGGGCAATGAACGAAATAGTAACAATATCACGAAGAAGGAGATCGTTCACGAGACGAGATACACTGATGTAAGTTGTCAGGTGGAATAAGCTCTGTCTACTGATTACTCCAGTTTTCAGCTGATAGGATTGCCTTTGCATTATGAGTGCTTGCATTTACATCAATGAATTAGACCAAGGCACGACATTGGTACAAAAATTTCAACTAAAGAGGGAGAACAGTTTCAGGATAGTGAAGGTATGCTTGAAAACGCAACTGGAAGGTGTTGAAATGGTGGTCTGGCCTGAGGCTTAGTGATTTGCTCCCTCCTATGTAGTGGTATCACTCTATTGGGCGAGTCTATACGGGCTTTGCTCCAGGGTTAAATGGGCCCCACTCATTGGACAGGTAGGATTGGTCTCCCAAGCATTAGTCAAGGTGCGTGCAAGTTGGCCTAGTCACCCGAGTTATAAAAAAGGTATGCTTATGATGTGTGGTGATGGCACCTTATGATGTGTGGGGTCGGTCAACCCCATGACCTTAAAAATTTCTTACTATTGTTGTACTGATTTTTCTGATGAGATAATTAAATGACCCCAGAAACTATACTATTGACACCAAACAAGATTATTTTCCTCCCTTAGACTCTTAATCTGTCCAATGGAACGAGCGGCTTTGAACCGATTGGAATTCTGAACTCTTTAGACTTCAAACTATTACATGTATATAGGTTATTAATGTAAGTGTCAGACCTGGATTTCGAAAACCCTGGGGTTAGGTTTGGAGGTCAAGGCTTGGAAGTTGGGAGTTTGCTTCCTCCTAAGGTCTCATGTTCGAAACTTACCAGTTCTATCAATTCCTTTGGGGCCACTGAAGATTTTGCACGATCGTTACTTCAAAATCTCAGTATTAATTGAAGTGCGCGTAAGTTGGTTCGAGCACATGGTTATAAAAAAAATGGATTTGAAGAATTACATATATCTAGGTTATTGGTTACTCCCTCCGTCCCCATTTATAGTCCCTTTTGGGGACTTCTACTAAATAAGAAAACATGATCATGACACTTTTGAAAACTTGTTTTTCTCATTTCATCTATCCTTCTATCATTACCTTTTCTTATTTTTTTAATACAACTAATATAAACATGGAATGGTAAAATAGGAAATTCATCGATTATTACACATTTAGTTTTAAAGTGTGACAATCTTTTTGGGACAACAAAAAGTGCTAACTGGGACCGAGTATCTAATTTTTGGAGAATCACATACATTTAGGTTATTAGTTATTCCCTATTTTCCTTGATTGTTTCTTTTGATGGACAAAACAATAGTTTATAAAATATATTTTGGAATGTGCATTCTATTTATCTAGCATTATTCCTTTGTACAACTCACATGACAATGATAAATTGTGATAAGAAAACCAAACACCACGCAAGTTATCTTCTAGTAGTCCTATTGACAATGAGGTTATCATACAAGAATTCAAAGATACGAAATCTTGTCGAATACTAAAAAGTTATTTCTAGTAGTCCTATTGAATGAGGTTGTCATGCAACAATTCAAAGATCTGAAAAATATTGTCGAATACAACTGTAGAAGCTCATGTAGTTACTCTCTCTCTTGTTTGGAATACTGAAAAAATAAAATTCGTATATGCTTTGGATCTTTTACTATTAATGTTTTTTTAGATTATCGTTGGTATTTAATTTTGTTCATGACCGGATGCTCATAAATTTCTGGAGTGGCCACTGGTTACATATTCATCATCATCCAGGATTGAAGAAACAGTTGCTAATGTTTAGCCATATATTATTACAACATTTAATCACATATGGGATATTAGGAAGATTTCCAAGACAGGGTCTCTGTGTTTTTTTATACAGAAAATAGGAATGAGCTCGAGCTTATATTTATGTTGGTGTCTGTATTAACCTTGCAATGGAAGGATCTGAGAGTAGATTTCAAGTAGTCTCGGGCATATGGTCGTGGGATCATATTTGTTTTAACATGAATTATTCTTGTGGCGGCTAGTCTAATATGTTATTGAGATAGTGTTTGTGGCAAGGATACTTTTGCTGAGGTGGATACAATATTTTCTTTGTCTTCAAACTAGAGTATCTAAATTCTCGGTTTTTAGTCTGGTGGTGGACGTAAAGCAGATTCGATTAAGTTCAATTATGGTTACTCCTCATAGTAGGAATGATAACAAGGATGCAACTGTAAATAAAAAAGGAAGAATTATACATTTCTTGTTTTGGATCTTATGATTAGCATTTTATGGCTTATTACGCGAGTACTAACTCTGAACCATTTTGAGTTGATGACGGTGCAGGTCCTTCAGGACTTGCAGAGGTTACAGTCGGTATCATAGCAGTTTTTGATGGTCATAATGGTGCTGAAGCCAGCGAGATGGCTTCAAAGCTATTGCTAGAGTATTTCGTGTTGCATACATATTTTCTTCTTGACAGCACGTTTTTGTTTATATCGAAAAAGTCTGTGGGGATGTTGCCAGATAACGAAGAACATCATCTTACTTTTCAAGAACTTAATTGGGATAATGTCGGGGATTGGCATGCATCAGATAAAGAAAGGTGCTTCTCTTTCCCAACCAACTTATTTTATGTATGGGCCCACTTTGTGTGTACTGCATGGTAGTGAGAGGTTATAGTTCATGCACAATTGGGGTCAGTAAGTTTTTTCAAAGTTGTTCCCGCACAGAAAAAAGGTTCATTGCTTGCATATAGGATGAATGAGTACTAACACATGCGTTCATGCTGCAAAGTGGGATGGGGTCAGTAAGTTTTTTCAAAGTTGTTTCCTGTACAGAAAAAAGGTTCATTGCTTGCATATAGGATGAATGAGTACTAACACATGCGTTCATGCTGCAAAGTGGGAAAGTTATAGCGTCTTTGGTCCTGCTAGTGTTGATTATTCCTCGAAAAACTAACATAATCATAAGCGAACCATTTTTCAGGAATTCAAATGCACTGGACAACATTAAATTTGAACTGCATCTAGAACTTGCCCATATTAGTGTGGTTGGTGATCCAAATCTTAGTTTTCATTTTTCTGTATAGCAATTAGCTTTCTGATGCTCAGGTGGTTAGGTAGAATATGTGTCATATATTCCATTTCTTTGAACATTTCTGTCAAAGTAAAATTGACGTAGTAGTTCACTCGTTTGTACACTGGTTTAGTTTTCTGGGGTTTTGTGTCCAGTCATGAAATAGCTGTTTGGCAACCTAAAACATTTTGTTACTTAAAAATGGCTGAAGTGTTTTGGTTTCAAGCTATTATAGTTTATAATTATATGCACGTGACCATGTGAGTAATGAAGTTTTGAATGACTTCGTAGATTTAAGCTAACGTCATCAGCCATCTTTGGTGGATCTTTTCACTTGGAAATTTTGAAGGAGTCATTGCTTAGGGCAATTCATGATATTGATGCTACATTTTCTAAGGTGAGTTCTAACTTTTATCTATTATTTATTTATTTTTATCAAAATTGGTCCACTCTATGTCATCGCTTTTGCTCTAAAACTAATATTAAGTTATTGATTCATGAAGGAAGCATCTAGAGATAATCTTGATTCAGGTTCTACCGCCACTGTTATTCTACTAGCAGATGGGAAAATCTTAGTTGCTAATGTTGGAGACTCAAAGGCTCTTTTGTGCTCTGAAGAATTTCAATCTCCATCAGAGGCTAAAGGTCTGGTATTTAGCTAATAACTTATTAGTTTAGTGTTGCAATGCAAATGTTTATATCATGACATGGATGTATTGGTATAACAATTTAATTGTTTAGAGCTTTAATGCAAATTTTTGTAGCATGACATATATGCATTCACATGAAATATCTTTTTTTCAACATTCATATTATCATGTCATTGCGTCCTTGAATGTTTGTGGTTTACACTGTGTTTTTTTACTTCATTTTTATTTATTATGGTCCAAGGTTTATTATTTTTCAGTTCTTCGAAATCGCAGCTACTTTGTTAAGATTATACAGACAGAGACGTCGTGATGGAGCTATTCCACCCGTTAAGTACAGTAATGGATTTCAATTGGCAGCTTCCAATGGATTACCTCATTTTTGTGCTAAGGAACTGACAAGAGATCACCATCCAGATAGAGACGACGAAAGGACCCGGGTGGAATCTGCTGGTGGTCATGTCGTAGACTGGGCTGGCGTGTCACGAGTTAATGGTCAGTTGGCTGTTTCGCGAGCTATTGGTGATATTTTCTTTAAAAGGTGAGGGCTCCCTGTACTAAGAATGAAGCTTGGTATTTCTTCATAGTAATAAAGAGTTGCTAGACGCACGCTAACTAGTGTATTCACATTATCGCCATTGAAGAGCCTTGTTTGCATTTTGTGCTGATTCCTCATTTTCCATATGCTCACGCAGTTTATTCTCTTTAGGGGTGTAAATGAGCCGAGCTTTGTAGGGCTCGAGCTTGGCTCATTTAGTAAACAAGCCAAAAATCGAACTCGAGCTCGGCTCGTTACGAGCCAAGTCCTTAACGAGCCGAGCCGAGCTTATATAAACGAGCCAAGCTTATATAAACGAGCCAGGCTTTTGCGAGCCGAGCCACGCTTTACCGAGCTCGTTTACTAAACGAGCCTAAAACTCGAGCTCGAGCTCCGCTCAATTACTAAACGAGCTGCTCAGTTCATTTGCAGCACTAATTGTGTTTCTCTCATGATGTTATCAGGTACGGCGTTATATCTTCACCTGAGGTGACAGATTGGCAATCTCTGACTTCGAATGACAGCTACGTGGTGGCTGCATCTGATGGTATCTTTGAGAAACTCAGCCCACAGGAGGTTTGTGATCTGTTGGGAGATTTACGTAATCATGGCACTGTGAGGTCAGAACTTGCTGCATCATGCTCATACTCGCTAGCCGATTGCATAGTGGATAGTGCTTTAGAAAAAGGTAGTATAGACAACATGGCAGCTGTTGTAGTTCCACTTAAATCAACTGTTTTCTCTCAGTCCTCGCCGAAGGAAATGATAGATGGAATGGGGAAATTTGACCAGTTAACTTTTGGAGTGCAGAAGTTCATAGGTGAAGAGTCAGGTAATTTTAGTATTCTTAAACTTTCCCGTTGGCTAGATTTTTCCAGGGGAATGATTTCGAACCAGATTGGCCTATCCTGGACATGTTTCCATCATTCTCATCTGGTATCATGACTCGTAACTTTTAATTTTTTAATTCGATCGAACAAAATCTGAAATCAACAAGTCATATTCTGTTCTTGCCTATTTCAATCATAGAATTTTAAATGGGCACGGAATGATATTCATATTCGACTGTGCTTCAGAGTATCTTCCACTTGTCATTTACATGTCGAACTTTTCTATTGGCGCAGCTGATGCAGGTGCCAATCTTACACGCCATGCTACAGATTCTAGAAAATAAATCGTATATGAAGTGCAGTACACTAAGTTTTTTCCAAGTCCAACTGTCTCCCATTGACTGTTATTCATGTCCTCATGTTAAATCTATGTTCAGGCATCAATCAGACAATTTCTGTTTATTTATTTATTTATTTATTTTACTTTGGCCATGCGCCTAACTTTGGTTTTGCCTAACTTTTGTCGAATCTTTATCCTTGTAGAAAGGGAGCATATTCATCCAGTTGCGGCCAAGTTTGACAGGCTATTGGTAAGGTTCAAAAGCAATCATTTGCATTTCTCTCATCCTATATTGCTGTCACGTGCTGGTCAAGTTAGTGATGAAAATTGACGTCAACTGAAGCGTTAAGTGTGCTTGTTCTACTCGCTCAAAGCTTGGGTTTAAGTCACCACCATAGTAACTTCCAAAAGCCAACCATGTACTTAAGTAGGCTTTTGCTTGGGCCACCCTGGGTATTAGGAGTTCTCGTAAAAACAGGACTTGATTTATTAACCATTGTGTTAGTGAATTTCTTGCCATTCAAAAGCAATGTTTTCACAGGCAATTTTGGGGCTCGCCTGGGGGCAAGGCACAACATAAACACCTGGGCTTTGATTTTTGGGCAGAGAACCACAAAGGCATTCGCTCATACGTCGGAGGCATATGCTTTTTGCACCTTTTCACTCAGATGTTTGAGGTGACCGCATCAGAACAGTCGGTTCTTTCTTTTTTATGTAAAGAGTCGGTTCGTTTAATGTTGTTTTGGGTGAAGCCGAAGGATTTTCACACATTTGTGGGAGTACTTAGAGTGCTTCCAAAAGTTGGATCTATTAATGCACTGTGTTTTTATGCCTTTAACTAGTTTTTTTGTGAATTGTATCTACTATTTTCTTGTTATTTGTGAGGCACCTTTATATGGCGCAAATACTATCCCCATCTTTTTATGGTATTTCTAGTTGTTTTTATTTATTTATTTAATAATTGGAGTTAGCTTTTTTTAATAACTAAATAGTAAAAACTCCAAAGGCTGATGCCTCAATGCCATGAGGCTTACGCCTCGCCTTATGAGAGGTGAAAGCCTTGTCTTGCACTTTCACATCTGAAAACTTTGTTCACAAGTAGTTAAATAGTTGGAGTTATGTAGTTTGACTATTTCTTCGGGTTATTGCTTCTTAGATGACTATTTTGCGAATATAGGGTTGAGCTGTAGATTTAATCGGAATAGGTAGCTGTGGATTCTCCATCTATATTTTTAGCGTTAAAAGTAATTCAGTGGTCTGAGTTATTTGGTTTGATTAATCTTCTGGGTATTGCCTCTTTAGATGAACAGATTGTTTTGCTTATTCAATTGTTTGGCATCAATAGAGGGAAGCTGTTGGATGATGACAATGGATTTCCCTCTTTATTTAGGTTCAGAAAAAGCAAGGCACAGCCGATCATTTTTATCTATCTGAGAACCTTAACGAAGATGTGGATCATACATTCTGGGTTCAGAAGGTTGACCAGCAACATATGTATGACCTACCACAGGCTTTACCTGAGACTCATGATCACCATTATAGTAAGTTTGCTCCTATGATGGGTTTTAGTATACTTGTTTCAGCAATCCACATGACATTATTAATGCAGTTGATAAATATTTGTAAAGTTGTAGAGGAAAAGAACAACGTGAAAAATATGAGGTGTTAGGGCTCCCCCTTTCTCATTCCACTATATATATATATATATATATATATGAACAAAGGTACATGTACAAGACTACCCCTAGGAAGGAATAAAGCTAACAAATAAACCCCTAACTCAACACTCCCCCTGAAGTTGGTGCAAAGATATCTATCAAGCCCAACTTGAACACAATGGGGTGAAAACTTTTACTACAAAGACCCGTAGTAAATACATTAGCTAACTGGTCTTCAGATCTCACAAAAGGCATGCAAATCAAACCGTTGCTCAATTACTCTTTTATAAAGTGCCTGTCAATTTCGATATGCTTCATTCGATCATGTTGGACAGGATTATGGGCAATGTTTATGGCAACCTTAGTAGAGCTTCATAGGACCAGCATCAGGGAATCCCAAATCACGTAAAAAGGTTTGGAGCCATAAAAGCTCGCAAACACCATGAGACATTGCTCTGTATTCACTATTCATCCTGTGCACTAGATCTAGCTACCACTGACTGCTTTTTACTCCTCCAAGTAATCTAATTTCCTCCAAGAAAGGTGCAATAACCAGAGGTAGATCTCCTATCATCAATAGAACCTGCCCAGTCTACATCGATGAAGGCTTCCAATTTCAAGTGGCCATGATTGGAGAACAAAATTCCTTTACTTGGGGCAGATTTAAGATACCTCAAGATGCGATAAACTGCATCAAGATGCACAGTACGAGGTTCATGCATAAACTGGCTTACAACCCCCACATCATAGAAGATATCAGGTCTAGTATGAGATAAGTATATCAGGCGACCCACGAGTCTCTGATATCTCTCTTTATCTGTATACTCCCCCACATTGCTACCAAGATGATGATTGGCCTCAATAGGTGAGTCAGCAGGCTTACATCCCAACATACCTGTTTCTTCCAAGAGATCTAGAATGTACTTCCTTTGGGAGATAAAAATTCTTTTATCGGATTGTGCCACTTCCATGCCAAGAAAGTACTTCATTGACCCCAAATCCTTAATCTCAAACTCTTGAGCAAGAAGAGCCTTAAGACTATCTATCTCATGCACATCATCACCTGTCATAATTATGGTCATCCACATAAACAATAAGAATGGCAATCTTACCATTACTTCTTTTGATGAACATAGTATGATCAGCATGACTCTGTTTGTACCCAAATCTGAACATGGCTTTGAGAAACCTGCCAAACCATGCTCTAGGAGACTGCTTCAATCCGTAAAGTGCCTTTCTCAATCTACACACTTTTCCTTCTGTAGCAAAAGAGGAAAACCCTGGTGGTATGTCCATGTACACTTTCTCCTCTAAGTTACCGTGGAGAAATGCATTCTTCACATCAAACTGTTGAAGAGGCCAGTCCAAGATAGCAGCACAAGAAAACAAGGTCCGAACAGAATTCATCTTGGCTACAGGAGCAAAGGTCTCCTCATAGTCAATGTCGTAGGTTTGAGTAAAGCCCTTAGCAACAAGCCTGGCTTTATATCTCATTATCTCTCAACCATTCCATCTGCGTTGTGCTTTACAGTGAACACCCATTTTCATCCCATTGATTTCTTTCCATCTGGAAGAGTAACTAATTCCCAGGTCCCATTCTTTTTCAAGGCTGTCATCTCCTCTACCATAGCTTCTTTCCGGCCACTCAGGTATTAAGATAGCTTCTTTCCAACCTTGTGGAATAGATATAGAAGAAAGAGAAGAGACAAATGCACGATACGAAGGAGATAAACGGGAATATGAAACAAACTGAGAAATATGATGTTGGGTACATGTTCTAACTCCTTTTCTATGAACAATAGGAACATCAAGATCATCAACATTAGTAGAAAAAAGATCATTACCACATGAGTCAGCTGAAGAGTCAGGAACTGGAGTAGGTGATGGAGATTGGCAAAGTCGTATAGCACATGTAGACTTGCCTTTTTTCTTTCGAGAAAAGGTCTGCAGATTTGGCCTATCCAGTCTTCCACAAACATCATGTTCCATTCTTTCTGCAAATAAAGGTTCTTGCCTTGAGTTTTCTTTCTGCCCCTCACTATGACAAGGTAAATGGTAAGACCACGACTCTAGAGTATGATATGTCAACATCTCCTCCTCCCTCATCTCTTCTTGTCTATCATTCTCCCCCTGAAGAGATGAAGTGAACAAAGAATAAAAGGATTCTGTTTCCCTAAAAGTGACATCCATGGAGACATATGTTTTGCGAGAGTGCGGGTTATAACATTTATAACCCTTCTGAGTAGGAGAATAGCCAAGGAAAATACTATTATGAGCTTTGGGATCTAGCTTACCACCAGGGTGCTTAGGAGCATGGACAAAACACACACAACCAAAGACCTTGGGTGGAAGAGATGAGATCCGAGAACAGGCAGGGAGGAACTTAAGAGGAGTTTGGAACTGAAGAACACTGGATGACATGCGATTGATAAGAAAAGTTGCATTAAGAATAGCTTCACCCCAAAAATGTTTAGGAACATTCATGGTGAACAAGAGAGAGCGGGCTACCTCAGCAAGATGGCGATTCTTGCGTTCAGCGACTCCATTCTGTTGTGGAGTACCAACACACGACGTTTGAAATAGAATGCCAAAGTCAATAAGATATGCCCGAAAGGTCCCATCTATATACTCAGTCCCATTATCACTACGGAGGATATTAACATTAGCATCAAATTGAGTACGCACCATCTGGTGAAAAGATTTAAAGCACGAAAAAACCTCATTTTTTGATTGAAGTAAATACATCCATGTAACACGGGAATTACAATCAATAAAGGTAACAAACCAACGATAGCCTGGAAGAGAAGTGATGGGGGAAGGACCCCAAACATGAGAATGTATAACCATAAAAGGAGATTCACTTTGTTTGATAAACAGGAGCATAAAAAGAGCGTTTGTGTTTTGCAAGTTCACACGCTTCACAAAAAAACTGACTCCTATTACAGTGCTTGACTAAACTAGGAAAAAGTTTTTCTAAAATCCCAAAAGATGAGTGACCCAATCTACGGTGCCACTGATGCGATAAAGGAAGAGTTGAGCCCACGTCTGCTTCAAGAGCTTGGCCACATGACATAGGTGGAACGACTGGATTAGGTGCAGGCTCAAAAAAGTATAGTCCTCCATAAGCTTTACCACTGCCAATTCTTCTCCCCGTATCCAGTTCCTGAAAGACACAATGAGTAGGAAAAAATGTCACTAAGCAGTTTAAAGAATGAGTAAGACTGCTAACTGAGAGAAGGTTGGTGGAAAAACTTGGGACATGAAGAACTGAAGAAAGTGACATGGTTGGAGAATAATGGATAGAACTTTTCCTAGAAATAGAAGATAGGGATCCGTCTGCTACTTTGACCTTATCCTTGCCAGAACATGGAGAACAGGAATCAAAGAAGGATGACACCCTGTCATATGATCAACATCACCAGAATCTATTTTCCGAGGAAGCGAAAAGGAAGCAGTAGAGGCACTAACATGAATACATCTGTGGGCAAAGTGGGAAGAAGTAGTGGAAGTAGGAGCCGTAGTAGATGGAGTGTCAAGCCTGGTCATAAGACGCCTGAGAGTTTGTAATTCCCCCGGAGAAAGAGCACCACCATGAGAGCTATCGGAGAAAGAGCACCACCATGAGAGCTATCGGAGAAAGAGCACCACCATGAGAGCTATCGGAGAAAGAGCACCACCATGAGAGCTATCGGAGAAAGAGCACCACCATGAGAGCTATCGGAGAATGAAGGATGTGACCGACCTCCACTAGGATCTGACAAAGTCTCCGCAGTGGACTCCAAAATATGTGCATGAGAACCTCGACCACCACCTCGACTACCACCCCGTCCTCAAGAGGGACGCCCATGGAGCTTCCAGCAAAACTCCCGGGTGTCTCGAGTTTTGTGACAATAGTCACACTGAAGCAAATCACGATCAATAAAACTACTCTTATCTCCAACCTGACTTTGAGTAGCCTTACCATCTTGTGGAGTAGGAATGGCAGCCAAAGCTGAGTGGTCCGGAATGGAAACATGTACCATAGCACTCCGTCTACTTTCTTCTTGCTGAACACAAGCATAGGTCTCTCCTAAAGTGGGAAAAGGAACACGGTCCAATACTTGCACTCGAATCGGATCATACTCCATATTGAGGTCAACAAGGAAATCATAAAAACGTTCTTTCTCAACCATTTGTTGAAATGTGGTTGCATCAGCAGTACAAACAGGGTGAAAACCTTGATAGTAATCAAGTTCCAGCCACACTCCACTCAATTCTGCATAATACTCAGCTAAGAACCGATGGTTTTGGTCCAACCCCCTGAGTCGCCTCCTCAACTAAAAATCTTGAGCATCATTACCCTTCTGAGAATAAGTTTGTGCCACAGAAGTCCACACCTTATGTGGAGTGTCAAGAAACAAGTAGGTTTGACTAATAGTGGGTATCTTGGAGTTAATAACCATGTCATGACTTGAGCATTTTGAGTAGTCCATATCACAAATTCTGGACTAGCAGCTGCTGGTGGTGGAATAGGCCCCGTGATGAATTTCAACAAGCCATTGGCAGTGATGGCCAAGGTAAAACTCTGAGACCAAAGCAAATAGTTGGAACCATCCAACTTAATAGGGCAAATATTCAATGGAGTGGTATTTTGAGTCACAAAACGACTCCCTTCATCCCTACTCCCAGAAGTTTCTTTGGGTGCCTCAGTCATATCTAAAAAAAAAGAAGAAGAAAAGGAACAGATAAATATATAGCTCCAAAATACCTCAAATGATGTCCAAGATACCCTACGAAAGTAAACCCAGTTGATTTGAGAGAGAACCAATCAGTATTGATCACCAACAGAGGTTAACAAGGGTTACCCAAACAATTTTGAGTACAACACTGTGAAATATTGTGTTGTATCTTGTATTTTAGGAATATATGATCATCTTCTAATCATATATTCTGTATCTTTTATTTTAGGCATTGATTGCGTGTATCGTGATCTTCTACTTTAGGTAGTGATCACACCTTGTAATCTTTTCTTCTTTAGCGTAGCTTCTTTTCCTTTTTAGGTATAGTGGTTCTCCTATTTAAACATGTAATAGCTAGCGTTATTATTTATTCAGAAATAAGATATTCAGTTCTTCTTCTCAAATTTATCATGGTATCAGAGCAAGGTTTAGTCGAACCTTGGCTGTAACTCAGTCTGATTACCTCTTTCACCTCAGTTTCAGTCTTCTCTCTCTATCCTCTCTTCGTGTTTCAGATCAAAACCCACGGCTGTAACCCACGTCTCAACCAGAGTTGATTTCAACAACTGAACTCAGACCCAGACCCGTGATCTACCTTTCGACAACCGACGACCCATTTCGACCCCTGCCTAGCCATCGCCGATCACCATCAGCCATCAACGACCACCGAACACGCCCGAAACATCTGGATCTGCCTTGTTTCTTCGGTTTTGAACCTCGTCGGACACTCTTCTGTCTCCGACGACACTCCCTGCTGACCACCGGACCTCGCCGACGGCCGACGACACTCCTTCGACCTCCGGCGACCCTCTCTGATGTCCGACTAAGGTGTTTCCACCTTTGTAGCATCCTCTCTGATCTCCATCTGTGTTCTGACTCCATCTTGATCATCACCGGACTTCCAATCTGCCTTCTACAGCCTCACCAGACCTTGGAATACTCCGGTGACCCTTGATTCCACCTTGGATACTATGTCTGCCTTCAGATCTACAACACCCAGTGTTTTTCTTGACACATACAAGCACCGTCTGGTCCTTCAGTTCTTCCGTGAGCACTCCTGGTACTCTCGTAGACTTTATTGAGTTGGTATTGTTAATATCTATCACTATTTGGAATCTGGAATATCTGTTTTGGCAGTATTTTAGCAGTGCTCTGGTCTGTGTATACATCTGGTACTCCTGCCTCCATTATTCAGTATTTAGAAATTCTATTACTTGGAATTTATAATGTCTGGGGATAAAAATCAGTTTATTACTGTCCGTTTGACGGGAAACAATTATTCTTATTGGGCAAATGTGATGAAAAATTGTGGTTGGTAAGGGGGTGTGGGGACATGTCGATGGGACAACGTTGTGTCCATCTGACCCAAAAGTTGAGAATTATGCCACTGCACTAGAAAAATGGACCATAGAAAATGCACAGATTCTTACTTGGTTTCACAACTCCGTAGAACCAAGTATTGGGATGAACTTTTCAAAGTATGACGCATCAAAGAAAGTTTGGGATTATTTGAAAGGTATGTACCTTGAATCCAATTTTGCAAAACAATATGAACTTGAGTGGTCTCTTCGTAGTGCTAGTCAGGGTGATAAGACTATTCAGGAATTTTATAATGAAATGACTGGTTATTGGGATCAGTTAGCTTGTATGGAACCTGCAGCTTTACATTCACAGGAGGAACTTGTCAAGTATTGTGAGGAACGGAGGTTGGTCTAATTCC
Source organism: Vaccinium vitis-idaea (assembly GCA_963854785.1). Classification (NCBI taxonomy): domain Eukaryota; kingdom Viridiplantae; phylum Streptophyta; class Magnoliopsida; order Ericales; family Ericaceae; genus Vaccinium; species Vaccinium vitis-idaea. The sequence continues at coordinate 37,630,259 of OY978223.1, forward strand.
TTATGCCTCTTCGAGCTCAATTTGAGCCCCTTCGCGGCGCAATTTTGCACCGTTATCCTCTACCTACTGTGGATGCGGCTGTCCATGAACTTATTGCAGAAGAAACCTGATTCAAAGTGGCTAGTATGAGTTCCTCTTCACAGTCTGTCTTTGCTGCTCCGCCTGCTTCAACCCGCTCGCCTTCAGCATCTCTGTTGCCCACTCCAGCCTCACATCTTACTCAGTCTACAGGCAAGCCCAAGCCCAATTGGCCTCAAACACCTGTGGACGAGTGCAGCTATTGTCATGAGAAGGGCCATTGGAAGCATGCGTGCCTTAAACGTCTCCAGCCTAAGGGACGTAATACTTCTCAGTCAACTAATTCTCGTCGGCCACCACAGCAGCATTCTCGCCCTCGGCCACCACAGCAGCATTCTCGCCCTCCTGCAGCTTTGGCAACATCTTCCTCCAGCAGCACTCCTCCTCCTCCTCAGTTTGATTTTGAGCAGTTTCAGCAGTATCAGGCTTATATGGCAGCCATTCAGGGGAATTCTTCCCAAGCTTCTGCCCTGACTACCACTACCTCAGGTTTGCATGGTGCTTATACCACAGGTATCTTACCCACCACTTGGTTATTTGATTCTGGCTCCTCCCATCATATGACCCCTGACTTGTCTCTTCTTAGTAACTGTGTGTAAACTGTTTCCCCTATTAATATTGCCACTGCCAATGGTTCTCCAATGCAAGTCGTTTCTATTGGTTCTATCCTTTCTACTTCCCTCTCTATTCCTGATGTCTTTTATGTTCCCCAGTTGACATTGAGCCTTCTTTCAATTAGTCAGTTGTCTGATTCCGGTTTTGATGTTATCTTTTCTTCTTTTGGTTGTGTTGTGCAGGATCGGGATTCCAAGAAGCGGATTGGGGCAGGCCGTAGAGTTGGTGACCTCTATATTCTGGAGCACTTACATATCCCGCCAGAGTCTTCTTTCACTGCTGCGTCCTCCTTCCGTTTAGATAATAAATCATCCCTTTTTTATCTTTGGCATTCTAGATTAGGACATTTGTCTAGTGACAGGTTGAAACTTTTGGTTAAATCCGGATATTTGGGGAATATTTCTGTTAGTGATATTTCTGAATGCAGTGGTTGCAAGTTTGCTAAAATGTCTGCATTACCGTTTAATAAAAGTGCTTTTGTTTCCACTTCCCCCTTTCAGCTTGTCCATACTGATCTATGGGGTCCTTCCCTGGTTGTCGCTAGAGGTGGTTTTGTTTATTATGTCTCTTTTGTGGATGATTTTAGTCGATATACATGGGTCTACTTAATGACACATAAATCTGATTTCTTTAAAATTTATCAAAGTTTCCATGCCATGGTTCAAACTCAATTTTCTGCATCTATTAAAATTCTTCGTTCTGATTTAGGTGGGGAATACTCTCTCTCTGAGTTTCATACCTTTTTAGATACCCATGGGACTATCCATCAGTCTGCTTGTACTGACACTCCCGCACAAAATGGTCGAGCCGAAAGAAAGCATCGTCATCTTCTTAAAAGGTATGAAACTCAGAGAATGGTCAGTAGACCATTTTGTACTGACACTCCCGCACAAAATGGTGTTGTTTGTCGTTTGCGTCGCGCTCTCTATGGTTTGAAACAGTCCCCTCGGGCTTGGTATTCGCGGTTTCAGGACGTAGTTCTTCAGATTGGTTTCCAACCCAGTATGCACGATTCTGCTCTCTTTCTTCGTCGCACCTCTCATGGTTTGGTTCTCCTCTTGCTATATGTTGATGATATGATCATCACTGGTTCTGACTCTGCTGCTATTAGTGACGTGAAACGTCATCTCTTTCGGGAGTTTGAAATGAAAGATTTGGGCCCCCTTCGATATTTTCTTGGTATTGAAGTAGCTGTTTCTCCCCAAGGGTATCTTCTTGGGCAGTCCAAGTATGCCACTGATATTCTTCACCGTGCTCGTCTCACTGATACCAAGGCTGTTGATACTCCTCTTGAGCTTCATGCCAAGTTTTCTGCTTCTGATGGTTTTCCTCTTGATGATCCTATGGAATATCGTGAATTGGTGGGTTGCTTAGTTTATCTCACTGTTACTCGGCCGGATATTACCTATGTTCACGTTGTTAGCCAGTTTGTCTCTGCTTCTCGGACTACACATTGGGCGGCTCTGTTACGTATCCTCCGTTATGTTCGTGGTACTCTCCATCAGTGCCTTCTGCTTTCTACTACATCTAGTTTGACTCTGCATGCTTATGCTGATGCTGATTGGGCTGGGGATATTAGTGACGGCAAATCTACCTCAGGTCTTTGTGTTTTTCTGGGTGATACTCTTATCTCGTGGAGAAGCAAAAAGCAAACTGTTGTTGCTCGCTCCACCGCTGAAGCTGAATATCGTGCTATGGCTCATGCTACGTCTGAGGTCGTATGGCTTCGCTGGCTTATCTCGGATATGGGTGTCTTTGTTACTTCGCCTACGCCTCTTTATTGCGACAACAAGAGTGCAATTCAGATAGCTCACAACTCGGTCTTCCATGAGCGTACCAAGCACATTGAGATTGACTGTCATTTCATTCGCCAGCATCTTCAGTCTAACACCATTGCTTTACCCTTCGTCTCTTCTACACTGCAGTTGGCAGACTTCTTCACGAAGACCCACACTGCTGCCCGTTTTCGCTTTCTCCTTGGCAAACTTTCGGTGCTCTCTGCTCTCGCATCCTGAGTTTGAGGGGGGTGTGTGAAATATTGTGTTGTATCTTGTATTTTAGGAATATATGATCATCTTCTAATCATATATTCTGTATCTTTTATTTTAGGCGTTGATTGCGTGTATCGTGATCTTCTACTTTAGGTAGTGATCACACCTTGTAATCTTTTCTTCTTTAGCGTAGCTTCTTTTCCTTTTTAGGTATAGTGGTTCTCCTATTTAAACATGTAATAGCTAGCGTTATTATTTATTCAGAAATAAGATATTCAGTTCTTCTTCTCAAATTTATCGAACACAGGCTGTACGTTAGTCGTCAGAGGTCGCTGGAACATATCAGAGGTCACCGGAACTTATTAGAGGTCGCCGGAGCTTGTTAGAGGTCGTACGTAACCAATCTAGAGAACCCTTACTCAGATCGACTAAAGAAAGCCCAAAAGAACACCTGTACGGAAGTCACCGGAGGGTGAACAGTGGTCGCTGGAGGTAATACACCAGTATCGACCAGAACCCAGCAGTTTACATCGACGTACAGTGATACCAAATAGTGTGAGAGACTAAGCAGCTGAACAAAACACAGAGATCTCTCACCCGATATCGATTACCAGACAATCACAGTCGTTTCTCCTCTACAAGGCCAGATCTACCAAGAACATAGCTCTGATACCATGTAAAGTTGTAGAGGAAAAGAACAACGTGAAAAATATAAGGTGTTAGGGCTCCCCCTTTCTCATTCCACTATGTATATATATATATGAACGAAGGTACATGTACAAGACTACCCCTAGGAAGGAATAAAGCTAACAAATAAAACCCTAACTTAACAATATTGGCAGTAATCATTCTCTCTCTCTCTCTCTCCCCACATATACATTTATATTCCTTAAATTATCTCAAGTGAAAAATGGATTGTGGCATTGATAACTTTAACTTTCTATTCGACATGTTGTTGTCAGCTGTACATTAAGCTACTTTTAATTTGTGCTTTGTTGTAGGTGGGCCTTTAAATTTGTATAACTACCAGAATATGTGCTTGCACTATGGGATAACTGTTAATGAGGATACTGGTAAATGTTTAAATCCCGAGGGCTTTGCTGGTTTCCTTGGTCTTCTTCAATCAATTCCTATGCACAATATGGGTTCAGAAGATGGATCAGCTGAGCATGCTATGCCTGACTTGAGGTATATTTCATTTATTTGATTTTATTGTTGCTCTTGCTGACTCCTAGCATCCAAAAGTTACCACGGTATTACTAAATGGATTTTTCGTCAAGGCACCAATCTGGATTATTTTGCATGGCATCTACTTGTTTATGGTTTTAAATTGAAACTTGGAGTCTGCCGGGCTCATGTGGCTGCTGTAAATGGACAACTTCTAGGGCTGGCTTGGGATTGAATCCAACATGTGCTGGTAGCCTAGGAGAAGATAAGACAGATAGTTTAATTTGGAGATAGTTTACTTGAAAGAAAGAGATTGAGAGAGAGAAGCGATTATAATTGAAGACAAAGCTTTACTCCTTGCACCTCAGTCTGACAATGCCTGTTTGTACGGAGTTTATTCGAGTTGATTCTGGTGCTTGTTGTCACTTGAGGGGTTTGATCCTCTCCACTAATGGATAGTCTTTTTCTTTTGGGAAGAGATGGCGGAATTCAGCGGCTATGGGCTAGATAATCAACTGGTAGCCATCTTGCATCTGTCTTTCGGCACTTTAGTTAATGCATGGTTGTCCAAGACTAAAGTATGAGAAGAAATTACTAATCCAACTAATGTTGTGAGCTAGCTTAGTAGGTCAAATACGTTGGTAGTTGTTCCAGAAATCTGATATTGAATCTTGTCTTGATCCCGAAACTAAAAACTCATATGGAGTCCAATGTGAAGAAACAAAGGATTTGTAACTCCGTAGTCCAAAACAGAGACCAAGTAGGTGTTTATTTTGTTTGGCTGAATGGACTGATCCTCAGTTATTTGAACCAATCTCGTAAAATACTTATATTACCTAGTTCCTTCTCGTCCTATTTGTTGTTCGTATTTTCTTTCTCTTCTCTCATTTTGTAACGACCTTTAGGTTTTTAATGCGATTCACCTTTATTTGTTATTAGGTACATTTTAAAGAAACGGTATGGTCGTGGAGCATTTGGAGAAGTTTGGTTGGCTTTTTACTGGAATTGTACCGAAGGCAGCAATGCTTCAAATTGGGGTCTAAATAGCACCAGATTGTTTAATACTCTTCACCTCGACACAAACAGTAGAGATTCTCAGACAAGCTCATCAACTCGTGATTTTAACTGTGGTGCCCCTGAGGACCACTTGTTCATTCTAAAGCGCATAATGGTAAGCAGTTAAATTTTCCAGTCTTAAAATCTTTTTCTAGTTTAGTTATTATTCCTGATAGTCTTAAAGCTTTTAGTCTTACCTGATTGTTTTTAACTCAACTACACTCCTATATGTTTCTAGCTAGGTTAAAGCGGTTGACAGATGAACAAGGGAAGCTATTGTGTTCCCTTGTCCATCCACTCTAATGATCCAGTATCAAATCTTATCTCTTCCAATTATCTTGTGGAGGAAGATAACTCTCTCATGTCCATTTCCACCCAAAAACAATAATTGGTAGTCTGAAGTTAATGAAGAACATTTTAGATACTCAGTATTGGTAGTATAGTTGGACTTTGTATATATTGTTGGAAGGGATAGGAATGCTTGGTTTTTGGTAAAAGAGGGTTGTGGAAGATCTTATTACAGATTTGCCAGTGCTTGTGGTGCTTCTATCACTTCGTCAAGTATTATTTTTGTGTTTTTTCTGCATTTGGTTGTGGTTGCCAGGAGCATGTCCAACCCATCTCCGTATCTTCAGTTTGGAGAACCAAAACTCAATTTTGAAGAATTAAAACAATCCAACCCGACTTCATTTGGTGTCTCCATTTTGGAGAATCAATTCTCATTCTCCATATATGGAGATTCTCCCACCAACTGAAGAACCATCTCCATTTCTCCTTTTCTCCAAAATCACCCTTTTACCCTTTTTTTCCCTTCTGATATCAAATTGTAATGCCACCAATATCCTTCTTACTTCTTGCTAAATAATCTTACTTTTTGCTAAATATTTGTAAAACATGTTTAACTCTAATGTTATATATCCGATTCTTATAAAATTGGTACCATTTAGAAGATATCGACAATGCCTTTTAAGTGAGTCTAATATTGAATATATTTAAATAAAATTAAACTTAAAGAGTTGGAATAAAATTTGAGAGACAGGTTTTAGAGATGAATCCCCCCCCCCCAAAAAAAAAAAAAAAAAGAAAAAAGAAAAAAGAAGAAGAAGTAATTGGTATGAATAGTTGTATTCTCTAAACCCTACTTTTTGAATATACTACATTATTTTGAGTCTCCAAAATGGAGATTATTTGAGAGATGGGTTGGAGATGCTCTAATGGAAGCTTGCAGTGCTGCTAGATATCTTCAGAGCCTCTGCGCGTGCGCATTTTCTAAATAAGCTATTCTTACCTGAACCTTGGGAAAAAGGAGCTCTTATTGAAGATCATTTAGGGCAAATTCAACAAGGTCTAGTTGTAAAAAGAAGCTTTCTGAAAGAGTGGGACACTGGGATTCATTTGCTTCCTCTGACGGTTGCTTGGAATTGAATATAAATGCTGCCAGATGGTGGTACGCTGAAAACTGATAACATGTATTGTCCTTGTCTCATTAGTTTGCATATCTTGCAGGTTATCTTTTCTGCCAACACAGAAATTATCTATCATTGTAAGTTTTGTAACTAATATTTGTTGCCGGGAATTAGTAAGAATAAGCCAGAGAGAAAATAAAGACATTCTTATTTGAGCACTCTGCTTCCTAATCAGCCATACGCGTTCTTGTTATTGCTGTTTCCGTAAGAGTACATGTTGGTCAATTCTTGTAAGACAATATATTTTTAGCCCTTGGATGGTTTGTCCCATCATCTCGAGGTACACAAGTACTTATGCGCAGCTTTCACATTGTAATGTAAACTTGTCATTTTCGTGGTCTTTCTCGAGGAGATGGACTAGAAGAGGTTTACTTGTTTTCCATATTACGCTAATCTCTGTAACATAAAATGATGAATTACTGTGATCCTGCAAATAGGTGGAGAGAGGGACCAGTGTTTACTTAAGTGGCCTGCGTGAAAAGTACTTTGGTGAAGTTTTCTTGAATGCATCTTCATTTCTTGGAAGCTTGCTATCAACCAGAATATCGGATTCAGTCTTAAAAGAATCGCAACCAGATTTTTGTGAACTCCCAAAAATGAATGAATCAGTTGCTCATGAGAGCGGGGATGCATGGAATTTTGATAATTTATCACGGTACAAAAGTAGACTGCAGAGAGTTACCTATGAAGAAGGTTTGAATCACGTTGCAAGATATGTAGAGTCTTTCGAGTCTCGATCTAATGAAATATGGCTCGTATTTCGCCATGAAGGAGTTTCCTTGTCAAAGATTTTATATACAGCGGAAGAAGTCGGAAATAACACTGATGATGCAAGGGATGAACACGCAAAACATATCCAGGTATTACGTCCATCAAAATGGTGGCATTGGTTGAAAACAACAGAGGCTGGACAAGAGGAAATGCGCAACCTTATATGGCAATTGGTATGTTTGCTGTATATGCCTCAGATGAATTTTTTTATGACATCATCTGTAACTTGGGTATCCTTTCATTTTGACCACATAGTGGTTTAGAGTAAGCTTTCAGATTTGTTTTCTGCTATTACGATGAGCCTTTACTAGGATGGGCAACCATCTAGATTTCATCCCTTTGTCGTGAATTAGTTCTTGCCTTGGGTTACTTGTCTTGGCACCACATCAGTGCACATGATGCGTCCCGAGGAGGTAGATGACCCAGCTTTCAAGTGCTTAAACACCATGCCTGGAGTGTGCATAACTTCTGTGCCAACTGATGGGTTGGGGCATCATGGGTTTAGTGATATATTTCAGGATGATATATCATATATCTTTGTGGAAGTTATATGCTATAAATACAAGGGTATGTGAAACATATTTTGAAATCTACGGCTACAACAATACATCAACTCATAATGTAGCTCAGCTTGAAGCTCTTAAATATTAACTGGTCACAATCAGTGTTTTAAAAGCGCGCGCTTAAGCGCAAGGCGAGGCGCACCTTAAGCGCTTCATAGGGTTATGATTAAGCGTAGAACCATTAAGCGCACCTTAAGAGCTGAAGCGCGCGCTTAAGCGCAAGGCGCATGAGGCGCGCTTTTATGTATTTTGCCTAGATTTCATCCTAACCCTTCATCTTGATAAAAAAAAAGCCATGTGCCAAGTGCGCCAAATAAAATTTCGATAAAGCTCTACATATTATCGACATAACAGCAGCCAGCAGAGATCAAAAAATCTTAAAATAATTCGAAGGGCTCCATTTCGAAGGGGACTTCAGTTCCAGCCAGTCTGATCGATCTCCCTTCTCTTACCAGGTAACTTCTTCTTCTTCTTTTTCTTCTTCTTCTTCTTCTTCTACTCTGTTTTTTTTTCCCTTCTTCTCTGTTTCTTCTTACTCTTTTTTCTTTTTATTTTTTAATCATACTTCATTTTACATATCGGAAAAAGAGAGAACATTTTGGTAAATAACTCAGGTCTGATTTTTTTTTTCTTCTTCTTCCTTCTTCTTCCTTGTTGTTCCTACAACGACGAAGGCAAAGCCAAGGGCAAGGGTTTCAAAAGGAAAGATGACACTTTATGAACTTGTAGATTACGATGTAGGAGAATGGGAAGAATGAGAATGTGGAGAAATGGATGAGTCCAATGATGAGGAAGAAGAAGATGTGGAAGGATATAAATCAAATGATGATAGTGAAGATGAAGTTATTGGTGTTGAGGATGATGATTAATGCCTACGCATGACACTATGACAGCCATGACCCATGACTCTAGATTTAATTGCCTTTAATCATTTTGTTGCGTCTCTAAAACTATTCCGTTGTTGAAATGTTATGTTTTATGTTTTTATGACATTTGAATGTTTTATAAGTGTTTGCTTGTGTTGAAAGTATTACCTATATTTGAATTCTACTTGTTCTAAAAAAATGTGCGCCTTGCGTTCAAAAGGCGTGCGCCTCGCCTTGTGCCTTGCGCTTAAAACTCCAGGGGACCATGGTTCCTCGGTGCGCCTATCGCTATTTAAAACACTGGTCACAATCCTTTAGGTTGTGCCTTTGTGGAATTATGACCTTTTTGTGGTTGTGTAGCTATATGCTGTGGCTATACTTTTTAAATTGCTGTTTTTTTTCCTGCTTCATGCATACCTAAGCTGAAGAGTGGTCCATTTCTGCAAGTTATTTTCATATCTTGTTCGTCATTGTGACTAGCTGACCTAATTATTCTTTCCGCAGTTGATGGCACTCAAATCCTGTCATGACCGCAATATCACCCACAGGGATATTAAACCTGGTGAGGACCACTGTTTTTATGTCATAGATGATCTTGATGTAACATCTGAACAAGATGATAGTAAGAAAAAAAGAAAAAAAAGGGTTTATTTCCAATGAAAGCATTTTGGTTGATAATACACCACCCCAGTAATATGAACCTATAAACCTTTGTTTAGCATACTATATTCTCAACTTTTTGCTACAGTCATTTGCAACGCATGGTGTCTTTTAAGGTTCGTTTTGGACAGTCTTCACTTAGGATAGTTGCCTTAGCTTTGGACTTTTTTCTTCATAGTCTCTCTACTTCTTGAAGTGTCCCGTGGTCTTCATGTGCTGCCTTTGGATTGTGAGTGAAACTTGCTATTTTTTTGTTTCATTTGCTAACTGAGATTTTTCCTGTGCTTCTTCTTGAAGAGAACATGGTCATTTGCTTCGAAGATCCGGACTTTTCTGGGAGATGCTTGAAAGGAAGTCCAAGTGGAGATGTGAAATACGAAACCAGAATGTACTTCATATTGTATCTAGCTATTATAGTATTTAACTTTTTCTTTTCTTCTTTGTTGGACAATCCTGCAAAAAGTTGAATACTTATCGACTGCTGACTGATATATTTTAACTGTGTTAGGCTTGAAGGGGACTTTTGATTGTTGCTAGAAAAAACACTTCTCTTTTAGTGTTCTTGGATCATATTTGTAATCTAGTTCCTAGCGGCTTAACTACTAATCAGCACTGACAGTAATGCTGAGAGTTTGAAGTAAAACATAGTTTGGGCTTGTCAGTTCGTGAAAGCCAGAAGCAAGCCAATTGTTGGGGTTCTGGAATAATTACTTACTTTCAGTTTAGGCAAATAGATGTGCTGGTTCAGTCGTACGGTAGTCAATAAATGACTTTTATTTCTGGAATTGTCGGTGAAGTTATTCTTTTGGCCAAATTAGGCAGTCATTCCCTTCTTTGCGTAAAGGCAAGCGCCAAGCTAAAGCATTATCTCAGATTTTCAGGAACATTTCTTCGGTTGAGTCAGTTTAGCTGAATCGCTGATCCAGAACCAACCTGGGTCTAGTATGTTCTTAGTACTTAGGAGACAAGATTGGCAACTCAGGAAGCTAAACCAACCATAGTACTAACCCATATTCAGTTGTACGCCCCTCTTATCTCACTTAAGTTACCTTATTCTCACCAGTCATGAAATCTTTCTTCTTCCTTTTCTTAGCATTCCATTACGCCTTTCTCCGGGGGAATCTCTGGGAAAGACTCTAAACAGAGGGGACCTGGGTGCGAGAAGAGAATGATTCTCTGTTTTCCCCATTGGGTTCTTCATTTGAGAACAAATGGAGCAGAGTTGTGTTTTTCGAGTGTAATTTGGAATGGTGAAATCAGATTCAGAGCTCATCCTTGAGAGTCTTTAGACGAGGGTTGTACCAATTTAAATTTAGGGGTAACTGTCAACTTTATTAGGTGCACAATCTTAAAATCTTTTTGGTTATCAGGAATTTAGGCATGTGTTAATCAGTTCATGTGGCTTACTTCCTCTCATTCAATCTTGAGCTAAACCTCCATTAGCTTTTTCACCTGGTCGGTATACGTCTCAGTGGCTAATTTTACTGTCATGACGTGTCAATGTTAAACCATGGTTTCTGAATTAAATACTTAATTGATTATCGGGTCTGTGCTGGTACTGATTAGTCCATATGACACATATCTTGCTGATGCATAACAATCTTACGGGCTGAACTTTCTCAGAATCAAAGTGTTTTGGTGATAAACTAACCTATATGATGAACGTGTCCTATGTTCTATTTCTTTAAAGTTGAATTGCTTCTAAATTGCATATCCTAGGTCATGTTTGTGGCAAGTCCGGCCACGTTAGTATATGCTTTTCTTTTAGTTCTTGAAGTTGTTAATTTTTCTCAGCCATTATGGGATTTAATTGGAAAAGAAGGTTGTTTTTTACCTTGAATATTGATGTTCTTCTCTCTTGATCTTAGGCGCATCATTGACTTTGGTAGCGCAATGGATGTGTTCACAATGAAGCATTTATATGGTTCCGTTGGACCTTCTAGGTATTTATTCTCTTATGAGCCTTTTCCTAGTCCAAGTGCATTTGCATTGTTTTCTTGTATATAAACATCTATTATATGTTTATCTTGACAGGTTTTTGCCTCTGTTAAATGAATACATCATATCTAAATAACTCAAGTTCCTGTTAGGGGTATAACTGGCCCAGCAATAAGCTGACCATGTTCACACGGAATATTCACGACTATCTTTGAAATAGATAGTCTGTGTATTGGTTACCTGTTTTTTATTCTGTTAATGTTTTCCATTTGATCAGGAACATAAGGTAGCCGTCGTCTACTCTCTCAAATTAGGAAGCCCTTTTTCTCAAACCTTTGTTGTCTTAAAATCCTTGTTCCACCGTTTGATTAAACACCACATTCCACTTCAGGATGGAACTAATCGCGATGTAGATTTTCCTTGCTGATGCTGGTCCCTCAGTTTGTCTTTCGGCAAATGACCACTGACTTGTCAATAACTTGAGAATATATTTCTCTACAAGCACTGCTATCTTGGAGGATTCGATGGAGTAGTGCAATATCTTTCATATGTTAGAATATTTGATTTCTGCTTGTTTTAGAGCATCATGCTTTTTAGATCCAGTGCCACCAACTTGAGTTATGAGACCAATTTTATATGGGAAAGCTGTGTTCACCTACCCACCAGCTGCAAGGAAGTATGGGGATGGATCATGCTTTCTTGCTATACATTTGATCTCTCGGGCAATGTGTGCCTGTGATTTACCATTCTGCCCACCATTATATAGTTGTTTCTGACTTGTAGGAGACTTCGAACCCTCTTCGGAGCTTGTGGTCATAGCCCTAATATTGCGGATGGTATATGGGAATTTATGAACACACATCATTTACTTCTTGTCTTAATGAATTAATTTCCATTTATCTATATGGGTCTTCAGATCTGAACAAACGTACGAGTATACTCCTCCAGAAGCTCTTCTAAACGCCAGTTGGTTCCAGGGGCCAATGCAAACAACTTTGAAGTACGTAAAGTTCTATTTAGTTGATCTTAAAAAATGTTACCTTTCCAAATCTTGATATCGCAAGGCATGCTTCAAATTTAAGCCAAGTGAACAGAAAAACTGCTGCTTCTCCATTTATTGAAAGTTGTGGACTTCCATTTGTACTTGATGGGCTGATTTTCTGCAATCACTTTCTTGTTCGGTAGGTATGATATGTGGAGTGCAGGTGTTGTGTTCTTAGAGTTGATTTTGGGATCGCCAGATGTATTTCAGATAAGTTCTTTGACACGTGTTCTTTTGGACCAGCATCTTGAAGGCTGGAATGAAGGCTTAAAAGAGCTTGCACATAAGTAAGTTCTGTTGATGAGAAGCGTGAAGCCTTTACTTAATTCATTGTTTAATGTTCTAATTCTTCTCCTTGGAGATAAAAAAATTCAGTGTTCTAAAAGAAGGTCTGGGCGGCTGAGTACTCGCTGCCTAGGCCCTAGAAGGCCCCTCGCCAACCAGCCCGACTAGGCGCTGAGTACTCGGCCTGGAAGCTAGAGGTGCCCGGCCACCCTGGAATCACCTAGCGAGTTTTAGAACCTTGAAAAAAATAACTTTTAGTGAAAAGCCTTGATGGTGCTATATCTATGATAGCTGTCCATTTGCTTCAGGAGGGTTATCTGCGATGCATATGTATGAGTCCCTGACCTAAGTACAAGGTTATTCAACATGGGTCATGTACCTGATTACAATTATAAATGTGGTATTCAACATGGATCATGTACTTAATTACAAGTATAAATGTGGTCCGAATTCCTACTTAAGTTGTAAAATATTTTCAACCAAGGTTACCGGACATGGTACGGACATGGTACTGGTTTTGTTATTGGTATGGTACGTTTCAGAGTTATTAATAAATATGTATTAAAAATATTACATATAATCCACCACTATTAGTTTTAAATACTTAAAAAAATGGATTTGGCAACTTAAATAATAAAAGAAGTAGGCTAAAAAAGAAAAAAACCTAGATGTAGGATAAAATGGTGAGCTCTTATTACATACTAACTTATCTTCAAGATGTTAATACTCCAGATTCCTACCCAACCATTCAATTCTAGGGGTGATGCTTATCTTTCCAAAACAAGCCTTTTTCAGTTGATTATATTCTCCAAAACCCACTTTCTTCGTTCCAGAAGGAGAAGCCGCCATGGAAAAACAGAGCTTGAAGTGGCAAGAAGAAAGAATAATACTTCACGCACGATTCACCAAAAATAGATCGAGCAGTGCTAAAAAAAGAAAGCAGATCTGAAACGAATTAGTTTCAGATAAAAAAACCTCCTGTCTTCTCTCCGATCTTCTGCTTCTCTCTTTTTTGCGTCTGTTTTTCTGATTTTTCCCACTGCCGGTATATACCGCTGGAAACCACTGAGAAGGCCGGAACTCACCAATACCGGCGGTGTACGCCAGAAAGTTCCGCGAAACGAAATTGCATCTCTAGTGTACCAGTTTCACCCTGAAACGGTATGTACCGGTCATTACCGGCCAGTACAGAACGGGATTCAAATCCTTGTTTTCAACCCATAGTGGTGTTTAAATGACAACTTTTGTTAAAAAGAAAGAAAGAAAAGTAAATGACAACTCTTTGTTGACCTCAGAATGGTAATAGGTTGTATTTATATACTTTGTAGATTACATAATTAAGGAAGCTTAGGAAGATAGTTTTGAGTTATGCTTGCTAGATGTAGAGCATATATGAAGGCTGAATATTGGTTTTGGTTTCAATTGATGTCTTACATCTTGATTGTGGTTTTGAATATAAACCAATTAAGCTTCATACATAAGCTACTTGGTTGGCTACGTGACAAATCTGTTGAATGGGCTGTTGGAAATCTTTTCTGTATCCGTGTTGATGGAAGGATACATTTAAATAAAAGTAAATAGAAAAGCTTGCCTTTCTTGTTTCGGTAGATTTTTTATATTGATTATCACATGTTGTGCTTTGTGGTGCCAGACTTCGAGCATTCATGGAACTGTGCATCTTAATACCTGGGAGTTCCTCAAAAACGTGTCACGTATCCGGCATGAAGGGCGGGGTAAGTTTTACCTCCTTGTATGGAATTATACTTTAGGTGTTTGTTGGATGGAGCGCTCTCTCTCTCTCTCTCTCTCTCCATAGATGTGCATGCACTTTTTTTTGGCCTGTTTAGATGATAAGACATGGGTTTTAGTAGCACATGTTTGCATAATGTGACAAACCCAAATGTTCACTAATATGGGAATTCTACAGTCATCTTGATAGTTAATAATTTCTATATCCATACTGATCATGATAAAGATTACACAACTTATCGCAAAAACTGTGGAAGGATTTGTGGTCGTTCTTACCTCTGATAGCTATTAATGAGCGCATTAAGGGATTCCTTTATGGGGGTTAAAATCTTACAAGCTCAGTTCTAGGACTAATTATTTGTCATGGTACCAGTGGATCATGTTGCAACGCAGCTCGATGATATGTCTTTGAAGTAGTAGGATGTGATACGTACAATAGTTGTATAAAAGGTCCATTTTGTTATGCTACTTTAAAGAAACCCTTGAGGAATAGTAGTCTGGTAAATAAGGTCACTTTGACAAACTAGTAAACTAGATACTATAATATATGATCTACACTCCCGAGAGATCTCTCAATCATTCTATTGCTGACTTATGGTAGTCAGTGAATCTTTTTGGAAATAATTGGTCGATAGAAGGATAGAATAAGGGGGTTCTGGTCTCAAAATTTGAACATTATCCATTACTTGTAGTGATTCTTCGGGTATTCATGGAAAGGAGGTAGATGTATCAGGAAAATTATACACATGAGCGTAACAGGATTTGAGATCTAACCCACGGGAGTATTGTGCGAAATATGGTTGGCAATGGTGGGACGCGTAAAAGCATCCAACTCAACCAATTGGCAACATGTGGAGAACATGTACTCATGTGCTAGTTTTGGAAATTTATAGCCTATGGACATATGCACATAAACTCAGTATGAATTTCCATTCAGACCGAATAATTCAACGAATTCATCTGGCATTTTATCTGTTACTAAGTAATTATGCTGCAAAAGGATGAGATGTAACGAAGATAGTGGTTTGTCGCACGTAAGCTCATGCTTGCTCTTTGCTTTGGAAACAGGGTGCAAATTCACCGGCTTCCTGGAAATGCTCTGAAGAATATTTCTCCCAGCAAATAAAAAGTAGAGATCCACTCAAAATTGGGTTAGTTTCTAAGCCACCCAATTGTAATGATAAATGCATTTTATAACCCCTAATAGTTTTGCTTCAACATAAGCTTATTTCTCATTTTGTGCAGGTTTCCAAATGTTTGGGCTTTGCGATTAGTACGCCAATTGTTAGTTTGGGATCCAGTAAGTTATAACATCTGATTGTTTTTACTAACTTAATAAGTTGTGTTTTTCTTGACGACTCGTTAAATTTTGTGGGATAGTTGAATCAACTTATCCTCATCGTTGTAGTAGTCATTTACTCCCATTGCATTTTAACAAACCATTCTAGACGACTTCCCCTTGTTAGATCATCTCTGGTTTGTTAGAATAAATTATGACAGCAATTTTTTAAGTCTAAAAAAAACATCTTTAGTTTGGACATGATTGTGGTATATTGCAATTGCAATTGCAATTTCAGGATGAACGACTTAGTGTTGATGAGGCTTTGCAGCATCCTTATTTCCAAACCAATCCCTGAGGATGAGCTCATGGAAAATGTGGTTCAATTGCCTTTTCAAACATGTGTTGCAATTTCAGGATGAACGACTTAGTGTTGACGAGGCTTTGCAGCATCCTCATTTCCAAACCAATCCCCAAGGGTATTGCTATGTTTTTATTGTGTTGCAGATTTCAGTTCACTTAAATGGGATTTTGAGTACACTTGCATTTGATGACATTGGGAAGACGTTTGCACGCCAGAATTATGAGCCGTATGGGAAATGTTTTCTGAACCTAGAATTATCACATGTATCAGAACTTCAGTATTTGTTCAAGTCTAGGTGCCTCATTGAGCAGGCTGCTGCGAAATCAAGGTCGTGCATCTGATATAACTGCCGGGCCGGCACTCTTTGTATATCCTTTGTGCGGTGCAGAGGTGAGGAGTTCTTCATCATCTCCT
Source organism: Vaccinium vitis-idaea (assembly GCA_963854785.1). Classification (NCBI taxonomy): domain Eukaryota; kingdom Viridiplantae; phylum Streptophyta; class Magnoliopsida; order Ericales; family Ericaceae; genus Vaccinium; species Vaccinium vitis-idaea. The sequence continues at coordinate 37,646,563 of OY978223.1, forward strand.
GAACTGACAGCTTTAGTTGGAGATCACTGGGAATTCCACGCCAATGGCATCGAGTTTAGTATGTGTAAATGTATGGCCAAATGGTATATAGGTCTAGTTTGAGATTTTGTCGTCTTTTTAGGTTCAGTTTCCCTGCTGTATTTTTGTAGTTCATTTCAATACACTTCTAAACTTTAACGACAATCCACTGGGTTGATTTTAGAATTTTCTTAGCAATTATTTGTGTTGTCGTTCCTGATGTACAGTAACTTCAGTTACTAGTCCGATCAATATAAAGTACAAATAAACATATTCTGTTTCTTCTTCACATAGGTTATTGCTTTTTGGTGAGGTTTTTTTTTTTTTTTTTTGATAACTGGATGTCCGGACCAATTCACGCGCCTTTTTGACGAGGTTCGTGTTCATTACTATTTCATTAGTGACATTTAGCAGAACAACTTTTCTTGATTTAGATTGGCTTTATTCAAGTTTGGCATGTGTCGGGTGTTTTGGCACTCGTCCTCTGTTGATATTTATGGCTAGGAGACGCATTTTTTTTTTTTCCCTGGAAAATTATTTATTTTCTCTATTTTATTAAAAATGCTTTTCAGAACTTGTTTTTAGGGTACTTTCAGAATTATGTTGTGTAATTTTGAACAACTTAAATAAGTTTTGAAGTCCATTTAGGTTGGGAAAAACATCCTAGAATTCTTTAAGCTAAAAGAGAAGGAAAAAAAAAAAAAAAACAGAGATTGGTCGGGAGACCAAGGTATTCAAGTAAACTGAACATAATGTTTGAAACCTTGAGTCATTGATCCTCTCATATGATGATCTCTCTTTTAATTTTTTGTATGAAAGCATTACGAAGCTTATTATTCTCATTTGGGATGCATAGCTTTTCTTTTCTTTTTCTTTTTAATTTTGGCAAAGCTTTAATTTTATAGGTTTTGACACATACATCCATGCAAAACAACTAGATTGATTATTATGTTCCTTTGATTAAAAAAAAAAGTAGATTGATTGGATATCAATAAATATTTAGCGGATTGTACTATTTTTTACGAGCAATGGACCATTAGACACTAATGAAATAATGAACATGAATCTCATAAAAAAGGCGCACAAATATTCTTAACTTCTAAAATAAAAGTGATACCAAACATTATCTATAGGAAATTTGCACATTGAAATCTTTGTAATTTGCACATTTAAGTTTTATAAAATCAAACTACAGCCTTTCAAAGGCCACCCCCTCATATCAGCTTCCAAGAGGGGGATGATTTCAACAGGAGGAGCAATGTGAGACACCCATTTGTACTCCTGATCCACTCCAAAGTTAGCAAGTTTATTTGCCACTTGATTTCCTTCGCGGTAGATATGGTTCAGAGAGCAACCAGTGGCCGCAAGTAGGGCTTGGCATTCTTGTATGAGATCTTGTGAGAGGAGTAAGTTGGTGCCTCTCCTTTGATTAGATCAATTGCAGTGACTGAATCAGACTCAATTTCCAGCGCCTCCATGTTCTGGCTTTTCACCATCTCTAGGCCTCTGAAGATACCCCATAACTCTGCTTCCAAACTGGTGCAATCTTCAAGCCTTCCATAGAAGTCAATAACCAAGTGTCCTCTTTCCTCTCTAAAAACACCTCCAAACCCAGTCGGACCCCATTTGTGTTGCAATAATGATACGTTTACAACAAAGAGTTCCAAACCAGCTCCAACACGCTGACATGGCATGCCACGTCAGCAAGCGGGTCCCCCACTAATTAACTGAAGCAAAAAAAAAAAAAAATCAAAAATCAAAAATCAAAAATCAAAACCCAGATCTCGTCTCCCTCACCCTACCCTCACCTCCTTCCACCGCCGGCGACCCACCCGAGAATGGAATGGCGGAAGAATGGAACGACGATCGGAACGGAGATCGGAGCGAGACGAGCGATGAGTACTCGTCGGAGGACGAAGGGATCGAGACTACAAGTGTGGAAGGTACTCGCCATCGCCACTTCTCCCTCCCCCACCGCTACCGCCGCTAACAGAGCGTCATCTGCTGTTTCATCCTCCGAGTCGTCGTCAACAACCGCCGCCGCCGCAGCTCGTTGATCCGTCGCTGGCCATCGCCACCAGATCCGCTGACAACAACAACCAATCAACTGCTGGTCGCTACTACTGTCAATCCTCCGGCGAAGAGGTCGATGGAGGACCCACACGAAGGTGGACGGGAGAGGGCGAAGGATCAGTGCCGGCGACGTGCGCTGCAGATGACAGAAGGTGGGATGAGGGAGACGACGATGTGGGTTTTTTTTTTTTTTTTTTCTAAGTTAATTAGCTGGGTGTTGGAGCTGGTTTCTCATCGCTCGTCTCGCTCCGATCTCCGTTCCGATCGCCGTTCCATTCTTCCGCCATTCCATTCTCGGGTGGGTCGCCGGCGGTGGAAGGAGGTGAGGGTAGGGTGAGGGAGACGAGATCTGGGTTTTGATTTTTGATTTTTAATTTTTTTTTTTTTTTTTTTTTTTGCTTCAGTTAATTAGTGGGGGACCCGCTTGCTGACGTGGCATGCCACATCAGCGTGTTGGAGCTGGTTTGGAACTCTTTGTTGTAAACGTATCATTATTGTTTGTGTTGAGTTTAAGCTTCCCCGTACCTGGGAATTTCCAAGTAATAAGTTTGACTTGTCGAATCCTAGTTGGACTCTGTTCACAGAAGGCATGTACAATTTCAGAAGTAAATACCACACACTGACTATGTATACTAGCAGGCTCTAAATTAACATCATCAAAGACTTTCTTATTCCTAGAAAGCCAAATTTTCCAAAGGTAACCAAAATAAGGACAAAATTTGAATAACTCCCTATATTTGCTTTGATATTTCTGATGTTTGTCTGCAACCAGGATCTCCATTCTTCTAACTCAGCAGTTGAGGGAATCTGAACATTAGGTAATCTGGACCACAAATCAACACTAGATGGACAGTTAAAGAATAAATGGAACACATCTTCACAAGCATTATCACATCTGGGACAAGAGTCCCTAGTAGATAATCCCCTAAGTAAAACGTTGTTGATTGGTAAGTAACGTGCCATGCATGCATGTCCAAAGAAAACCTTTCAGTTTGGAAGGAACTTTAAGCTTCCAGATCCAATTCCAGTTTAAATCAGAAATAGAAGGTTCAGACAGACTATCATAAGAAGATTTAACAAAGAATTTACCATTATGGGTCAAGGCCCAATGAGGAGAGTCATCAATCTCAGCATACTTGGGGGGCAGGATACTAGTGACCTTGCTGATGTCATTAATAATAAAAGTTTGATTCAAAAAATTAATGTCCCACTCTTTGTTCTCACTTACATAATCAGCCACTTTAGTATTCTCATTCATGATATTCTGATCACTATTCCCTAAAATGTTGTTCCCACACCACCATTCATGATATTCTGAGAACGAAATGAATGTCATTGAAAGTCCTACAAGTTTGAGGATTTTTTTTTTCCTTCGAGAAAATGAAAAAACACGCAAAAGTCAGGGGTGAGAATTTCCGACACGACATGAGAACATGACACGAAGTTAGCGGGTTAAGGTTAGTTATTTCTGAAATGGAACATGAATATGACACAACACGATAACATAAAAAACTAAACATGTCGGGTTAGAGTTGAGAGAATTCCGACACGAATACGAGATGACATGGCACGAACACGACGCGGGGTGCGAATTTATGAAAGGACACAATAATCCGATACGAAATTAGCGGGTTAGAGTCAGCTATTTCTGACACGGAACACGAATATGACACCACAAGATAACAGAAAAACTAAACAGATCCGATTAAAGTTAAAAGAATTCTGACACAAATACGAGATGATACGACACGATACCCACCCGCCCCTAGCAAAACCTGCGGCAGCCTCCTCGTTGGCGTAAATGGACATTTATGCATATAGGGACGATGACGTGGTAAAAAAAGAAGCGAAACAAAAGGCACTGAAGATTAAAGCCAATTTATTCAAATTCCCCTGTATATGCGAATCTTTGCACGTTGTTCACGCATCTCGACGACCTGCAATTTATGAAATCTCAACCATTAAAAATATTTTTTGAACGGTTCAGATTGGACACTTGACTCCGGTTCCCAATTTTACCAAAATCCCTCCGGCCATCATCGATCAAGAAAATCACAATTCATTGTTCATTCCCTTCCTCCCTCTCCCCAATTCGCTAACCAAAAACCCTAAGGCACCTAACAGAGCCAAGTAATTTGCGCGAAGGATTTGATTTCTCTGTGAATTCTGGTTCCGATTCTTTCAAAGATGTATCAGAAAGTTGATGTTGAGTCGGGATCGGCTAGTACGCCGCTGTACCCGATGATGTTGGAGAGTCCGGAGCTCCGGTGGGCCTTCATTCGAAAGATTTACTCAATCGTCACCGTCCAATTGCTCCTCACCATCGCGGTTGCCGCCGTCGTCGTCGCCGTTGAACCGATTTCCGTCTTCTTCGCCACCACTTATACCGGCTTGGCCCTCTATATCGTGCTCATCATCACGCCCTTCATTGGTAACTCTCTCTATTTTCCATCACCACAACTTAAGTTTTTGCAATTATGTCGAATTGCTTCCAATTTTGGTGCGTCCATATTTTGGTACTGTATCTGGGTGTCATCGACTTTGAGAATGGCTGTTTTACGTTTACATGATATTACTAACTTAGCGTCTTCAATGATAACCCATAAGGCCTCCTGGTATGGACGAGGGACAAAGGGGCGGGTTTTGCCATACCCCAGACATTCCAAAATTAGTGATCACAAATAATAAAAGTTCACAAAATAACACTTACGAGTATAGCTTAACCAACATCTACTAGCTACAAGGAACATGAAAATTAATTGATATATAATGTGGGTTCTAGTTGTAAGGGTAAAAATATAAGAATAAAAATAAAATTTTAGGCATAAAAAATTTTCGGGGCGGGTATTGGGGGGTGATGTCTACCCTTACCCGGTCGGGTTTTTTCAATTCTCCCATACCCTGACCTTGTACCCGAAAATCTTAATAAATACCCGCCCCGTTGGGGCGGGGTGAGGCAGGTTCGGAGTGGGTCGGGTTGAATTGCATCCCTTGTGGTATGACTTAGGGTTTGCTCACTCGTAAGATCTCAAACTCTCAGGTGCTATCAGCTCCTTTGAAGATAGTCTACACGGGCTCTGTGCCAGCTTTAATTGGGTCCCCGCTAGTGGATACTAATGCTATGATTGGTACTCAAAGTCGAGATGCGCTTAAGTGACTTATTCAAAAAATAAAAAATAAAATTTAGTTGCACGGGCTTGGCACATGACTTATTCAAAAAATAAAAAAATAAAAATGATAGGCCGCAAGACGGTGTAATGGCAAATGGAAAAATGAGTTCCAACGGTTGGTGATTTCTCAAGCCAAAAAATAGTTTTGTCATTTCTCAAGTGAAATTTGTCATAAGAAGTTCCAAAGCTCTTGATTGCCATATGAGTATTTGTTTGGTACTTATGGATTAGATTTGCTTTCGTTTGGCTTGGTTATCGGTATTTGGGTGTTGCTGTCTCAAATCATGTCAGTGATCCAATGGCTGTAATGGGTTAAGGAATAAAATGGTTTTGGAATTATTGGAGGAATTTTGCGAAATTTAGTTAACTACTGCTGTTTCTTTATTTGAACTGAGTGAAATACTACCATAGCAAGCCAAAAAATAGCTGTGGTTTGAAAAAGATTACTCGAACCATTGGAGATGTTCATTAGATAGGCTCCACCTATGACATTTAAGTAGAATTGTAGAAACAATACTGTTGAGGGTAAATTCACCCCCCTTCATTAGTTAACCAGTAAAGAGAGGTGGAATGAAAGTTTCACCCACAGTTTCGTGGTAAGCAAAATGGGAGTCTGTTGGGACCAGTGACACATTAAAGTCAACCAAATGTGAACGTGGTTCCCATTTTATATTTATATTTTTTCTTCACTGTTTGGTTGTGTTGTTGCAGTGTTGTGGCCATTGGCCTACCATTACAAACGGCACCCCGTGAACTATTTTCTCCTTGCTATTTTCACTGTTGCCTTGGCTTTTGCGGTGGGATTGACGTGTGCTTTTACCAGCGGTAAGCAATTTGAATTTTTCAATATGTTTACTTGAATAAGACGTTGGACCAATTAATGGGAACTAAAACATAATAGGCGTTTTGGAAAGGTGAAGTCAAGACCAATTTGATAAATCTTTCATTATTATTTGAACTACACAAAATCTAAAGTTATTACTTATTACAGAGAGTATATGTGTTGTGTCATATCAAGTTAATCAGAGAATTAAGGTCATTTGGAGAGGAAAACCTAATGCTGGATATGGATAGGGGAAAACTTGCAAGTCTAGTTTTGCTGGAATCAGTTTTCTGAATTTGAATAATCCAAAATCATTAACCTATTGGTAGGTCTATTACCCCAGCTTTGTAAGCAGTTAACAGTAGTCTATGGTTCTTGTTTTTTTGCTATTAGTGTTTCAATTCAACGATTTCATCTCTGGCAGGTTCTAAAAGATCTGTTTTCCACGAGATGTATGATTAGATTGAAGTGATAAATATGGCAGTCTTTCATTGGCTATGTTGGTTGTCGGATTATTTGGATTATATTGTAATTTTATTTGGCTGCAGGGAAGGTAATTTTGGAAGCTGCGGTCCTAACAGCTGGGGTGGTTGTAAGTCTCACTTTGTACACTTTCTGGGCTGCAAGGAGAGGACAGGATTTCGGTTTCCTAGGGCCCTTCTTGTCTGGTGCTATTTTTGTGCTTATTCTGTTTTCCCTGATTCAGGTATGTGAATATCCATATTTGCCTTTGTCAATCTTTTGGCTCCAGTCTCTTCTGCTAATATTGCATGCATTTGTTTTTGGTTTTGAGTCTTTTGACTTATCGATTCTCACTTCAACTACTTGCAGATATTCTTTCCCTTTGGCCAGATCTCAGTTATGATCTATGGGTTTCTGGCAGCAATCATATTCTGTGGGTATATTGTATATGACACAGACAACCTGATTAAGCGTTACTCCTATGACGATTACATATGGGCTTCGGTGTCGCTGTATCTAGATATCATCAATCTCTTCTTGGCATTGTTGACTATCTTCAGAGCTGCAGATTGAACGGAGATCCTTCGTTCTATGCCCTTCCAACGTTCTTCCCCATTTTTTGGTGTAATTTGCTGGGAATGATACGTACATACTCTGTTGTTTCCTGTGTTGATCAGGTAGATCAGGTCTAAATTCAATACCCTTGATCTTTTCTTCCTCTCTGTCTGTATTAGGGTCCATCCATGTTGCTACTGGTAAAATATATTTATCAGTTTGGAGTATATCTAAAATGATGCCAAAGCTTTTCTTTGCCACAACTTACAGAAGTCCAATATAATAGTAAATGTAAGATACCAAAACCTGCAACTGTTGCGACTGATTTCTCATTTCCCATGCGATATAATGCTTAAACTTGGTCATTCAAGACATTACAGCCATCCCAGTCCAATGTCCCGAATTGCTCGGGTAAATCCTAGGAAACAACTAAAGCAACTAGATCATATCCTTATATAAATGAAGATACCACAGATACATATCCTCCCGGATCAAATACGAATAGCTTAACTTGTTCCCTATCAGTGGACCAAAACTAGGGCATGAATGAAAACTTTTCAGGTCTTTAAGCATATGTGTAAGCTTATGGAGTATAAGCTGGAAATCCGGCTTAATTTTACTATATAGACAAATACTGTGATACATGGAAATTGGAATGTTTTCAGCTCAGACTCAACTCCAAAAGTAACCATTGAAAGACAATTTCAGTGGTAGTCTTTGAGCACACCAAATACAGTTCAGAATAAATCAAAGGGCTTGTCTTCTCCTTTGCTGACCGATGCAAAAAACCTCTCTTAGTGTTAAAACTGTAAATTCCGCACTTTCCCATTAGTTGCATCTGCAAAAATAGATCAAGCGTTCAAACTAGATTACGATACAATTGTAATGAGGAAACTTCAAGCAGCATCAACCGATAAAAACTGGTAAAGCAAGATTTGCAACCTGCAAGATGTTCGCAATCTAGGATGTTAGTTTAAAGAACGGCAAAATTAAATTTCCATGTACTCAGAGATATAAGACCCTAAAACAAGTCCTCCTCAATGAAATTGCAGATCCAACTTGTTTTTTTGCATCAATTTTCCTAACACTACATGATAGACTTAGAGGCAGGGTCACGTAATCGCCATGATGGCACATGCCTTTCCTTGATCGATTATCTGGCTCCATGAGAGACTCTTCCTAAGAACTAGGACTCGAGAGCACCTGCCTCTGTTGTACCTTGCCTACATTGTGATGGTATTACAGTTCTAAAACCTTGTAAGTTCACAATTATGGGATGTCCTCTCAAGCTGGTGAAAACACAAGAATGGTTTATGAATCAGATACTGTCTTTAAGATGAGCAGAATATCCATTCCCTCCGGTTAATGGCACCTCACGCGGCTGCATGCTAAATGATGAGCACAAAATATCGACATGTAGAGGCCCCAACAGCATATGTAGTTAGCCCTTAATTGCGTGTAATTTTACTATATTATTATCTTATTGGTGTTTCACATCGAGTTATTGATTTTGCAGGAAAATATAATAATTTGACTTATTTTCAGCCGTTGGAATAAAGAGTGCGACGTGGACCCGTAAATCAATATTGCTGAAATGTAAAGATGGAATTGACAAAGTTACTCTAAAAAAATGGGCAAACCGAAGATGGAAAATTGGAAGATTATAGAAGAAGTATTTGGTTTGGACCTATTTTGATCATTCATTATGGAAATAAGAATTTGGTTTGGCATTATCACGTGGAGATCAAGAGGAATAGATTTTGTTGGTAGCCAGCATTAGAATGGAGTTAGGAAAATTATTCCCTCCAATTTAAGAGGAAATTCAGTTCAAAAAAAAAATTTAAGAGGAAATTCGGTCAGCAAGTATAAAAAGGAACATAGGTTATTGTTTTGTGGGATCTCACGTACGCCATAAGCCGCCGCGGCAGAAATCAGAGACCATGGTAGAAGAAAAAGAAGAGAAAGCTTCATCATCATGTTTATGAGAGGCTAAATATTCTAGGCTAGGGTTGAGGATGAAGCCTCATGTTTCGTAGTAAGTATTCGTGTACTCTGTTTATTTTCCGAATGTATGATTTAATCGAATAATCGCTCCAATCTCATATTAATTAAGTTAGTAATTTTGGATATGGATTCAATCATGTTTTTTTTCCATGATTTGGGATTGCTAGCTAATTATTTAGCCCTGTTATGTAGCTTTTAATTTCAAGCACTGGATATCTTTTGTGATTTGTTTGCAAACAAATACATATGATTTTTCGGTCTTGAACGTTACGGCGAGAAGGGGCGTACATGAGTTGTTTTTCTAAAAGGTTTTAACGATGACAATTCCACGGTAATAGAGTTTAGCCACCAAATTGCTGTGAAGAAGAGTAGGAAAATAAATAAGACGTTGTGAGTAGTTGCTACGAATACATGAGTGCGGATTCCGATACCTTAGTCACTTTTCCCATTATCAGTTTAGTTCACTTGCCAATTTTATTTATTGCTTATTTAATTTTGTAGTTTAAAACACTCCATCTCAACTTTTGGAACTAGGTTAGGGTTTTATCAGTTTAAATCTATTTAGTTTTCCTATAAAAATTCACAAGTCCCTGTGGGTTCGACCTCGCACTTGCATTGCTATACTTCGATACGATTCGTGCACTTGCGAGTACATTAAAATTTCACAACAAGTTTTTGGCGACATTACTCGTTTCGGATGGGGGATCCTGCCGTGCCATGCATCCATCCGGCCCCCGTTGCGAAAATGCACGGCTCAGATAAAATCTAACCCCATGTGAGAGTCATTGCTTGAATTTGATCCGAGCCGTGCATTTTTGCAACGGATGACCGAGTGGGGTGCATGGCACCGTGCCATGCACCTAGTGCACATCAAGAACCCCTTGTCCATTTTGGATGCCTTATATGCAAGGCCGCCAATAATAGATCTGTTATTTGGAATATATTATTAATATTTGGTTAAATTCCATAGAGAACTTGTCATTTATGCTTTTTTTCCCCGGAGATCTCTTAACGTTTAAAATCATTCAGACAGACCCCTCATCTATAACTGTTATCCACTTTGACCCTTTCTGTTACATTACCGTTATATGGACTCTGGATAAAGTTCAAATCAAAACCCAACACAATCAACCCATATCAGAAGTACCGTACACATTCCTTAATTAGTTTAACTTCTCTAACTTGAAGCACCTGGGAATAGTACTACATTGGCTGATCGATTTTCCCTGTGGCACCCCTCATCGAATTTCTGGGAGTTGCTAACAACATCGGACTGAAACGGTGTCGTAGACCCGTAGATACTTTTACTTTCTTTCATCAAAATTCTGGGGGTGGAGGTGGTTGGAGAGGGGTGGAAATATACAAATGTACACAGATGAGGTGGTAAGTGTGGATGATTTTTAAAGTATATAATAGTCATTTCCAGCATTCCGGTAACGGAGTAAGAGGTTTTTTTGTGTTTCGCATAGATGAGGGGGTCTGTCTAGACACTTTTAAAAGTTATGGGGTTTCCGTGGAAAAGAGGTACAGATGAGGGGGTCTCCGTAGAATTTGACCTTAATATTTGCTTGTAAAAAGATCATGTAAATCACATATGCATCGCACAAGTTCATTGCTTGCTTTGATTTGTAAATTGATGTTTGGAGCATATTTTTACCATTTGGTGAGGAGAAAGAAGCACTAGTCTTTTAAGGACTTGCTCTGGATTGTGTCATTGTCGCCAAGAAGATAGGGGATGCAATTAAAGCATGCCTTTGCTCTTGGAGGAAAATAGAGATTGCAAAGGAAATCAAGGGGAAAACAGACTATGGTAGTAAATTTGGATCATTAAAAATACTTTTGGATGGCTCGAATTGCGCACTTCACCTCTGTAGTACAGAGTGCCGTTCAAGGTCCCCGATTCCTTGGCTTGAATGGATCTTAGTTTTTGTATGGGTCTCCAAGGTTATCCCATTGGTTTTTTTCTTCATTTTGGTTGGTTAATAGTAAAATTGGGATTAGAATCCTTTAGAGTTTCCTAAGATGATTCTGTCCAAGCTTTTTATGGGCTCTTCTCGGATCCACTTTCATGGTTTTAAAATTTTCACTTTTTGAAAACTCATCAACACAATCAACCTCAAACATTTTGTTCATGAAAAACTGATTGATATGTTTCCCAAACACATTGATGTTGCAACAAACGAACTTTCATTCAATGCTCAAATTTCATTTTTCTCATTTTTTGATGATGGTCTCGATGAATCATAGAAAGTTGACGGTTAAGATTATCAAAGTGGATTCGAAAAGCATATGAGTGTGACCTAGTCCCATGTGGGATTTGGAGAGGATTCCATCCCAAAATCAACCTCTAGAAAAAGAGAGAATTTGCATATATACTTGATTGTAACTTCATTTTCCTAATATTTTTGGTTTACTCTTCACTTGGCCATTTTTTATTTTTTATTTTTTATTTTTTATTTTTTATTTTTTGTGTTTTTGTTTTACTTTATTGTCAATTTGATCACTCATACTCTTTTCTTTTTGTAGTTAATTGATTACTTGGGAGAATAGTGTCAACAAACAGTTTTATTTTTAAAAGAAATATTATCAGAACTTTTATTTTTTCCTTACCGTCAGCAAAGCCAAAAATTCAAAATTATATGAAGTGAAATTTACAAAAAGCACAATACAAAGAAAATGTCGATATCTTAGTTCTTTTTTTTTTTTTTAACATTTAAGATTTAAATATTTACTTTTTACTTAAATTTCTCTTGCAAGATTAGGCATAAAAAATAAAAATAACATAACCACAAGAGAGTAAAATTCAATAAAATTGGAAACCTTCTGTAAAAGAAGTTTTCTTTCTGTGTAGGAAAATGCTTCAGATATATATGTGTGGATACAAATTCAAACATAGATGCGTCAATACCCACATGTATCGGACAACTGTACAATGTGTTTATGTCTCGAGATGTGTATTGTTAGCATATTTCTTTTTGATATTTCAAACATATATAGTATATCTATCCTCAATGAGATGTGGCTTATAGCCCATCTGGTTGTACCCTTTGTTTATCAATGGAGAGGTTTGGGATTTGAGACTATGGAGAGACATCAAACCCACTTTCGTTGCTTAACCCCGTAACTAACTTCCCCGCTAACCCTGCTGATGTATATCGTATGACCAAAAAAGATCATCAGTGTACTCAAAGGTAAAAAAACAAAATATTTTATTTTTGTGTTTATTGCATTGCTGCAAAATGTGATATGTCACCTTAGGATTGTTGTATGGTAATCATGTTTTGGTGCAGGAACCACAACCATGGGCTAAATATGGGGCTTCTCCCAACCAAGCTGTGATCGTCCACCATTCTCTCTTTCTCTCTCTAAACTCTCTCAATTCCATTAGTTTCCATTCTTCCTTCAAGGGTCCAGTGACCCCTCCAATATTTTCTCCCAAAAAACCACCATCAACCTGTAACCAACACCCAGTCCCAACCATCATCAACCATGGCTCGAGCCATGGTCCTATTATGGTCTTGTTATCTCCTCCTCGTCTCGGTCAACATGGTCGAGGCCATAGGCGTGAACTGGGGATCCCAAACATCCCACAACCTCGGCCCGAGCGTGGTGGTTCAGTTGCTCAAGGACAACAAAATCGATAAGATCAAGCTATTCGACTCCAATGACAAGATCGTTGAGGCCTTCGCGAAGACTGGCATCGAGGTCATGCTCGGTATTCCCAATGATGATCTCGAAAGATTCAGCAAGGACTATGGTGGTGCCAAGGATTGGGTAAAACAAAATCTCACCAAGCATCTAAATGGAGGTGTCGTTATTAAGTAAGAAAAGTACTTTGTTTGAAAAATGACAAATGATGTGTATCTGTGGTCATGGCATTACAAGAAGGTTTTACATATTGATCGCTACATGTGATATTAGGAGCGGCGGATACCACCAATGCATATTATATCCTATGCATATAAACACGGGTTATTTACCGAGACATCTCCTGTAAGTTAACGTTTTTCACCAAACACCCCCTGGAAGAAAAAAAAAACCTACGACGAACCCCCTCTATCTTCCAAAACTTTACCCCAAGACCTCTTTTGTCACCTTTCCGTCTAAAATCGACTAGAACCATCAGTTTTTTTTTATGGTCCAAACTGTTAAATTTGTTTAAAACATGGTTTTAAGTGTACCCGGGTCATACATGAAAAATTGTTTGGATCAAACACTTCCCGATAATATTTTGAGCCGATTTCTCGCTAGTACCCTTAAAATCATGTTTTAAACAACTTGAATGGGTTGGATCATCAAAACACATGACCCGGAACTTGGAGATTTGAGACGGAAGGGTGACAGAAGGGGTCTTGGGATAAAGTTTTGGAAGATAGAGGGGGTTCGTTGTAGGATTTTTTTCTTGCAGAGGGTGTTTGGTGAAAAACGTTAACTTATAGGGGGTGTCCCTAAATATTTTTAGCATATTGGCACCTGCTCTACAAGCTCAAACTTCAATTTTACGTAGACCAAAAACCTATATTTACGTTGTGATAGGTTTTTCTCCAGCAAGTTGGGATTTTACATTATGAATATTTGGTGAATCGTTACCGATCTCATTGTTTAGATCCTCAAGCTCTGTTTCTTGGTTTGTTTTTCGCTTTGCCATTTATATAAGGAGTTTTTTTTTTTTTTTTTTTTTTTTTTTTCAGGTATGTGGCTGTTGGCAATGAGCCATTTTTGAAGTCATACAATGCCTCGTACCTAAAGACTACTCTCCCAGCAATGAAAAACATCCAAAAAGCTATTAACGAGGCTGGCCATGGTGACCAAGTGAAGGTCACCACTCCACTAAACGCCGACGTCTCCGAATCCGTCGGAAGCACACTACCATCGGCAGGCGATTTCCGGTCCGATATAAGAAGTCTTATGGTTGAGATGGTCCAGTGGTTGGACTTCAATAAGTCCCCTTTCCTTGTCAATATCTATCCATATCTCAGTGTCTATCAAAATCCTGATTTTCCCGTTGAGTTTGCCTTCTTTGAAGGGAACGCCAAGCCAATTCAGGACAAAGGTAACATTGGAAAGAGCTAGCGTTAATTTTTATAACTTTTAAATTTGTCTTTATTGAACTTTTTCTCTCGATGCGATGATTCGTATTCGACGATGTCATTTTTTGTTTAGGAGTTCATCACTTATTCCGCGACGAAATCCTCAACAGGTATCACATACACTAACATATTCGATGCGAATCTCGATACCCTCATTTGGTCACTCAAAAAGGCTGGAGTTCCAAAGCTAGACATAATCGTCGGACAGGCCGGCTGGCCCACCGACGGTGAGAAAAACGCCAACGTCAAATATGCCAAGCGATTCTACGACGGATTCCTCAAGAAAATCGCTAGCAACAAAGGAACTCCTCTGAGGCCAGGCCACCTGGAAGCGTACCTCTTCAGCCTCCTCGACGAAGACATGAGGAGTATCGCAACAGGAAACTTCGAGCGCCACTGGGGAATATTCAGGTACGATGGACAACCCAAGTTTGAGATGGACTTTACCGGGAAAGGTAACGACGGGATGCCGGTGGCGGCCAAAGGTGTCAAGTACCAATCTGAGTGGCGCTGTGTGCTCAACAAGGACAGGCTGAACATGAGCTTGATCGGTCCCAACGTCAACTATGCTTGTGCCGCAGCTGATTGTACGGCGTTAGGGTACGGTTCGTCGTGCAACAACTTGGACTTGTACTGGAATATTTCGTACGCGTTCAATATGTATTACCAAATGAACGATCAAGTGAGCGAGGCTTGCGTTTTCCAAGGGATGGGGACGATGGTCATGCTTCCATCGTTCTCATTTCCGTGGAATGCAACATGCCTGTTTCCGATACAGATTCAAAGTGCGGGGACTCGACTCGGGACTGTGTTGGGTCCGATCAGTGTTGTTGTTGTTGCATCTTTGTTGGTATCTTTGGCCTTGTTGTTTTAGGTGGGATATATATATATATTCTTATAAGGTTAAGCAATCCAAAATTTAATGGAAATGGGGGTACTATATATTAAGGTGGAAATCATATGTAACTTATTTTTTTGGTCAAGATGTATGCTAGCGAAATACAATTATTATTGCCAAAAAATCGATTCCAATTAAATAACTCAACCAAATTACCCAATGTAATATTTGTAAGTGAGGGTTATATAATTCAGATTCATGTATATGTTGAGTTATTTATATAATACTCCAATCATCGTGGCACACCAAATTTAGAAAACTCTTAAACATTAATAATATAAAAATAAATCGAGAACAAGATATCAATAACATGAGGGGCAATGATTTTCACACCTCCTTTTATCCCCAAACACTTTTTTTTTTTTGGTTTTTGTTCATTTGAAAGTACCAAATTGCCCTTCATATGGAAAAAGTGACCCATGGTGTTGGGTTAATTTGAAATCTCAAGACAAATAAAGACAAAAAGGGAGTGTTTGGGATGAAAGTGGGTGTGAAAATCATGAAAGAATACACTTGCGGGGTTGGGAATGATGATCTAGTAAGAGTTTTAGGAGGAGGAAATACGTTTATACATTGGAAGGGTAAATAACAAATTATAATAACAAGAATGGACTAAAGTGTAATATTTGCCAAGTGAGTAGGGGACCGGCCCCCGCTGGTAAAGTACCCCCACTAGGTATAATATTGGTTATGCGTTGTTGGTACTATAACGAGACTTAGGGATGTTCCGTTAAGAGTGTTTTTACAATGTGTTATTGTTATCTGTATTGTTATTACTTTTACAATGATTTCGAACTTGCGTATTATGTACAAACAAAAAAAGAGTTAGGAAAATTTGAAGTGGCCAGATTAAGGAGAAAGAGGGAGAGAGGAGTTGCAGCCTGTAGGGATGTAATGAAGTGGTGCACTTGGTGGCAACTGGCAACTGTATTGTTCGAATCCGGGTTGCGGCATTTTAGCTCTGCTCGGCACCTTGTTTTTCGCTCAAAAGGAAGCTGTTTTGCTCATTTTTTTGGTACACTTCCAAATCACCAAACAAGACTTTAGCATAGACTTGTGCCAAACTAAAGTATTGAATTTTTTAGGAGCTAGACTCATCACAATGACCGGAATCGTTCATTTTGTAGAACTCACTTAGTATTACCACGTAATAAAATAGCTTGATAAAAACGAGACTTCAACAAAGAATTGCGCCAAACTGAAACTGAACTTTGGATGAGCTAGACTCTCCAACAACGGATTTGGGGAGGTGTTGTGCACCTGGGTGCTTTGCACCGTGCTGTGCACCCTTCAGTCGTCCGATTGTGTTTTGGACGGCTTGGATATGTTTCGATTTTTTGCCGGTAAAAATAAATCAAAATTAAATTAAAATTGGCGAAAGCATCACGGTGCCAAGCACCTCCCCCTGGTTCCACAACAATGACCAGAATCGTTCATTTTTTAGAACAAAGTGAGTATGTCACCCCAGTAATAAAATAGCTTGATCATATAGATAAATGAACAAAACATATTTATACAAGAAAAAATAGGCAATTTAAAGTTTCACATTATTATTTATTCTTTCCATTTTCTGTACAAATTATTTTGCCTATGTACCTATGTGTATACAGTCAAAATAATTTCTTACTTAAATGACTTAAGCTTTGCAAAATAAAAGGAACAATTGTTGGCAAAAAATCCAAACTAGACTGGATTGGCGCGCAGTAAAATTAGATGGAGATCGGTCCATCGTTAACAGTTCAGAGAGTGAAAGGAGAATCAATTGTTCCCATTTCCCATTTCCACCGCAAAAAGGGAGAGAGCAAGGGAGAGGGAAAGGGAGAGGGAGAGAGAAGGGAAGCTTGAATTACATCCTGTATATGCCTATGAAACTATTTCGGATGCATAAGTAGGTGATTCTGCCATTACTCGGACTCGGGTGCGGGTGTGAAGTTAGGTATTGGACACTCAAATTGAAAAATATAGGATACGAGGATATGGATCCAAATTTGGACACAGGTGCGGGTATACGTCAAATATGATTTTTTTGCAGTTATTTAAATTAAATTTGTAATATTTAATATGTGAAATATAGTTAATTCTGATTAAAACAAGAAACAATAGTTAATTTATGTATTTTTTTATTGGTCAAGTTAATTTATATATTAAATATACACTGATCCTTGGTTTTGTGACAAAACAGTACTCAATAAAAGCCCATAAAAAATAACGGAATCACTTTATGGCCCAATATGCAGCCCAAAAGAAGAATCCGATGTACTAGAGATTGCCTCCTAGAAATTACTCTAGTAAGTGCATAAAACGACATTGTTTTGGGCTACAAAAGAGACAAATTTTTGTTTAGCAAAACTACGTCGTTTTAAGTCCCACGAGACTAAAAGAATCAGAGACCTCCCAAACCTTTTTTCACGCCTAACAAGTAACAACCGAAGAGATTGCTTTCTTTGGAGAAAATATGGAATCTGCCTCCATGGGTGCATCCATGGATCATCTTCATCCATTCCCCACTGATTGTTAGCACTCTTCTTTACTATTGAGAGACTAATTTCTACTGAAGTTTTTCGATCTTTGATTTATTAGGAAAAAAAATCCCCTGTTTTTCCTATTGGAATTCAGACCAACAAAACTACCTCCTTGCTTTGGCTAAATAAACAAAAAAATGGTTCATTTTTTGGTCTTTATTCAATTTTTTTATTTGTTGTTTTCCGTCGATTTTTTGTGATTTATTGGTTCGTCTCGACGAGATGAATCTAAAAAGTATAAAATTATGATCAATTTTAAAAAAAAGTTCACTAAAGACAAAAAATAATCTAATTTTTTTTTTGGTTTATTGGATTATCTTTGTCTTTATTCAGAAAAATTTAAGTTTTGGTTAATAATTTTATACTTTTAAAATTTCTCTTGTCGATACAAACCAATAAACCACAAAAAATCGATGCCAAATTAACAACGATTTTTTTTTAAATAAAGATAAAAAAATAAACCACTTGGTTTATTCACCCAAAGCAACATGACCGTCAGAACTTATATATTTCAAGCAAGTTAGACAATGAAGACAAACTTGGAAGAACCATGTAGGCTAGCTACATCAATGCTAAATGAAAATTACCTGCAACACACTATAAATTAAAAGGCATCAGTCCTGTCTATTAGGCCCCGTTCCGCTAAAAAAAAACAGTTTTGTTTTAACTAAAAAACTATCTCATTCCACTAACAAAAAACCACTTAGTTTTTTTGCAAAACTAAAAACCAAAAAAGCCAAAAAAACTAGTTAGTGGAACAAGTTAGTTTTTTTGCAAAACTAAACATACAAAAAACTAGTTTAATGGAACAAGTTAGTTTTTTTGTAAAACTAAAAACCAAAAAACAAAAAAACTAGTTAGTGGAACAAGTTAGTTTTTTTGCAAAACTAAACATACAAAAAACTAGTTTAATGGAACAAGTTAGTTTTTTTGTAAAACTAAAAACCAAAAAACAAAAAAACTAGTTAGTGGAACAAGTTAGTTTTTTTGCAAAACTAAAACATCCAAAAAAACCAAAAAAACAAAGTTAGTGGAACACCCCAACTAAAAACAACGTAATTTTGCTCATATTTTTTGTTGTCTCATTTAGCGCCCAAAACGACGTCGTTTTGGGTGCTTATTATGGTGATTTCTAGAAGTCGATCACTGGTACCTAGGGAAGGCAATGGGTCGGTTCGGTTCGGGTATTGCCATATCCGAACCCATTGCCCGAAACTAAATGGGTACCCAAAACCGAACTGAAACCAGAACGGGTAGAAAAAATTGAAACCATAACTGAACCAATCGAGGTTCGGTTCGGTTCGGGTATCCCCGTTAAATTAGAAAACAAAATAAAAACATAAGTATGAATGAAATTCAAATATGAAAATCAGTTAAACCGGAGATGCCACAGATCCGACAATTGAAAAGGTATGCAGATATGCATTAAGATATTTTAAATGCAAAACTAATATACATCTAAGTAGAAATTCAATGCATTTAAGTTATACATAGGCTAAACTTCTATATATGAAGGGTAATTTTGTAATTACACATATTCGGTTCGGTTCGGTTCGAGGAACGGTTCGGTTATCAGCTCAAATAAAAAACGAACCATACCCATTCAGTTATCTCACATTCCATACTGTACCCACACCCACAGGAAATATTTCGGTTATAATTCGGGAAAAAAAATCGGTTATGATTCGGGTACCTATTGGTTCCGTCGACATTGCCATCCTTGGTACCCCGAATAATGGGAAATTTTTTTGTCACCCTCACCAAAAGAGGGTGAACAAAACCCTCACCCTGATTGGTTGAAATGATGTTGGGTCCACAAAAAATAGTGCGGATCTTACCATAAAGTGATGTCATGTTCACCAAAAAGTGTATTGATTTCATAGACCCCACGCCATTTCAACCAATCAGGGCGAGGGTTTTGTGAACAATTTTTTTCTCCGAATAATGCCTAATTGTAAAACCACTACTAGCGTAGCAGCAGCCAGCAGTCTTTCTTCTTCATTCTGATATTTCCACGCGGTCCTGTTCTCTCCTCTTTCTTCTTCTTCTTCTTCCTCCTCCATTTTATACTCTTGTTCTTCGGTTAACCAGACTGCCGTATCCAGATTTCAGTGGCCGGATCCCGTACGAACCCCTCACCCGTACCCGCGTCGGGTCGGGTCGACACGGTACTCCACCAAAAGTGGCGAGTCCGAGTAAAGGTATGGACATACATAGCTATAGGTGTATCCATGTAACGAATTTATTCAGATTACAAAGTGTTTTGTTTGGTGGTTCTTGTAGAAAGCGAGAAGCTAGACGGAGAGACTAGTTTTTGTACGCTGCTGAAGATATTATGGCAAACAGCAAGTACGAGTACGTGAAATCGTTCGAAGAGGAAGACGAAATTATGTTACCTAATTTGATTGTTGTCCGAATTGAGGGCAACAATTTTCGCAGGTATCAATTAAAACAGGTTACTCATTCGAACGTATTGAATTAAAGCTATATTTTGCGTTTTTTTTTTGTTTTTGTTTTTGTTTTTGTTAGAAACAAGATTTACGTATGAAAGTAGACATAATGTGAAAATGAAACATTTTGTGCTAACTACCATCCATCCCGGTGATTGGTGTTCTAGTCTCTTTTTTCTGCATTTTATTGTTGGAAGCAATATGGCTCTTCATTCTGAAAATCAGGGACATTTGCCGGCTAAGGTCTCGAAGAGCAAATCCTGGATTCTTTTTGTTTGGGGTGCTGTGATAGGACTTCTAAAGGTGATTTTTGAAAGGAATTTTGAGCAATAGATATGTCACTTTAAAATGGTGGACCGGCGTGGACAGTATAAATGACGTGGCTGACCCTGAGCCCTGGAAAGATGACAGGCATGATGATGACGGGGATGGCACTGATGTAGGGTGAAGAGATGGGAGAGAGCCAGGCAACTAAGAGAGAGAGATGAGGAGAAGCTTGAGCTTAGCCAAGAGTCTATAAGGCATAGTGGCGGCTCGAGACATTTTTGTGAGGGTATCATCTAGCTGTCTAGGACTTTAAATTTTTGAGATTTATGGATATAAATAATGCATTAGTACTTTTCATCTGTGTCAACCGTTAACATTGTCAAACCAAAATTGTATACCTATTCAAACAATACTACTACAATACAACAATAATAACGGAACCTCTCTAGTCCCCAATCATTGGGGGTATGGGCGGGGAATGATTGGAAACAAACCTAACCTTTGGCAGTATATGCACAAAGTGGCTGCTCTCAGAGTACCATTGAAATAGTGGCCCCCTTGAACCTCCAAGAATTGAGGAGCTAAGGGACGTTTTGCTGCAGAACTATGCTCCCAAATCAAAGCAAAAAGGCATTAGAGAGCGCAGGCCTAGAGACCCAATTCAATTTATGTGCTCATTACCATGCTTCCTTCATCATAGTCCAGAGCATCGACATTGCACAGTCAAACAATACTACTACAATGATAAACCAAAATTATATACCTGTTCAAACAATACTACCACAATTGCCACATTTGGTTATTATCTTATGTGACTCCTTCTGTGCACCAATCACGTATGGGTTGGGACTTGGGGGAAAAGTATTAAAGAGGACATAGTTAATATTACATATGGTCACTGTAGGCTGTAGCATTATTCATATTTATGTCAAGCTGGTAGATCACATGTAAATGAGCTTGGATTTGGTACAGTGTACTCGGAGTTGGCTCTGGTCAACAACGGTTTTTATCTGTGTGTGTGTTAGGTTAGTCAGCTAACAAGCCTCATCAATAGGGTGGGGCTCTCTTAGCCGTCGACAACTCTGACTCATCATCCAATCCACAAGTCCTATGATGATTCTAGATGGAGTCCTTGGACCCCGTTTTAGCTTAGTTTCGGTTGAGGTAGATTAGATTGCCACCTGGTAAGGCTAAGTGTCATCCTATGGACGATGTGACATGAGGTGACCACACTGCATGTGAGATTTGTTCTAGTGAGTTGACCATGTATCACCTGGAAGGTAGTACTGAGTACCCACAATTATATGTTTGTGCACTACTGAACTTGCATTTACACATACATGCGCAGGATAAAGGGTGAGAGTCGGAGAGGAACCTTCTTTCCAATCTTATATTTCTAATTATACGAGTATTTTGATGTTAAGAAGGTGTAACAGAGTATGCTGAGTAAGTTCAATGTTGGCTACTTAACATTTTTGAAACGGCTTGCGCAATTGCTCATGGTGTATGTTGTGGTTGCCTTTGTATTGAGATTGCCGATGGACTTTATCTTATGCCCTATGAAGCACGGATACGGATACGATACGATACGATATGGATATGCGGATACGTGATTTTTCCGTTAGAAACAAGATTTATGTATGAAAGTACACATAATGTGAAAATGAAACATTTTGTGCTAAAGACCATCCATCCCGGTGATTGGTTTTCTAGCCTCTTTTTTTCTGCATTTTATTGTTGGAAGCAAATGTATGGCTCTTCATTCTGGAAATCTTGGGGGTATGGGTGGGGGATGAGTGGAAACAGACCTAACCTTTGGCAGGATATGCACAAAGTGGCTGCTCTCAGAATACCATTGAAATAGTGGCCCCTTGAACCTCCAAGAACTGAGGAGCTAAGGGACTTTTTTGCTGCAGAACTATGCTCCCAAATCAAAGCCAAAAGGCATTAGAGAGCGCAGGCTAGACACCCAATTCAATTTATGTGCTCATTACCATGCTTCCTTCATTCATAGTCCAGAGTATCGACATTGCACTGTCAAACAATACTACTACAATGTTAAACCAAAATTGTATACCTGTTCAAACAATACTACTACAATTGCCACATTTGGTTATTATCTTATGTGACTCCTTCTGTGCACCAATCACGTATGGGTTGGGACTTGGGGGAAAATATTAAAGAGGACATAGTTAATATTACATATGGTCACTGTAGGCCGTAGCATTATTCATATTTATGTCAAGCTGATAGATTACATGTAAATGAGCTTGGATTTGGTACAGTGTACTCGGAGTTGGCTCTGGTCAACAACGGTTTTTATCTGTGTGTGTGTTAGGTTAGTCAGCTAACAAGCCTCATCAATAGGGTGGGGCTCTCTTATCCATCGACAACTCTGACTCATCATCCAATCCACAAGTCCTATGATGATTCTGGATGGAGTCCTTGGACCCCGTTTTAGCTTAGTTTTGGTTGAGGTAGATTAGATTGCCACTTGGTAAGGCTAAGTGTCATCCTATGAACGATGTGACATGAGGTGACCACACTGCATGTGAGATTTGTTCTAGTGAGTTGACCATGTATCACCTGGAAGGTAGTACTGAGTACCCACAATTATATGTTTGTGCACTACTGAACTTGCATTTACACATACATGTGCAGGATAAAGGGTGAGAGTCGGAGAGGAACCTTCTTTCCAATCTTATATTTCTAATTATACGAGTATTTTGATGTTAAGAAGGTGTAACAGAGTATGCTAAGTAAGTTCAATGTCGGCTACTTAACATTTTTGAAACGGCTTGCGCAATTGCTCATGGTGTATGTTGTGGTTGCCTTTGTATTGAGATTGCCAATGGGCTTTATCTTATGACCTATGAAGCACGGATATGGATACGATACGAAATGGATACACGGATACGTGATTTTCCAAAAAGTCGGATACGATACGTTGGGGGATACGTTGAATATATAATAATTGCTTATTGCCAATATCAATGTATTGAACAAAATACATAGGGAGAGAAAGTCGAGCAAGTATCAGGAAGAAAGTCGAACAGAATACCTGTAAGTCGCTGTGTGGTCAGGGCTTCTATAAACAGGTTAGGGCTTCTATTGAACAAGTATAGACTTGTAGTGTGCCCTATCTGCCATGCCTATATCATACTACACACACACACACGATATACACACACACACACACACACAGAGGAGTTCTTCTTCTCGATCGCTTTGCTTCTGTCTTCTGTGTTGATCGATTTAGGGGGAAAAAAGATTGATAAAGCCCTCATTACACTTTTCACCCACATATTTCAAGTAATAACAAATTTACCCCCGCGAGTATCCGAAACGTATCCGAGCGTATCCAAAACGTATCCGAGCGTATCCAAAACGTATCTGAATAACAAAAAATAAATTTAAATTACGGATACTCTAAAAAACATATCGGATACGTATCCGTAGCGTATCCGAGTGTATCCTTATCTGATACGCGTACAGTACGTGATACGGAGGCCAAAATAGAGTATCCGTGCTTCATAGCTTATGACTCGTGTCACTTTTGGAACCTGCTGTCATTGTTTGTATTTAGCTTCACCGTGTAGTTGATAAGTTATATGTGACAGTGTTATATTGGAAACTTTACTATTATTCTCAATCTCCTTCTCATAGGTTTTCTGATGATTGCAAGTTTGAGAGACCAAATGATGAGAAAGCTTTGAATTTGATGAACTCTTGTGCTGCTGCCGTTTTAGAGGAGTATCCAGATATTGTCTTCTCTTATGGATTCATGGATGAGTACAGGTATGTCCCTTGGTTATTTGTTATCTTGCCAAATTTTGTGATGCTTATTATCATTTCACTATCATTAGCTTGGTACATGGAATTTTACTTACGGGGATTTGACTTGCAGCTTTGTTTTAAAAAAGAAGTCCAAGTTTTACAATAGGCGTGCAAGGTACTTTTCATTTCTTAGCCTCTGTGTGATGGACCTAAGGGTCTTATCATAGTCTGGTGATTGTGACAAGTTAAATACTTCTTGTTGACGTGAATGCTGATTTGTTGTGCAACTTGACTGGAGCAGTATATGGGATTGCTTTTATGGAAAATTTAAATGGTTTAATGAAAGTGGTCTATGTAGTACTCCCTCCCTCCCAAAATGGATGTCCCAAAACACTGTTCACACCTCTAAAAAAATCATCTATTTTTTAAGCTATAATGAATTATATAGGCAATATGGATCTTGTTTGATAGATTTTGCTTAATTTTATTAAACGAAGTCTATAATATCGAAAAAAGTATTATAGATTGCAATATACAGATGTTTCTTGGAGGAGTGTGAATAGTAGTTTTGGACATCCATTTTGGGATGGAGGAAGATCACTTTTCTTATAGTTTTGTAACTTCTGTTGTAGACTTGTAGTTACTATTTGATGTTCTTTTAGTGTTTTTAAGTATGAATTTTTGTTGTTAAGCCCTATAGGATGTTCTTTTAATAGAATTGAATTCTATTGAATAGGATTATTGCACCCACAAGGGTATCTAAGTTTGTAAGAGCTTGCCAGTCACATACTGTATGTGTCAATTTTGACTTCCTCCTGTTGTTGAGTTTGATTACTATTGCTTATAAGGATTATTTTACCAAAATTAGTAAAAAATGCAAGAGAAAAAGTGGAAAACACAAGAGTGTTGTATTTATAAAAGATACTCCCTCCGTCCCAATTTAATAGTCCCTTTTGGAAGTTCGTGTCACTTTTCAATTGATTATATCTCGTAATTTACACTGCTTTACTTGATTTTGAAAATATTGTCTTATAGAATTAATTGAGATCTATCAAACAAGATCCATATTGAATATGAAATTCATTACCGATTTCAAGTTATAAGTAGTTTTTTATCCGGTTAGAATAGAACGAGGGACTATTAAATTGGGACGGAGGGAGTACAAGCTAGTACATAACCACAATGGATGTCCCCTTTTGTGGGTCTTTGCAGGTGTAGTAGTTGTGAAAGGTGTTAAAGCTTGTCATGCATAGTTTAATTATAACCTCTAAAATTAGTATATGAGGCTGAATGGCCTCTCTATTGATTGCTAATTGGTTTTGAGTTGGATGCTTTAACATGGCCTTAGAGTACCTCGTTTCGTTATGATCCTAATGTTATGGATCTTTTGTTTACTTCTCCACGTGCGGGTCAGGGGTCATGCATGCGAGAGAGTGTTAGAGCTTGCCCCACATTGGTTCTAAAACTAGTACATGAGCCTGGACGTCTCTCTACTCATTGCCAACTGGTTTTGAGTTAGATGCTTTAACAAAAGGACTAGGTGATGACCTTGTTGATTGCCGAGAAATTAACCTCCAAGCTCCCTTATTAATAGTCAAGGATACTGTTGATTTGACGAGACTTGTCCATAAACACTTTCTTGGTACTATGGTATCCTGTACAAATCTGTACGTGGGTGGGGGAAGGTCGCAACAAGAGGACTTTTTCTGCTTTCCATTGGTGGAAGGTCGGGGCATTAGCGCTAGTATACTAACAAGCATAGCTAGCTCCATAACCATACTTCACATTCGTTTTGTTTTTGATAACTGTTACTGTATTTCTGGGTAACTTCAGAGGCAGATATCGGCCGTGTTTGCTATTACATAGAAGTTGACTTTTTAGATTATAGTTTTTTAGATTATTGGCTTAAAAAAATTAGTTTTTAAAAAAAAGTGTTTATTACAGCCTTTTATAAGTTGTAAAACATGTTTGCTTAAATAAGCTCCAAAATAGCTTTTTTATAAATTAAATATCTAGATTGCCCTTAAAACTTGAGTGTTATTCTTTTGTCATTCATGTTTTAACAACTTAAAATAAGAAAAAAAACCTTCAAATTAGAGCTTAAAATAATCTAGCCTTTTGGGGTCAAATAAGCTAGGAAAGCCAAATAAGTTATTATTCATAATTGTTAACAAACACCACACCCATCATTAGTTTTTTTAAAGCAAATAAGCTAAATAAGTTAGATTCTAAGTGCTAGCAAACGTGGCATCAACTTTTTGAATCTAGCTCTATTTTTGTGCATATTATCTTGAACATCCCTTGCTTTGAGAAAAAAAAATAGTGTGAAACCTTGTCTTTTGATCTTTTAGATTGCCATATACATGTTTTTGCTTCTCGCCATCTGAAATTGAAGTACATATATCATCCTAATGTCTTTGAAGAAAAAAATTAGGGAAGATATAAATGGAAGGCCATCTTGAACAATAACTATCTGGCGTTCTTTGGCTTATGTAACTAAGTTCTTCAGTTTGGAGTTTTGTGTTCAAAAAGGAAAAAGTCCAGTTTTGGTTATTACCTAGGTAATGATGAAGTCCAGGAGTTCTGCCTTTATAACAAAGGGATATGTTCATGTACATATACAGTTAGGCGGGGAGAGAGAGGCGTTGTGGATATAAACACTGACTAGGTAGACCCCTTTTCCTCGAATCCTCTTCCCGGTGTCTATTGCCGCATGAAAAAGCTTACCACCTAATGAAATTCTTTAAATTATTTTCCTTGTTAGGGTCATAGATATGTTATAAGCTCACTACTAAAATTGACTTTGCAGCAAAATACTCTCCGTCATCGTATCCCTCTTCACGTCTGTGTATGTGACAAAATGGAAGGATTATTTTCCTCAGATGGAGTTGATGTTAGCCCCTTCATTTCAATCTCGTATCATAACCTGTGCATCAATGGAGGTTCTGCAAGCCTACCTTGTATGGAGACAAAACAATTGTAAGTTTCTGCTATTTAGACTGAGCCTCGAAAAAAACTGCTACTGAATAATTTTATTTCATAATTTTTCCATGGGTATGGACTATAGGGTTCGTATATAGATTTACATAGCCTTCTGAACTTAAAAGGATTGAAGAACTACATTTTTATTCTTTTGTAGGTCATGTTCAAAACCAGTATAATACTTGTCTTTGGATGCTGATCAAAAGCGGGAAGAATGAAAGGGAAGCAGAGGAGGTTTTGAAGGTATTAAAATAGTCACATTTGAATTATTTAGCCAATTTAGGAACTTGCTCAGTTGTAGTGCTCCAGATGTGTGGTCTTTCTTTTCATGTTGATAGCATTGCAGTATTGTACCGCTCTAGTGGGGTTCCAATTGAGAGCTATAGCCCAATGCCTACGTTTTACTTTTAGGTCTAGGCGGTAATTAGGCATTTTTTACAATAGTCGCCAATTAGTCACTGAGTAATTGGCTAGTTGACCATGAATCGGGTTGGTATTTTACTATTTTTCATAATTTTCCAAAGTATTTTGGGAGTAAATATGTAATGGTATAATGTCGAGGATGTCAAGTGTTATTTTAACAAAATGTATGTGGTATACTGGTACGTATATATAAAACATATAAATGTGAAGTGTAATTTTAACAAAATATGTAGTACATACTGCAATTGATTTCGTTAAAGTAGATAACGTAGAAACTGTAAATGCATGCTAAGCATTAAGAAGACGTCCTATGAAGTTAACTCCATCTATTTATTGAAGGAAGTGCTAGTACAAGACCCGTAAAGTTAAAAACCAGATTGCAGTCTGGCTCTGGGTTTTGCAAATCTGATACACTTGCAGATGTGCCGCACAAAGTACTAGTGCCAAATATGTTCACTTTTTTAAAGTACCCTTGCTTCAGTTGGTCAATAATTTGTTTTTTGCGATACTCGGCTTAACATGGAACTTGCTTCTGTCTAGCATTTGGAAGGAAGAAGTAAAAGGCTTTCTGACGGTATCAGTCTCTCTTGTAAAAGGGTTTCTGTGTATTCAGCCTAATAGACTAGATGCTTATTTGCAGGGAACTGGGAAACAAGAGAAAAATGAGCTACTTTTCAAACAGTTTGGTATCAACTACAAAAAACTTCCTCCAATGTTCCGTCAAGGATCATGCATTCTTAGGAGAGTTAAGAGACTCACGACAGAGGTTACTCCATTTTCTTGACTTTCTTTTTTCTTGTCCTTTTATTTCGTTTCATTCATTTTTAAAAATGAATTGGCTTCTTCTAATTTAAGTCTGCCCGTGGTTTGAAACTTTGAATTTGATTGTGTATTAGATTTCACAGTTTTTTTAACTACGATTTTATGAATTAATTTATTGCTCAAGGGGTAGTTTGATAAAAATGAAAAATAGAAGTATTGGTAAGTGTGGAAATATGTTAGTGCTGAAACTTGATGATGGAATATATCACAGTGAAAATATTAGTTGAGGGTAAAAATGAGTACTATCTCGCTACCAGCTATGTCAGCCTCGGCTACAGAGTTGCACCTACACATGTGGCGCTATCTCTTGGACAAGATGCCACCTGGTGAGGCTGACAAGTAGGTCCAAAGCCTGAGAGGATGAAATGACAGTAATATGGGACACCACGAGGAAACGTGGCATATTGTACTGACCGTTGTTTGGGAAGCACATTTTAAAGTAAAGTTTAATATTTTTACAAACCATTTTCATCAAAATCCAAAAATTAACCGGGATATATCCAAGGATCTGGATGGATATTCTACCTGATTACTGATCCTGTGTTGTTTTGGGGGCCAAAATCTGCATGAGGATCTATTAGTGCTCAGCATTGGTTGGGGTAATATTGTGCAAGACCATGATAGTGAGGCTTGGGATTTTCTGCTTGGCTTTACTGCCACATTACTGTGCGGGTGTCCTGCTTAACTAAGGGAAAAAGAAACCCTTATCTCTCCTGCAGATAGGCATGATGCAAAAGTAGGCTTGAGTCTTTCGAATATCTGTTGCTCTCCTTTGTCTTGGCTTGCCTGCACTGTCTAACTTGTTAAAGCTAAAACATTTATCATCTTTATTCAGGTGGAAGATGTTGTGGTCTATTCAGGAAATATAGCATCAAGAAGCTTTTGGAGTGAGCATCCATTTCTCATGACGGAGCTAGGTGGCTTTGAAGAAGACATCAACAGAGTTAAACCTGAGTATCTCAAGTCCTTTGTGTTTGAGCGCAAGTTGATGCCTTCTACTTGGATTGTGGTTAGAATTGATGGCCGTCACTTTCACGGGTAAATATATACTACAAGTTTAGTGATATGGTCCTCTGTTGCTTTGACCAACTTGCAGAAGCTCCATAGTCAAAGAATTCTGACAGAGAGTTCAATGAGTTCCTTTTAGAAGTACCAAATGAACCTGGGTGCTGCTTTGTAGGATGTTCTTAGTTTGAGAAATTTACATGATTACTGACTACTGAGTGTTAGGAAAGTGTAATGCATGGAACTTTTTGGCTTGTTTAAACTTAGATGTTGCTAGTGGAACTCAACAATTCAGTTTTATGCCTCTTGGTAGATTTTCTGAAGTGCATGAATTTGAGAAGCCAAACGATGGGCAGGCTTTGAACCTTATGAATTCATGTGCAGTGGCTGTGATTGAAGAGTTTCAGGATGTAGTTTTCTCATATGGTGTCAGTGACGAGTTCAGGTAATAAATTTGTTTCAGGCTTTTAGCTTCTTCTTCTTCTTCTTCTTTTTTCAGTCCTACCTTTTGAGTCAGCACATTTGTGATTTCTATTAATTTTTTTTGTTTCAGCTTTGTTTTGAAGAAGGATTCCCAGTTCCACGAGCGGCATGCCAGGTTTCTCCTTCATCGTCCTCTTTTCTCCCTATACAATTGTGCTGATTTTTCCCCATAGATATCATATGTTGGAAATCATTCAGTGCACCGCATGATGTTTTCTGCCCATGGGATCTCTTGGCTAACATATGCTTGGCATGACAAATGGCTAACCAACCATTCAAGTGAAATGAGAACACCTTTCGTATCTGTCTAAATAATAGTCTTGAATCTTGCTATTACAAGTTATGCTGATTTGACAGAATTAACTGTTGGCATGAGATCTACTTGTCAGAAATTTACATAGGTTGAATCCAAAATTCTATGAGTGCTTTTCACAACTGAAGAAAGTGACTAGGATAGCTATTCTTTGCGAGATTTTCTAGCTGAAGGATTGAGGTTGCCGTCCTTGTTTTCTATAGGATTGTAAGCTTTAGTTCAAGAGAGGCAGAAACTTTTAGCAACCAGCTCCCGTCCTTAAAACAGACTCTGTTCTGTGGTGTAGGAGTAGGGCTTTTCTAGGCTTTATAGAGCCCTTGCAGTCTTAGTAGAAGCATATTGATTTGGTCTTGATATAAAAGCTATTAACATTAGAAGTGTGTTAGACACTATCCTGGTCTCTTGCCGTGAAGTTTCAGTTGCAAGTGATTGATGCAACTCTTCTATTCAATGTGGACTTACCGCCTTAAAATCATCTTTGCAGTGGCATTGTGTCTGTCATTGTATCATTTTTCTCTTCCAAGTATGTAATGAAGTGGAAAGATTTCTTCCCACAGAAAGAGTTGAAGAAGCCTCCAAGTTTTGATGGACGGGCTGTATGTTATCCATCAATGGAGATTCTTCGAGATTACCTAGCATGGAGACAAGTAGATTGTGAGTACTTGCTTCCTAAGTTGACCCTTTTTGGTTATGAGATCTCTTAATATTAAACCACAACAAAGAAGTTGCTCGCCGTGCTAAAACAACATTTTTCACGATGACTTCCTTTTAAACTCACTGCTTCTATTTTGTTTACAAATTATAGGTCACATTAACAATCAGTACAATACTTGTTTCTGGATGCTTGTCAAGTCCGGCAAGAGTAAAATTGAAGCTCAGGACTACCTAAAGGTGGTAAACTTTGTCAGGACTCATTTGAGAAGTGGTGTTTTTTTTTTTTTTTTTTGGGCAGAGCATTATACTTTCAGTCAATGCTACTACATTTTACTCACTGACATACAATTTAGCCTTCTTTTCTTTCTTCCTTAATCGCGTTTCTATCTTTCCTCTTTGTTTCTTCTTAGCGGTTGTTACGATAATTTCCTTACATACCATGGCTACTAGGATGAATTGGATTTGAGGTTCATTGACTTGCAAGCATGAAGGCATGAGAAAATTTGTTGAGCCTTGCTTTGGCTTGTGGCATCCCACAGACTTATGCCCCTGTTGACATGCTGTCGGTCCTTTAAGCCCTTTTGCCTTGGTCAGACATGGGACTATAAATGTACGCAGCAAAGGCTAACGCGTCTAGGTCTATTTGCTGATGTCTACGTCACACGTCATTGGCTCAGTGCTTATGCGTCCATCCAAAGAGTGTCTCGACTGATGATACCAGATATCATTAGGCTGAAACCAGATAATCATTTTTTTTTTGTATGGCATACGTCCCTCATATGTTGTTCACTTGCTACTGTAAGCTCACTGTTCTTGACCTTAGGTTTGACTTTCTTTTTTAAGTCCTTGCCTTTTCGATACTTTAGGCCCTTGGCCCAGTCTCCTCTCTCCCTGGTTAAGTACTTTCAATCTAGCAGGCTAGCTGCCTGTGCCGCCCGTAAATCTTGGACATTTTGGCACAGGTTGGAGCCCTTTCATGAAATCAAAGAGCTGGTCCTCTTCTGTCCAATCACAAATGTCCATGGACAACTACGAAAGAATAGATTAAAATTTAGCATGAATAAAAAAATAATGGTTTCATGGGTAGAAGAATGCACATAACACTAGATTTTTGTGTATTCTGCAGGGTACTCGAGCACAAGAGAAAAATGAATTGCTTGCCCTGCAATTTGGTATTGATTACCAGACATTACCAGTCATGTTCCGTCAGGGATCCTCTGTTTTCTGGGACAAGGTCAGTCTTTCTCTCTCCCCGACATGAATAATGTTACTCTTACCATTTCCACTCTGAAAAAGTATGACTTACATGTTGTGCATTGTATCAATCCATTGCCAAAAGTCAATGCTGCTGAATGGGCAAGGCTTCTATTCATGACAAAATCGTTAAAAAGTGCAAGGAACAAAACCTTGGAAGTGTTCCTGCAAAATCCTTAGGAAGTGCAAGAAACAAAATAGCAATGGATTCACGATGACGTTTTTTTTTCTTCTTCTTTTCTTTCAATATTTTCTCTTTTGTTAACTAGAGTTTCAAATGCTATCAAGATTTTCCATTCTTTAAATGTGAGTAATTGCACTAGTTTTCAGAAGAAAACCTCGTCAACTATAAGTGTGGCTGTCTCCATCTACAACATTGTAGAGTTTACAACTTTACACTTACATTTTGTATGCAGGAAGATCCGACTGAGATATACAATGATGAACGTGAGGGAAAATGTCGGAAGAAAGTTGTGGTGGAACACTGTAACATAATTGAGCAGAGCTTTTGGAAAGCACACCCAAGCATACTCGACAAAAAGCACTAGTTGCTTCGTCTAATTTTTCTGATCTAACAGCAACCTTGTATAATCCGATTGCTTAAACCTTAATCCAAGTGTAGTCGTAATTTCACGATGAAAAGGTGTAGGTGCTTTTATTATCTGCTTTTATAGGTGATAAACTGCATGTATATGTGTTTTTTTTTGTGCACGCGGTAGATTGTGTGAAAAAAAAATAAAGGGATCAACAATTGAATATTACCAACGCATCAATGATACGGTATAACTTTTTTCACCTGGCTTCAACTTTATGTCTGAACATTCATTTTACGACATCTTTAGTAGATGTGAATCGGAAATGGAGGCGGTTGTTTTTTCACATCCGAAAGACATTCGCTTCCTCTGATAGGCCATCTTTCCATATTGTGTCATTAGTTAGGACGACATGGGTACCTCCCCCACGCGTATTCATTAATCTGAATACATACGATGCTTTTAGGAAGGGAAAATCATACGACGCTTTTAGGAAGGGAAAATGGGACGAGGCAGGGGGACTATTGATAAATTATTTATGACATGTTTTAGGAATGTTCAGCGTGAAGTTTTCACTACTTTCCTCAATCGAACACTCTGAATTTCTTGCCCTCTAAATTGGTCTTACCCAGCATCAAAGTTGAGTTTACAATACTATTATTAGAGTTGGACAGTTTACAGGTGGTACAAGCTGTTCAAGGCTCTAATAATAGCATTGTAAAATCAACTTTGATTGCTTGGTTAAGACCAATTTGGAGGGCACGAAGTTCCGAGTGTTCAATTGAGTAAAGTAGTGGACCTACCTCTGTCCCGACACTTCTGTCGTTTCTTTGTACAATTTTTGCTTATTCATCTAAAATCTTCAAGTGTAACGATTCAAAAGGTGTGTCATAAAGGGACAAACTTCCACGATAGTCTTCCTTGAACTCATGAAACATATTCCTCCATGTCTTTGATCGGAACATAAGTTATCGTTGAGCGTGGTACTTTGTATTTTCTATGAGAACTATTGTATAGAGAGGCAGCTGATAAAAACAACCCCTGGACAAGGGGTTATACTTTACATGCATTCTTGTTGGCTTCATACCAATGTTGTCGTAACGATTGTTATCTCATGAAGTTTCTACATGTATCACCTGCATTTTCATTACCTGTGTCTAAAGCAGAACTAGGGTCTCCCCTGCACTTGCATGATAGGGGTGTAGTGCACCGTCCAAAAGTGTTTTAAATAGTTCAGATTGTAAAAAGTATCTGTAAGCTCCAAAAAATCGAGCTCTTTTGTGTTGACAATTCCATTTACAAAATACACATTTTGTGTATCCCAACTTATTGAATTATATTTCTTTTTTCTTATTTTTCTGGAATATCTGTTTAGGATTGTGGAAATAAATTGTTTTCCATGTATTTCGATTGAGTGCGGTATTTTTTAGTCAAAATGGATTGAATACATTGAAGAAGACCTCAAAAGTTGCATGCTTGGTTCAAGAATGTTCAACTACTGGTTTAGCTTGAGCATTTTCAAGTCTATCGGTCAGAAAAACATATTGCTTGGTTTTGCTGGATATTTTTGCTTGACCAAAACATTACGCGACAATGAGCAATTTCTGCAACTATAAATACAAAGCAATTAGGTCATTTTGAGATAACATAGTAGCCCCACTTTGTTCCTTGCGCTCCTATTCATTGGTTACAAGGGTTAATGAATCTTGAAGAACTATTAAGGTTTGTGAGTGCCTTATGCTTAAGATTAGATGATTATTTGATCATTCAATGCAAGTTTAAATCAAATCTAGACGTTCCATAGTACATTTTCCTTTGAGGGCACATAGTACAATCATTACTTTGATCTATTAGAACATTTGTCCACTCTGCTTATGCCATATCTTCATCATCCATGAAACTAAACAGCTGACCTTGGTTTCAGATCCCCCAAGTTCGCAAATCAAAACTTACAATCTGTCTCAAGCCAGACAATGATCGTAGAAATAGACATGAATGCTTAAAAATGTACAAAGCAAATATATGCACGATGTCACCCCATCTTCTAGCTACAAGAAGCGTGGCCATTTTTTGAAGTTGAACAAAGCAGTAGCAGCTAGTAGAGACAGCATTATCTCCTCTATTCCGGGCAGGATGTGGCGGTTCTCTCCTCACAATATATGCACAATGTCCTAAGCAAATCTTTACACATGTCAAGGAAAGTGGCAGTGTAGCATAAAAATTAGCGTTAGAGCGAAAAATAATTTTTCAGAGCCTACAAGACTCAACAGAATGGCAGTACATACTGGGAAATTCATATTCTATGTTGTGAGAGCATGCTTGATTAAGTTCCATAGCAGTACCACATTGCTCGACTGGAAGCAACATATATTGATGCCCGACCCTTGGACGCACGAGGTTTGATAGTCATAAACCAGTAGAAATAGTGAAAAGCCCAACCTCGATTGCATCACCATAAAGTTCTTACTAATCCGACGATTATATGACTGGTAACTGGTTTCTACCACCTTTAGATGGTTAAGACATGTCGAAAAATGTAGAAATTTAAGAATTATGATTTGGACACAAGATCTACATAAATTGATGGCTTTTCAAATTGTCAACATAAACAAGCCCTGCACCTATGCATTTTTATATTGATATCTAATTTAAATGGACAGTTTTATCAATATAAAAGAGGATACGTCCAAAATAGCACGAACGACTGCAAAAATAAAAAAAATGGAACCAGTGTTAGCTGGTTATTATACAGAAAGATATAAAAATGATGTATTAGTCCACTTGCATGAACAATTGCACAACTAAGAGCATCAATATCAGGGGCATCAAATCCCTTGAAAGCTAAATTTGATAAGTGAAATGGAACAAAACCCCTCAAAATCAGGCTTAACAAATATTTTACAAATTTGCAAAACTTGTAGCTTTGCTACTCAAATTTGAGTAGGCACTGTTCATGCACCTGATGTACTCCTTTAATCCCATTTCCGTCTACACTTCGCTGGATTCGTGGGAAAGTAACAGAGAGCCCGGGGGGACCACATCTCCCCAGGTGGGGAGATTAGTTTTTTAGGGGGGATTTTTTTTTTTTTTTTTTAGACTTGAGGGGAATAATAAAGTTTGGATAGAGAGTCTGATTTTGAGAATTTTGGATAAGTGACTTGCTAAATTTGTAAAAGGTGTTTTTGAAGTTAAATTTGGTGTAAAATTTGGTGCGTCCTCATAAGATTGCCCTAATAACTCCCCAAAAAGTAGTAGGGGCTGGGTCCTAAAAGCCCTATCATTTCAAATTTAAAATTTAATTCAATAAATGTAATTTTAATTGTTGGCATAAAACGTGAGTAAATGACTAACCATAGTAGGGAGAGTTCTTTTGCAAGTTAGTGAGGCAATTGGATGAGAGATGAAAGAGTCTGGTCATATCCAATGAAAAGCATTAAACACATGGAGCAAATGGAGGACATTGTACAGATCGAGGGCAACAATAGTGGAGGAGTAAGAGCAAAACAGCAGATATTTTTTTTATCTTCATAATAATAAGGTGTGCAAATACAACTGGAGTATTGAGCAAAAGAAAGCGGAGGAATTCTATGCACGAGGGAAATCAATCTACAAAGCAAGTATGATCAGGATCTATACATCATAAGTAACTGACAAATGGTAGAGACGTGTACCATAAGCCCACCCAGAATGCCGTCAAATATAATCTGGTTCCACGAATCGAAGCAAGAATGGATCGTAAACCCAGCCTTTGCAATGAGTCCTACTGAAGTAATTGCCATGACAAGGAAATAAAAGACAAATCCAGTCAAGCCGGTAAACCCCAAAATTCCAGCGATGACCCACCAACGATGGACATAAAAGTTCGGCTGCACAAACAAAGACCTTGGGTTTGAGCATCCATGTGCAATGTTTGGCTATACAATTGAGCAACCAATTAAGAAAATTATGAAAAACAGTCTATGCAGGAAAAAGCCAGTGCATACGGTTCTTTGGTTAACGACTAAAATTCAACAATGTTGTCTACTTCTCTCAAGTGAGCTACTAAATCCTTTTCCCTATATCAAGTTCACACAAGATATCTTTCATTTTATCAATTTTCTCAATGTTTTGTCCCACATTCTTGACTTTTTCATAAAAATCTAAACAAGTGTTCATGGAGAACAAACAATAATATCTTAGGTCTTGAGATATGTCTCCATAGAAAGAGTAACCACAAACAACACTGAGAGTGCACAATTATAAGCTACCTATTACCTGGTTAGCATCTCTCTTAGGCTTTGTTTCGGCAAGATCTGGACCCGTTGGTTGCAGATGTAAACAATCCGCAGTTCATAATAGTTGAAGATATACCAAAACTAATCACATGCTCCTATATTCAGAATACAGAGGTTGATGGGGTTCCTTTTCTAAAGAAGAAATATAAATGTACAAACGGACCTGTAATAGATAGCTTTCATATTGTTCTGCATTGAAGGTTGGCAAATCATTCGGGGACTTCTCAGATGAACCTGACTAATCATGCCCAGCCATAGCTTCTGCCTTTGGCAATTTTTCAATTTACAGGATAACAAGATTCTGAGATGACACATCCAACACAACCACCCCTTTCAAATTCTAATATAAATGTGACACATGGGCTACTGGTTCAATGGCTAAACTCGGCCTATTATGTGCTTGAAATAGAGGACATTTGCAGAAAAGGGCAATTACCCAGGAAAAAAATCAATATCTTTCTCAAGTAATAGTTTTATTAAAATGCATCAAGGGATGCCACCCACATACAAAAGAAAGCAAAGAATAAAATGCCAAAAAAAAGACAACACACAAACACACACACATGTATACACTCCACTTCTCCATTGACAGAGCCTCATTCCAAACGCCAAAAGTACCGAACATTTCAAGAAATTGATCAAGGGAAGGATAGCTCTCCCTCGACTCACAACTATACAAACTAGAAAGAAAAAGACTCTTAATTTTTGGCAATGACATCTCGTCCCATCGCCTTTCTCGCCAAATAAGTCTCAACAATCTTGAATGAGCCAAAGTAAAATTACCAAGGTTTTGAATGGTCCAAACATTGAATTTTGGCATGAATATCAAAATGTACGTGGAGAAAATAAGATTACTCAAATATTCAGGAATGGGACCCTGCCCTCACCACCTTGTCCGCCAATGACGAAGAACATCATTTTTTTGGGTCACATTGTAGAAGATTTATATTAACCCAATCCCTACCCAACCCAACCCAAAAAGTTATTTCGTGGATACAATGCCCAAGATTAGGTTTCTACAAATCTATCCTTACCTTACTATTTTTTTTAACTCAGGCGTCCGAACTAGCATATGTGCATCTCCATGAGTAATCATAGGGTACCAATCCTGCCAGTGGACCGTCCACTGGCGTAACTTATTGATGGGAATAAAAAGGGTGATACTTGTAAGCACAAAAACACAGGGAATATACTGAAATTATGTCTATGTCAAATTCAAATTGATGTTACAAAGCATATACGTATACATAGCTAAGATAGCTAATTTTTGTGCAAAACTAATTGAAACGAGGAGAGAGAGACCTTCGTTGTGTATGGTTCGAAGCTCGTCGGAGTTCAAGAAGGAGGCCTCCTCCTCACAGGAAGTGGAAGTGTCTTCTTCGTCGGCGTGGTAGTTTGGAAGGCTTGGGTGAGGAAGTAATGAGTGCTAAAAACACAACTCTGCTTATGGCCTTTGACGGAGGCGAGGAAGTCCTCTGATTTGTTGGTAAAGGGTTTCCATTCAATAGTCTCAATCCTGTATCGGGTCTTGGATTTCAACACATTCTCAGAGCATCTTTTTTTTATCCAATAAGCATTTGTGTATATGGTCTCCATTTCGTCATATAGCGGCTTTATGACTGGTGATATAAGGAGGGTTAACATTGTTTCTGGTGCCTTTGAAGCTACAACCAAATTGTTCTTCTGGAAAACAACCTTCTGATCTTTGATGAACAAAACATTGCAAACTGTCCCAAATTCAGAATATGTACCATTGGGGCATCCTTTGTCACTTCACCTAGATTTTTCACAAAAAATTGAGGATTTTAGGTCCTCATTGGCAGTCTTTTGCTTTCTTTTCTTGACAAATTTGTACACACATAACTTCTTCCCTTTGAGGATAGTTCCATGGAGAGAGTTGCAAACTAACATGGATGAAACATCTGATTCGAACATAACATACCCATAGCACTTGCCCTTCTTCGCCTGCTCCAAAGTCTTGACTCACTCATTGTCCCCTTAATCAGACTGTAAAGTTCCGAACATGCAGAAAATTTCCTTCAATCTAGTAGAGGTAACTAAAGTATCGATGTTCTTGATAAAAAGCATTACATTGCCTGGTGTTCTAGTTGGAGGGTCTATCTGATGAACAACCTGGGCAGGTGGATCACAACTCCCTATCAGTCCATCCGAACTTAATTTTTCTCCCAATTTCTGGTTCCATTTATTGCTAAACGAATGAGATACATCCACAAGCATCCCTTTTGATTCGGAAGCATACATAACAGCACCATTTTTGTTTCCCAAATTCTGTTTTTCATGTTCCTCAATCTTGGAACAGTTAATTTCTTGTGATGAAAACTTCTCATTAATTCTTAGACTTGAGGCATGATTAGACTTCAACCCTTCACCTTCTTCTTGTCTGTGAATTCTTGTAGTTGGTTCACCTTCACAGGCAATTGATCGAACAGTTGGTCTACCTTCCCCATTCTCCATTTCCAGAGTAATCTTCTTTGTGGTAGTTATTAATGATGCATAAGTTGAATTAGTGGGGTTTTGATTGGTAAAGGGCAATGACATACCTGAATTCTTGGATCTCCTTGCAAATTCGATAGTCATTTCGGTGGGTATGGTTTGAACCTCGTCCACGTGATTCGAAGCTCGTCGGAGTTCAAGAAGTAGGCCTCCTTCCTTCTCGCAGGTGTGGCGGTGTGGTACGCGACGGTGGTGGTCGTCGTCGCCGGTGGTGGCGGTCTTCGTCGTCTTTCTTCTCTGTTCTCTGTATCCAACGAGAGCGGAGTGGGGTGAAAGTAACGTGGAATTTTTTTTTTTTGCGTTTTTATTATATTCCACGTCATGACACAGGTTGAACCTGTGTCATGTCCAAAAAACGACGTCGCTTGGTTAGTTCTAAAAACTCGGGTAGTTCAAGGACGATTTCTATCTATATCAACCATTATTTGATGATCCGAGACATTCTTCTTATAGAAAATATTATAACGCAAATGATGTACAAATATCTCGTAAATAAAATATATTTTTGAACTTAATCTAAATGATTTTTTATTTCTTAAAATGAATATGGATACATTGAATCATATCACCTTCCATATCAACAACTATTAGAAGACTTTAAGTACGTTTTCTATCTATATCAACAATATTTTAATAATCCGAGACATTCATATTGTAGAACACAGAAAAATACAAATCATGTAAATGTTTCAAATTAATTGAAAATGGATTGGTACATGATCTTAATGAATTTATGTTCCTTAAAATAGGTTTGGATGTACCGAAACAAAACCATAATAACCGGTTTCATCGTATAATCTCGCGTTTTCCTATAAAACCGACGTCGTTGAAGCTATTTCTTCCTCCCTTTTACCCTGTACCTTTTGCTGTCCGATCAGAATCATCTCCGGCACCAACGTCGATTTGATTTTGGATTTCGGAAGAAAGTTGAAGAAGATGGAAGGCTTCTCCCTGAGTTTTCCGACGACGAAGAACGTGAGTAAGTAGTTATGATCTTAATTCTCTGAGTCACTCCTTTATGGAAGAGGACGAAGACGTCGATTTTTGCTCTGATTGAAAACTCGTTGAAGTTTGAACAAAGTAAGCATGTTTCCTTCTCACTCTTCATTGGACTGGATTAAATTAGTGATTGGAACTCAATGTATGGTTTTGTAAAGGGAAATCCAAAAGAGCCACTATTCAGGGTTTGGTGTAAGTGTTCATATCAGCTTTGGTGTTTGTATCATATGTGTCTTATAATCATACATCTTGAAGTCCATATATCATCCTAATGTCTTTGAAAAAAAAAATTAGGGAAGATATAAATGGAAGGCCATCTTGAACATTAACAATCTGGCGTTCTTTGGCTTATGTAACTCAGTTATTCAGTTTGG
This sequence comes from Vaccinium vitis-idaea, assembly GCA_963854785.1. NCBI lineage: Eukaryota > Viridiplantae > Streptophyta > Magnoliopsida > Ericales > Ericaceae > Vaccinium > Vaccinium vitis-idaea. The sequence continues at coordinate 37,687,302 of OY978223.1, forward strand.
AGTGTTGTGGATATCCCTCTTCACGTCTGTGTATGTAAAAAAATGGATGGATATTCTACCTGACTACTGATCCTGTAATGTACGATAGTCCTTTTGGGGGCCAAAATCTGCATGAGGATTATTAGTGCTCAGCATTGGTTGGGGTAATATTGTGCAAGACCATGATAGTGAGGCTTGGGATTTTCTGCTTGGCTTTACTGCCACCTTACTGTGCGGCTGTGCCTGCTAACTTAGGGAAAAAGAAACCCTTAGCTCTCCTCCAGATAGGCATGATGCGAAAGTAGGCATGAGTCTTTCGAATATCTGTTGCTCTCCTTTGTCTTGGCTTGCCTGCACTGTCTAACTTGTTAAAGCTAAAACATTTATCATCTTTATTCAGGTGGAAGATGTTGTGGTCTATTCAGGAAATATAGCATCAAGAAGCTTCTGGAGTGAGCATCCATTTCTCATGACGGAGCGAGGTGGCTTTGAAGAGGACATCAACAAGGTTAAACCTGAGTATCTCAAGTCCTTTGTGTTTGAGCGCAAGTTGATGCCTTCTACTTGAATTGTGGTTAGATTTGATGGCCGTCACTTTCACGGGTAAATTTACACATCTTTAGTGATATGGTCCTCTGTTGCTTTGACCAACTCACAGAAGCTCCATAGTCGAAGAATTCTGACAGAGATTTCAATGAGTTCCTCTTAGAAGTACCAAATGAACCTGGGCGCTGCTTTGTAGGATGTTCTTAGTTTCAGAAATTTACACGATCACTGACTACTTAGTGTTAGGAAAGTGTAATGCATGGAACTTTTTGGCTTGTTTAAACTTAGATGTTGCTAGTGGAACTCAACAATTCAGTTTTATGCCTCTTGGTAGATTTTCTGAAGTGCATGAATTTGAGATGCCAAACGATGGGCAGGCTTTGAACCTTGTGAATTCATGTGCAGCGGCTGTGATTGAAGAGTTTCAGGGTGTAGTTTTCTCATATGGTGTCAGTGACGAGTTCAGGTAATAAATTTGTTTTTTCAGCTTTGTTTTGAAGAAGGATTCCCTTTCCACTAGCGGCATGCAAGGTTTCTCCTTCATCGTTCTCTTTTCTTCCTATACTATTGTGCTGATTTTTCCCAATAGATATCATATGTTGGAAATCATTCAGTGCACCGCATGATGTTTTCTGCCCATGGGATCTCTTGGCTAACATATGCCTGGCATGACAAATGGCTAACCAACCATTCAAGTGAAATGAGAACACCTTTCGTATCTGTTTAGATAATAGTCTTGAATCTTGCTATTGCGAGTTAGAAAGTGACTAGGATAGCTATTCTTTGCAAGATATTCTAGCTCAAAGATTGAGATTGCCATCCTTGTTTTCTATAGGATTGTAAGCTTTAGTTCAAGAGAGGCAGAAACTTTTAGCTACCAGCCCCCATTCTTAAAACAGACTCTGTTCTGTGGTGTAGGAGTAGGGCCTTTCTAGGCCTTATAGAGCCCTTGCAGTCTTAGTAGAAGCATATTGATTTGGTCTTGATATAAAAGCTATTAACATTAGAAGTGTGTTAGACACTATCCTGTCTGTTGCTGTGAAGTTTCAGTTTCAAGTGATTGATGCAACTCTTCTATTCAATGTGGACTTACCGCCTTAAATCACCTTTGCAGTGGCATTGTGTCTGTCATTGTATCATTTTTCTCTTCCAAGTATGTAATGAAGTGGAAAGATTTCTTCCCACAGAAAGAGTTGAAGAAGCCTCCAAGTTTTGATGGATGGGCTGTATGTTATCCATCAACGGAGATTCTTCGAGATTACCTAGCATGGAGACCAGTAGATTGTGAGTACTTGCTTCCTAAGTTGACCTTTTTTGGTTATGAGATTTCTTAATATTGAACCAAAACAAAGAAGTTGCACAGCGATCCTGTGCTAAAACAACATTTTTCACGACGACTTCCTTTTAAACTCACTGCTTCTATTGTGTTTACAAATTATTGGTCACATTAACAATCAGTACAATACTTGTTTCTGGATGCTTGTCAAGTCTGGCAAGAGTAAAAGTGTAGCTCGGGACTACCTAAAGGTGGTAAACTTTGTCGGGACTCATTTGAGAAGTAGTGTTTTTTTTTTTTTGGCAGAGCATTATTCTTTCAGTCAATGCTACTCCGTTTTACTCACTGACATACAATTTAGCCTTCTTTTCTTTCTTCCTTAATCGCGTTTCTATCTTTCCTCTTTGTTTCTCCTTAGCGGTTGCTGTTACGATAATTTCCTTACATTCCATTGCTACTGGGATGAATTGGATTTGAGGTTCATTGACTTGCAAGCATGAAGGCATGAGAAAACTTGTCGAGCCTTGCTTTGGCTTGTGGCATCCCACATAGTCTTATGCCCCTGTTGACATGCTGTCGGTCCTTTAAGCCCTTTCGCCTTGGTCAGACATGTGTTCTATAAATGTATGCAGCAAAGGCTAACATTGTAGAGTTTACAACTTTAAATGTGAGTAATTGCACTAGTTTTCAGAAGAGAACCTCGTCAACTATAAGTGTGGCTCTCTCCATCTACAACATTGTAGAGTTTACAACTTTACACTTACATTTTGTATGCAGGAAGATCTGACTGAGATATACAATGATGAACGTGAGGGAAAATGTCGGAAGAAAGTTGTGGTGGAACACTGTAACATAATTGAGCAGAGCTTTTGGAAAGCACACCCAAGCGTACTCGACGAAAAGGTTGTGTAGTGCTTTTATTGTCTGGTTGTATAGGTGATAAACTGCATGTATATGTGTTTTTTTTTGTGCACGCGGTAGATTGTGTGAAAAAAAAAAGATCAACAATTGAATTTTACCAATGCATCAATTATACGGTATAACTTTTTTTCATCTCGCTTCAACTTGATGTTTGAACATTCATTTTATGATATCTTTAGTAGATTTTGTGAATTAGAGACGGAGGCGTTGGTTGTTTTTTCATATTCTGAAGACATTTGTTTCCTCTGATAGGCCATCTTTTCCATATTGCGTCATTAGTCATGACGACCTCCCCTACCCGGATTCATTAAGCTGAATACAGACGGCGCTTTTAGGAAGGGAAAATGGGACGAGGGGAGGGGGACTGTTGAGAAATTATTTATGACATGTATTAGTAATGTTCAACGTGAAGTTTCCACTACTTTCCTCAATCAAACACTTCGAATTTCTTGCTCTCCAAATTGGTCTTACCCGAGCATCAAAGTTGGGTTTACAATGATATTATTAGAGTCGGACAGTCTAGAAGTGGTACTGTGAATATATATGGCAGCCAGCGCTCTTTGTTATTTTATATTATTTTAAGGGTAGTTTAGACATTATGTTAATTAGGGCTTTATTATGTTTATTAGGGTTTAGTGAGGCATCTTCTATTTAAACCCTCTTTTCATTCATTGTAATCATCTCTTTCTAATGGAATAACGTAGTACGTAGTTTCTCTTGTTCTTACCTATTGCAAATTTATCATGGTATCAGAGCATCTTCTTAGGGCCTGAATCGCATCTCTCAACCTCCCTTCTTAGTCGATATCTTCTTCTCCCTCTCTTGTTTCTTCAGTCAACATCTTCTCTTTCCCCTTATTTCTCCAGTCGACAACACCCATAGCCAATACTCCAGATCTATCACTGCCCACTACTCGACGAGCACTGACGAGTGATACCCACCCACCGACGATCACCGACAAGTAGTTTCCGACCTCCGACGATCGCCGTGAAGGAGTTTCTGTCCACCGGAAGGCAGTTTGCTACTGCTATTGCCTTACGCTGCTAGAATCTTGCAGTTTGAGGTCCGACGATCCCTTTTCTATCTACATCGACAGCCGGAAAGCACTTTCCAGTCACTCACGACACTGTTCAGATCCTCTTCCTCTGTTCTGGCTTTCGTATTATAGCTATGAGGTATGTTTGAACACCTACTGTGGCTTGCTCACTGTTAAAGCTTGGTGATCTGTTTGAACCTCTGGATTTCTGATTATATTTCGAACCCTGGACTTCTGTTGCACATCTGATCACTACTGGAGTTGTGTGAGCCACTATCAACTCTCTGGCTATTGAATTATTCTCTGTCTATTGACTGTCTGGTTATATCCTACTGTTGGCTATTCACTATGTCGGATGATAAAGCTTTTAACGCTATTAGTGTACGACTAAATGGTGCTAACTACTCGTATTGGGCAAAAGTTATGAAAAATTTTGTTGTAGGTAAAGGCATGTGGGGCTATGTCACAGGGTCGATTGTCCAACCTACTCCTGTGAAATCAGATGATCCTAATCATGGGGATTATGTCACTGCCTTCGCAAAATGGGAACTGGAAAATGCAAAAATTCTTACATGGTTTCATAATTCTGTTGAACCCACTATTGGTATGAATTTCTCAAAGTATGATACAGCGAAGGAAGTTTGGGACTATTTGCAGGGCATGTATCTCCAGTCAGATTTTGCAAAGGAATATGAACTTGAGAGTTCTATTCGCGATGCTAAGCAACATGGTAAATCCATTCAGGATTTTTACAATGAGATGACACACTATTGGGATCAGTTAACCTTGATGGAACCCGAAGGCTTGCAGTCCGCTATCTTTATAGAGTATCGGGAGAGGCGTCGTTTGGTCCAGTTTCTTATGGCTCTTCGTGACCAGTTCGAGCCTCTCCGTGGGGCTATGCTTCATCGTTCTCCCCACCCTACTGTTGACAGTGCAGTTCGTGAACTTATTGCTGAGGAAACTAGGCTCAGGGTGGCCTCTAATGCATCTCCTTCTTCGTCAGTATTTATAGCTTCGTCTGCACAGTATAATGCACCTCTGTTGCCTACTCCTGCTTCTCACCTAATCCAGGTTGCAGGCAAACCTAAGCCTCGTGTTGCTATGGATGAGTGCAGTTTCTGCCGTCAGAAGGGACATTGGAAGCACTCTTGTCCAAAATTATTACAGATGACGGGCCAAAATTCTCGCTCTAAGTCCTCTTCCTCTCGTCCACCTCAGCAGTCTCAGCAATCTTCTCGGCCATCACAACAGTATCAGCAAGTTTCTCGTCCTCCAGCAGCTTTTGCTACCCCTTTAGCAAGTTCCTCGACCTCTGATGGTGTCCTTCCTTCTCCCTTGTTTGATCAGTTTCAGCAGTATCAGCAATATCAGGCATCCTTGGCTACCCAGTCACATCATCCACAGGCTTCCGCTATGACCACCACCCTCTCAGGTTTGCATGGTTCTTTTACCACAGGTACTCTACCTACCACATGGATCTTTGATTCTGGTTGTTCCCATCATATGACTCCTACTTTGTCCTTACTAAGTCATTGTGTCTCCCCCTCCTCCCCCATTAGTATCTCCACTGCAAATGGCTCTTTTATGCATGTTGTCTCTATTGGTTCTATTCTCCCGACCTCCTCTTCTTTTCTGTCTATACCGAATGTCTTTTATGTTCCACAGTTATCCCTTAGTCTTCTTTCTATTAGTCAACTATCTGATTCTGGTTTTGATGTTTTGTTTTCTTCTTCTGGTTGTGTTGTGCAGGATCGGAAGTCCAAGAAGCAGATTGGGACCGGGCGTAGAGTTGGTGACCTTTATGTTTTGGAGGATTTACATATTCCCCTTGAGTCTACTACCACTGCCATGTCATCCTTTAGCTTAGATCAGCAGTCTTCTTCTTTTTATCTTTGGCATTCTAGATTAGGACATTTATCTAGTGAACGTTTGCAAGTTTTAATTAAATCTGGTTTTTTGGGAAACACTTCTGTTAGTGATATTTCTGAGTGCAGTGGTTGTAAGTTTGCAAAGATGTCTGCTTTACCTTTTAATAAAAGTGTTTCTGTTACTACTTCTCCGTTTCAGCTTGTTCATACTGATTTGTGGGGACCTTCCCCAGTTGCAACCAAAGGTGGTTCCCGATACTATGTCTCTTTTGTCGATGACTTCACTAGGTTCACATGGGTCTATCTGTTGACCCACAAGTCTGATTTTTACCAAGCTTATCGCACTTTTCACTCCATGGTTCAGACTCAGTTTTCTACTGAAATAAAAATTCTTCGCACTGATTTAGGTGGGGAATACTCTCTTGGTGAATTTAATGATTTTCTTGCAACACACGGCACTATTCACCAATCTTCATGTACTGACACTCCTGCCCAAAATGGTCGTGCTGAACGCAAGCATCGTCATCTTCTCAACACTGCACGGTCTCTTCTTTTATCCTCCTTTGTGCCAGCCATCTTTTGGGGAGAGGCTGTGCTCACTGCAGCTTATCTTCTCAATCGGATGCCTACTCCACTTTTGTCGGGTTCGACCCCTTATGCCCGACTTTATGGCAGAGTGCCCAACTACTCTCTTCTTCGTGTGTTTGGCTCCACTTGCTTTGTTCTTCTCCCTGAAAAGGACCGCACTAAACTCAGTGCTCGTTGTGTCTTATGCGTCTTCTTAGGGTATGGCATCCAACAAAAGGGCTACCGTTGTTATGATCCAGTGACCCAAAAATTGCATGTGTCTCGGCATGTTTCTTTTCTCGAGCGTTTGCCCTTTTTCTCTCTTCCACCCACTCAAGCCCCTATCGCCAAAACGGATCTTGTGCATATTGACCCATTTCCATTTGACGTTCCTGAAGAGGAATATGTTCGTACATTATCCCTGTCAGATGTTACGAATGTTCCTCCTGCTCCTTCTCACCCCATTCCTCCTTTTCCCCATCACTACGTTCGACGGGCTCAACCAACTCCCCGCCCTCCTTCTGCTTCGGATGACTCTGATCAGCCTGCACGCCGATATCCTTCTCGTGATCGTCACCCACCGGTAAGACTTGGTTTCACTAATACTTGTTTTTCTTCTTCCTATTGCTCCTTCTTATCTCGTCTCCATACATATTTTGAACCTCGGTCTTATAAAGAAGCCTGTCATGATCCAAACTGGGTAACTGCGATGAATGATGAGCTCACTGCCCTTACTAATACTCAGACTTGGGATATGGTTCCCCTTCCAGATGGTAAAAATCTTGTTGGTTGCAAATGGGTTTTCAAAGTTAAGACTCATTCTGATGGTTCTTTAGAACGATACAAAGCTCGGCTAGTTGCCAAGGGGTTTTCTCAAGAATATGGCATTGATTATGAGGAGACTTTTGCTCCTGTAGCCAAAATGACATCTGTTCGCATGTTGATTTCTGTTGCCGCTGTGCACCAATGGCCTCTCTTTCAGTTGGATGTTAAAAATGCGTTTCTCAATGGTTATCTCTCTGAGGAAGTCTATATGCGTCCTCCTCCAGGCTTCTCGCATTCTCCTGGTCTTGTTTGTCGTCTCCGGCGTGCCTTATATGGTCTTAAACAGTCTCCTCGGGCTTGGTATGCCCGCTTTCATGATGTGGTCTTACAGATTGGTTTTCAGCCCAGCACTCATGAGTCTGCTCTTTTTATCCGCCACACTTCTCAGGGATTGGTTCTTCTTTTGCTCTATGTGGATGACATGATTATCACTGGCTCTGACTCTACTGCTATTGCTGAGGTCAAACGACATTTATTTCAGGAGTTCGAAATGAAAGATTTGGGTCCTCTTCGCTATTTCCTTGGCATTGAAGTTGCATCTTCTCCTGATGGTTATCTCTTAACTCAGACTAAGTATGCCACCGATATTCTTCATCATGCTCAACTCACTGATGACAAAGTTGTTGATACTCCTATTGAGTTACATGCTAAGTTTTATGCTTCTGATGGGGTCCTTCTGGCTGATCCTACTGCGTATCGTGAGCTTGTTGGTTGTTTAGTTTATCTTACTGTTACTCGGCCCGATATTTCCTATGCTGTGCATGTCATCAGTCAGTTTGTCTGTGCTCCTCGGTCTACGCATTGGGCTGCCTTACTTCGTATCCTGCGTTATGTTCGTGGCACCATATTTCAGTGTTTGCATCTTTCTTCTTCTTCGGACTTGACCCTTCGGGCTTATGCTGATGCCGATTGGGCCGGTGATCCCTCTGATCGCAAGTCTACCTCTGGATATTGTGTTTTTTTGGGAGATTCTCTTATCTCCTGGAAAAGCAAGAAGCAATCCGTCATTGCCCGTTCCACTGCAGAGGCAGAGTATCGTGCTATGGCCCATGCTACTTCCGAAGTTGTTTGGCTTCGCTGGCTTCTTTCTGATATGGGTGTCTCTGTCTCTTCTCCTACGCCTCTTTATTGTGACAATCAAAGTGCTATTCAGATTGCCCATAACTCGGTCTTCCATGAACGCACAAAGCATATCGAAATTGATTGCCACTTTGTTCGTCATCATCTTCAGTCAGGCACTATTTCTCTCCCGTTTGTCTCTTCTTCCCTTCAGTTGGCCGACTTCTTCACCAAGACGCACACCACGGCTCGTTTTCGATTTCTCCTTGGCAAACTCTCGATGCTCTCCGGGCTCGCATCCTGAGTTTGAGGGGGGGTGTGAATATATATGGCAGCCAGCGCTCTTTGTTATTTTATATTATTTTAAGGGTAGTTTAGACATTATGTTAATTAGGGCTTTATTATGTTTATTAGGGTTTAGTGGGGCATCTTCTATTTAAACCCTCTTTTCATTCATTGTAATCATCTCTTTCTAATGGAATAACGTAGTACGTAGTTTCTCTTGTTCTTACCTATTGCAAATTTATCAGGTACAAGCCGTTCAAAAGGCTCTAATGATACCATTGTAAAACCAACTTTGATTGCTCGGGTAAGACCAATTTGGAGGGCACGAAATTCCGAGTGTTCAATTGAGGAAAGTAGTGGAAACTTTACGTTGAACATTCCTAAAACATGTCATAAATAATTTTTCAACAGTCTCCCTCCCCCCCGTCCCATTTTCCCTCCCTAAAAGCGCTAAAAGCGCTGTCTGTATTCAACTTAATGAATCCGGGTGGGGAGGTGCTCATCGTCCTGACTAGTGACGCAAAATTGAAAGATAGCCTATAAGAGAAAACCAATATGTCTTTCGAATACAAAAACATAGCCAACGCCTCAATTCCGATTCGCAACATCTGCTAATGATGTCGTAAAAAGAATGTTTAGAAATAAAATTGAAGCGAGATGAAAAAAGTTTTTTATCGAATCATTGATACATACATAAACATAAACATAACCCATTTAGTTCCCAATAATTGGGGGTATGGGCGGGGGATGGATAGGAGACAGACCTAACCTTTGGCAATAAATGCACAAAGTGGTTGCTCCTAGAATACCACTGAAACAATGGTCCCCCTATACCGTCGCGTTTGTTGCTGAATCATGCCCTCAAATCAAAGCCAAAAGGCATTAGAGAGGGCAGACCCAAGAATCATTTTGATTTATGTGCACATTACCATGCTTCTTTCATTCAGCATCCAGAGCATTGGCGTTGCACTATTTATCGAATCATTGATCCGTTCGTAAAATTCAATCGCTGATCCATTTTTTTTCCCTCACAATCTACCGCCTACAAAAAAAGACACATATACAAGTAGTTTATCACCTATACAAGTAGATAATAAAAGCACCTACACAACCTTATTATAACAGAATTAGTGTGCAAAGTTTCACAAGTAGATTTGCTGAAGTATGAACACTAATGCATGGATACCGTCGGGTAACAGATTGTTCTGAGATCAAAATTCCAGTGTGATGTGCATAATGCGACCGTTATCCCCGTTTCTTTTGTCCGTTCCTCTTCCTTTCTTGGTAAAATGTCTTCATGTCTCATTGGTCTCATTTTCTCTCAGGTCCATCTTTTCTCAATGAACTCATTTCTGTGTACTGTTCTGTCCTCTGTGTTGGGAACAACACATATCCAAAGGAAGTAGTCCTTTCGAACAAGTTTCTTCATTTATTGTTAAATTACCCATTCCAGTGTTGGGTTTTAGCCTACTCTGGAGAGGGATGTTCTTTGGTTCATCAAATTTGCAAGGACATGGTTTAACTAGTTTACACTTGAGTTTCCATTTTAGCGCTGCTACAAGTACTGACCAAATGGGTACCGATGATGCACATATGGCGTTGTGGGGTGATACTTCAGACTCATCTACTAACTTGGAACGAGCAGTAAAATGTCTGGCAGTTTTGGAAACTTGTCTTGATGCCCCAATCTGAGGAAGAAAGGTGAGGCTCTTGTGCAGATAATCACAGGATTTTATCGCCCCATGGGATCTTTCATTGTGATTGAGAAAATTTAGCTAAGGAACACATGCCAAGGTACCATGGTGCTAACTTGTTCACGCATTTGGAAAATGCTTTAACGTGACCCCCAGTCATTAGGTCGTATTTTGATTGTTTTAAGTGAACTCCAATGCCATTCAACATTGGGAAATGAGAGCAGTGGGTTATACTAATAAAAAAAATGCCACGTACCCATAAAGTTTTTACTCAAAAACTTTCCAGAAAGCAAATACTGGAAACTTTTGCGCGGAAGAGCCTTTTTGGATAAAAACTTTTTGGATATGTAGCAGTCTTGTATGTTAATACCCACTTACTATTTTTCTGGGTATGTGGCAGTCATGTATATTAATACCCACTTACTATTGAAGTGGGTGAACAAATTTGTTTGTTTATCTAGTGAGGCAATTAGGTGGATTGGATTCTAGATTTGTGGACAAATTATTAAGGGCAATAAATTGTTGACAAAATTTTGAAATTATAATTTTTAAGTTCTCGTTCTACGCACTTGACAAACATTTTGGGACAAAGGGAGCATTAAAAATTAAAAGTACTCATTAATATCTAGTAAATTGTCAGAAGAATCTCGAATTTTTGTTAAAAAAAAGTTTTTGATGCCGTGTGCTTGTACTAGTGTAGTGAAAGTACCGGTGGTAATGCAACTGTGCAAATGAAAATTCTGCATGCTACCATCTCTCCTTGTGCTTCGGTGTACAAATTGTAACTAAGGGAAGGTTTGGCTTAAAAAGTTCATCCTACTTCTTACTTTTTTTTGCTTATTTGAGGGAAAAAGTCACAACAAATAAGTTTTGCTACTTTGGCCTAAAAAGTGCTTTTTCTCTTTTTCAAATTTATTGCCGCCACTTTAATTACAAACCAATTGGTTCCAACATTTCCCAAAATGCCCTTCCCTCTATTTGGACCACAAACATCCGAGAAAATTTCATCAAACAAAGGAAAATTAGAAAATAAAGACAAACTATATTTATTCCGAAATCCCCTTAAAATTTCTGTTTCCTGTATCCCTTTGCAAAGCAATTGGTTCATCCTACTTCCCCATTGCATATTGTTTTAGTACGTGCAAAAAGGAAAAAAAAAAGCCCGGCAAATTGGGAATTATTAATTCCAAGTAAATCACACCGGAGACAATAATTTTACCGGAAAAATGCAAATTTAATACGAAACCGGAGACATAATTTTACCGGAAAATGTATGGCTTAACCGGTTGTTCTCAAAGATTAACAGCTAAAATCACAACGAAAATTCACTTACAAGCTGCGGTTCGAAGAAGGGAGGTGTTGTATGAGTACAAACTTGAATGGTGGTTATTTCGTCGACCGGATCTGCTGCGGTTGGAGTCGGTGGGATGAAGGGAGTACGGGGGAAGAGAGAGAGAGAGAGAGAGAGAGAGAGAGAGAGAGAGAGAGAGAGAGAGAGAGAGAGAGAGAGAGAGAGAGAGAGAGAGAGAGAGATAAGGTTTGTGTGGTGTATAGAGGAAAGATAAGGGAAAAGGGTTATTGTCTGAGAAAAATTAGAGGGGTAGAATGGGTATTAATGGAAAAAGGTAAGGGTGTAAGGATCAAAAAGATTTTCTAGGGCATCATTTGAGGCCAGGAAAAAAGCAGCTACAGTACCACTTTGAATTTGCAGTTTTTAGGCCAAACCCAACAACTTTTCCCAGTTTTTTGAAACACCAAAAAGCCAAATTTTGGCTTAACTTTTTAAGCCAAACTTCCCCTAATTGGACCTACCTCTCTTTATTTCGTAAAAATGTTTGCGGAAGTCCCGACACTTCTGTCGGTTCTTTGTACAATTTTTGCTTATTCATCTAAAATCTTCAGGTGTAATGATTCAAAAGGTGTGTCATAAAGGGACAAACTTTCACGATATTTTTCATTGAACTCATGAAACATATTCCTCCAAACCTTTGATCAGGACATAAGTTGCAGATCGTCGAGTGCAGGGATGGAGCTAGGATTTTTACGTAATGGGGATGTACTATATATGTGGAGGAGGGGCGGGGTTATACAATTTGATGATATCTACATTTTTCCAATGTAATAGTAGGGTTTTTTCAAATTATAGCAGGAGCGACAGCCCCTACTAGCCACCCCCTGGCTCCATCTTTGGTTGAGCATGGTACTTTGTATTTGCTATGAGAACAACTATTGTATAGAGAGGCAACTGATAAAAACGACCCCTGGACAAGGGGTTATTCTTTACATGCATTCTTGTTGGCTTCATACCAATGTTGTTGTAACGATTGTTATCTCATGAAGTTTCTACATGTATGGCCTGCATTTTCATTACCTGTGTCTAAAGCAGAACCGGGGTCTCCCCTGCACTTGCACTACAGGGGCGTAGTGCACCGTCCAAAAGTGTTTTAAATAGTTCAGATTGTAAAAAATATTTGTAAGCTCCAAAAAGCCGAGCTCTTGTGTTGACAAGTCCATTTTACAAAATACACATTTTGTGTATCCCAATTTATTGAATTATATTTCTTTTTTCTTATTTTTTTGGAATGTCTGTTTTAGGATTGTGGAAAGAAATCGTTTTAAATGTATTTCGATTGAGTGCGGTATTTTTTAGTCAAAATGGATTGAATACATTGAAGAAAACCTCAAAAGTTGCATGCTTGGTTCAAGAATGTTCAGCTGCTGGTTTAGCTCGAGCATTTTCAAGTCTATTAGTCAGAAAAACATATTGCTTGGTTTTGCTGGATGTTTTTGCTTGACCAAAACATTAAGCGACAATGAGCAATTTCTGCAGCTATAAATACAAAGCCATTAGGTCATTTTGAGATAACATAGTAGCCCCACTTTGTTCCCTGTGCTCCTATTCATTGTTAACACATTATTGGTTACTAGGGTTAATGAATCTTGAAGAACTATAAAGGTTTGGAGTGCCTTATGCTTAAGATTAGATGATTATTTGATCATTCAATGCAAGTTTAAATCAAATCTAGATGTTCCATGGTACATTTTCCTTTGAGGGAACATGATACAATCACTACTTTGATCATAAGAACATTTGTCCACTCTGCTTATGCCATATCTTCATCATCCGTGAAACTAAACAGCTGACCTTGGTTTTAGATCCCCAAATTCGCAAATCAAAACTTACAATTTGTCACAAACTAGACAATGATCGTAGAAATAGACATGGATGCTTAAAAATGTACAAAGCAAATATATGCACAATGTAGCCCCATCTTCTAGCTACAAGAAGTGTGGCCAGTTTTTGAAGTTGAACAAAGCAACAGTAGCTAGCAGAGACAGCATCATCTCCTCTATTCCGAGCAGGATGTGGCGGTTCTCTCCTCACAATATGCACAATGTCATAAACAAATCCTTACACATGTCAAAGAAAGTGGCAGTGAATTAGCGTTAAAGCGAAAAATAATTTTTCAGAGGCTACAAGACTCAATAGAATGGCAGTACATACTGGGAAATTCATATTCTATGTTGTGAGAGCATGCTTGATTAAGTTCCATAGCAGTACCACATTGCTCGACTGCAAGCAACATATATTGATGCTCGGCCCTTGGACGCACGAGGTTTGATAGTCATAAACCAGTAGAAATAGTGAAAAGCCCAACCTCGATCATATAACCATAAAGTTCTTACTAATCCAACGATTGTATGACCTGGTTTCTACCACCTTTAGATGGTTAAGACATGTCGAAAAATGAAGAAATTTAAGAATTATGATTTGGACGCAAGATCTACATAATTTGATGGCTTTTCAGATTGTCAACATAAACAGGCCCTGCACTTATGCATTTTTATATTGATATCTAATTTAAACGGATAGTTTTATCAATATAAAAGAGGATATGTCCAAAATAGCCTGAACGAATGCAAAAAACTAAAAATAAAAAATGGAACCAGTGTTACCTGGTTATTATATAGAAAGATATAAAAATGACGTATTAGTCCACTTGCATGAACACTTGCACAACTAATAACTCCCCAAAAAGTAGTAGGGGTTGGGTCCAATACAGTTTTAGACCTCATCTTCCAACACCGAACATGTAGATGAATGAGTATAGTAGCAAGAACTTCAAAAGGAAAAAGGTGAACTCGCAAAACACTTCAACTACTCTAAGCTTGAGGCTCAGTGCTTAATTTTCTACCTGAGCTAAGTATGACACCTTCAAGACAAGGTTCCAACATACTTAATGATGTTATTTTAAAGTCAATGTGATAAGCTGATTTTTGTTGTTAATATAACACTTGAGAAATGACAAAGCCGTATCATTTCAAATTTAAAATTTAATTCAATAAGGTAATTTTAATTGTTGGCATAAAACGTGAGTAAATGACTTGCCATTGTAGGGAGAGTTCTTTTGCAAGTTAGTGAGACGGTTGGATGACAGAGGTAAAGTGAAAAAGAGAATAAAGTTAAGAATGTGCAAGTTAGTGAGAATTGGATGAGAGATGAAAGAGTCTGGCCATATCCAATGAAAAGCATTAAACACATGGAGCAAATGGAGAACATTGTACAGATTGAGGGCAACAATAGTGGAAAAATAAGAGCAAAGCAGCATGAATTTTTTTGTCTGCATAATAATAAGGTGTGCAAATACAACTGGAGTTTTGAGCAAAAGAAAGCGGAGGAATTCTATGCATGAGGTAAATCAATCTACAAAGCAAGTATGATCAGAATGCTGTCAAATATAATCTGATTCCACCCAGAATGCTGTCAAATATAATCTGATTCCACGAATCGAAGTACGAATGGATCGTAAACCCAGCCTTTGCAATGAGTCCTACTGAAGTAATTGCCATGACAAGGAAATAAAAGACAAATCCAGTCAAGCCGGTAAACCTCAAAATTCCAGCAATGACCCCACCAACGATGGACATAAATGTTCGGCTGCACAAACAAAGAGACCTTGGGTTTTAGCATCAATGTGCAAATGTTTGGCTATACAATTGAGCAACCAATTAAGAAAATTATGAAAAACAGTCTATGTAGCGAAAAGTCCAGAAAAAGCCAGTGCATACGGTTTTTTGGTTAACGACCAAAATTCAACAATGTTGTCTACTTCTCTCAAGTCAGCTACTAAATCCTTTTCCCTATATCAAGTTCGCACAAGATATCTTTCATCTTATCAATTTTCTCAATGTTTTGTCTCACATTCTTGACATTTTCATAAAAATCTAAACTAGCGTTTATGGAGAACAAACAATATTATCTTAGGTCTTGAGATATGGCTCCATAGAAAGAGTAACCACAAACAACCCCGAGAGTGCACAATTAGAAGTTACCTAGTAAGCCTGGTTAGCATCTCTCTTAGGCTTTGTCTCGGCAAGATCTGGACCCGTTGGTTGCAGATGTAAACAATCCGCAGCTCATAATAGTTGAAGATATACCAAAACTAATCACATGCTCCTATATGCAGAATACAGAGGCTGATGGGGCTCATTTTCTAAAGAAGGAAAATAAACGTACAAACGAACCTGTAATAGATAGCTTTCATATTGTTCTGCATATTCCCAGCATTGAAGGTTGGCAAATCATTCGGGGACTTGTCAGATGAATCTGACTCATCATGCCCAGTCATAGCTTCTACCTCCGGCAATTCTTCAATTTACAGGATAACAAGACTCAGAGATGACACATCCAACACGACTACCCCTTTCAAATTCTAATATAAATATGACACATGGGCTACTGGTTTAATGGTTAAACTCGGCCTATTACGTGCTTGAAATAGAGGATATTTACAGAAAAGGCAATTGCCCAGGAAAAAAATCAATATCTTTCTCAAGTAATAGTTTTATTAAAAAACATCAAGGGATGCCACCCACATACAAAAGAAAGCAAAGAATAAAAGGCCAAAAAAAAGACAACACACACATACACACATGTATACACTCCGCTTCTCCATTGACAGAGCCTCATTCTAAACGCCAAAAATACCGAACATTTCAAGAAATTGATCAAGGGAAGGATACCTCTCCCTCGACTCACATCAAAACAAACTAGAAAGAAAAAGACTCTTAATTTTTGGCAATGACATCTCGTCCCATTGCCTTTCTCGCCTAATAAGTCTCAACAATCTTGAATGAGCCAAAGTAAAATTATCAAGGTTTTGAAAGGTCCAAACATTGAATTTTGGCATGAATATCAAAATGTACACGGAGAAAATAAGATTACTCAAATATTCTGGAAAGGGCCCCTGCCCTCACCACCTTGTCCGCCAATGACGAAGAACATCATTTTTTTTTTGTCACATTCTAGAAGATTTATATTAACCCAATCCCTACCCAACCCAAGTTATTTCGTGGATACAATGCCCAAGATTAAGTTTCAACAAATCTATCCTAACCTTACTCTTTTTATAACTCAGACGTCCGAACTAGCTTATGTGCATCTCGATGAGTAATCATAGGGTACCAATCCCGCCAGTGGACCGTCTACTGGCATAACTTATTGATGGGAATAAAAAAAGGGTGATACTTGTAAGCACAAAAACACCGGGAATATACTGAAATTATGTCTATGTCAAATTCAAATTGATGTTACAGAGCGTATACGTATACATAGCTAAGATAGTTAATTTTTGTGCAAAAGTAATTGAAACGAGGAGAGAGAGAGAGACCTTCGTTGTGTATGGTTCGAAGCTCGACGGAGTTCAAGAAGGAGGCCCCCTCCTCACAGGAAGTGGAAGCGTCTTCTTCGTTGGTGTGGTAGTTTGGAAGGCTTGGGTGAGGAAGTAATGAGTGCTAAAAACACAACTCTGCTTATGGCCTTTGACGGAGGCAAGGAAGTCCTCTGATTTGTATTTTTTTTTTGGTAAATTAAGATCTCATTAAGCAAACAAACCAAAACCATGCGGGAAAGCAACCCGTCAAACATCGTGACAAGAGTTCCTAGCTAGCTAGAAATAAAAAACACGAGACGCTATAAGCAAAATAGCATCAAGAAAAAACAAACAGAAGAAACAGCCCCGAGAAGTACAACGGACACAGTTACGGCCCAAAAATTCTGGGGCTTAGGTTCCAATCTCTAGCCAGCAAACGATTCACATTTGTCGACTTGAGGCATCTCCACAGACATAGACAGGCCCGGACCTCATCAATAACCTGAAGGCACAAAGCGCAAGCAGGCATAGCTTTGCCGTGAAAAAATCTGTTATTCCTCTCCTTCCAAACCCAGTATATAGCAGCAGCTAGGGAGAGCTTGTACACTGTACAAGAGCTAGACGACCCACTCCTATTATGGCACAGCCAATCCACTTCACCAGCCAACCCAAGACAGGGTCTAGAAACATGATTTTTGTGCAGCACCAAACTCCACACAGCTGTGGAGTAAACACACTAAAAAAACAAGTGGTTATGAGTTTCATGCAGGCCTCTGATTTGTTGGTAAAGGGTTTCCATTCAATAGTCTCAATCCTGTATCGGGTCTAGATTTCAACACATTCTCAGAGCATCTTTTTTTTATCCAAGAAGCATTGAGCATATGGTCTCCATTTCGTCATATAGCAGCTTTATGACTGGTGATATAAGGAGGGTTAACATTGTTTCTGGTGCCTTTGAAGCTACAACCGAATTGTTCTTCTGGAAAACAACCTTCTGATCTTTGATGATCAATACATTGCAAACTGTCCCGATGAACAACCTGGGCAGGTGGATCACAACTCCCTATCAGTCCATCCGAACTTAATTTTTCTCCCAATTTCTGGTTCCATTTACTGCTAAACGAATGAAATACATCCGCAAGCATCCCTTTTGATTCGGAAGCAACCATAACAGCACCATTTTTGTTTCCCAAATTCTGTTTTTCATGTTCCTCAATTGTGGAACAGTTAATTTCTTGTGATGAAAACTTCTCATTAATTCTTAGATTTGAGGCATGATTAGACTTCAACCCTTCACCTTCTTGTCTGTGAATTCTTGTAGTTGGTTCACCTTCACAGGCAATTGATCGAACAGTTGGTCTACCTTCCCCATTCTCCATTTCCAGAGTAATATTCTTTGTGGTAGTTACTAATGATGATGCATAAGTTGAATTAGTGGGGTTTTGATTGGTAAAGGGCAATGATATACCTGAATTCTTGGATCTCCTTGCAAATTCGATAGTCATTTCGGTGGGTATGGTTTGAACCTCGTCCACGTGATTCGAAGCTCGTCGGAGTTCAAGAAGTAGGCCTCCTTCCTTCTCGCAGGAAGTGGAAGCGTCTTCTTCGTCGGTGTGGTACGCGACGGTGGTGGTCGTCGTCGAAATGCTGGTGGTGGCGGTCTTCGTCGTCTTTCTTCTCTGTTCTCCAACGAGAGGTGAAAGTAACGTGGATTTTTTTTTTTTTTTTCTGTTTTTATTATATTCCACGTCATGACATAGGTTGAACCTATGTCATGTCCCAAAAAACGACGTCGCTTGATTAGTTCTAAAAACTCGGGTACTTCAAGGACGATTTCTACCTATATCGACCATTATTTCATGATCCGAGACATTCTTTTTGTAGAAAATATTATAACACAAATGATGTACAAATATCTCGTAAATAAAATACATTTTTGAACTTAATCTAAATGATTTCCTATTTTGTAAAATGAATATGAATACATTGAATCATATCTCATTCCATATCAACAACTATTAGGAGTTTTTAAGCACGTTTTCTATCTACATAAGTGATATTTTAATGATCCGAAACATTCATATTGTAGAACAAAGAAAAATACAAATCATGTAAAAGTTTCAAATTAATTGAAAATGGATTAGTACATGATCTGAATGAATTTATGTTCCTTAAAATAGGTTTGGATGTACCGAAACAAAACCGTAATAACCGGTTTCAACATATATAATCTCGCGTTTTCCTTTAAAACCGACGTCGTTGGAGGCTTTCTTCCTCCCTGTTCCCCTGTACCTTTCCTGTCCGATCAGAATCATCTCCGGCGGCACCGACATCCATTTGATTTGGATTTCTCCCTGAGTTGCCGACGACAACGAAGAACGTGAGTAAGTAATTACGTTCTTTATAATCATACATCTTGAAGTCCATATGTCATCCTAATGTCTTTGAAGAAAAAAATTAGGGAAGATATAAATGGAAGGCCATCTTGAACATTAACAATCTGATACATGTGCAGATGGCCGCACAAAGTACTAGTGCCAAATATTTTCACTTTTTTAAAGTACCCTTGCTTCAATCAGTCAATAATTTGTTTTATGCGATACTCGGCTTAACATGGAACTTGCTTCTGTCTAGCATTTGGAAGGAAGGAGTAAAAGGCTTTCTGACTGTATTGATCTCTCTTGTAAAAGGGTTTCTTGGGATACAGCCTAATAGACTAGATGCTTATTTGCAGGGAACTGGGAAACAAGAGAAAAATGAGCTACTTTTCAAACAGTTTGGTATCAACTACAAAAAACTTCCTCCAATGTTCCGTCAAGGGTCTTGCATTCTCAGGAGAGTTAAGAGACTCGCGACAGAGGTTACTCCATTTTCTTGACTCCCTTTTTTGTCCTCCTTTTATTTCGTTTCATTCATTTTTAAAAATGAATTGGCTTCTTCTATTTTAAGTCTGCCCGTGGTTTGAAACTTTGAATTTGATTGTGTATCAGATTCCATAGTTTTTTTAACTACGATTTTATGAACTATTTTACATTGCTTAAGGGGTAGTTTCATAAAAATGAAAAATATAAGTATTGGAAAGTGTGGAAATATGTTAGTGCTGAAACTTGATGATGGAATATATCACAGTGAAATATTAGTGGAGGGTAAAAATGACTACTTCTCGCCACAAGCTATGTCAACCTCGGCTAGAGAGTTGCACCTACACATGTGGCGCTATCTCTTGGACAAGATGCCACCTGGTGAGGCTGACACCACGAGGAAAAATGGCATATTGTACTGACCCCTTTTTGGGAAGCACATTTTAAAGTAAAGTTTAATATTTTTACAAACCATTTTCATCAAAATTCTAAGATTAACCAGGATTTATCCAAGGATCTGGATGGATAGTCTACCTGATTACTGATCCTGTAATCCTACAATAGTCCTTTTGGGGGCCAAAATCTGCATGACGATCTAATAGTGCTCATCGTTGATAGTGAGGCTTGGGATTTTCTGTGGCTTTACTGTCACCTTACTGTGCCTCTTAACTTAGGGAAAAAGAAGCCCTTATCTCTCCTGCAGATAGGCATGATGTGAAAGTAGGCTTGAGTCTTTCGAATATCTGTTGCTCTCCTTTGTCTTGGCTTACCTGCACTGTCTAACTTGTTAAGCTAAAACATTTATCATCTTTATTCAGACGGAAGATGTTGTGGTCTATTCAGGAAATATAGCATCAAGAAGCTTCTGGAGTGAGCACCCATTTCTCATGACGGCGCTAGGTGGCTTTGAAGAGGACATCAAAAAAGTAAAACCTGAGTTTCTCAAGTCCTTTGTGTTTGAGCGCAAGTTGATGCCTTCTACTTGGATTGTGGTTAGAATTGATGGCCGTCACTTTCACGGGTAAATTTACACATGTTTAGTGATATGGTCCTCTGTTGCTTTGACCAACTCACAGAAGCTCCATAGTAGAAGAATTCTGACAGAGAGTTCAATGAGTTCCTCTTAGAAGTACCAAATGAACCTGGGCGCTGCTTTGTAGGATGTTCCTAGTTTCAGAAATTTACATGATTACTGACAACTGAGTGTTAGGAAAAGTGTAATGCATGAAAAATTTCGGCTTGTTTAAACTTAGATGTTGCTAGTGGAACTCAACAATTCAGTTTTATGCCTCTTGGTAGATTTTCTGAAGTGCATGAATTTGAGAAGCCAAACGATGGGCAGGCTTTGAACATTATGAATTCATGTGCAGTGGCTGTGATTGAAGAGTTTCAGGATGTAGTTTTCTCATATGGTGTAAGTGACGAGTTCAGGTAATAAATTTGTTTCAGGCTTTTAGCTTCTTTTTTTTTTTTTTCTTCTCAGTCCTACCTTTTGATTCAGCACATTTGTGATTTCCATTTTTTTTTTTTCAGCTTTGTTTTGAAGAAGGATTCCCAGTTCTACGAGCGGCATGCCAGGTTTCTCGTTCATCGTTCTCTTTTCTTTCTATACTATTTTGCTTATTTTTCCCAATAGATATCATATGTTGAAAATCAATCAGTGCAACCCATGATGTTTTCTGCCCATGGGATCTCCTGGCTAACATATGATTGGCATGACAAATGGCTAACCAACCATTCAAGTGGAATGAACCTTTTGTGTCTGTCTAAATAATAGTCTTGAATCTTGCTATTACAAGTTACGCTGATTTGACAGAATTAACTGTTGGCATGAGATCTACTTATCGAAAATTCACATAGGTTGAATCCAAAATTCTTTGAGTGCTTTTCACAACTGAAGAAAGTGACTAGGATAGCTATTCTTTGTGAGATTTTCTAGCGAAAGGATTGAGATTGCCATCCTTGTTTTCTATAGGATTGTAAGCTTTAGTTCAAGAGAGGCAAAAACTTTTAGCAACCAATGATCATGATAGAAGGCCCTCGTCCTTAAGACAGACTCTGTTCTGTGGTGTAGGAGTAGGGCCTTTCTAGGCTTTATAGAGCCCTTGCAGTCTTAGTAGAAGCATGTTGATTTGGTCTTGATATAAAAGCTATTAACGTTAGAAGTGTGTTAGACACTATCCTGGTCTCTTGCTGTGAAGCTTTTTCAGTTGCAAGTGATTGATGCAACTCTTCTATTCAATGTGGACTTACTGCCTTAAATCACCTTTGCAGTGGCATTGTGTCTGTCATTGTATCATTTTTCTCTTCCAAGTATGTAATGAAGTGGAAAGATTTCTTCCCACAGAAAGAGTTGAAGAAGCCTCCATGTTTTGACAGACGGGCTGTATGTTATCCATCAATGGAGATTCTTCGAGATTACCAAGCATGGAGACAAGTACATCGTGAGTACTTGCTTCCTAAGTTGACCTTTTTTGGTTATGAGATCTCTTAATATTAAACCAAAACAAAGATGTTGCACGGCAACCCCGTGCTAAAACAACGTTTTTCACGATGACTTCCTTTTAGTCTCACCGCTTCTATTGTGTTTACAAATTATAGGTCACATTAACAATCAGTACAATACTTGTTTCTGGATGCTTGTCAAGTCCGGCAAGAGTAAAAGTGAAGCTCAGGACTACCTAAAGGTGGTAAACTTTGTCGGGACTCATTTGAGAAGTGTTCCTTTTTTTGTTTTTTTTTGGCGCTGAGCATTATTCTCTCAGTCAATGGTACTACGTTTTACTCATTGACAAACAATTTAGCCTTCTTTTCTGTCTTCCTTAATCGTGTTTCTATCTTCCTCCTTTGTTTCTCCTTAGCGGTGGTTGTTACGATAATTTCCTTACATTCCATGGCTTCTAGGACGAATTGGATTTGAGGTTCATTGACTTGCAAGCATGAAGGCATGAGAAAACTTGTCGAGCCTTGCTTTGGCTTGTTACTCAAACTTCTCACCCAAATGTTTTTAAGAGTATTATTTTGCTTACTCAACTCAAAATAAATGGTTTCATGAGTAGAAGAATGCACATAACACTAGATTTTTGTGTATTCTGCAGGGTACTCGAGTGCAAGAGAAAAATGAATTGCTTGCCCTGCAATTCGGTATTTACTACCAGTCATGTTCCGTCCGGGATCCTCTGTTTTCAGGGACAAGGTCGGTCTTTCTCTCTCCCCGACATGAATAATGTTACTCTTACCATTTCCACTCTGAAAAAGTATGACTTGCATGTTGTGCATTGTATCAATCCATTACCAAAAGTCAATGCTGCTGAATGAGCAATTCATGACAAAATTGTTAAAAAGTGCAAGGAACAAAACTTTGGAAGTGTTCCTCACAAAATCCTTAGGAAGGGCAAGAAACAAAATAGCAATGGATTCACGATGACGTTTTTTTTTTTTTTTTTCCTTTTCTTTCAATATTTTCTCTTTTGTTAACTAGAGTTTCAAATGTTGTCAAGATTTTCCATTCTTTAAATGTGAGTAAAGAGAACCTCGTCCACTATAAGTGTGGCTGTCTCCATCTACAACATTGTAGAGTTTACAACTTTACACTTTGTTGCCACCAATTCCTCTAGGGACAGGAGAAACGGGAATGGTCAACACCTGGTGGTGTAGAAGATGCGAGGGCGTGCCACGAGACGTGAGTCTCCAAGAGAATAAAGAAAAACGCCTAAAATTACCAACTTCTTTCAAGCAAATTGCGAAACTTGAACTAAAGTTACAACGGTTCGTGGGCCTTGAACAAGGACTTCCACAATTGAAGAAAACTACATAGAAGAAAGAGAGAGAGAAGAGGAGGGAGAAGAAAGAAGAACGGGGGAGAGGTAGAAGATAGACATAGATAGGAGATAGAAGAAGAATAAGAGAGGATCGATCGACTAACTGCGAGAGTTAGGAGATAATACTAAATTACTTTGCTGCTGTGAGCGTTGTTGGTGCGTGGACCTTTGCAATGTTGCACCAAGGTCTTCATTTATAGCCTCTGGGTCCAATTGTAACTTCCAAATATAACCGCCCATGATCTCTAGCCATTGCGCCCATGTCTTGCATACACTCCGGTATCTTCTTGAAAATGCATGAGGAAATGACATGTGTCCTTTAATTGGCCGAAAATAACTACCCATGTTCTCAATACAATTAGCACATGTTAATTTCGGCCCTTATCACCTTGCTTTGGATAAAAACCACTTCCCTATAATTTAGGTAACAAACTTATCTCCTAAATTATAGATAATTCGGCCATTAAATTAAATCCGAATTATAATAAAAATAACTTCCAACCAATTTCTTTGCCACGTGTAAATTTTAAAAATTTATGGTACAAACACACTTACATTTTGTATGCAGGAAGATCCGACTAAGATATACAATGATGAACGTGAGGGAAAATGTCGGAAGAAAGTTGTGTTGGAACACTGTAACATAATTGAGCAGAGCTTTTGGAAAGCACACCCAAGCATACTCGACGAAAAGAACTAGTTGCTTCGTCTAATTGTTCCGACCTAACATCAACCTTGTATAATCCCATTGCTTAAACCTTAATCCAAGCGTAGTGGTAATTTTATGATGAAAAGATTGTGTTGGTGCTTTTATTATCTGCTTGTATAGGTGATGAACTGCATATATATGTGGGTTTTTTTTTTTTTTGCATGTGGTATATTGTGTGAAAAAAGAAAAAGAAAAGGATCAGCAATTGAATTTTATCAACACTTCAATGATATGATAAAACTTTTTTTTTATCTCGCTTCAACTTTATGTCTGAACATTCATTTTACGACATCTTAAGTAGATTGATTGGAAATGGAGGTGTTGGTTGTGTTTTCATATTCGAAAGGCATATTCGTTTCCTCTGATAGGCCATCTTTCAATATTTCGTCACTAGTTAGGATGACATGGGTACCTCTCCCACCCGGATTCATCAAGCTGAATACAGATGGTGTTTTTAGGAAGGAAAAATGGGACGGGGGAAGACTGTTGAGAAATTATTTAGGACATATTTAGGAATGTTCAACGTGAAGTTTCCACTATTTTTCTCAATTAAACACTCTGAATTTTTTTCCCTCCAAATGGGTCTTAACCAAGCAATCAAAGTTGGTTTTACAATGCTATTATTAAAGCCTTGAAGGGTAGGAAATTCGTGTTTCGTCTAATAGCATTGTAAACCCAACTTTGATGCTTGGGTAAGACCAATTTGGAGGGTAGGAAATTCGGTGTTTAATTGAGGAAAGTAGTGAAAACTTAACGCTGAATATTCCTAAAACATGTCATAAATAATTTCTCAAGGGCCCTCCCCCCGTTCCATTTTCCCTTCCTAAAAGTGTCGTCTGTATTCAGCTTAATGAATCCGAGTGGGGGAGATACCTATGTTGTCCTGACTAGTGGCGCAATATTGAAAGATGGCCTATAAGAAGAAACCAATGTGTCTTTCGAATATGAAAACATAGCCAATGTTGGTGCAAATCCGGGAGTCTTCAAGAAATCTGAACACCTTGATGATGGAACTTGTTGAAACTTGCTTCGAGGCACGTTACTGAGTCGCTTTCCGAAAACAGTATTCGCCCCCCACCGTTTGGTGTGCTCCGGGTTGATAGCGAATCTATTCGAGGATATAACGAAGCCCGATCAATCAAATGATCTTCTGTCTGCGTCTGCACAAACGAAGGACAGACAGAATACCAAGTCGATTTTGTGATCAAATGAACCAAGGATTTGTTAACACCGTTTCTGCAGAATAACGGTGTAACAAAATAAGAAAGCAACTAGAAAGTATTTTGGCAGAATAATGACGTTTAGAAATTGTGCAAAATGTTTGTGCCTAGGGCTCTATTTATAGACCCAATCGCACCTTTTCGTATGGGGTTGCACCCTTTCATTAAGGGTCACACCCTTTCACCAATGTTGCACCCTTTCACCAAAGGTCGCACCCTTTCACCAAGGGATGCACCGTTTCATTAAGTAGCCAACAACCTAAAACACTTTAGAAACTTTCTCAAGGCACAAAGAATATTTTAATAAAACCCCATACTAAAAACCCATTTTATTTTGATAAATTCCAACAGCCAACGCCTCAATTCCGATTCACAACATCTACTAAAGATATCGTAAAAGGAATGTTCAGACATAAAGGTGAAGCGAGATGAAAAAAGTTTTCTTGTATCATTGATGCGTTGGTAAAATTCAATTGCTGGTCCATTTTTTTTCACACAATCTGCCGCCTGCAAAAAAACACACATATACAAGCAGATAATAAAAGCAGCTACACAACCTTATTACTTAGAATTCGTGTGCAAAGTTTCACAGGTAGATTTGCTGAGGTATGAACACTAATGCATGGATACCATTGGTAACATATTGTTCTGAGATCAAAATTCCAAAATGTGATGTGCATAATGCAATTTTCATCCCCGTTTCTTTTGTCCGTTCCTCTTCCTTTCTTAGTAAAATGTCATGTTTCATTGGTCTCATTTTCTCTCAGGTCCATCTTTTCTCATTGAACTCATTTCTGTGTACTGTTTTGTCCACTCTGTTGGGAACAACACCTATCCGAAGGAGGTAGTCCTTTGGAACAAGTTTCTTCATTTATTGTAAAATTGCCCATTCCACAGTGTTGGGTTTTAGCCTATTCCGCAGAGGGATGTTCTCTGGTTCCTCAAATTTGCAAAGACATTGTTTAACTAGTTTACACTTGAGTTTCCATTTCAGCGCTGCTACAAGTACCGAACGAATGGGTTCCGATGATGCACAGATGGCATTGCAGGACCCATCATAAATATTTTAAATTTTTTTGAACGGTTTGGATCATTTATGCGGCGCCCTTAAGTGGGCCCAGCACACACTGTCGGTGCACAGCCGGTACCCTTCCTTAGTTCCTTTAACCGTTTCCATTTCCCATACTCTTGAAAGGCATGGGTTTTGGATACTTGCAATGTAACTGAGCTGTACTTTGATCAGGGGTTTTTTTTTTTGGGATCTGATACTTCGATCAGGAGTTGCTTGCTAAATCTTGGATTTCACTACCGTCCCGAGAAGCACACGAATACACGATGGGGAAGATGTCCTAACTTAAAATTCACCCTTCGTTGGAACGAACAGTAAAATGTCTGGCAGTTTTGGGAACTTGTCTCGATGCTCCAATCTGAGGAAGAAAGGTGAGGCTCTTGTTCAGATAATCACAGGATTTTATGCGCCATGGGATCTTTCATTGTGATTGAGTAAATTTAGTCAAGGAACACATGCCAAGGTACCATGGTGCTAACTTGTTCACGCATTTGGAAAATGGGTTAACGTGACCCCCAGTCATTAGGTCTTAATTTTGATTGTTTTTATTGAACTCCAATGCATTCAACATTGGGAAATGAGAGCAGTGGGTTATACTAATAAAAAAAATGCTACGTACCCAAAAAAATTTTACTCAGAAACTTCCCAGAAAGCACGTCAAAATTAGAGTTTGCTGTATTTGGTTTCTGTTTTGGATATGTAGCAGCCTTGTATACTAATACCCACTTACTCCCTCTGTCCCTTTTTTAGTGATCCATATGGGAATACTTGCAATTTCAAACCCCAAAAAAACATATTTCTCTATATAACTTTTTAACTTTTTTTATACCAAATTAAAGTGCTCATTGAGTACTTTAATTTGATGCAAAAAAAAAAAATTTAAAACGATATACGAAAGTACATTTTTAAACGTCCATAAAAATATACGTTTTCCAAGTGGATCACTTAAAAAGGGACGGAGGGAGTACTATTTTTCTGGGTATGTAGCTGTCCTGTATATTAATACCCACTTACTATTGAAGTGGGTGAACAAATTTGTTTGTTTATCTAGTGAGGCAATTAGGTGGATTGGATTTCTAGATTTGTGGATAAATTTATTAAGGGCAATAAATTGTCGACAAAATTTTGAAATTACAATTTTTAAGTCCTTGTTCCACGGACTTGACAAACATTTTGGGACAAAGGGAGCATTAAAAATTAAAAGCACTCATTGATATCCAGTAAATTGTCAGAAGAATCTCGAATTTTTGTTGAAAAAAGTTTTTGATACCGTGTGCTTGTACTAGTGTAGTGAAAGTACATGTGGTAATGCAACTGTGCAAATGAAAATTCTGCATGCTACCGTCACTACAAGAAATTATGTCTTTGGAGACGAATGAAATCGTCATGAAATGCATGGTTTTGTCTCTGATAGTCTTGGTGACGAAAAATAGTTTTGCCACCTATAGGTTGTCTTCGAAAATCACCTGGTGACAAAATTATTGTTTCGTCACCTATACTAAATTTTGGTGACAAAATTTTTCATCACCAATTTTCAAATTATTTGTCACCTACTCACTAGTTTCGTCACTAACCGTGACTAGAAATTGATGAAGGAAACTACTTAGGTGACAAAAAATTTCGTCACTAACCATGACAGAAATTGATGAAGGTGACAAAAAATTTCGTCACTAACCGTGACAGAAATTGATGAAGGAAACTACTAACATGTTACCGTGTGGCGCACGTGTGGC
Organism: Vaccinium vitis-idaea; assembly: GCA_963854785.1. NCBI lineage: Eukaryota > Viridiplantae > Streptophyta > Magnoliopsida > Ericales > Ericaceae > Vaccinium > Vaccinium vitis-idaea. Next base: position 37,715,427 of record OY978223.1, read on the forward strand.
ACCTACGTGTTGCTAGCATGGTGCCTACGTGTCACCCGCGTGGCGCTGGCGTGTCAGCACCCGTGGCAGCTAAAAATTGATAATTTTGCTCCTCCTGGGAATCGAACCGGAGACCTCGCTTGTGCACGCGCGCGTGCGAACCAGCTAAGCTAGGCCACCACTTGTGCCATTTAGACACCTTTTTAATATTTATACTATAAAAACCGGATTATTCTTATACAAACCCCTTTCTTTTATAAATTTTATACTTATACAAACACCTTCTAATATCACTACTTTAATACTCCCTCCGTCCCAATTTTATAGTTCCTTTTGGGAGTTCGTGCCACTTTCAAAGTGTTATATCTTATAATCTACAATGTTTTAGGTGATTTTGAACACTTTGTTTATTAGATTAAATCAAGATCTATCAAACAAGATCCATATTGCATATAAAATGTATTACCGATTGGAAGATATAATCGTTTTTTTATCCAGTTAGGATAGAACGAGGGACTATAAAATTGGGACGGAGGGAGTAATTTTTTTTATTTTTTAACACAAAAAATTTTCTTTTTTAACAAAAGCCTTTTAATAAATTTTTTAATCGAGTTTATACTATACAAATAATTTTTTTTTATTCCGATTGTTTTACACTCCCCATTTGAACACCCATTATACAAACACCAACTAATATATTTTTAAATATATATTTTTTCTTTTTGAAAGAAAAATTTTTCTTTTTTAACAAACGCCTTTTAATAATTTTTTTAAATCCAGTTTATACTATAAAAATAAGTTTTTTTTTTATTCCCATTGTTTTATGCTCCCCATTTGAACACCCATTATACAAACACCTACTAATATCATATTTTTAATAAATTTTCTTTTTTAACATAAGCCTTTTTAAATTTTCTTTTTTTAATCTTGTTTATACTATACAAATCAGTTTTTTTTATCTGGTTTAATAGTTTGTTATAAATTACATTTAACATATATATTTTAAATGTAATTACAAACTCCATATTTACAAGCGTCGATTTAAACCGTTGGCATTTCACATCTCGTTATTGTCACCAAAATCCAAGTTCGTCGGGTCATTTTTTTAGATTGCAAGACTCGACCCCACACTTGAGTCATTTTTTTCAATCGAAACCATCTATTTTTTACATATTAAAGAGTACATAATTAATTTCATACAAAAAATAAAGTTAATCAGCTATCGCTGCACAATTTTTTTTTGATTGGCAAAGAAGAATTTTATTAAAAACGGGGGAGCTATCGCTACACAATTGATCAGACAAAAAAAAAATATTTTTGTTAATGAAATTGTGTCTCGATAATTAAGAAGCTTTCTAAACCCGATCGAGGCAAAGTTTTACGAGAAAATGATTAAATAAATAAGGAAAATTAGTTTTGGTGGAGTAAAATTAATCTACTAACGGACACTTTCGGGCCCGCCAAAAAAAATAGAGTAAATGGGTTACGAAAAAAATTTCCTGGGCCAAAGTCTTCTCTTTTGTGAGGAATATTTTTGTCTTCTATTGGTTTGCTCTCTTGGGGAGGATGTGAAGGGAACATATTAGTGAGAAAAAAAATATTTTCGTCACCAAAAAGATGTGGAGGGAACATATTAGTGAGGAAAAAAATATTTCCGTCACCAAAAATTCCATTCTTCCACAAGTTTAGAGACGAAATAAAATTTCATCACCTTTATTTTTGTTTATCCTCCCAATTAGAGACGAATTATATTTTTCCTCTCAAAATAGTCATATAGGAGACAAAAATTAATTTCGTCACGGTTTATCATTTTTGTTGTAGTGCGTCTCTCCTTTAGGGTTGGCCATTTCCTCCGACCCGTTTGAATTTGATCCGATCCCCGATCCGAACGGATCGGCAATATGGAGATCTGTTTGGAGATTGGATAAGATATGGGGATTTTTTTGAAAATGTTAGGGAATCAGGTAGGGGGTGGAGATAGGCATGTCCCCGCCCCGAATCCGTTCCCCGATCCATCCCCGCCCCGCTCTGCCCCGTCCCCGATCTGCCCCATCCTCGAATCCCCGAATATAGGGGTCTATTCATGAGTTATAAAACTTTTGGGTCCCACTAAATTTTCTCCAAACACATGGGGTCACACTAAATTTTCTCCAAACATTTCAATTATAATTGAACTTTGTAATACAATAAATGTGATTAAATAAGAAATGCATCACTATAATTTGAATACATCCCAACTAGATTGACATCTACTCAACTATCAATCATATGCATTCCTTAAAATAAACAAAAAAAAATGCAAAATAAAAACAATATTTTTCCAATCGAGCCGTTGATTTTATTGTTCCTATTGATGAAATCAATTGGGTAGGCTTTCTTCTCGATCGAGTTTAGAAAGCTTGTCGATTGGGACCCAATTTGTGTTTTTTTTAATGATACTTTTCATCCGATTAAATGTCTACTGATACGCGATCCACTTAATTTTTTCTACGACTGATGGATACCATAATATGTTATCTTGCTTGTGGTTCCTTTAGTTTTCAAATTAGAAATCTAGTTGATACTTGATACAACTTGAATTGAAGCTGGAAAACACTTACGTTTACACATGGATATTGTGTCGTACCGTACCAACGATAAACGTACCGTGCCCGTGTTGGCCCGGGTCATTCAACACCTCTACTTGTAACTTGATTTTAGCATTTAATTTGTAACTAGGATTCTAGATTTTTAGTTATCTTTTTTTTATTTTTAAAATGATTGGATCCCTGAATCCCCGTGGGGATCCCCGTTCCCCATTTGGAGTGGGGATGGAAGATGAAAATAAAGCCCCATTGGGGATCGGGTAGGGGATGGATATAGAGAAAGGGTTTGGGGATTGGGGGTTGAGATAGTACTCTCCGGCCCCGATTCGTCCCCATCCCCATCCCTACTCTCCTTGTGCTTCAGTGTACAAATTGTAACTAATTGCACTTCTGTCGGTTCTTTGTACAACTTTCCCTTATTTGTCTAAAATCTTCAGGTGTAACGATTCAAAAGGTGTGTCATAAAGGGACAAACTTCCACGATATTCTTCCTTGAACTCATGAAACATATTCCTCCAAATCTTTGATCGGGACGTAAGTTGCAGATCGTCAAGCATGGTACTTTGTATTTTCTATGAAAACAACTATTGTATAGAGAGGCAGCTGATAAAAACAACCCCTAGACAAGGGGTTATACTTTACATGCATTCTTGTTAACGATTGTTATTTCATGAAGTTTCTACATATATTACCCGCATTTTCATTACCTGTATCTAAAGCAGAACCAGGGTCTCCACTACACTTGAATGACAGGGGTGTAGTGCACTATCCAAAAGTGTTTTAAATAGTTCAGATTGTAAAAAGTATTTGTAAGCTCCAAAAAGCTGAGCCCTTTTGTTTTGACAATTCCATTTACAAAATATACATTTTGTGTATCTCAATTTATTGAATTATATTTCTTTTTTCTTATTTTTCTGGAATATCTGTTTTAGGATTGTGGAAAGAAATCATTTTCTATGTATTTCGATTGACTGCGGTATTTTTTAGTCAAAATGGATTGAATACATTGAAGAAGACCTCAAAAGTTGCATGCTTGGTTCAAGAATGTTCAGCTGCTGGTTTAGCTTGAGCATTTTCAAGTCTATCGGTCAGAAAAACATATTGCTTGATTTTGCTGGATATTTTTGCTTGACCAAAACATTACGCGACAATGAGCAATTTCTGCAGCTGTAAATACAAAGCCATTAGGTCATTTTGAGATAACACAGTAGCCCCACTTTGGGTAACACATTATTGGTTACTAGGGTTAATGAATCTTGAAGAACTATAAAGGTTTGTGAGTGCCTAATGCTTAAGATTAGATGATTATTTGATCATTCAATGCAAGTTTAAATCAAATCTAGCAGTTCCATGGTACATTTTCCTTTGTGGGCACATAGTACAATCACTACTTTGATCTATTAGAACATTTGTCCACTCTGCTTATGCCATGCTTCATCATCCGTCACTCTGCTTATGCCATACTTCATCATCCGTGAAACTAAACAACTGACCTTGGTTTCAGATCCCCAAGTTCGCAAATCAAAACTTACAATTTGTCTCAAGCCGGACAATAATCGTAGAAATAGACATGAATGCTTAAAAATGTACAAAGCAAATATATGCACGATGTCGCCCCATCTTCTAGCTACAAGAAGCGTGGCCATTTTCTGAAGTTGAACAAAGCAGCAACAGCTAGCAGAGACAGCATCATCTCCTCTATTCCGGGCAGGATGTGGCGGTTCTCTCCTCACAATATATGCACAATGTCATAAGCAAATCTTTACATGTGTCAAGGAAAGAGGCAGTGTAGCATAAAAATTAGCGTTAAAGCGAAAAATAATTTTTCAGAGGCTACAAGACTCAACAGAATGGCAGTACGTACTGGGAAATTCATATTCTATGTTGTGAGAGCATGCTTGATTAAGTTCCATAGCAGTACCACATTGCTCGACTGCAAGCAACATATATTGATGCTCGACCCTTGGACGCACGAGGTTTGATAGTCATAAACCAGTAGAAATAGTGAAAAACCCACCCTCGATCACATCACCATAAAGTTCTTACTGATCCAACGATTATATGACCTGGTTTCTACCACCTTTAGATGGTTAAGACATGTCGAAAAATGTAGAAATTTAAGAATTATGATTTGGACGCAAGATCTACATAATTTGATGGCTTTTCAGATTGTCAACATAAACAGGCCCTGCACCTATGCATTTTGATATCTAATTTAAACGGACGGTTTTATCAATATAAAAGAGGATATGTCCAAAATAGCACGAACGACTGAAAAAAAATAAAAATAAAAAATGGAACCAGTGTTAGCTGGTTATTATACAGAAAGATATAAAAATGATGTATTAGTCCATTTGCATGAACACTTGCACAACTAATAACTCCCCAAAAAGTAGTAGGGGTTGGGTCCTAAATGTGGGTCCAATACAGTTTTAGACCTCATCTTCCAACACCGAACACGTAGATGAATGAGTATAGTAGCAAGAACTTCAAAAGGAAAAAGATGAACTCGTAAAACACTTCAACTACACTAAACTTAAGGCTCAGTGCTTAATTTTCTACCTGACCTAAGTATGACACCTTCAAGACAAGGTTCCAACATACTTCATACTTAATGATGTTATTTTAAAGTGAATATGATAAGCTAATTTTTGTTGTTAATATAAAACTTGCGAAAATGACAGCCCTATCATTTCAAATTTAAAATTTAATTCGATAAGGTAATTTTAATTTTTGGCATAAAACGTGAGTAAATGACTAACCATAGCAGGGAGAGTTCTTTTGCAAGTTAGTGAGACGATTGGATGACTGAGGTAAAGTGCAAAAGAGAATACAGTTAAGAATGTGTAAGTTAGTGAGACAATTGGATAAGAGATGAAAGAGTCTGGCCATATCCAATGAAAAGCATTAAACACATGGAGCAAATGGAGGACATTGTACAGATTGAGGGCAACAATAGTGGAAGAGTAAGAGAAAAGTACGAATGGATCGTAAACCCAGCCTTTGCAATGAGTCCTACTGAAGTAATTGCCATGACAAGGAAATAAAAGACAAATCCAATCAAGCCAGTAAACCCCAATATTCCAGCAATGACACCACCAACGATGGACATAAATGTTCGGCTGCACAAACAAAGAGACCTTGGGTTTTAGCATCAATGTGCAAATGTTTGGCTATACAATTGAGCAACCAATTAAGAAAATTATGAAAAAAGTCTATGCAGCGAAAAGTCCAGAAAAAGCCAGTGCATACGGTTCTTTGGTTAACGACCAAAATTCAACAATGTTGTCTACTTCTCTCAAGTCAGCTACTAAATCCTTTTCCCTATATCAAGTTCACACAAGATATCTTTCATCTTATCAATTTTCTCATTGTTTTGTCCCACATACTTGACATTTTCATAAAAATCTAAACAAGTGTTTATGGAGAACAAACAGTATTATCTTAGGTCTTGAGATATGGCTCCATTGAAAGAGTAACCATAAACAACCCTGAGAGTGCACAATTAGAAGCTACCTAGTAAGCCTGGTTAGCATCTCTCTTAGATTTTGTTTCGGCAAGATCTGGACCCGTTGGTTGCAGATGCAAACAATCCGCAGTTTATAATAGTTGAAGATATACCAAAACTAATCACATGCTCCTATATTCAGAATACAGAGGTTGATGGGGCTCATTTTCTAAAGACGAAAAATAAATGTACAAACGAACCTGTAATAGATAGCTTTCATATTGTTCTGCATATACTCAGCATTGAAGGTTGGCAAATCATTCGGGGACTTCTCAGATGAACCTTACTCATCATGCCCAGCCATAGCTTCTGCCTTTGGCAATTCTTCAATTTATAGGATAACAAGATTCAGAGACGACACATCCAACACGACCACCCCTTTCAAATTCTAATATAAATATGACACATGGGCTACTGGTTCAATGGTTAAACTCGGCCTATTATGTGCTTGAAATAGAGGACATTTGCAGAAAAAGGCAATTACCCAGGAAAAAAATCAATATCTTTCTCAAGTAATAGTTTTATTAAAAAGCATCAAGGGATGCCACCCACATACAAAAGAAAGCAAAGAATAAAAGGCAACAAAAAGGCAACACACAAACAAACACACATGTATACACTCCACTTCTCCATTGACAGAGCCTCATTCTAAACGCCAAAAATACCGAACGTTTCAAGAAATTGATCAAGGGAAGGATAGCTCTCCCTCGACTCACAACTAAACAAACTAGAAAGAAAAAGACTCTTAATTTTTGGCAATGACATCTTGTCCCATCGCCTTTCTCGCCAAATAAGTCTCAACAATCTTGAATGAGCCAAAGTAAAATTACCAAGGTTTTGAAAGGTCCAAACATTGAATTTTGGCATGAATATCAAAATGTACATGGAGAAAATAAGATTACTCAAATATTCAGGAAAGGGCCCCTGCCCTCACCACCTTGTCCACCAATGACGAAGAACATCATTTTTTTTTTTGTCACATTCTAGAAGATTTATATTTATTTACCCAATCCCTACCCAACCCAACCCAACCCAAGTTATTTCGTGGATACAAAGCCCAAAATTAGGTTTCTACAAATCTATCCTAACCTTACTCTTTTTATAACTCAGGCGTCCGAACTAGCTTATGTGCGTCTCGATGAGTAATCATAGGGTACCAATCCCGCCAGTGGACCGTCCACTGGCGTAACTTATTGATGGGAATAAAAAGGGAGATACTTGTAAGCACAAAAACACAGGGAATATACTGAAATTATGTCTATGTCAAATTCAAATTGATGTTACAAAGCATATACGTATACATAGCTAAGATAGCTAATTTTTGTGCAAAACTAATTGAAACGAGGAGAGAGAGAGAGAGACCTTCGTTGTGTATGGTTCGAAACTCGTCCGCGTGATTCGAATCTCGTCGGAGTTCAAGAAGGAGGCCTCCTCCTCACAGGAAATGGAAGCGTCTTCTTTGTCGGTGTGGTAGTTTGGAAGGCTTGGGTGAGGAAGTAATGACTACTAAAAACACAACTCTGCTTATGGCCTTTGACGGAGGCGAGGAAGTCCTCTGATTTGTTGGTAAAGGGTTTCCATTCAACAGTCTCAATCCTGTATCGGGTATTGGATTTCAACACATTCTCAGAGCATCTTTTTTTTATCCAAGAAGCATTGCGCATATGGTCTCCATTTCATCATTTAGCAGCTTTATGACTGGTGATATAAGGAGGGTTAACATTGTTTCTGGTGCCTTTGAAGCTACAACCGAATTGTTCTTCTGGAAAACAACCTTCTGATCTTTGATGATCAAAACATTGCAAACTGTCCCAAATTCAGAATATGTACCATTGGGGCATCCTTTGTCACCTCTTCACCTAGATTTTTCACAAAAAATTGAGGATTTTAGCTCCTCATTGGCAGTCTCTCTCTTTCTCTTCTTGACAAATTTGTACACACATAACTTCTTCCCTTTGAGGATAGTTCCATGGAGAGAGTTGTAAACTAACATAGACGAAACATCTGACTCGAACACAACATACCCATAGCACTTGCCCTTCTTCCCCTGCTCCAAAGTCACCTTGCAAGACTGTAAAGTTCCGAACTTGCAGAAAATTTCCTTCAATCTAGTAGAGGTAACTGAAGTATTGATGTTCTTGATAAAAAGCTTTACATTGCCTGGTGTTCTAGTTGGAGGGTCTATCTGATGAACAACCTGGGCAGGTGGATCACAACTCCCTATCAGTCCATCCGAACTTAATTTTTCTCTCAATTTCTGGTTCCATTTATTGCTAAACGAATGAGATATATCCACAAGCATCCCTTTTGATTCGGAAGCAAACATAACAGCACCATTTTTGTTTCCCAAATTCTGTTGTTCATGTTCCTCAATCGTGGAACAGTTAATTTCTTGTGATGAAAACTTCTCATTAATTCTTAGATTTGAGGCATGATTAGACTTCAACCCTTCACCTTCTTGTCTGTGAATTCTTGTAGTTGGTTCACCTTCACAGGCAATTGATCGAACAGTTGGTCTACCTTCCCCATTCTCCATTTCCAGAGTAATATTCTTTGTGGTAGTTACTAATGATGCATAAGTTGAATTAGTGGGGTTTTGATTGGTAAAGGGCAATGATATACCTGAATTCTTGGATCTCCTTGCAAATTCGATAGTCATTTCGGTGGGTATGGTTTGAACCTCGTCCACGTGATTCGAAGCTCGTCGGGAAGTAGGCCTCCTTCCTTCTCGCAGGAAGTGGAAGCGTCTTCTTCGTCGGTGTGGTACGCGACGGTGGTGGTCGTCGTCGCCGGTGGTGGTGGTCTTCGTCGAGGTGCTGGTGGTGGCGGTCTTCGTCGTCTTTCTTCTCTGTATCCAACGAGAGGTGAAAGTAACGTGGATTTTTTTTTTCTATTTTTATTATATTCCACGTCATGACATAGGTTGAACCTATGTCATGTCCCAAAAAACGACGTCGCTTGATTAGTTCTAAAAACTCGGGTACTTCAAGGACGATTTCTACCTATATCGACCATTATTTCATGATCCGAGACATTCTTTTTGTAGAAAATATTATAACGCAAATGATGTACAAATATCTCGTAAATAAAATACTTTTTTGAACTTAATCTAAATGATTTCCTATTTTCTAAAATGAACATGAATACATTGAATCATATCTCATTCCATATCAACAACTATTAGGAGTTTTTAAGCACGTTTTCTATCTACATGAGTGATATTTTAATGATCCGAAACATTCATATTGTAGAAAAAAGAAAAATACAAATCATGTAAAAGTTTCAAATTAATTGAAAATAGATTAGTACACGATCTTAATGAATTTATGTTCCTTAAAATAGGTTTTGATGTACCGAAACAAAACCGTAATAACCGGTTTCAACATATATAATCTCGCGTTTTCCTATAAAACCGACGTCGTTGAAGGCTTTCTTCCTCCCTTTTACCCTGTGCCTTTCCTGTCCGATCGGCACAGACATCGATTTGATTTTGGATTCCGGAAGAAAGTTGAAGAAGATGGGAAGGCTTCTCTCTGAGTTTGCCGACGACGACGAAGAACGTGAGTAAGTAATTACGATCTTAATTCTCTGAGTCACTTCTTTATGGAAGAGGACACTTGATTATATGCAAATTTTTTGCTCTGATTGATGCATATGTTCACCAAATCTTTTCCAAATGTATTCAATTGATATGTTGGAAACTTGTTTCTTTCTTTTATTGGCAGTCCTTATTGCCCTCCGTAGGTTGGTGGTTGATGATTGACGTGTGGGAGGCTGGATGTAGCTTTGTGTCCATTGTTGAAGCGCACTATGTAGGAGTTGTAATGGTTGTGGTTATCACCGGAGCACTATTTTTTTGGTGATAAATTAGTACTACTTGCTGCAGCTTCATGTCAGCAAAAAAATAGAAGCGAAAAAAACTTACGTCGCAGTGCCTAACAACTTGTATGGAAGTATTCAAACAGAGTTCAAATTTTAAGCCACCGACTCCTATAGTACATGCGGTTTTCATCTCTATAGGATTATGGGAAGTTTGTAGAGATCATGGTTGCGAAGGAATAAATTATAACTCTCTTGCTAGGCTCAATTTTTGGGGGTTTATGTGGTGGATCATGATTTGTCTAGAGTATCTCTTTCTCTAAAGATCATGATTTATGTAGATGAAGTAGTCAGTGTCCGGAAATCTCTTAAGCTTAAGGAGTCTAAGAAAGACCAAATGAAAAGCTCGAACGAAGGTGATGGCAGATCAAAAGATGAAACTTCAAACCCGGAACAAGAATCTGTCAATCCCCCAAAGAGCTTCCGGCAGCTGAAAGACGGCCTGTAGGACAAATTGACAAAGCTTTTGTCCTTGCTGGATGAGGTTAGTTTCATCTTTGGCATCATTTGATTGCTTCCCAATTCTCTCAAGTACAGCTTGTGTGTTTTTGGTGTTTTAAAATCTTAAGTGATTTATGTTCCTGGGTTTGCAAAGATTTCAGTCTATAATTTAGAATTATAGGATTATTATCGACTTGATTGGCTGCTTGTTTGTGTGACAAATTGGGAGACTTTGGAGTTGCACAAAATATTATGTTTGACTTCATTAACACGGACATGCTAATCGTGTCAAATTTCTCGGGTGACATTGTCTCTAATGTTCTTGTATCTCCCAGTTCTCGGGTAATATTGGCTCTAATGTTCTCGGGTGCGATGTCATATTGGGTGGAGGAATGCTCTTTTACGATATCAAAATGTTCCTTACTGTTCTAGTTCTAGTTCTAGTTCTACAACCTACACAGCAAAGGACCAACGTCCCTTTCGCTAACTAAGCTATTCTGTTTTTAAACCTTTGACGTGATAGTGATCCTTGTTACTTACCGACTGGCACGGGTGTAATTCGATCTTTAAACATGATTGTTTGTCTATCAGACTAGTATGATCTTGTGTCCAATTGAAATTTTCTGCGCGGCTGTTATGTATCTTGACTATTTCAAATTAAATGTTGATCATTCTACAGACTACTGTGTGCTCAACATGAGCAGAAACATTGATCAAGTTACATAATATTGTATGAGTTTACTATTCAGGTCATTTAATAGATTGTGACAAATCTACAGAGCTTTCTATTTCCTTCCTTGGAGGACATCTCATACTTGTTGAGGATTCCACACACACACAGAGAGCCCTTTGGGATGATGGAGCTTATGTGGTCCCAGTGACACGAACATCTGGTATGCCAATTCCTTCTATTGTCAGTGGTTGAGGAGCTATTCATGTATTGCAATTCGCTTCCCTTGTTAATTTATGGGTTTGAAATTTTCTTAATATATTGAAGGCCCTTGTTTTTATCACGACATACCGTGTTGGTTACACATTCTCGATTTTATGTTAGTGGCTGTAGATTTCAGAGGAAGCACAGTGAAAGATCAGTTGTTAGATTCATTTGGCATGTAATGTGTATGACAAAAGTACCCTGTGTTCTAAATTCTAATGCTTCATGATGCGACGGTAGAGGAAACAAAATATGCCTCCCTTCTTAGTTTTTTCCCTGATACGTACCTCCCTTCTTAGTTTTTTTGGGTAATTACCTCCCTTCTTAGTTATGTTCCAATATTGGTCTATTCATCAGGAGAGCTGAAAGATGCTTAGAAGCTGGAGCAGACATGATACTGATTGACGCTGACAATGTCTGCAAATATGCCAATTCTGTGCGGGCAGACATCATAGCTATGGTGGTGGGATGTCTTGGATTCGAGAAGACCATGTTTGAAGCATCAAATGCCAAAACTTCTGTGTGTTTAAATCAAACACGCGGGCATAAAACTCGTGCTATGCACAAGGCCGTTAACCTAGTCGACAATAGCATCTGGCTATTTGTTATAGAGAATTGATACTTCTATCATTTGATGTAATTTTGTTGGATTCTTTGTATTAATGTTCTCAATTTTATAATATTAGCTTAAAATTTTTACGATACATGTATAGTTTTAGTATTAAAAGTTAGTTTGGGTTAAATTCATGACAACGCCGCCATCAAAAGGGTGTTTTTGTAACATTCTACAAATTTTTAATTTTTTTTTTTTTTGTGGATCCGGTTGTAGCGGGCATTGAAGGCTATGGTAGCATTCCCATATTATAACATGCTAAGAACGCTATTGAAGGAAATTATAATGTAGGTTTCTGATACAATAGGATTTTATAAACGCTATGAAAAGTCTGTACTTTTTATAACACTGACTGACACGGCGTTCTTCGGAATGTTATCTATTGCTTTTTATAGAGTTTCCTGCATGTTATTGAAGGTGATTTTTGTTGTAGCGAGGATTGATACAAAGAGGTCCAACTGCTCGGCTCATTGAGGCAAACTGGATTACGAATAACACCAGGGGAAACCTTAATTGTTGTCTTAGCCTTAATTGTTGTACGTGTTTTGAAAGTTAGTTGCATATACTCCTTATATGAGGGGGTAATTAGGAGAGAAGGGATGAGTTTTGTTTGTAGGTTCTTTTTTTAGATTTGTAATCTTCCTTTCGTAATGAAAGTACCAAAGCCTTACATTGTTGAGGCTCTGTCCTTCTCTTACTTTCCATTTCAGAAGTGTTATCATGACATTTGAGTGACATTGTCCATCAAAATGACTTTGTAAAGACAGGACAAACATTCTGGGACTGTGGGAGTTATGATAATCCGAAGAAACAATCCCCATTGTATCTTACAGCTTTTGCATCACTTTACAGAACCTTTTCAGGGAAGAAGACATTTCTATAAGATATTTATTAAATAACAAAAACTTCTCACCAAACAGCACCAGTGGTCTAGTGGTAGAATAGTACCCTGCCACGGTACAGACCCGGGTTCGATTCCCGGCTAGTGCATTGATATTCTTTTTGGGGGCTTTTTTCTCACTCTTTTAGGAAATCAAAGTACTTGGACCAAGCCACTTATGTACTCCATCCGTACCAAATTTGTAACGACCCGGAATTTAGCCCTATTTTTTTTTTTAAATGATATAGTTTTTATTTATAAAATCTAGTAATAGTTGATTTTATTTTTTTTGATTTATTAGTCCTAATCTAGCCTAGATGATCCTAATCCCATTACACTATCCGGTTGCTCTAACCAAAAATCCTAAACTATATTTTGTCCCAACTAAATATCACATCACCCATCTAATACATCATTTCCCTCATGTCAATGTGTGCTTAGCCATAAATGTCTATCACTTTTCTACAACCAATCACAACCCAACAAACAACCCCAAAGCTTTCCTCTAACCATGGTACATTACCCTCCTCTAATCACTTCATTAACCAATAGTTTCTAGACCAACACTTCATTATATTACCCTACTCCTCCAATCCGAAAATCACATACATATCATCGAAACTTATTTTTTCACTTCACACCGCAGTAGGCACAAGAGGGAGAGAGTTATTTCATCATCATCATCCTCCACTACTCTTCTTCTTTTCTATTTTTTTTTCCTTTACCGAGAGAGAGATGGCTGTGTGAGTGAAGAAAAGAAGAAAGAAGAAGAAAAGAAGAAAGAAAAAGAAGAAGAAAACTAAGGAAAAGGAAAAAGAACAAGTCAGTCCGTTCGATGCGATCGAGACCCATCCAAATCACTCCGGTTTAGCTTAATCTTCGGAAGAAAGATAGGTTACATCCTACTGAACCCATTGGTATATAATAAGTCGATTTTAGTTGAGTAGAAACAAAACCCGAGCATTTCGTTAGTTGCAAGGTAGTGTAAATTCGTTTTTGACATTCTAAGCTACTGGGTCCAGCCCAAAACAATCCGAACCCAATTTTTTCCATGATAGAATTGTAGTTCATTTCATAACGAACGTTTTGATATATAATACGTTGATTTTCGTTGAGTAGAAACAAAACTCAAGCGTTTCGATCGTTGAGGAGCAGTGTCTATGCGTTTTTGAACTTCTGAGCTACTGGGTTCCGTCCAAAACAATCCGAACCCAACTTTTTCCATGATAGAGTTGTAGTTCATTTCATAACGAACGTTTCGATATATAATGCGTTGATTTTCGTCAAGTAGAAACAAAACCCAAGCGTTTCGATCGTTGAGGAGCAGTGTCTATGCGTTTTTGAACTTTTGAGCTACTGGGTCACGTCTAAACCACTTTAAATCCAACTTTTCCTGTGATAGAAGTGTAGTTCATGTCGCAACGAACATTTTGATATATTATTTGTCAATTTTTATTGTGTATAGACAAAACTCAGACGTTTCGATCGGTGGAGCGCATGACTATATCCCGACTCGGTAGAGTACACCATTTGTAATCAAGTGAACAGTTTGGACAATCGACCAGCCCACGCCTTATTTTTTAATAATTACAGTTCAGTCCCTAAACTTTAGATTAATTATTATTGGGTCCCAAAATTTTAGGTCTTTGACAAATTAAATCTCAGATTTTGGTTACTTTATATTTTAACCTTGTAGTGCGAAATTTTGTATCACATTAGATTAAATACGATCTAATTTAATTACCAAGTACACGACCAGACTAGAAAATGTGCCCTGATTATCTCGTGACCATTAATGCAACCGTACTTGTTTATTTATTAGACATGTTAATTTTTATTATTTCAGGTTGTGTTAATTATTTTTACCATTTTGTGATTTGCGTGACTTAGTTGTAGTATTGTAAATTATTGTGCAAGTAATGTAGATGGGGTAGTAGAACATCGGGTGGTTACGAATTTCGAGAAACTTTAGATGTGTTTTTAAATGAGAAAATGGGAAATGTAAATGCGTGGAAATATTGTTGAGCTGACGAGCTGTGGTTCCGGGGGTGACCGGAGTGGGCCCCGGACGGATGAACGTTTAAAATACGAAACCCTGGATAGGACATGGTGGTGATTGACTCTCAAGAATGGTCGGGCTATAAGGGTGGCACTGTGCTTGCGTCGCAGCCCGGGGATGAGTTGTGGGGCCGCACTCCCGGTCAATCTTGTTTATCATGCCTTGGGGTCATGGAAGTAGTACTCGGGTATATAACCCAGGTTCTCTGGCCGGATCTTAGCGAGGGGGAGTCGAATCACACCAGTTGTCCTATGCTAGAGGTTGGAGGGTAGGATGGATCTCGTGGTTGAGAATCCTAGATGACACGTAGGTAAATGGCTAGTAATTAATCAGTAATGTTATTTTTGCTATCTCATGTTATTTGTTTATTATGCATGTTTATCTGTTAGATACATGGGGTTAAGTAGTGTAGGATATTCCTATTGGGCTTTTTAAGCTCACGGGTACTTGTACCGCGGTGATTTATCACCAAGTAATGAAGACGGAGCTGAGGGACCGTGCAAACAGACAAATTTCAACATTGCTGAGCAGAAAGCCAACGAGCCTTTGTTTCCGTATGCTTAGTCGATCTGAACAAAATTAGTCGACTACATTTTGAAAGCTTAAAGTCTTATTGAAAATTTTAATATTTTGACGGTTTAACTTTAATTCGATATGGTTGTAAAATTATAACAATTGCTTTCGGTACGGTTTTATGATGGATTATGGAATCTTTTGTGAAATTGCCTTTTAAATTTATTTTTAACGTTTCCGAAAAATCGGGGCCTTACAATTGCCGGTCCTTCCTTTTCATTTTTATGTCTCAAAATGTTTATCCCTCTTGAAAAGTCAAAGTAAAAGGTTTTAATTTTCCCAAACTATCCCTAATTAATTCCGATGATTGTGATCAAAACTTAGAATATATGGGTAATGTAGGTAATTGAATGCCACCATTACTTGTCCTCTTAAAGTCAACATTCCCCAAAATAGGCAAGCAAATTAAAGGATATTTATGAGATGTCTACAAATTATTATTCTTTTTGGGGGCTTTTTTTCTCACTCTTTTAGGAAATCAAAGTACTTTGGACTGAGCAACTTATAGTCTTATATGCTCCATAGGTACCAAATTGTTGGTCCTTCTTTCCATTTTTGTGTCTCAAAATGTTTATCCCTCTTGAAAAGTTAAAGTAAAAAGTTTTTGTTTTCCCAAACTATCCATAATTAATTCCGATGATTGTGATCAAAAGTTAAAATATAAAGGTAATGCAGGTAATTGAATGTCATTAGTACTTATCCTCTTAAAATCACCCTTCCCCAAAATCGGCAAGCAAATTAAAGGATATTTATGAGATATCTACAAATTGTCAAATACCATGGGAATGCAACTAGTGAGATGCCAGTATGGCACTGAAAGAAATAGGGACAAAAAACTCTAAGTTGAGACTCGAGAGAGAATTTGCAGATGATGCCAGTATGCCACTGAGGTAAATATTGTCTCGGCTCGGCTCGTTTTGTAATCGAGTTCGAGCTCAAGTTTTAGGATTGTTTAGTTAACGAGCTCAGTAAAGTTCAGCTCATATATTGGCTTGACTCGTTAAGTAATTTATCTCGGCTCGTTAAGGACTCGAGTTAATGAGCTAAGCTCAAGAACGTTTTTTGGCTCGTTTATTAATGAGCTGAGCTTGAGCTCTATAAAGTTTGGATCAGCTCGGTTCGTTTGCACCTTTAGTTACTATGCTGTATCATCCTGAAGTACTGTTCCTTTGAGCAACTTCCATTTTTATATTCACCATGGGTAAAAACTTACCTTACATCATGTTACAATACTGCTACTATGCCTCCCAGATCGGGTGTTTGGAACTTGTGTAAAGGAAAGAGAAAAGAATGGAAAAACTTCACAAAAGCAATATATTTATCTCTGTTTGGCTTAGCCAATAAAAAACATGAAGCGAGAGGGAAAATAGGTCTCTGTTTTCACGTAAAAACTCCAAATGAAACTGCGAGCGCTTAAGCGGTTTGTGTAACGGGCATGCCAGGACTGTGCGGTACAGTCCAACTATTGTAAAGGCTTGTGTGCCTTTTTCTGACTTCGTACTAATGATTGCGTGCAACCCCAAAGGGTAGAGTTGCAAAGTGATCTGTGGTTTGCCTTGTTGTAAATGACTTTATCAATTTTCCAACCGTGTGGAAAATGAGAAACAACGAGATAAAATGAAAATAAGTATCCTGCATTGCTGAATTTTCCCTCTCAAATGGTAGTTATTAGCGGTTATTCCTCTGTTTTGGAGGGAAAAAACTTTCCAGGGCTTTGTCCACTTCCATATTTCTAGGAATGTGGGTGAAATGGGCCAACAACCCATTCCCTAAAAATAAGGGATGCTGAGGCAATGGGTCTTATCCCCTTTAATTTTCAACGTGAAGAAGTGGAAAAGATCATGGCCATCCGTTCTTAACCGAAAAAAGCCTTTGTTAATCCCTTCCTATTTTGTCGGAAATTAAATCATGATAATAACAAAAATCCATTTCTTATGGAAAGATCCATAATTGAATTCTAAAGGCCCTCACTGCCTTTCTTAGAACATGAGCCACATCACTGGGCTCTTTTATTTATCAATTTTGGGCCAGTCCTTTAATTACAAAAATGCTAGATACACAACAAAAATGGACAACACACCCACATAGTGTGTGGGCTCCACACACAGTTGAGTGTGAAGTGTGTGCGGAGCCCACACACCATGTGAGTGTGTTGTTCACCTTGTTGTCCATTTTTGTTGTGTACCTAGCATTGCCTAAAAATTAATTGGGCCCTGAGAGAATAAATAAAACTAGTGCAAGCCCATTAATTTTTTTAAGATATAATTAGCTCAACTTTTTCCGCCTTGGCCTAAAATTAATCCTTTTGGCCTTGTTAGGATTTTTGTGCCAAATTTGGATGTAAATAGTTTTCCTCTTTTTTTGTTTTTAATATGGAAAGGATACGGTATACTAATAAAGACAATGAGAAAGTCATGGAAGGAAACTGTTGGCACCAAAATTTGACATTTTTTATAAGTTGGCCAAAAGTATTATTTTGGACCAAATTAGGCTCAGTTGGCTTGGAAAATTAATTCGCCTACATTAATTTTATTTTGTTCAATCAAGGCCCAATTAATTTCAATCAGAAGCTGGCCCCGTTTAATTTGGCCCGTGTATGTGGCAGTTACGTACTATGGAATATCTTAATCTTGGTCCACAAGGTTGAACGGGAAGAGAAAAACTTTTTTCTGGGGCCTCTCAGTGAAGCCAAAGACGCCCCAAGACAAGGTACAACTGGGGAAATGATACGTTTACAACAAAGAATTCCAAACCAGCTCCAACACGCCGGCGGTGAAAAAGAGGTGGGGGTGGGGCCCGCTTGCTGGCATGGCGTGCAACGCCAGCGTGTTGGAGCTGGTTTGGAATTCTTTGTTGTAAACGTATCATTTCCCTTTCATAATCCACACCCATAAATATATAGCAATAAATTTTAAGCAGTGATTTTTCTATGACTCTACACAGTGTTAGAGGTCAAACTTAATCACAAAGAATTAATAATATTTCGTTAACCCTTTTTTATTTATGATAAAAATATGTTCGGATACTTCAAAGTTTAAGCTAAATCATCCGCTATATTCGTGAGAACAAATCACAGTGAATACTGAATACCCAATACTTAAACATCAACTTTAATAAGCTGCTTCAACCTATTTCTCTAAGGCAGTTTTAAAAAAAGCCAGCTAATTTCGAACTCCAAGATAGGTCATTCTCTCTCAATACATCAACAAAAAAAAGCCAAAAAGCTAATAAGCAACAACAAAAAAAAAGGCTTTGGTAGAACATGGCAGAATGTTGATATCAAATTATGGAAAAAAAAAAACTCATTTATCTCAATTGAATACATATCTGAGTTTCATAAATATTAATTAACGAGCCAAGAACAATAAACAATGAAAGCTATTAGTTGGAAAAATCATACTTCCTCCATCCCAATTTAAATGCTCCCTACGGTTATGCGTGTTTTTTTAAAACTCTTATAGTTTTCATTCTATAATGTATTTTATATGCAAATATGGATCTTATTTGATAGATCTCAAGTAGTTCTATTATACAAAAATTTTAAAATTTTGAAAACATTACCGATAAAAAGATATAGACGTTTGAAAATGGCACAGATATACGTAGGGAGCATTTAAAATGGGACGGAGGGAGTATGTATAAAATCAATCAATATCATTCACAAGGTTTCATCTTCTATCCTAATTAAAGAGTTTATCCGTTCATAGATAAAATCATATATATAAAGCATCCATAAAAATAAAAATAAAAATAAAAAGTTAACCTCTTACGATTAGTATTTCCTTTGTTCCTCTAGTTCTGTTCCCAACCGTTCTCCTTCGTTGATTCCGCCGCACAGTCCTTCCCCGAAAATCCCTTTTGTGGTGATCAAAGAACTCCCTTAAAACCAAACCCCACTGGTTATTATGATGTACGAAAACCCCGAAATTATTTGTTGGAGAAGCCTCTTACTCTTTTCGTTCCATTTTGATAATCCAGTTCAGTTTCTAATAAAAATTTTAAATTACTAATATCTTTCAATATATAATGAATTTTATACGCAATATCGATCTCATATGATAGATCTCAATTAGTTCTATAATACAAAATTTTTAAAATCTGTAAAACTATCGTAGATTGAAAGATATTGCATTAGAGATCGAACTGAACTACCAAAATAAGACGGAGGGAGTATTTTAACCAAGAGTTGCCAATTAATTAGTTCACAAATCTTTGGTGGGATCAGAAGATATTGCATTTGAGTTTCAATCCCCTCTTGGAGACTCACCGCAGGTTTGGAGGTTCTATGATCACATGAGTAGATCGCCAAGCCTGGTCACCCCGTCAAATCCCTTTTGGTTGAGCCCAAAAAAAAAAAAAAAAGTGTTAAAGGAAAAAGGCAAATGAAAAAACAAGCCAAAGCAGCCGTTGGACCAAACTCCCATGTACGAGAAAATTTTGGGTGCTTGTAGGGTATATACACGTGGTGCCCTACACCACATCCGAGCCGTCCATTCACGTTTTCGACGGCTCGGATCTGCGGGGTATAAAATTGGTCCCAAAATTTACAAAAATGCCACCGCAGATCCGAGCCGTCGAAAACGTGAATGGACGGCTCGGATGTGGTGTAGGGCACCACGTGTATATACCCTACAAGCACCCAAAATTTTCTCCCCATGTACTAGTTCCTTATCCTCATTTCAGAGCTGTTGTGGGACCTTTCCTCATCCACAAAAAATAGAATAAGGATACATACATAAACTTTGTGTCACAACCAACCACAACCTCACTAACATAGGGTGTGGGGCCCGCATGTGGGACCCACATCCAATGTGAGTGGGGTTGTGGTTGGTTGTGGCACAAAGTTTGTGTCACAATCATTTTTGCAAAAAATAATCATAAGCGTTCAAATTTTCGGTCTCGCAGAGAAGTACGCCATCGTAAAATATAACTTGATCGGACATCGATGATGATAGTAATGTTCAGAATTGTGAATGACAAAATAGACAATAAAAATTTGAATATACTCCTTCCGTCCCAAATTGCTTGTCCCTTTTGGGGAATCCAACTTTTTAAGGGGACAAAATTATTGTCATAGAGTTCCAAAATTATCCTTCAAAACTGTGAAGTTTATTAAGTGATTCTAAATTGTTTATATCTTTCAATATGGATCTCAAAAAATATGCAATATAGATCTTGTTTGATAGATCTCAATTAGATGTTTTATAAAAAGTTTTAAAAATCATGAAAAACATTATAAACTAAAAGATATAAACGATTTTAAAATGACACAAATTTCAAAAACTGTGAAATAAACTGGGAGGGAGAAAGAGTACTTTTTAAGGGTAAAACTGAAAGTTTGACATATTTTGATAGTTGTTTTTAAAAATAGAACCAACATTTTGGGACATCCTAAAATAAAAAAAAGGATCAGCAATTTGGGACGAAGGGAGTATAATTTTTTTTCAAAAGAAGAAATAAATTATAAACTGTTTATATAGACAATACATATAGTCTCTGTTGAGAGAGTGCCTTGAATTTTGGCTTTTTCGGAAGAGGTGTACAGTTTCGTCGCGCTCCGCATACTGTCAGGATTTCAGGGAGGTTTCTAGAAAAGTCGCCCGGGCAGGTTTTAGGGCTGCCCGGGCGGTTTTGACAGTTTCAAAGTTTTTCGACACTTTTCTGGAAATCCCGCCCGGGGGTTTTGTCCGAGTTATGCACAGATTTACGCGGGTGACGCGTTTTGACGGGTTTTAACCTAATTTTTCTGTAACTTCTTATATAAAGCAATGTTGGGGACTTTTAGGGTTGCATCCTTTGGCTATTGCTCTCATATTTGTGGCCTCTCTAGAGTTACAGATCATAGCCAGCTTTTTGTATCTCTTCTTCACCATTGATATTGAACTCTCTCTCTCCTCGCCCATGGACGTATCTCAATCTTGAGGGAACCACTTATATCTTTGTATCGTGTGATTGCTTGTTGTTTTATTTGTTTTCTCCTAACTTAGTCGCATTCGTAGTGTTCGTTACAACAGTCTCAATCAAATTAATTTTTTTAAGAAGAGTGAGCTTTAGCAAACCGAAAATATTAGTAATAGTTTCGATAATTCTCGTGGTTTGAGAAGAGTCATCAACCCTCAAAAGTCAAATCTAGAGCAAAATGGAAGACAAATGGGAGTTTTTTATTATTCACAAGCAAAGAAACGAAGAAAAAGATGCTACCGTACTAGGTGTACCGTACTAGGTACTACCGAAATTATGAAGGCATACATTATTCAAATCCTTCTATATGATGTAAAGAAACAAAGGAAAAGGTACGTACATAATACCGTACTAGAAATTAGAAATTACAAAGGCATACATTATTCAAATCCTTCTGTATGATGTAAAGAAACGAAGGTACTACCGTACTAGATTTTTTTTTTATTTATAACCAGGTGTCCGGGCCAGCTTTTGCGCATCTCGACTAATCCTGGGAGACCAATCCCACCGTCCACTAGCAGGAGCCCCATTTAAAGCCAGAGCAAAGTTCTGTATGGACTGGCCCTAAAGGAGTTGATAACACCTACGAGGCTTCGAACCTGAGACCACTGGGCCAACCCCATGGGTTACCGTACTAGATGTTATATAAGCATACATTATTCAAATCCTTCTATATAGGAGAGTATGATGTAAAGAATTGAAGGAACAGGTACTACCGGACTAGATGTTGCAAAGCCAAACATTATTCAAATCCTTCTATATTCGCATCTTTACCCATTCTTTACATCATCTCAACGACTACCACTTCTTCATTCCTTTTCCAAATTCTATATATCCAAAGGATTTGAGTTTTTCTTTGTGAATTTTGTTGTCTGTTCCTTCAAAGATGACTCAGATAACAGATATGGAGTCGGGATCGTCTTCTTCGCCGACGTACCTGGTGGTGGAGCTGAAGGGTCCTGAGCTCCAGTGGGCCTTCGTTCGCAATGTTCACTCGATGCTCGCCATCCAATTACTCATTACCATTGCCGTCGCCGCCGTCGTTAATGCCGTTGAACCGATCTCCGTCTTCTTCACCACCACTTATACCGGCTTGGCCCTCTATGTGGGAGTCGTCCTCACACCCGTAACTGGTACGTAGTAATCTCTATTTTTTATCATCACCATTTAAGCTTTTGCGAGATATTTGTGAACTTTATGATATTTCGGTGTCCATATTTTGGTACTGTATTTGGGGAAGCGGGGATGGTGCAGTACATACCACAACTGTCTATTTTGAAAATTAATTGTCCGGATTCACTAAAGTTTTCTTACCGGTAATAAATCACTTTGACTGGTAAAAAAACATCTGCAAATCTTGGCCATTGAAAAACTTTTGGACGGCCTACAAACATCAATCAATATATAAACTATTACTAAAAGCACACTAGTATGACATCAATGCATTATTCATTACATGGATAAATTCATTCACAAGAAACATACAAAATGATCAGAATATTGATTAGGCTGGACTGCATTGTTTAGTCAAGTGGATTGATCGGATTGAATCTGATCGATTGGAATATCAATCGGGCAGGATTGGAATGTTTAAGCCATCGGTTGGGGGAAAAAGAGAGGATATAGATCAGAAAGTGTGCGTTTCTTTTCATTTTAGGGTTTATCTAAGTAGCCAAAAAGGGTCAATATACATCGTTTTTAAGAGAGAGAAACCCTAGAGTTATTTTGGAATTGAATCTTGGAGCATATGCAAGATCTATGAATCTTTGATCTTTCATGAGTGCCCCAAGAGGTTTTCTACAATATCTACTCATTATATCCACCCATGGTTAAGTGGTAAGCAAAGTGGAATTCTATCGGGACTAGTGTCACATTAAAATTAGACTAATTATTGGGTACGTCATAAATCATATGACATTGTCACGTGGTTGAGAGTACCAATTATTTTGGAATTGAATCTTGTAGCATATGCAGGATCTATGAATCTTTGATCTTTCATGAGTGCTCCAAGAGGTTTTTTTCTACAATATCTACTCATTATATTCCACCCATGGTTAATTGGTAAGTAAAGTGGAATTCTGTTGGGACTAGTGACACATTAAAATTAAACTAATTATTGGGTATTCCCGGAGTATCATATGACATTGTCACGTGGTTGAGAGTACTAGTTGTAATCATTTAAAAGTGGAGTATAATTGTTGGGTACTCTCAGAGTATCATATGACATTGCCATGTGGTTGAGAGTACCAGTTATAATCAACCAAATGTGAGTGTGATCACTAAACGTGGCTTCCTAATAAGTAATACTTAACCTTTTGGTTGTGTTGTTGCAGTGTTGTGGCCATTGGCCTACTATTACAAACGACACCCAGTAAACTATTTTCTCCTTGCTATATATACTGTTGCCGTGGCTATTGAGGTGGGATTGACGTGCGCTTTTACAAACGGTAAGTGATTTGAATCTTTGCAATATAGAATTTACTTGAATGAGTTCAACCAATATGATGAAAATTTGAATATTATATATGATAAGAGTGACTATTCCATGTTCTTGGAGCATTGCTCCAAGGGGCTCCGCATCACATTTATGTGGACTTGACACATTTTGGTCCACACAAATGTGTGGTGTCAGAGACCATGTCGAACAATGCTCAAAAAACATAAAGTCATTTCTCTCATGATAGGGATTTTGGACTTTTGGTAAGGTAAAGTGAAACCCGCTTTGATAAATCTCTCATTCTTGTTTGAACTACATAAAACCTTGTAGGGAAGGTCAACCCCATTAAATTTGACTAAGTTTAACACGTTGACTCTCCCAATATGTCGTGACACTTGGCACCGGCAAACCTCTATTGGTGGGACACGTTGTCTCTGCTAACCTTTAAAATCAGAATAGTAATAGAGCCACACACACTTAACCATACTCCCTCTCACATGTGGTGGGTCCTACCGGATGGGATCCACCGGGTGGACCCCACTACATGTGAGAGGGTGTGTGGTTGAGTGTATGTGGCTCTAGTATTTTTGTTAAAATCGTGACGCGTGGCTCTCGCAGACCTCTGTTACAGAGACAAGTGGTGCTGGCATGTAAGTGAGAGCTCCATTGAGAAATGGGCCACCGAAAAAAGGGACAAAGGCCCTGAGAAAGTCTCAAAGATGAAATTAAGATTTATGAGTAGATGTTGGCGACTTAGCGTGTCCTAAGCACATTTTGTTACGGTCCGATTTTTTAAAAAAAAATTTGGCTTTATTAAATTTTATATTTAGTTGTTTATTAGACTAAAAGATTATTACAATATGTGACTAGCGTGTGTACACACACACATAGAGACACACCAAGCTTCTATTAAGGGGGTGTTCCACTAACTCAGTTTTTTGAATAAACTGGTTTTTCACGGTTTTTTATGTGATGTGTTGTGAGAGAATGACCTGTCTCGATGTTTGGAAAAAACAGTTTTTTGTTATTGGAACACCCCCTAAGTAATTCCTTACTTTGCTAAAGTAAGGGACTCTCATTTCTCGATGTGTACATACAAACTAGCATGAACCCGAGCTATGCACGGAGACATGAATTAAAATGTTGTGCACATAATGCACAGGATAAGTTGACGCAACTAAGTTCCTTCTCACGTCGCATCCAAGTTCCTTCGCACGAAAATATAAAACGATTTGATCGTGCGATTGTTGCACACGATTAATATAAATTTTTATCAAACAAATTCGTCTTAATTTAAGTGTGAACGTCATAAACAAACATCTAGAAAAAATAATTCAAGCAAATAAAATTGTCATTATGAGTTCCTGAATGCCTTAATGTAACAAATAAAAGATTAGCCACGAACACCCCTTAATCATGTGTCATTCCTCGACATTCCTACATATATAAGATTAAAAAATAATTAAATTCATGACATATTAGGAAACTATTAGTTCATAACGTAGAACGAGGACAGTTGCATTTATTACCTTTGAAAAGGTGTCAACATTCTTCTGACCAGTCTACTTTAAACACAAATTTCACCACAGGAGTACATTGTTCATGATATAGTGGTTTTTGAGGGGATAGAACGAATATGTATGCATGATCATGATATTGATACATTGCACGTGATTTTTCAACATTCAAAATTTATGAATAGGATAACCATTGATATTCATGAACATATTCATAGATTTTGATAAATGGAAAATAGCAAGGGACAGATGAGGAATCGAAGTTGCTACCGTACTACCTCTGATCTTCCCCTGAAGATGGTCTCTGTCCCAAATGATTTCGTATCACTCTTCTCTAATTCTTAACCACATGATTATAGATAGAATTTTCTGCAAAAATCAACTTATTTCGCAAATAACAAAGTAAAAAATTTCGGTTATGTAGTATAAAATTTCTGTTATATAGAATTTCCTTCAATACTATAATAGATTCCCCAAATGGTTGCCGAAAGGTTTGGTATTGTTTCCAAAATGTGTAAAAACTTTTGGTTACAAAATAAGAAAATTATTCTTTTGAGATTTGAAAAATCTCACAAATCCAGGGATATATAAGTTCAGGTCTTCAGATTTCCTTTCTGAAATTGTTCATTTAAAAGTGTTCAAAAGTTTGAAAATTGATCTTTGTTACGATTTACTTTAGAGAATCATTTAAAATTGTAATGGTTCAAGTCTTAAGATTTTGTTTCTAAAATTTGTTCCCCTATTGAGAACGCAGCTAAAGGAAACCGTTTTGTTGATATACGTAGCCAAAGGAAACCATTTTGATGATATACGAACTTTTTAAAATTTGGGATGATTTCATTTAGGAATTCAGTAAAGAATTATTACCGCAATAATTGATATTGTTTTTGAATTTTGAAAATGACCTTTGAATCTCAATTACCATTAAGGACTTTACTAAAACAGTGCAAAAAATTGGGGGACACGTTGCAGGAAGTTCTCATCACCAAAAGTCATCCTGCAATAATATAATAGATATATTTACACCTTATGTAATTACTTTATGTAAACCCTCTCCTCCGAACTAGATCCTAACCAATCCATCTATTCACATTTCAATCTATCTCATTCCACTAGTCATTCCTTGCTTAACCTAATATGGTAAGAGCTTTTCCTCAGCCAATAAGAATTCAACAACCACTCTAATTAATCACCTTCCGTAAACCCCTACATAATATTAACCCTGTACTAGTATTTTGATTGCGACAATTTCATCTCTGATAGAGTCAAAAATATATTTGTTTTTCATTAGTTAAATGATTTGTTGGAAGTAATATGACAGTCTTTTCATTAACCATGTTGGTTTTCAGATAATTCAGAGATTATTGTGATTTCATTTTGGATTATTGTGATTTCATTTTGTCTCAGAGAAGTTAATTTTGGTAGCTGCGATCCTACCCGCTGGGTTGGTTGCAAGTCTCACTTTGTACTCATTCTGGGCTGCGAGGAGAGGATATTATTTCGATTTCCAATGGCACTTCTGGTCTAGTGTGACTATGGTGTTTATCATCTCTTTGGTCATTCAGGTATGTGAATATCCATATTTGCCTTTGTCAATCTTTCGGCTCCGGTCTCTTCTGCTAATTTTTCATGCTGTTGTTATGTTGGAAAATTAGTTTGTATCAAGTTATTTTGTGCCATATTTATGGGACCTATACATCAATTTAAACGGGTCCGAATTGGAACACGTTCACCTCTGAGAGGAGATCTAAATGGTACATTTACTTGTTCAAAACTATTTATGAGTGAATGAATAACTGACTTGTAGTATGAGCCACTCATTGGAGTTTTCCGGGTATCTTTTCTGGACACTTGCATTTTCCTTGACTTATCAGTTCTCGCTCATCACTGGCTACTTGCAGATAATCTTTTTTGAGTTTTCTCCACTGGGTCAGATCTCGTATATGAGCTCAGTTTTCGTGCTCCAATCGTATCCTGTGTGTATGCTGCATATGATACAGACAACTTGATAAAGCGTTACTCCTATAACGATTTCATTTGGGCTTCGGTTTTCTCTGTATCTGGTTATCATCAAGCTCTTCCTGGCATTAAGCTCTTCTTGGCATTGTTGACTATCTTCAAAGCTGCAGATTGAAAAGAGAGCCCTCTGTTCTATGCCCTTCCACCGTTCTTCCCCATTGTTTTGCGCGTTATTTGCTGGGAATGATACGTCCATATTCAGTTGTTTCCAAATTCAATAGCCGTTATCTTTTCTTCATATTTGTGTCTGTATTGGGGTATAGCCATTGTTGTTACTGGTAAAAAAACATGTACTATTAGTTTGGAGTATATCTGAAATGATGGTGAGCAGTGTCTATATAACTTCATTTTCAGTTTTTCCACAGTTCTTGCATTCGATGGATATGACATGGGTCGGGGTATTCGTCTGATATATAGGTGTACCCGATTAGGCGCTTGGTTTTTCTGTTTTTCATGGCATCGGAGGAAAGGACAAGTACGTGTTTTTTATGTGTTTAAGTACTCGATTACAATAAGCTTCCCATAAGGGTCCCTTATGGGAGCTATTATGCGGACCTCGTTTCTAAGCCGTTTACATATAATTTCGTTTTGAAAATTATCAATGTAAGGGTGTGAAACAGCTGTGGGAAAAACATAGAGATAAGTCTGAAGTGCTCGTGAGTTGGCTCCAATGTGGCAAAGTCATTTGTAGAAAGTAGTTGAAGAATGTAGATGATACCACGGGCATAGAACTCTTAGGGCACCAACCTCCAAACCTTTTAAATTATCTCTCAAAATGTTTGAACCTGACAAATAGTTCACCTTCATTCGAATGAACATTTTGAGTTCATAAAACAATGATAGCCGATTATGTCCATGTCTTCTGTAATGTGATTGTTTCAATTGAACAAGAAAGCAGCTTTGATAAGTACATGAAGTGAACATCTTACCAGCAAGACAAGCGGCAAAATTTGCTTCAGCATCGGCGTCCGAGTTTAAATCCTTTCGAAAGTAAAAAGATAAATGTTTAAATCGTGAAGCGTGGATGTGGTAAAGAAACAACAGCAGGAAACTGTAGCAGGTCATTTACCACTGTAGTAGTAACACAATAAAAGTTATAAGGTTGGACTATATAAGAAAATTGATGTAAAAAGAATTCTATAATCCCACAAAATAACTGCACAGCCAAAACACGCGGAATATCAGTAGAATTTAGTTTACATACCCGCAGCACATGACTGATCTCGAAAGAAAGAAACCTATCCTTAAGTTTCTTTGCCTCCTCGTACAAGTCGGACATGCTTGGGTTTCTTACTTTCCATAAACCCTGAATCTGTTCCGTAACAGAGAGTCAATGAAAAAGAAACATTTCACTAACAAGCAACAGAGAAAAGGCAATTTTGGACAAGAAAGTGAAATTAAGCAATAGAGACAATGCAATGTGCACTAAACGACATTAAGCATAGAACACCATGGTTAGAACATGAAGGTTTTTTTCTTAATCACCAGAAATAAAAGTTCACAAAACTAAAACTAACTTCATAATTTACATCCACGAGTCCACAATGGAAAATGCAGTCCATACATGTTGCTTTCAGAGTTACAGTACTATTAAGCTAAACAGAACTTATTTAACCAAAACATCACTGAACTCAAGCTCCAACTTCCTCATTCCTAAATTTGACAGGATACAAACTGAATGTATCGATTAAGCCCTTATCGATATCCGAATAAGTTGATTTTTCATAGAAACACTTAAAAATGTGATTTAAACAAATTGAACGGCTCCGATCATTTGCATGGGACTCCAAAATGGGTCCCGCACAAGGTGGTGTACATTTTATGTCCAAAATTTATCTACTCATTCTAATATTTGTCTTTCAACTCATTCCTCTCTTATTAACTTAAAAAACTTATCAATAATTGAACACTTCGTCTCCAGGTGAAAATTATATAGGCAGTTCTAGACCAGAAAAGTTAAGGTATAAGTAATAAATCAACAACAGAGTTATTTCAAAGCAAGTAAAGAAACGGAAAAAAATGCAAAAAATATTGAATTCAAATATGAACCTGCTTACAAACGAGCTTGGAGTCCCCCATAACGCGGATATTCGTAAAGCCTCTCATGAGTGCATATTTCATCCCTAGAATCAAGGCTCGATATTCAGCAGCATTACAGGTTGCTATGCCCAAACCTTCACGCAATCTACAAATCTATAGAACAAGTAGAATTAGAAACATTAAATGGGGAAAAGGGAAAAAAAGTTAACAAGAAACCACCAAAGGATCGACCATGTACCATCCTGCCATCATCAGCTCGCAGCACAGCTCCTGCACCAGCTTGTCCAGGATTTCCTTTTGAGGCACCATCAAACTCAACAATACAAGAGCGCTGCACGGAATCTCATAAAAATCAGGTCTATGTGCATAGTATATTCATAAAAATTATCTGAATACAGCCGAGTATGACAAGGCACTTGGAAAATTCCCATTTTACAAAGAAAATAATTGACCAAGAAAGATTGGTTTGATCCTCCAAGATTGCCTTGGATGCACGGGGGAGGTGGGGGAGATTTGACACTAAATGTGTTGCATGCCTCTGCTCAGTGTTCTAAGAGTCGACCTAGGCGGTGCCTGGCCGCCTCAATAAATGGTCTAGGCATTGAATTTGGCGCCGGGCCAATTTTTCGGCGACTAATCGGCTAGGCATTAGGCAGCTAGGAGGGATTCGTCGGATGATTAGGCGGCTAGGCGGAATTAATCAGGGTCAAATGCGTAATTTTGAAATTTTAAGGGGTTTTGTGTCATTTTGCTATAATATATACATATCCAGTCCACTATGGTGATGGATGTGGATGGGCGGTAAAAGGATTGTGGGGTTCAAGGTGCATGCCTTGTCTTTTTTGGAGACTGGCTTTCAATTTTTTGGATATTTCTTGGGTGTGGTGGATGAGCAAATTGTGGGGTGTGTTTTTTTATGCATATTTGTAAGATCTGAGTTTTTTTTAGACTCATGGGGTGATTGGCTTAGGCCTTTAGGTGAGCTTGTCCTAATGGGTACCGTCGTTTGGTTTCTTGCCAATCCTTGGTTTAGGTTTCGGATTGGACAATTTTTGCTCCTTGAGCTTATTGTTGTTTCCTTGCCCCTATTAGTCTTGTAACAATTTCAAGATTAATGAAACTTTTTTTGCCGTTCAAAAAAAAAAAGTTGAGGTTGAGAGATTTTGAAATTCTATTCATGATTTGAAATCCTTAAGTTCTTCGATTTTTATAGGTATAGGGGGAACACTGTTTCGGTGGAAAAACTTTCAGAGAGCAACCACTTTTGTGCGTATATTACCAAAGGTTCTGATCTGCCTCCAGTCCTGCCATTTTTCTTCTTGTTGTTGTAAGGATCAAGGCAATAAGAATTCCCTCCATCCATTAACTTCATCAAAGTTTCAAGAATTCTAATTGAAGATCTCTCTCAATGTATGCCATTAATTCAGTTCCTGAAGTGCCAATCATCTCATGTTTCTCTCTGTAAGGCATCCTGGATACATCAACTTACACCGGAAGATTGAACTTGGTTCATGACTCCAGGCTCTAGTTTGATATGCTTTCTCAAGGGATTGTTTACCTCCTGCAAAAGAAATTACACTTAACCAATAAATATCCAGGATTGCATGAAGCCAACAAAATAACACTGCAACTATAGGAAGTTGAGACGTCATATAATGCAACGCACCAGACAACGGGCCACAAGATTATATCACGAGTTATGCATGGTGCCCCAAAAAAAGATAAAAAAAAGGGCAATTGCCAATTACAGCTGTCAATAATATTCAACCATGTGCAAATGCTATGATCAGGCAAAAACAGAAATTTGCTAAAGGTCCGCTGAAGTTTGGTATACATCTAAAGTCTATTTGGAGGTACGAAAACTCTACTAAACCTTTTTGTGGTTTTGTGCCATTCAGCTATCTTATGGATAGAGAAAGCTAAAGAGAAAGCTTTGAGGCTTAGGCAGTGCACTGTTTATTCTCACTACGAAATGAGAGGATTGGAGAGTTTGAGCACAGTTATCAAGGGATAGAGAAAGAGAGGTAATGAAGAGAGAAGGTGCGATGAGACAAGGAGGAATTGGTGGTCGAATAAGCTCGCATCATAATCAACTACTCCCTCCGTCCCTTTTTAATTGTTGAGTATTCCATTTTGGGTTGTCCCTTAATAAGTGTGTGTTTTGAAAAGTTAATGGGTAAAAGTTTGTACAATTATTGTTTTGCCCTTTTGAAAAGTTAATAGGTAAAAGTGGAGGTAAAAATTATGTGAACCGTGTAAAGTGGAGGTAAAAGTTGATTTTAAAGGAGTAATGATGATTTTTCTTTAATAAGCTAGAATTACGAAGCAACACATTTAAAAAGGGACGGACGGAGTAATTACTATTAGTATAATTGTTATTACTACTGCTATTATTGTCATTACTATTGTTATTAATTGTTAAAAGCGCAGGACACTTGCATGTTCTTGTTTACTTGGGAGTTGAAAGGAGTAATAAACACATAATGTATAGCAGACATGAAAGACAAAGTGGAAAAGGGGAGAACATGTGGTGGCACAAGAATGAAGAAGAGTATGATTGATAATTTAAGTAGTTCTACAACTTCTTCTACATATAGACACTGGGGCTTCACTGTAAAAGGTCCTTGACCTTACATCTTCTTCATTACTCTATAGCCATTTCTCCATACCTATCGTAGGAGTTTCAATGTGGAAAGGAGTAATTTACGCAAGTAGTGCCATTTCAACCAAATTGTTCTCGATTCACTTCGAAGCAATTGAATTCTTCTCTGTCATCTTTATCTTCTTTTCTTACGCTTGAAAGAAAAGTCCTATTAATCGAGACAAGTAGAACATTGCAACACAATTGCCTGCTGATTTGACCATTGTTAGATTCTCTGCAAAGGTTATGACAGCCTTCACTGACACACCACTACGAAATTTTCCATTGAGAGAATTTTTACCTAACAGGTATCAGTGGTTTAAATTTTTTGTGCAGGTAGATTTGAGAAGGTGGAGTTTTACAAATCCGAAATCCGACTTTAATCAGACTGCGAAAATCAAAGGATCCCAAAATTGAAGGAACTATTCCCTCTGCTTTAGTAAGAACAAGTCCTTGACTTCTAAAGATGACTGAAACCTGCCTTCTCGCTAGGTCAGTAAGTAAATGAATCTTAAAGCAGAGTCCATAGATTTAGTCATAGAGCAATTTACAAACGAAGGGAAAAATAAGCAAATAAAACAGTGAACTCTTTTGTGCAACGGGGAAGACATGCGTAACGGAAGATTAAAATTACCGTATTTTACTGGATAACTATTAAGAAAATTAATGGTTATGAAATATGCATTGGAACTTCTGCTAGGCAAAAGGGAATAAGAACATCTCAAAGTAGACATACCATAATGCCACTTCTTGATTATGATCTTGGAAAATACATGTCTGAAAACTTAAAACGTCTACTTGAAACTTACCCACATTTCTGCTCCCATCAATTCTTGCGACCTCTTTTTATCCTTGTCGACTGTTTCATTTATAGAAGACAATGGTTGCTGAAATAAAATGATACGTTAAGTCTATTAGATATGTGTCACATTCAGTGATAGAGAATCCTTCAATATCAAAAACTGATGATTTTTGTAATCAGGTACACTCAAACAATTTTGTTCAGAGTTTAATATTTCAAACAGCAGCCCCAAATACAGGTGTATGGACTGATTTGATCCGAATTAGTCGTAAACCAAGAACCAAACTACTAAACAACCGAAAACTTGGAACAAAACCAGAGCTGAAAAAATTCATCACAAAATGCAGACAGTCCAAAAAATTTATCTTACTATGCAAGCATTCTGAAAGATGAACAAATATAAATTCCCTATTTCTAATGTCCTTTATATTAGGTTGTATAAAATGCGTTACTACACAACATTTCAATTTCAGTGGCGGAACTGTGTGTGTTGTAGGAGGTGCAATGGCACACCCTGGCTTTGACAGAATGCCCTAGGTATAGTGTATCATGTATGCACCATAATTTGATAACTCTCCACTCATCATGCTAAGAAATTCTGTAATGATCCCTAAACTCCCTTTTTGGAAATAGAACTGAAATATTGTTCATGTGTTAGTCCTTTCAAATTGTATTCAGGCTAATAATCTAGCCAAGTATGGAATTCTATTTTTGATACACGAAAATCGTATATTACCTATTGTTTTATATTCCTCTAGTTTTTTTCCCTTTCTAGGCAGCACCCCCCACGATAAAATCCTAGTTCCGCCACTGTTCAATTTCTAGTACCTCTCCTCATAACATAAGAGCAATCTCCGGTGACAAAAAGGTGTACAAAGCATATCAATAGACAACAGTGCAAAACATGCATAACAACTTACCCATTAAAATTGACTAAAACTAGAGAACTCTTTGGTTATAAGCGTCTTTTTAACAAAAATCTGTGACCAATCCAAAATCAACAGTTTCTATTTTTCTGGGACCAGATCCAGACTATTAAAAAAAATGAAAAGGAAACAAACCAAAACACACGGTTTGGACGAGTTTGAATTAGTGTGCTGGTTCTACCAGTTTTTTAGCACATCCAGTTCCTAACCCATCATAGGATGGACGGACGATTTGTATTAGCCTGACATAGGTCTTAGGTACAAAGAAAACAAAAGAATTTAACTCAAACTTTCATGCACATGATCTAATAAAAATATAATGGAGGATCAACTACAACAATTGATTTCTAATACATCATCTTCACATGCAGTTTCGAAATGCGTGCCTATTCAATGTCGGTAGAAAAAACTTCATATTCAATGAACAAAACTAATTCACTTCCTAATAACGAAATCAAATCTTTTATCAGGACATTTATCTACTGGAAACAAAAAAGCGCTCACCTGAAATGGGCAAGGAGTGAGATCACCGAAAAGATCCGCTTTTAGATCTGCAGCTCTGATGGAATAAAGAGCATTCTTTAGCCCGCAAGAGAGAATATATTCCTCGGTGTCTCTAGGCATACAGTACCCTTTGTACACACTGACTGGAGGATCACATATCTATCAGGAAAAAAGGGAACAACATGAGGGCTGATCAATAGCAACTTAATTCAGAAAACAGTGCAAGACTAGTCTAGCTGCCGAGGACCAATTTAGTAGAGAAGCAAACAACACGTTCACAATTATATATACAAAACCAGAGCATATTAGCATGCTGGTATATGCCAGACTCACAATGACCAATCAAAGATCATAGCCAAACCCATTGACGCACTTCCAAAATAAGATAAGCAAACCAGATCAGCAAATGGAAACACAAAAAAAGCTTCCAGCAACAGGATACATATGGGTATTCTGAAATTACTACTATGGACTGGAGTGTTAAAATTATCAGCGGATCTTTAACGATAATGCTCAATCCATCCGCCTACAATAAAAACTGCAAGTAAATTGGTTTAATTTTCAAGTTAGAGGACTCAGCAAATTTTCAATTGTATGAGATCAGTCGTGTGGTCTTAGTTTATTACATTCATTCTATTAAACAATCTTCAAATATCTGGAATACAAAGCTCAGAACTTAAATATTCTGCAGAATACTTCAGAACTTAATCAGTTGCCCGATGAACTGTAATGCAAAAAAAAACTCCACATCTATCTGAAGAGAAACAGACACAATAGACCTGAAGCCTAATTTTTGGTAGCTAAAAATAATAATGATATAGCAAGAAAGAAAGAAAAACAAACAGACCCCAGACCATATTTGGGAAAACAAGGTAAAAACCTGATGAAACAAGCCCAACTATAACAAGAAGACAGTGAAAACCTAGCATGAACACCTTCATCCTTTGGCTATTGCTCTCATATTTGTGGCCTCTCTAGAGTTACAAATCATAGCCAGTTTTTTGTATCTCTTCTTCACTGTTGATATTGAACTCTCTCTCTCATCGCCCATGGACGTACCTCAATCTTGAGAGAACCACTTATATCTTTGTGTCGTGTGATTGCTTGTTGTTTTGTTTGTTTTCTCCTAACTTAGTCGCATTCGTAGCGTTCGTTACAATAGTCTCAATCAAATTAATTTTTTTAAGAAGAGAGAGCTTTAGCAAACCGAAAATATTAGTCATCAACCCTCAAAAGTCAAAACTAGAGCAAAATGGAAGACAAATGGGAGTTTTTTATTATTCACAAGCAAAGAAACGAAGAAAAAGATGCTACCGTACTAGGTGTACCGTACTAGGTACTACCGAAATTATGAAGGCATACATTATTCAAATCCTTCTATATGATGTAAAGAAACAAAGGAAAAGGTACGTACATACTACCGTACTAGAAATTAGAAATTACAAAGGCATACATTATTCAAATCCTTCTGTATGATGTAAAGAAACGAAGGTACTACCGTACTAGATTTTATTTTTTTTTATAACCAGGTGTCCGGGCCAGTTTTTGCGCATCTCGACTAATCCTGGGAGACCAATCTCACCGTCCACTAGCGGGAGCCCCATTTAAAGCCAGAGCAAAGCTCTGTATGGACTGGCCCTAAAGGAGTTGATAACACCTACGAGGCTTCGAACCTGAGACCACTGGGCCAACCCCATGGGTTACCGTACTAGATGTTATATAAGCATACATTATTCAAATCCTTCTATATAGGAGAGTATGATGTAAAGAATTGAAGGAACAGGTACTACCGGACTAGATGTTGCAAAGCCAAACATTATTCAAATCCTTCTATATTCGCATCTTTACCCATTCTTTACATCATCTCAACGACTACCACTTCTTCATTCCTTTTCCAAATTCTATATATCCAAAGGATTTGAGTTTTTCTTTGTGAATTTTGTTGTCTGTTCCTTCAAAGATGACTCAGATAACAGATATGGAGTCGGGATCGTCTTCTTCGCCGACGTACCTGGCGGTGGT
Source organism: Vaccinium vitis-idaea (assembly GCA_963854785.1). Classification (NCBI taxonomy): domain Eukaryota; kingdom Viridiplantae; phylum Streptophyta; class Magnoliopsida; order Ericales; family Ericaceae; genus Vaccinium; species Vaccinium vitis-idaea. The sequence goes on from OY978223.1 coordinate 37,751,747, forward strand.
GCTGAAGGGTCCTGAGCTCCAGTGGGCCTTCGTTCGCAATGTTCAATCGATGCTCGCCATCCAATTACTCATTACCATTGCCGTCGCCACCGTCGTTAATGCCGTTGAACCGATCTCCGTCTTCTTCACCACCACTTATACCGGCTTGGCCCTCTATGTGGGAGTCGTCCTCACACCCGTAACTGGTACGTAGTAATCTCTATTTTTTATCATCACCATTTAAGCTTTTGCGAGATATTTGTGAATTTAATGATATTTCGGTGTCCATATTTTGGTACTGTATTTGGGGAAGCGGGGATGGTGCAGTACATACCACAACTGTCTATTTTGAAAATCGATTGTCCGGATTCACTAAAGTTTTCTTACCGGTAATAAATCACTTTGACTGGTAAAAAAACATCTGCAAATCTTGGCCATTGAAAAACTTTTGGACGGCCTACAAACATCAATCAATATATAAACTATTACTAAAAGCACACTAGTATGACATCAATGCATTATTCATTACATGGATAAATTCATTCACAAGAAACATACAAAATGATCAGAATATTGATTAGGCTGGACTGCATTGTTTAGTCAAGTGGATTGATCGGATTGAATCTGATCGATTGGAATATCAATCGGGCAGGATTGGAATGTTTAAGCCATCGGTTGGGAAAAAAAAAGAGGATATAGATCAGAAAGTGTGCGATTCTTTTCATTTTAGGGTTTATCTAAGCAGCCAAAAAGGGTCAATATACATCGTTTTTAAGAGAGAGAAACCCTAGAGTTATTTTGGAATTGAATCTTGGAGCATATGCAAGATCTATGAATCTTTGATCTTTCATGAGTGCCCCAACAGGTTTTCTACAATATCTACTCATTATATCCACCCATGGTTAAGTGGTAAGCAAAGTGGAATTCTATCGGGACTAGTGTCACATTAAAATTAGACTAATTATTGGGTACGTCATAAATCATATGACATTGTCACGTGGTTGAGAGTACCAATTATTTTGGAATTGAATCTTGTAGCATATGCAGGATCTATGAATCTTTGATCTTTCATGAGTGCTCCAAGAGGTTTTTTTCTACAATATCTACTCATTATATTCCACCCATGGTTAATTGGTAAGTAAAGTGGAATTCTGTTGGGACTAGTGACACATTAAAATTAAACTAATTATTGGGTATTCCCGGAGTATCATATGACATTGTCACGTGGTTGAGAGTACTAGTTGTAATCATTTAAAAGTGGAGTATAATTGTTGGGTACTCCCGGAGTATCATATGACATTGCCATGTGGTTGAGAGTACCAGTTATAATCAACCAAATGTGAGTGTGATAACTAAACGTGGCTTCCTAATAAGTAGTAATACTTAACCATTTGGTTGTGTTGTTGCAGTGTTGTGGCCATTGGCCTACTATTTCAAACGACACCCAGTAAACTATTTTCTCCTTGCTATATATACTGTTGCCGTGGCTATTGCGGTGGGATTGACGTGCGCTTTTACAAACGGTAAGTGATTTGAATCTTTGCAATATAGAATTTACTTGAATGAGTTCAACCAATATGATGAAAATTAGAATATTATATATGATAAGAGTGACTATTCCATGTTTTTGGAGCAATGCTCCAAGGGGCTCCGCATCACACATTTATGTGGACTTGACACATTTTGGTCCACACAAATGTGTGGTGCCAGAGACCATGTCGAACAATGCTCAAAAAACATAAAAAAGTCATTTCTCTCATGATAGGGATTTTGGACTTTTGGTAAGGTAAAGTGAAACCCGCTTTGATAAATCTCTCATTCTTATTTGAACTACATAAAACCTTGTAGGAAAGGTCAACCCCTTTAAATTTGACTAAGTTCAACACGTTGACTCTCCCAATATGTCGCGACACGTGGCACCAACGAACCTCTATTGGTGGGACATGTTGTCTCCGCGAACCTCTTAAATCGTGACGCATGACTCTCGCAGACGTCTGTTACAGCGACAAGTGGTGCTTTGAGAGCTCCATTGAGAAATGGGCCACCCAAAAAAGGGACAAGGCCTTGAGAAAGTCTCAAAGATGAACTTAGTAAGATTTATGAGTAGATGTTGGCGTGTCCTAAGCACATTTTGTAACGGTCCGATTTTTTTTTAAAATTTCGGTCTTATTAAATTTTATATTTAGTTGTTTATTAGACTAAAAGACTATTACATTATGTGACTAGCGTGTGTGTACACACAGACACACAGACACACCAAGCTTCTATTAAGGCCATGTTCCACTAACAAAAAACTAGTTTTGTTTTAAATCAAAAACTACTTCATTCCACTAAAAAAATCACCACAAAAAACCAACAAAAAAACCACTTCATTCCACTAACCTAAAAAAAATCAAATCATTGCACAATCAAGTACATGTACTTTAATCATGTAAAATTACGAATCTGCCCTCCCTTCAAAAAAAAAAGAGCAATAGTTGTTTGGGTAGAAGGGTAGATTTGTAATTTCATAACACAACTAAAAAAACCAAAAAACCAAAAACTTGTTAGTGGAACTAGTTGGTTTTTTTGAAAAACTAAAGATAAAAAAAAACCAATTAGTGGAACACCCCCTAAGTAATTCCTTACTTTGCTAAAGTAAGGGACTCTCATTTCTCGATGTGTATATAAAAATATATTTACACCTTATGTAATTACTTTAAGTAAACCCTCTCCTCCGAACTAGATCCTAACCATTCCATCTAGAGATGGTAATTTTGACCCCAACCTTTGAACCCATCCAAATCCACCCTCCTAAAACCCAACTCAACCTGCAACCCATATCAACCCATATTTACATGAGTTGGATTGGGTTGAAAATGGATTCAATATGGGTTCAAAAAAAAAAAAAAAAACAGCTAGCTTTCTCGTCCTATCCAAGCAAGATTGCATGTACTGAGCCATTCAAGCATTGTTCAAAGCTACTCTCTAATAAAAAAAACGAAATGCTTACATACATACAACAGGCATGTAGTAAAATCTATGTAGAGAGAGAAAGCGATGGTTGGATCAATTGAATTGAAATTCCAAAGGCTCGGAGGGACAAGTGGGAAACAACCCACTCAAACGAAATTGGTTTGTGTAGTAATTTACCGATACACCCCTCACAATTTCCACAATCTATCCTTCCACCATTCCATCCCCACATTGTAAACAACGAAAAAACTGAATTGAGGGAAATTATTTTTACACTCATTTTTAGTTTCTATAAATGCAGTCCAAATAGTCATTTAATAATTATGAATGAATTTATAAATAAAAAACCACCATATAATTTTCAATGTACACTAAAATACAGGTTTTAAATTACATTTATAAAAAAAAAAAATGAAGTGCAGAAATTATTTGTCCAAATCAGAAAACAAAATATGCATTAAGGCTGATCAAAAAAACCGGTGAACCGTGAATCCGTTCTGGACCGAACCGATCCATACGTTTTGGATTTTAACCGTGGATTAATGGTCTGGACACGGATTCAAAAAATAAAAAACCGTAACTCACGGATTATGATTGGATTCATGTTAATCCAGACCAATCCAGACCGTGAGCACCCCTATGCATGATTCCTCTTCTATGTCTTGAAAATAAAAAAATAAAGGAAAAAGCGATCCCACTTACAAATATTCTACTAGGAGTACTAAATTTCTAATCAAACAAGGGAGGGGAAAGAGTCCACAATGTATAGATTTATGTCAACCCACTCAAACTCAACCCAATCCACCCATTTGCCACCTCTAATTCCATCTATTCACATTTCAATCTATCTCATTCCACTAGTCATTCCTTGCTTAACCTAATTTGGTAAGAGCTTTTCCTCAGCCAATAAGGATTCAACAACCACTCTAATTAATCACCTTCCTAAAACCCCTACATAATACGACAATTTCATCTTTGGTAGAGTCTGAAATATATTTGTTTTTCATTAGTTAAATGATTTGTTGGAAGTATAATATGACAGTCTTTTCATTAACTATGTTGGTTTTCAGATAATTCAGAGATTATTGTGATTTCATTTTGTCTCAGAGAAGTTAATTTTGGTAGCTGCGATCCTACCCGCTGGGTTGGTTGCAAGTCTCACTTTGTACGCATTCTGGGCTGCGAGGAGAGGATATTATTTCGATTTCCAATGGCACTTCTGGTCTAGTGTTACTATGGTGTTTATCATCTCTTTGGTCATTCAGGTATGTGAATATCCATATTTGCCTTTGTCAATCTTCCGGCTCCGGTCTCTTCTGCTAATTTTTCATGCTGTTGTTATGTTGGAAAATTAGTTTGTATCCAGTTATTTTGTGCCATATTTATGGGACCTATACACCAATTTAAACGGGTCCGAATTGGAACACGTTCACCTCTGAGAGGAGATCTAAATGGTACATTTACTTGTTCAAAACTATTTATGAGTGAATGAATAACTGACTTGTAGTATGAGCCACTCATTGGAGTTTTCCGGGTATCTTTTCTGGACACTTGCATTTTCCTTGACTTATCAGTTCTCGCTCATCACTGGCTACTTGCAGATAATCTTTTTTGAGTTTTCTCCACTGGGTCAGATCTCGTATATGAGCTCAGTTTTCGTGCTCCAATCGTATCCCGTGTGTATGTTGCATATGATACAGACAACTTGATAAAGCGTTACTCCTATAACGATTGCATTTGGGCTTCGGTTTTCTCTGTATCTGGTTATCATCAAGCTCTTCCTGGCATTAAGCTCTTCTTGGCATTGTTGAGTATCTTCAAAGCTGCAGATTGAAAAGAGAGCCCTCTGTTCTATGCCCTTCCACCGTTCTTCCCCATTGTTTTGCGCGTTATTTGCTGGGAATGATACGTCCATATTCAGTTGTTTCCAAATTCAATAGCCGTTATCTTTTCTTCATATATGTGTCTGTATTGGGGTATAGCCATTGTTGTTACTGGTAAAAAAACATGTACTATTAGTTTGGAGTATATCTGAAATGATGGTGAGCAGTGTCTATATAACTTCATTTTCAGTTTTTCCACAGTTCTTGCATTCGATGGATATGACATGGGTCGGGGATATCTTCTTCGTCGGTGATTTTTCGATCTACTTTCTCTCTCTTCTCTCAGCTTTGAACGTGAAAATGAGGAGGGGTGGGTTAGGACCCATTAAGTAATAACCCGAATTAGATGACCCGCGAGTCTTTTTTTACCCAGATTCCGACCCGCGTGGCACTTAAATGACTTCTCTTCCCAGAGCCGTGGATGAAATCCAACGGCTTAGAAACGAGGTCGGCATAATAGCTCCCATAAGGGACCCTCACGGGAAGCTTATTGTATATATATATATATATATATATAAATAAAAAGGCCTTGATGCTTGAACAAGTATGTGCTGAGTACTTGTAATGTTGTGTGTATGGTTTGTGGGCAGAGTGCTGAAAACAATTGAATGGACAGTTGGATTACTAGATTGAACTCCCATCCCTCTCCCCCTTTCTCCCTCTCTATATATAGCCTCCCCTTGCACTTTGCTTTCACAGCACAAATCTTTTTCATCTAAGAGCTACTAAGAGACTGTCTAAGCTGCTAAGAGCTATTTTTGCTACATTAAATTTCCATTTTCTACCTTCAAGATACAATGCAACCCAATCGATATTTGGTTCAAATTATGTACGAAGTGACCAAATCAAGAACACGAAATGTATTTAACTGATAATGCCAAGAGAACGGAAAGACGAGCAATAGACTAAAATTTCCTCTATTGGACCCATGGGAATTGTTTGACTTTTCCAAAAGTCACAATGTGTTATGGTACCTATTTGTTAACCATCACCACAATGAATCAAGGTACCTCTTGGCTAAAACATCACCAATGGAAGTCACAATGGTTCTAGACAACAATCGGCTCAAACAGTGCCACAAGTCCGAACAGGAGAAAATGACACCATTAGGTGCATTCCCAAACAAATGTAGAGGGCCCCTTCGGAACAAACTAAAAACTAGTTTACATATAATTTCGTTTTGAAAATTATCAACGTAAGGGTGTGAAACAGCTGTGGGAAAACTGTAGAGATAAGTCTGAAGTGCTCGTGAGTTGGCTCCAATGTGGCAAAGTCATTTGTAGAAAGTAGTTGAAGAATGTAGATGATACCACGGGCATAGAACTCTTAGGGCACCAACCTCCAAACCTTTTAAATTATCTCTCAAAATGTTTGAACCTGACAAATAGTTCACCTTCATTCGAATGAACATTTTGAGTTCATAAAACAATGATAGCCGATTATGTCCATGTCTTCTGTAATGTGATTGTTTCAATTGAACAAGAAAGCAGCTTTGATAAGTACATGAAGTGAACATCTTACCAGCAAGACAAGCGGCAAAATTTGCTTCAGCATCGGCGTCCGAGTTTAAATCCTTTCGAAAGTAAAAAGATAAATGTTTAAATCGTGAAGCGTGGATGTGGTAAAGAAACAACAGCAGGAAACTGTAGCAGGTCATTTACCACTGTAGTAGTAACACAATAAAAGTTACTATAAGGTTGGACTATATAAGAAAATTGATGTAAAAAGAATTCTATAATCCCACAAAATAACTGCACAGCCAAAACACGCGGAATATCACTGGTTTGGAGTGTATCTGAAATGATGGTGAGTAGTGTAAGCTTCATTTTCAGTTTTTCCACAGTTGTTGCATTTGATGGATATGACATGGGTCGGGGTATGTGTGATGTGTCTGATAGGTGTACCCGATCTAGACGCTTGGTTTCTCTGCCTTTCATGGTTGTCGAGGAAAAGAAACAAGTATCCTTTGGCTAATAATTCAGATTATGGATTATTGGATTATTCATTTTGTCTTTATTCAAAAAAAAATTGCACTTTTTAGTTTTGCATCAAGATTTTGTGGTTTCTGGATTCTTCTCGACGAGACGAATCTATCAAATACAAAATTATGGTCAAAACTCAAAAAAAATTTAATAAAGCCAAAATACTTGATTACAATAAGGAAGGCCTTAACTCTTGAAAAAGTATCCGAGTACTTGTAACGTTGTGTGTATGGTTTGTAGGCAAAGTGCTCAAAAGAGTCAAAATTAGTTTGTATATCAAAGAGACGTCATCATATTTTATCTCTTGTTTAGTCAAAAACAAGTTACTTTCTTTGTCCTTTTTTCAAGTGTATAGCTTCATAATTTCAACTTATTAAAAAGGCGTCATCATTACACATTTTACATCAACTTTTACCTCCACTTACCAAAACTATCATCCACTTTACCCTATTAACTTTTGGAAAAAAAACAAAATAATACTAATTGTACAAACTTTTACCGATTCAACTTTTCAAAATGGACACTTATTAAGGGACAGTCCAAAATAGAATACTAGACTATAAAAATGGGACGTAAGGAGTATTTCTTTTGGCAAATATTCATAGGAGGGAGTTGAATTTGATCAAATTAATTTCCATCCTCACTTTTAGTAGGAGTAATATAATTAATGAGATAGTGTACGTGTAGTACACTGTTTTTTAAAACCCATTGGAGATGCTCTAACAGTACAACATTAGGTTAGGAAGAACATATATCCCACATTTTAGAAACCTAACTTTAGAGATGCTCTAAAAGAGAGGGGGAAAACAAGGATTGGTCGAGTGGGTAACTTGTTTAAAACCTAACTTTAGATTTATTGCTCCTCACGAATCAGGTCTTTGGGCCCGGTCAGGGTCATCATCGGGCTGGGCCGGGAGGGCCCAACTCGCGAACTTTCAGCCCAAGCCCGCCCGCGGGCCGGGCTATGCGGGCTTTTTCTTTTTAGCGGGCCGGGCTATCTCTCAAAAGTTGAAACTCAGGCCCGCCCACGGGCTTATCATAGTCCGCCGGGCGGGCGGGCTGGGCTGGGCTATTTGGGCGGGCCAAATGCCCTTTTTTTTTATTTTTGTTACAGCAGAACCTCTTGGAGCAATTTTTTTTAATTACAACTGAACCTTGTCTAGCCTACCATATACTGTAACAATAATACACCATGAGCAGTTGTTAGTTACCCATGCAACAAATGATGGTCAATCAATGCATATGTTCAGACCTTCTCAAAATTTTAATGCATATGTTTAGTTTTTTATTAGAACTTTACTGTGAGATATATACACATAGTTACACACATATGTCCAACTGTGTATTTTTTTTTTGATTTTGGTACATTTGTATTATTTCTTTTTTTGTACATTAGATATTATATCTTATGTACATTAACCGTGCAATAATGCATTACAAGTGTACCGGGCTACGGGCGGGCCAGTATCTCGGGCCGGCGGAACGGGCTATCGGGCCGGCGGGTTGTAGCTAAAATTTTTAAGCCCAAACCCGGCCCATGGAAAAGTCGGGCTGGGCTAGCCAGCCCATTTGGCGGGCTCGGGCTCGGGTAAAGCCCGACGGGTAGACTCCCCCTGTGGAACGCTATGGGCAGCGCGCACCTTTGATTTTCAGTCCCCTCTTAGTGACTCGCCACATGTTTAGAGGCTTTATGAACAGGCACAAGGGGTAGGTTGTCCTGCCTGGTCACTCCCTCCAATCCCTTTTGGACGAGCCAAAAAAATGAAAAATGTCAAGGACAAAACAAATGAAAAACCATGCCAAAGCATCCATTGGACCAAACTCCTATGTAGTTCATTGTCCTTCATTTTGGGGCCATTGTGAGTCCTTTCCTCACCCACAAAAATAATCAAAACCGCTCATATTTTAAATCTCCCAAAGAAGTATGTCATCGTAAAAAAATAGCTTGATCGAACATCGACGATGATTGTAACATTCATAATTTGAAAGATAAAATAAGAATGGATGTTTGGATATTGTCTTTTTGTTTTTTAGAAGAAATAGCTTATAAACTGTTTATATAGTCTCCAATCAAATTAATTTTTTAAGAAGAAATATCTTTTGCAAAATGTAAAATATTAACGGTTCCGATAATTCTCTTAGTTCGAGATGATCCCATCAAATCTCCAAAGTCAAAACTAGAGCAAAATGGAAATAAAAATTGGATGAGAGTTTGGTCCACGGCCGGCCTATTTTTTTATTTTTAAACAAGTCAAGATATCATAAATACGTCATCCGGCACCGATTACAACGAAAAATAGGAATGAAGCCCAAACCACTAACAAGTGAAAAGAGAACGGCATTAGGCTGACTGGACTACCGACTCGTAGACACACCTGCCGAGGCAGACCCGACACCTAGGGAACGGAATGATGAATCCATTCCAAATGAAAGTGGTAGAGAAACAAACCTAATTCCCAGCTCAAACCAAACAAATACAGCGCAGAGTAATCAGGAGAGAGAAACAAAAAAAATACAAAATCAAAACAACTGATTAAACAAACCCAATAGAACTTGTGTAACGAAGGCTCACTGACGCAGCCGGCCTAATTTTTTTTTATCAGAGCCGGCCTATTGACTATTTGACTATATCGCATTTACGGATATCACAAGAAAACTAAGGAAAGGCAATGGAAATTATAAAGACATAAGTACATTAATCAAATCCCTCCATATTCAAATCTTTGAACATTCTTCACCGCATCTCCCCCAGTTCACCATCCCAAAACCCAAACACACCCAATACAACCAAGTCGATTCGTTCAGAGATGGATCAGAAAATAGATGTGGAGTCGTTGCTCGAGCGTCCGGAGCTCCAGTGGGTCTTCATTCGCAATGTTTACTCGATCCTCGCCATCCAATTACTCATCATTATCGCGGTCGCCGACGTCGTTATTGCCGTTGAACCGATCTCCATCTTCTTGACCACCAATCATACCGGCTCCGTCCTCTATTTCGTGCTTGTCTTCATAGGCTTCACTGGTAGTAATTAATCTCTATTTTCCATCGCCGCCATTTAAGCTTTTGGTGCTGTATTTGGGTGTCATCCGAGAATTTAAGTAATGTACAAACTATTAATAAACGTACGTATGACACCACTACATTAATGCACTATTGAGTACATGTATAGACTGGATTGGGGGGCTCTGCTGCCCCTTGGGGTCGGCAGGGCCTGCCAACTCCATCCGCGCCGTCCATTTCGCGCATCAACGGCCCAAATCTCACCTCTCCAAAGTGTATCCGAGCCGTCCATTGTTTGATGCAATCCGAGCCGTTAATGCGCGAAATGGACGGCAGGGATGGGGTTGGCAGGGCCTGCCGACCCCCACGGACAGCAGGCCCCCCGGATCTAGACTGATCTTCTAACTCGAAACACACAGATCGATCAGAATATCGATCGACTGCATTGTATAGTCATCAATCGGGCGTCAAGTGGATTGTCAGATTCAGACCGATCAATTGGAATATCGATCGGGCAGGACTGGAATGTTTAGGTCATCGGTAAAAAAAAAAAAAGACGACCAATTGGAAAGTGCTCATTTCAGGCCTTATAAATTCGCGTTTCGTGTCAAGTGGATTGTCGGATTCAGACTGATCGATTATCAATCGGGTAGGACTGGGATGCTCGTTTTTCGTTGTGATGCTTATGTGTTTTTAAAGATTAATAAAGTTTCTTTCGCCAATAAAATAAAATAAAATAAAAAGGTTTATCTCAGCTTCCAAAAAGGGTCAATATACATCGTTTAGCAGAATAGGTGTTTTCAAATTTTTTTGTTTTTGTGAACTGGCTGCTCGATTTTGTTTGGCTATCAATATTTCTGTGTCGTTAGTTGTTAAGTACAACGGCTGTGATGTGGTAAGGTTTAAATGGTTTTGGTGAGTATTTTTGCAGAATTTTATAGCAAGCCAAAAATAGTGTTAGGTTGGAAAAGATGTCTCAGATCATTGGAGACGTTCATTTGATTTGATAGGCTCCACATATCAAATGTAACTAGAAACAGAATTGTTCAGGGTAAATTCACCCTCTTTCATTGGTGGTTAACCAATGAAGCGAACCGGAAAGAAAGTTCAACTTCTGCTCACAGTTAAGTGTTAAGCAAAATGGGATTCTATTGGGATTGGTGACACATTAAAATTAGACTAGTTAATGGGTACTCCCGGAGTACCATATGGGATTGCGATGTCATTGAGAGTACCACTTATAATCAACCAAATGTGATAATTGAACTTGTTTTCCTCATCATTTGCCTACCATTACTATTATGTGTTTTGGAGTACTTAACCTTTTGGCTTTGTTGTTGCAGCGTTGGGGCTATTGGCATACCATTACAAACGACACCCACTAAACTATTTTCTCCTTGCCATATCGACCATTGCCCTGGCTTTTGTGTCGGGATTGGCGTATGCTTTTACCTACAGTAAGTGATTTGAATCTTTATGATGTATTCCATGCATTTTGGAGCATTGCTCCAAATCTCCTAGGGGCTCTGCATCAGAAGCCACATGGAACGATGCTTCAAGAATATAAAATAATCTCTCATGATAGGGGTTTTGGGCCTTTTGTAAGGTGAAGTGAAACCCAATTTGATAAATCTCTCATTCTTATTTGAACTACATAAAACCTTGTAGGGTCAAGTGGTCAAGCCCTTTGAATTTGATTAAGTTCAACACTTTGACTCTCCTGTTATGTCGCGACATGTGGCATCCTCAAACCTCTATTAGCAGGACACGTGGTCTCCGCGACCTCTAAGATCATGACGCGTGGCTCTCGTGGATTTTTGTTACCGCAACACGGGGTGCTAGCATATGAAAGAGCTCCATTGAGAAATAGGCCACCCGAACAAGGGACAAGGCCTAGAGAAAGTCTCAAAGAATGAACTTATTAATATTTATGAAAAGTAGATGTTGGAGCGTCCTAAGCACATTGAGGAGATATCTCGAGAAGCCATAAAATGTAAACGACGCCCAGGCACCAATGCCTGGTCCGGGCATAAGGAAGGACCCGAGGGGCCCCTGTGGCTTGGCGGTGGTAGTGGCACGACAAAACAAGTCATGACCTTACCCTACACGGAGATGGAGGAGAATCTAGTGGTTTAGTGGCTTTTAAAAAGAGGAGGGTTCACCGCAAGAGAGAGGTGTCGTGACCTCAAGACCATCGCTAGAGGATGACGTCACCTTTGCCACTAGGAGGTATGGAAGGGACACATGTCTAGACTTTATTAGACCACTTGGTGCATCGCCCAAGTTGTCTATAAATATGACATGTTCTTCCCAGATTTCAGAGCAGTGATTTTTTAGAGAGAGAGAGAGAGTATTGGGTACTGATTCTTAGAAATGAGAATATTCTTCCTAAGATTGATGATTCCCAATATTCTCTAAAGAACACTAAGAAATCTTCACCCACAGAATGGATTGGACGCTGCTACCCGTACAGAAAGAAGGGTACAGAAAATGTACACAGAGCGTTCGGGGACCCACTTTTGGGCCCACACAAGTGATCTTTTGAAACGGTGGGACTTTGGTTCAAACACTTCTAACCGTCCGATTGAGCTGATTTTTTGTGGGCCCCATCGGAAAAATGTTTTAAGAACAATGAACGGTTTAGATCACTCGTGTGGGGCCCAAAAGTTGGTCCCCAAACGCGCTGTGTACATTTTCTGTACCCTTCTTTCTGTACCCCCAGGTTTATCTGAATGGATTAGGGACTCCATTGCCTAGATCTCTTCTGTGTCTCTTGCCTATTCTTTCATCCATCTAACTAAGATCGCTCCATTCTCTCATTACGACTGTTGACTATTGTTGGTCTCTCCAGCACTTATTCCCAAGAATACCGGATCAGAAAAGAACCTAACCTAGAAACCTAAAATGATTACATTGAATATGGGTCCTGTCATAGCAAGTTAAGCAGAGAATTGTGGTCATTTCCATAGGAAAACCTTAATCCTGGATATGGATAGTGGAAAACTTCAAAGTCTAGTTTTGCTGGAATCAGTTTTTTGAATTAGAGTATCTTAAAATCTTTTTACCCCATTTGCATTATATTGAGCTTTGGAAGCAGTTAACCGTTGTCTATTTTTCTTGGTTTTTGATACTAGTATTTTGATTGCGACAATTTCATATTTGGTAGAGTCCAAAATATAAATATATTTATTTTCCATCAGTTAAATGAGAGTCTTTCATTGATTTTGTTGATTTTCGGAGATTTCAGAGATTATTGTGACTTCATTTTGCCTCAGGGAAGATAATTTTGGAAGCTGCAATCCTACCTGCTGGGTTGGTTGCAAGTCTCACTTTGTACGCGTTCTGGGCTGCGAGGAGAGGAGATTATCTCAATTTCCGAAGGCAGTTCCTGTGTGGTGTTCAGATGGTGTTTATTCTCTTTTTGGTCATTCAGGTATGTGAATATCCATATTTGCCTTTGTCAGTCTTTCAACTCTGGTCTCTTCTGCAAATTTTTCATGCATTTGTTCTGTTGGGAAAATTAGTTTATATCAAGTAATTTTGTGCCATATTTAGAGTGGGACCTATACGTCAATTTAAACGGGTCCAAGTTGGAACAGTTTATTAGTATTAATTCCTATTCCATGTTATTGGTTTTTAACTTATCAATTCTCGCTTATCGCTTTGTCTACTTGCAGATAATCTTTTTTCCCCCGGATCAGAGGTCTCAGATCGCGTGTATGATCGTTGCTTTCTTACACCAATCATATCCTGTGTATATATTGCATCTGATGCAGACAACCTGATAAAGAGTTACTCCTATAACGGTTGCATTTGGGCTTCTGTTTCTCTGTATCTTGATATCATCAATCTCTTCCTGGCATTGTTGACTATCCCCAGAGCTGCAGATTTAACGGAGAACCCTTTGTTCTTGCATTTGATGGATATGACATGGATCGGGGTATGTGTCTGATACGTGTACCCGATTTAGACGCTTGGTTTCTCTATCTTTCATGGTTGTCGAGGAAAAAGAACATGCAAGTATATGTTTTTTTATTTTTTCAAGTACTTATTACAATAAGGAAGGCCTTAAGACGCTTGAACAAGTATCCAAGTACTTGTAACGTGGTGTGTATGGTTTGTAGGCAAAGTGCTCAAAAGTGTCAAAACTGTTGCATGGACAGTTCGATTACTAGATTGAAGTGAACACTTCTTTATCGTGAAGGGGCCACAAATTTGAGCTGCAAACTCGAAAATGCTCACTCTCAAGGCATGTTTTTTTTTCACGTCTGTAATGGACCCTTTTTTTTCACTCAACTTGGTCTGTTTTATTTCTCAGCTTTTGCTCTCGTGAAGACAAGTCAACAAATTCAAAATAAATTGACATGAAGTCGAAGACAAACTAACTAAGAATGATAATTCAAAACTATGTCTCCTTTATTCTTCTTCTTTTTTTTTTAATATTCCCTCCGTCCCAAATTACTTGCCCTTTTTGGATTTCCATGTATTTTGCACGCACAATTTAATGTATTAGCATTCTTTTTTTTTTCAAAATTTTTTATACCAATTTAAAATTTTCGTTGAGTAGAAAAAATTGGTGTAAGTTTTTTAAATGAATAATTCTCATAAACACTTTTTACACACTCCCCAAAAGAGACAAGCAATATGGGACGGAGGGAGTAAGATGAAATTTTCATTTCAGAAGAACACCATAAGACACTAACAAGATTTCATTATAAAATATAGGAATGAACCAAAACTATCGAATTCAAAGACACGAGCACAACCACAAACGGGCATTGTAAGCTCCATGACGCGTATTGCAGAAAGCATACCAACACAAGGTGTCGGCGTAGGGTTCGTCCAAGATTTGGTAGTAGAGCATCGCTAAAGAGAACTCGGCTGAAACCATAAATAGATAACACAATCAAATCTTCATCTCTTGATCAGTACTTCAAAGACCAACACCGGCACTCATGACGCAAGAGATCAGAGGCTCAGAGCGCAAGCATAATGTTAAGAACCCTCACGACCATGGAAACGGATGCCACTCCTGTGCATCTGGTAAACCAGACCGACAGATGATAATCGGACTGGGGAGAAAACATCCAGGAGATAAACGAGCACAAAATAGGAAAAAACCTACCTAACCACTTCCTTATTACCTCGCCGCCGGCCATTATCTTTTGGATCTGGAGGAGATGGACCAAATCAAGCCCACAGATCGTCGGCCGGAAGCCAGCCTAGATCGTCTGAAACTCATTGACACTCGCCAACCCAAATCGGAGAATAGATACACCAGGAAGAGAGGGGAGGAGAGGGGGAGAGGAGGACATCTATGGTCTCCGCCACTAATTGTGGGTCTCACCGTATGCTCGTTTAATTAATTTAAACCGTTAATATTATAGAGCCCTCGAAGTAGTATGTCTATGCAAAAGATTAACTTAAATATTGGTTTATGAAATAGACAGTTATGGACATTTTAAGTGTGAATTGATCATTCATTTTATGAACCTAAATTCAGTATTTGATAGATGTATCAGTATCTGATCAAACTAACTTTTTGCATGAGTATATTTTGCGAGTCCTACAAAATGAACGGTTCAGATTACAAATGTCTAGTGGGTTCCACATATGAACGTTTATACATATTCCAGGTTATATGTGATATTCTTATGAGATTTACAGATGTTCCACGTTCGCGAGCTTAATCTAACCGAATACTTTCAAGTTCAGGTTCAGTTTGTTTGTTAAACGAGCCTAAAATTAAGGTTTAGGTTTGAATCATTCGGTACTCGAATGAGTCTTTACTAAGTTCACTATCGAACAATTCATGAACAGCTCGGTTCATTTGTAACCTTAGTTGGAGCCCTACGTGAGTGTGCTCCGAGCACTTAATAATTTGATATGAATGCCACATATACAATCTCGAATGTCAAGCATTACCCACGTGTCTCCTACCCATCTTTACAAATGTAAACACGTGCGGACAAGCACCGAACGTCCCCTTCTTCATCCAAACACTCTCCTCAATTTCCCACCGATAAACCCCTAAAAAACAGGGTACTCTGCCCCCCTCTGTCTCTACAATTCTAGCAGGGCTCAATTTTCTCTATCTGAAAGATGTGGCAAGTACCCTACCGGAAGAGAGATTTGGAGGCGGGAGCGACGCCGCTGTACCCGATGATGCTGGAGAGGCCGGAGCTCCGGTGGTCCTTCATTCGCAAGGTCTACTCCGTACTCACATTTCAGTTGCTGCTCACCGTCGCGGTTTCTGCCGTCGTGGTCAAAGTCCGCCCTATCGCCGTCTTCTTCGCCACCACTCCCGACGGCTTGGCACTTTACATCCTACTCCTCGTCACGCCCTTCATTCGTACTTCTCGTTTTCAATAACCACATTTTTAATGGAACGGGTCGCCCAATCTGAGCCGTCAAAAGTATTTTTTGATGGTGCCTGACTTGCATGTAAAATAATCTCAACCATTGATTGATATATTGATTGATATATGGACCGCTCAGATTGGGCACTACAGTATCCGGTTCCTTTTTAATTGCGGAATGATATTTAAATTCTATTCGTAGAAAAGCACTTACATGTTATCCAAAATTGCATTTTATGTAAATTTTTATTAATGAAACACAAAATTAAGAATGGAGGTAACAATAAAACAATATATGGTATATGTATAGGACTTAGCTTGTCTACAACCCATTTCCAATCCTACATTCTCCAATTTCACGTGTTATTTTTGTTATCCATCCAAGCTAGTTGAGTTAAATAAATGGAATAAAATTCAAACTTGATAACGGTGTCCTGATCAGTTTAGGCAGACCTCGAATACTAATACTAAGACCTCTACTAACATATGGACTGACCCATAAGACCCATTAACCATAAGAGTTGGTAGCACTTGAAGTTAATAAAATTCATAACTTAAAAGGTGACTATTGAGGTAAAATGGGCCAATAAAATTATTTGTTCAAGCAGTTTCAGGCTAGGTAAATGTAGCTAGTGAAAATTGAGGTGCGATAAAATGCCTAGCCATGTAAAGTGCATGTTGAAGTGATGGAAAATGGGTTGGGGTGGTCATTTTGCCCTCATTTGCCTTGTGACTTGGAGATAGCTAACAGTTTTTATATAAGCCCGCCGTGGGTTTAACCTCCAGAATTGCAATCCTATTTGTGGACTATTGGTCGAGAAATAGAATTGATTATCGTATTTGTCGAGAAATCTAGGAAAATGCTACAATACACACCCCTACAAAAGTTACGATTTTTTTTAAAAAAAATTACGAGACACACCTAAGTGTTATGAATCATATTGCTGAAAAGTTACGAAAAACTAAAAACTGTTGCGATTGCCAATGAGGTAGCACAATCTGGACTATATAATAGGTGCGTATAGGACACACTTCTAATGAGTGTGTATTATAGGCATTTCCAAAAATCTATCCTCAGATCACAATTGTATTTTGATCGTGTAGTTATCCTTTTCTAATTGATCTAACAGTAGGGTGTTTGTATTTTAGTAAATATTAAATTATTACGGGGTCAACCTCGTGTTCGTTAGAGTCAAACTTATACTTCACACTCTAAAGAAGCGCTACACAACCACTGTTAGATTTCGCAGACAAACAAATGTAATAAGTCCTCTTTTTGCTTTTGTAGAAGGAAGAAATGTTAATTTCACCTACCTATATTGTTTGGAAACATGGAGTCACTTTTTTTGTTTTTGTGTTTTGTCTGCACAATTTAATAGTAATCGTATGATTTTGCTGTGGCAGTGTTGTACCCGTTGTCCTATTACCACCACAAACACCCGGTGAACTATATTCTCCTCGGGCTGTTTACCATTTGCATTTCTTCTGCAATCGGATTGACTAGTGCTTTCACCGACGGTAAGCCCTTCTCTCTACCTGCATCTTCTTTATCTTCGTCATATGAGAAGTCGAGCCGATTTTATCTTTCTAAATTTGATAGGACTGAGCTTTACGATATTGAACCAACATGGGGTGTTAAAGTGGGAGGAAATTATCGACGAAAGATGATGGAGAGACTCCACTGGGACGCAATAAGTTTAAAATTGATCAAACTGGGTACGTCTACAGAAAATCAAAGTAAATCTAGCTTAAATCTAGCTACGAGTCCAATGGTGTAACTTGGAAAGGGCAGGACACGTTGACGCCAGATTCTTTTTTGGAAAGATTGAGAAAAGTGAGATTTGAGATTTGGGGACGAGGATAGTGGGGACATGAGGGTCTTCAGGAAAACATATATACGAGATCGTATTTAGTATACAATGAGTTGTACTTTGTTTGATTTGGATACGATAAAGGATGAATAAAGAAGGAAAGAAAATGTTTTATGGTAAGATGAAGAATGAAATATCAAAGGCTTGGCTAAATACTACCACCACAAGTTGCATTACATAATCTATGGGTACTAAATAGGCTTGATCCCATCATAATCTAGCCTCAGCTTTCCACCTCATGCATACCTAACGCGACAAACACCAGGCTAATTTATTCAAAGAGACAAGTGGGGCACATGTTTTTTAGGCCTTAATGGTCTCCCTAATCCTTGAACCTATTTTGAGTGTTCGTTTTCGCTATATTTGTTTTGATTACTCGGATGTTTTCTCCGGCAGATTGTCAAATAGAGGGAGAAGATTTATAGCAAAAAAAACTGGTTTGGGAAAGCATGAATATGTTATGACAATGTGGTTCTTTCTTTGGCAATGTTTGCCACCTGATTGTTCGAATTGCTTGATTTTACATGGCCGTAGGGAGGGTGATTCTGGAAGCAGCTATCCTTACAACAGGCGTGGTCGTTGGTCTCACTTTGTACACGTTCTGGGCTGCAAAGAGAGGCTACGACTTCAATTTCCTAGGACCCTTCTTGTCTGCTGCCATTTTCGTGGTCATTCTCTTTTGCCTCCTCCAGGTATATATGATCACCCCATCTTTCCTTTTCCATATTTTTCATCGCCGGCATTAGCTTCCGGGTTGGATTTATGACTTTTTTTTGTGGCAGATTTTCCTTCCCCTGGGTAAGATATCCCATATGGTCTACGGCTGTATCGCTGCGATTGTGTTCTGCGGGTATATCATATACGACACGGACAACTTGATCAAGCGTTATTCGTATGACGAATACATTTGGGGTTCGGTGGCACTGTATCTCGATATCATCAATCTCTTCTTGTCATTGTTGATGATTTTCAGAGCTGCGGATCGTTAAGAAAGGACGACATCTCTCTTTCCCCCGTTTCTCCTCGCTTCTCCCGTAAACTATCTTCCGGTGTTATGTACTACGTAAAAGGAGTGAAATGTACACGTTTTGTTGCTTTATATTCACCGAAAAACAGCTGATTGTACTGGGATCTTTTGGTATAGCTTTGAGTTCAATACTTTACGTACCCTCTCTGTTTGTGTGCTTCTGCCACTTTTAATTTACTTTTGCCATGAGATATGCCCAACATGTACATGTAAACCTAGTTTTTTAGTATATTGGTAACTATCAATTCATCTAAAAGCTTAAACTTTTATAGAGAATAACCAAACCAAACTAAACCAAGGCTTATATTCTAATCAATTGGGGTCAGCTACATAAATCATTTTCCTCCATTGAGCTCTATCAAGTGTTGTTTGTTCACTTAGGCCTAGTAGACTCAAATCTTTGCGCACTACCGCATCTTGTCAATTTGGGTCTTTTTCCTCCGTGGAGCGTTACTATCTAAAGTTATCATATCATTTCTCTTAACTACAGCATCTGCTGATCTACGATAGACATGCCTAAACCATCTTAGCCTATTTTTCCTCAACTTTTCCTTTATAGTACTACACCTACTATCTCGTGGACTTTTTCATTTCTAATCCTGTTTCGTCTAGTTTACCACACATCCACCTCAACATTCTCATTTCCGCTACACTTATCTTGTTCACCTGTTGTTTCTTAATAGGTCAGCATTTAGTCTTGTAAAGCATCGCTGGTTTTATGGAAGTTCTATAGAATTTTTCCTTCAATTTTGTGGGTACCCTTTTGTCACACAGTACATCAGTTGTGTTTCTCCACTTGAGGCCACCCCACTTGGATCCTAGTGTCACTTCATCTACAATCTCTCCATCTTGACTAATAGTAGAGCCTAAATACCTACAATGGTCACTCTTAGGTATCTCCTGGTCTTGAATCATCACTCTTTCTTCGTTCGCACTTCTGGTAACACTAAAATTGTAAACCATATACTCAGTTTTATTCCTACTTATTTTTTTATCCTTAACATGCTCCCTATGTGTAGCCAGGCTTTTCTTCTATAAGAGGGCTCCTGCATCTCACTAAGATGTCAGGAGTTCAAATCTCTATACCTGTGTGTAGGTGTTATTTCCAGGCCTGGGTCTCGGGGACATGGATTTTAATTCGGGTCAAAAAAGGGGCACCAACTAGGAATAGATATCAATATTTTTTCCGCAACATATATAGACATGTTCTAATTGGTCCAAAGGTAAGGTGTATGTTTTACACTCTTTTTGTCTAAGTTAGAATTCTATCCTAGCACTTTCTTTGTAAGTGTATAATTGTCAAAATATGGTTCAAATGTAAGAACCAAAGGAGACTTCGATGCTGCTGGAACCAAAGCATAGTTATTGTTCAAAATGGACTAATATAATTATATAGACAAAGTTGTAACGCCCCGATTTTCAGAAGCATTAGTTAAGACAACTAATTAGGATTAATTTAATAAAAAGAGTTTCCATCAGAGTACACGTTGAAAAACGTGAAGTGCAACCCATTACAAAATACTTAGTACGGTTTGAGAAATTAATATTACAGATCCAACATTAAAAATAAAGGGGTGGATTCTACAGATTAAGGTTCAACTCTGGATTCCACGGCTCCTCCTGAGCCTGGTCTGCCGAAAAACCCTCGGCTCCAAAATAACCATCTCCTTCGACACCAACAGTACATGCTTGATCACAGTCTGGCATAATACGTCCGAGTCGCGAAGCAACATCATAGTATTATACCAAGGTCACACAAAGTGTAACACCATGAGCGATAAATCACTCAATAGCTACTCTAACCCTCCCAACCCTTGCTTAACATACAAGTACAACATATATAATTGAAAAGCAGTAATTAAAAGAATAAGCAGGAAATAAATCGTAAAGCAGAAAATAAACACATAACTGAATTCATTACTAGCCATTAACTTACATATTCATCTAAGTTCTCAACCTAGAGAACTTTCCTCCCGGTTAACCACTAAGGACTATGACCAAACTGTGATTTACTCCCCCCTTGCTTGCCCTTCACTCGGGGGCCCCGACGGAAAGTATAAGTTACGTACTTAATCCAGCCGTCAGCCGCCTCGCAAGGATGAATTTTCCAAGGACAAAACTGTACCACTGGCTACGTATGACAACTGCCAGGTCCTGTAGGTATATAGCCGAAACTGGTCTATAATACTTCCACCCTTATAACGCCTCAGAATTCAAATGAAGCAAATCACAGAGTGTCACATCCTAGGGTTTCGAAATCAAGGCAGACTGCCAAACAATCCTCCGAAACAAATCATTAGGCGGAACAGCCATTCAACAACAATCTCGGGGTAACTCCCCATCAATCAATTCCAATTCACTTTTCCATTAACCTCATCATCTATGTGATATCCGCATACGATCACCCAACCCGGGAACCTAGTTGTTCATTCTAACATTCAACACGTTTATGGAAAGTGCACTTAATAGTAGAAGCAAAGCAATAACAATATTCTAAGGGTCACAAAATCAAATAACACGATTCACAAGTTCACAAAATTCTAGTAATCGAAAACCAGGGGTCTAAACGTAATAAAGTCAAACTACAGGGGCCAAAACGTAATTTACTAAACTATTGGGGTCAAAACGTAATTTAAAGAAAGTAAGGGTCACCAACGTCATTTTAAGTAAGTACAAGGGTGTCCAACATAATTTCACGACTCTAGGGTCCTTAGTGGAATTTACGAACTCTGGGGGCCTTTTTGTAAATAAACATAATACAAGGGCAAAAAGGTAATTTTGCCACCGACAAGGGTAAATACGTAAAAATACTTTATTTAGTTAATAAAGTCCTAACTTGTTATAAAATGCAATTCCTTGATTTTTTTTATTAAGTACAAAACTACACATTATGTAATTTACACACACAAGGGCAAAATGGTCATTTTACACCCAAACGGCATTCTGGTCATTTTGTTACACTCCTAAATTTCCAGTAGTGACACTTAGTTGATAAAAATAGGTTTCGTAAATAATACACAAGTACGCACACCAAATTTCACAAAATTACACTTTAAACCCCTAACTTTAACACAACGATCAAGAACAAGGTTAAGCACAATAAATTCATGGAGAAACTCATATAAACAGTTAGTAAAGTATTAAACATGCTTGGAATAATTAACAACATGAACCACAATGAATCTAGAGTTTACTAAGCACGAAAATAAAGTTTTGGGTCAAAAGGGTACATCGCGTTTTGGCTCGGGTTTCGTGAAACCCTTGACTTGGGGCTTTAACCCATCAACTATAAACTACTCCTAGACTATTCTAACTCATTCAAAAGCTTGGAATAGGTTGGGTATGAGTTTCTACCTTGTTTTGCGAAGATTTGGCGAAAAATGGATTTTTGCAAAAAACCGGTGGAGGGAGCTCTTTGACCGGCCTTGGCTGGCTTTGGTGGTGAGATGTGGGTACCTTGGAGTGTGTTGGATGATCTTGAAGTGAAATATGAGAGGTGGGAGCTTTTGGTTGATATTTTGAAGTGAAAACCCAATTTGCTTGACTTTTCTCACTCTAGAACTTGAAGGATGTTAATGGGACTTTGTGTTCTTGGTTTGGGAGTTCTTGGGAGAGTTTGGAGGAGGAAGAGAGTGAATGAGAGGGGCAGTAGCTGTTCTGGACGAAATTTGGGGTTTGGGGGAGTATAAAATGAGTTTTGGGTGGAGTTAGAGTGTAAGATTGGTGAAAGAAGTGTCATAGTGGGTTAGGAAGTGATGGGGGAGGGTGGTGGAGTATATGGCAGTCAAGGGGATTGATTTTGGCTGATGGGAGGAGGTAGAGTGTGGTATTGGTGATGGTTGGTGGTGGTTGGGTAGTGTAGGATGATGTATAAAGTATATGTATACACATATGTGTGTATGTGTACTAGTATTATTTGTGTATGTGTATAAAAGTGTATAATTATGTATGAAATGAATTTATAAAAATGTAATGCTCGCGATTAAAAAGTAAACGTGTCTTAGGGTCGAATTTGTAGCAATTAGGAAGTATTAGGGTATAAACCGTAGTAATTGTAAATTAAGGGTCCTAAGTGCAATTAGAAATTAAATAACGAAATTAAATAATCCTAAATTTTATTAAAAATTTCGGATTATTACAAGTATTCTAGTATTGTTGTTTAATTGTAAAAATATTAAGGGTGCCACTTGACGATTAGGTCTAGAGCACCCAAATACTTTGGGCCAGCCCTGGTTCTCTCTTTGTTATAGTGATCTTGGAATTGGTTTCAAGTTTGTTGGGTATTTGTCCTCTCACTAGAACTTTAGTTTGATTGGGCTTATAGCGATCGTGAACTTTGCTTCGAGTTTGATGTAACTCATAGTTGTACTCCACCGTTTGATTAAAACTGCCAATAAACAAAAGAGAATTCTCAGATACAGTGTTTGAATTTCGTGGCCCATTGCGCAAGATTGCACTCTTCCATCATCTCACGATCCTTTTACTTAATGCTTCAAAACTAAGGCAAGTATTGTATTCCTCTGCTTTAGCTTCAAAATTAGGCAAAAAGGAGATCAATCCATAGGAATCTTTTGCTCCAAGTTTGCAGGTGTCATCTTTCACGTATCATACAAAAAGGCTATCATTATTTTCCTCGACCTTTATCTTACGAAGGCGGTGTAAATCATGGTGGTTTTCTGCCACTATCATTATGAGTCTCATTGTGTATTTATTGTTGATATAAACCGTTAATTTTGTAGAGCCCGCAAAGTGGTACATATTCTTACAAAAGATTAGTTCGATCGAAGGTAAATCAAAATTTTAGTTTCGGTTCATAAAATTAATGATTATGGACAGTTTAGCTTTAAAATCATTGACCGTTCATTTTATACAAAATTCAATTTTCGATATATCTATCGATGTCCAATCAAGCTGAATTTTTGTATGGATATATTATTCAGTGTGCCCTTCACGATGAACTCTTCAGATTATAATAATAAAGGCACAATAGAGCCCACAACGGGAGATGGTGGGAAAAAAAAAAAGATATTTGAGTTTCGGGTTCAGTCAATTAAAATGCAAATTAAGGTCAGCATTGTTGACCCCACATCTTTTATTGTACTCCCTTTGTCCCAAAAAAGTTAGACGCTTTCACTATTTTGGGAAAATGATATTGTTGCTATTTTAGCATATGAAGAACTTGTCTATATCTTTTAATCCGTAATATTTTTTAAAGCAATATAGATCTCATTTGATAGATTTCAATTAGTTCTATTAAACAAAATTTGAAAATCACGTAAAACCTATGAATTGAAATATATAAACAACTTAAAAATGGCAAGCAAATCCGAAAGTTTCTAAGATTGTGGGACGCATAGAGTAATTAGTTAAAATGAATTGATTTTCACACTCCCTCCTTTACTATCCGCACCACTTTTTTTGTTTTTATTCATGTAAATTTACTACATAACCCTTTGACGTGTGAAAAAGTAAGTAAAAGAAGGGTTAATATAGTAAATTTACATTAAAAAATGGGGAAAAAAGAGTACGGATGGTAAAGAAAACTCTTTAATTTATAAATGATAAGATCAAATCTTAGGTCAGCATATCAAACCACATCTTTCATAATAATCCCTTAAAATATACAGAGATATAGTACTTCAATGGAACTTAATTTCCTGTTTAATTAACATATTTACATAGCAAATTGTCATTAATTACCACTTTTATCCTCGTCTATTTGATTCTCCCAAAGTAAATTAGTAGGATACTTGGAAAGTATCTCTAAAAATGTTCAGGAAATTAAAATGTTTGAGTCATTCATTATAGCACCTTGAGGAACCAGGGGAGGTACTACACAGTCCCATACTGCTCAGCGTGCTGCGCGGGAAATTTTGGCGCCGCGCCGGCATCGTCCCAACTATCGGAAACATCCACCGCGTAGAGCTTGTCAAGTGCTACATGTGTACCAAAAATCAACTCGATCGAATATCGTTAAGTGCCTCATCGGAACACAAATAACTTGAAAAAAATGGGCTCAATGGTTTTCATCTGGTGTTTCAAGATATGTGTGTTCCAATTTTTTTTCAACTTATATGTGTTCCAATGAGGCACTTAACGATATTCAATCGACTTAATTTTTTATACACTAGTAGTATTCGACGAGCTCTACGTGGTAGACGTCTCCGATAGTCGGAACGGTGCAAGCGCGGCGCTGAAATCGGCAGCACAACATGCTGCACCGCACCCCTTATTCCCTTGATTTTATGGGAAATCTGTAAATTTTATGATAAAATGGGAAATCCCGTAAAATCTTATGGGATCAGTACTTTTCATACTACTAAATATCCTAACAGTTCTGTAATTGAAACCCTCCTAAAACGGAAATAACCGCCTATTCTCTCTCTACCGGTCTACCCGCATCTCTCTCTCAAACCCTCCCAAACCAAAACTCAAACAGAACCCATATTTGTCCTTGGTTTGCTTTTGATTATACTGCCTTTGTTTGATCGATTATTTGCTTGCTTTCCGTTTTTCCAAGATGTGGCGACACGGCAAAAACGATGTAGAATCTGGAAACAGCGACAGGCCTTTGTACCCGGCGATGCTGGAGAGTCCGCAGATGCGATGGGCCTTCATTCGAAAGGTTTACTCAATCCTCGCCTTCCAATTGCTCCTCACAGTCGCAGTCTCCTCCGTCATCGTCTTTGTCCATCCAATCTCGGTCTTCTTCGCCACCACCACGGCCGGCCTTGTCCTCTACATCGTCCTCCTCATCACCCCCTTCATCAGTACGTAAAACACTCGTTTTCGAAATCAGATAATCGTTTACCAAAGCTTTTTACCAAAACGTCACCCAACTAATGCCTTATAATTTCATGGGTGCGTTTTTGTGTCGTCTTTTTCATCTGGGATTGTGTGTTTGATGTGTTTTTTATCGTTGCAGTTTTGTGCCCGTTGTATTTCTACCACCAGAAGCATCCGCTGAATTTTTTTCTGCTGGCGTTGTTCACAATTACCCTGTCTTTTGGGATTGGTTTGTCATGTGCCTTTACCAAGGGTAAGCACTGTCTCATTCTTTCTTTCCTTCGCTTTGAATTTTCGTTTATTGGATTCTCGATTTTTCGGTTTTTTTTTTTTTTCCTTGTTTACCGCGGTTCTTGATTATTGATGAAGAAGATGATAGGATAGAGGAAGAGTTTTCCCAAAAACGTCCGGGAAAGATAAATACGGTTCAGAATTCAGATTCACAGGAAAGAGAATCTGAACCGTTCGTTTCTCTTTCCTAAACGTTTTCGGGTAAATTTTTTCTGTATCCTAACATTTTTGTTCTAGGTTACCATATGAATTGAGGCATTGTAGGACGTAAAAGCAAAATTTTGTTTGATTGAATACCAAGGTTGTGTTAGAGTAATTATTCCGTTCTTCTTCGTACAGACCCCTAAAAGGCACTTTCTTTGCAAAGAGTTTATGCTTTCTGCAATGGAATGGTATATCATCTGATAGTACAAGCACGGGGTTGTCTGTCTGACCGACTGTCTTCCGGCTAAGGTTCAGGCAACTCGAGGGACTTCTCCTTGTGAAACCATCTTTAAAAAGTTCAGGCACCGGAAGAGCCATTTCAGAAGAAGAAAAAGCATCCAAATATGTGAAATTCCTCCACAAAACCAACATCCAGACAGAGTGGAACCTGAATTGAGAAACCTGGATTAGGTTTAGAGAGTTAATGCAGTAATCATAGGCATTTTCCAACGACTTACCACCGCCACTTTCGGTATTTTAATACCGGTTCCTAATAAAGAACCGTGTGCCGGCTGTGCTGTATATAGTATTTACTCAAGTGTGAATACACCTGGGTTTTTAGGTATTTTACTAGAAAAGGTACAGTTCTAATTCTATACTAGCATGTTCTTCGGTACCAATTCTAAGGAAGCCGTGCCAACAAAATGCAAGGAAATATGGGATAGTTTTTTGGTTTTTCTAATGGTAGAAACAAATTTTTTTCCTTTTTTCTTTTTTCTTTTTTCTTTTTTTTGTAGTTGTGAAATCATGTACGATTATAGCAAATAAACTTAACTAGTTGTGGTCCTGAAGACCTTATCAGGTTTCCTTTTTTTTTCATTGCTTACACGTATGGTGGTAAATTGGTAATCAATTAATCACCTATTTATCTGAAAAATATGACTGATTCCAAAGGAAAAAGGCAACAGGGCTTTCATGAATTCGTGGCGAGTCTGGTGACATTCTCTACGAATCGGTATTACTTGGTAGATACATCACATGTAGGCATCACTTGGGCCTTGTTTTTAGGCATAATTTTTATTTTGACTAATTTGGATTGGCTGTAGGGAGGATTGTTTTGGAAGCTGCAATTCTTACTACCGTGGTGGTTGCGAGTCTTACCCTATACACATTCTGGGCTGCAAGGAGAGGGCAGGATTTCAACTTCCTAGGTCCTTTCTTGTTTGGTTCTCTTCTTGTGCTTTTGGTGTTTGCCCTGATTCAGGTATCTAGACCAATGCCTTTGCTCCTCTTTTGATCAGGTCTGCATTTTTTGTTTGGTTAGGGGGAATGTAATTTCTTTTTTTTTCTCCTCTTACAGATTTTCTTCCCCCTGGGCAAGTTATCGTTAATGATCTATGGTGGACTGGCGGCAATCATATTCTGTGGGTACATCGTTTATGACACTGACAACCTGATCAAACGCCACTCCTATGACGAATACATTTGGGCTTCTGTGTCACTGTATCTGGACATCATTAATCTCTTCTTGGCGTTGCTAACTCTTTTCAGAGCAGCAGACTAGTCACGCAGATTTCACTTTGCTGCATTATACCCAATTATCACTCCACTTCTATCTTGAAACTAAGCTTTGGTGAAGTATGTGAGGTTGAAATCCAGTACATATCTTTTTTTTTTAACACAAGTACATATCTTTAAAGCTATACTAATTGATGGTGTTTGAATCAATTTTGGAACATTTAGTATGTGTAATGAATTTCTCTAGTTTAACTGGTGACATAGCAGGATTTCTTACGTGTGAATCCTTTTTACTGTTTCTATAGTGTTACCAATATTCATTGCAAATCGCATGTGGTTTTGATCCTTGTTGAGGATGTGCTCAAGTTCTGAATCATTTCTGTGATCTTCTATGCATAGTTATAGCTTTGTCAAGAATGTGATGTACTGTGTGCACACAGCAAGTGTTTTGATAAATTACTGAAAAGTCTGCGCGTTTGAAACATAGAGCTTGAGAGAGTTCAATCGAAAGTGAAAATCTCAATATGAGAAGGGAAAAAAAGGAAAGAACCAAGAATGGGTGTGCAACTGGACCTTTATGGTATCCTGGTTACAATATCTGAGGCATTTGGGTTGCTTTGATTCTGTTGTTGGTTGTTGCATGCCTCTTCTGCCCTTTCTAGTTGCCTTTCCAGTCTCTATCGTCCGTCCATCCCCTTCGGACATCAAAAAGAACCCTGAGGCCCAAACTTATCCAACAATTGTACTATCAAAGCGTACTAAATGTGGTTGGCGTGAAGCCTGGGCATATGAATGTTCCTTCTGCTTGTTTTGGTGGAAACAATTTCGAACCCAACTCACAAACAGCAGAATCACATTGTTGCTTTACAGATTGAATGGTTCAAATTGGCAGAGAAGCAACAATTTCCGAGGACTTGTCTTCCCCAACATGATGTTTATCTATTAGACTGTAAACCACTACCACCATAATATTGCTTTGTAGTTTCTCGTGAAAATTCCGCAAATGTCATCCCATCCTTAATCCGCGATGAAAGTGGAGGAACTATTTTATGGAGTTGTTGACCTAGTTCACCATGTTCATGCTCGTCAACACAAGTTATTTCAGAACTCTTGATATGGTAATCTGGAAGGGACAAAGTTTTGCCCCACGTTGGTTGCAAGAAGACGACAAACGTTTCTCTGCTCAAGTCTTCCGCATTTACTGGTCTGCGGACAGAGTGAAGGTTCGCGCAAAGCTTCCCTCTTGATAATATATCAGCTGATTCCCCTACCTGAACAATGAAACTCTCAGGCGATGTCTTCACCATTTGAATGATATTCTTGCTCCGATGAAATATCTCCAAATACGTGTGGCCACTTGGGGAAGGATATTCTATCTCACAAGACGTGCAAAAACATCCATTTGCTCTTGTTGTTTGTTTATGACAGGGAAAAATAAACCATGGAGATGTTAGAACAGTGAAAATTCCATAGTCATAATGCCATTGCTGCCACAGATTGGAACTGTTCTCACTTATTCTAGCTTCGTTTCCAGTTCTATTTGGTCTCTCAATCCCAATTGACTGTTGATTTGATTTTCGCCTGGTAGATTGCTGACTTTCTGCAGCCTCTTTCAATATAAGGTTATCTAGAGTTGAATGGTAGTGTATGAGGCGGCCTTTTGCCGTGCATGATTCCAATAAGCTTTGTTCTAGCTCTTGGCCACCAATGGCTCTATCACAGATTCGTGCGAGGTGAAGCCCCACCTCCATCATCAAAACCCCTAGCTCCTCGAAACTATTACCCAGATTCTTAAATTCTCCATCTTGAGAATCTCTAAACTCCTCCATAGGAGAGCAATGTGGTTCTATGTTTAGACTATCATGACTTGCTTTACTACCGGTACTCTCGACACCTTTCCTGTATTTTAGCTGCATCGCAAAAGATGAGACGCTTCGGTCAAGATTCTTTAATGGAACATCACTTCCTATGCCATACTCCTGCAAGCACAAGAATCATAAGTTCAACCAATGTACCTATCAAAAACTTGTTCTTACTAATGTACATAGTACACTAAGCTCTCCGGGTTCCATTTCCCACTGTAGTCCCTCTCTCTTTTATAAGATGAGCTTTGTTACAGCATCGAACTCAAAATCAATTGGCAATGGATGGAGAGGCCGTTCAAGCTCATATACTAGTTTTTGAGGTGATAATTAACTGATGTGGGACAAATTCCAACACTAACCCCACACGTGCAACCCCTGACTCGCACATGGAAAGGTCAACAAAGAATCCGGAACCTACAGATCACAACGAAACAAGGTGCAACTATGGCACAAAGAAAGGGGAAAAGGCTATGAAAACCTAGCTCTGATAACATGTTAAAACATCTAACTCAAAACCAGTTGGCAAGGGGTAGAGAGGCCATCCTAGATCATATAATAGTTTTCGAGCTGATAATTAACTGATTCCAACAAGCTTCATTGAATCAACGCATGTCCGATGCAAACTCAACTGCTAAACCCAGAAATGAGAAGTTGGTGATTCATTCTTGTGCTCCAGACTTCTGCATAGTCAAATGGGTATCTTTTGAAATATTAACCTAGCAAAAATGCAATGCACTTCACTATTTTCAAATAACTAAATCTTCTCTCCCAAGTTCCGAAAACAAAAGAAGAACACTTGTTGCTCCCCTTAATTTCCCGTGTTCAAAAACTCTCAAGTGTTATCAACTCTTTGGTGTCGGTTTTATCACAATTTGGGGCTAGTCGACGGTGAAATTGGTCAATAGATTCGAGGTACACATAAATCGGCACGAACAGCAGAGTAATAATAACACAGAAACAAGGAAAGAAACAAAATTAGCTAGAAATTAGTCACCTTGAGAACGCGTGTGCGATCGGAGGCGTTGAGAAGCGCTAACCTGCGGGCGAGTGGAAGGAGCATTCGCCGGAGGCGGGAAGCGTTGGGGACTCCAGTGATTGTTAGCAGGCCTGGACCTGTGGGGCCAAGGGTTTCCATTACGCTTCTCGAGATCGATTCCAACCGTTGGATCTCTTCCGATAGAAGAGATGGCGGTGGAGGTTTGTCGGAAGTCAAGATCATGAGATCACAGAATTGGAGCTCGTAAGGTTCCAGAATTCCTACCTCCTCCTCTTCTTCCATCTCTCTCTCTCTGTTCCTATTGCAAGGGAATGTTTCCGGCGGGTAAGATTTAAGGGGTTTGAAGCCTTTTTTTTTTCTTTTTTTTTTACTTTTCGCATTTTGCTTTTTACATTTTCTGTATTTTAGATTATGATTGGAATGTATTTTAAATTTATAGAGTGTTTGACATATATGTATAAAATGCATTTTGCAATACGAGTAATATTTTGAGAAATATGTGTAAAATACATTACGTAATACAAGTAGGTTTACGTAGATTTTTATGTTAACCAAAATGCGAGAAGAGAATTGAAACGAGAAAGTCAAAAAAGCTTATTTATCTGTACTTCTAGCTTTTGTTTCCTGAACTCAATACCTGAAAATGCATTATAAATTCATAAGAAAAAATGAGAAAATGGAAATAGAAAAAATAGGCATTCAATCACCCCGCTGCTGTTGTGATCTGGTTTGCTCTTTTCCAATTCGAGAGCTCCCAAAAGTGCATGCCCAATCTTTTAGTTTTCCCAAATTACTACGTCAAAGGCTCAAATGGATATGACTCATATCCGCGGAAGAGTAGTGAGCTCCCTCAGTCATCCGATTGGCAATCAACGGTCCGAATAAATTAGGATTAAATTAAATGTAAAAATATTTTAAATGTAAGATGATCCAGACCGGAGACTGAAGGGGCAGTTAGTGAGTTTTGGTAGTGCAACATTGTCACACTTTTTTGGGTTTTTTTTTTTTTTTTTGGTTTTATTATTAGTCAGAGTGTTTGGGTCAACTTACGCGCACCTCGACTATTGCTCTCTCAAATCTCATCAAAAGCAAGTCATCCACGCTAGAACTAAGGAATTCCCAAGAGATTTCTCTCTTGCGACCTGGCCCCAAGAGGTTGCCAACTTTCAAACTTAAGATGTCTGAGTTCACAACTCATCCTGGGTTGCCACTTTAGTTACATCATTCATAAATAATATCTCATATTATCTTATCCTCCTACTATTTTATACCCAAAAACTCATCCCGCATCCAATCGGGCCCTTAGCATGACAAGGACAAGGCCATGATAGGCATACTATAATTTGCTTTTCTTGAGGCAGTTTCTTAATATAAGCAAAGAGGTGGTTTCCATGAGAATTTAAGCCCATTCTCGAGTAAACTTCTGGTCCAAATGCTGCTCTAAAAAACGGATGAATTCAACAAGCTTTTGGGGGATTCGCCACTTGCGAGAGAATGCCAATAGATTGGATCATAAAGTAACTGGGATTCACAGTACGTGGAAAAGGAAAGAAAAAAAAAAAAAAACAGTTCTTATGCAGCATCAGCTTATAAAACACTCGTGGTTACGATTTACATGTTTCTCAGTTGCTGTCCCGCATGGTTTCAATTTCTAGTTATACAGCAGTTTCCTTGAAGCTCTTAGTCAGCCATATAGCAGTTTCTCTGGGAGAAACCTTCTCCAGCCCAAACGGCTTCAGCAGCACTCCCAGCTCATCAAACCTCTCCTGCTGCAACAGCTGTGCACTGAACTCAAGCAACCCTTCCAACGCCTCAGCACGCTGTTGGTACGACGAGGTGTCGAACCGACGTTGTCGAGAATCAGAAGACCGGCTTGAAACCACAGTTGTTGGATTCTGCTCAGAGCTATCACTTCCGTTTCGTGGAACTCGGTGACCAGAAGCTGTAATGCGTGGCTTGGCAAGTGTCCTGCCAAGAACCTGGACAGTACACTTGTCCTTCGTGATTGAGCGGTCCCCGCTGGTTGGTGATGTGCTGGAGCACTGAGGAGATGTTGAAGAAGTTCTGCGGACGGGATACAAAGGGCCCAAGGGGAACTCAACCACCTTGTCGATTCGCGGGGAATTGACTGAGATGTCTGGAGATTCTATTCTGCTCAGGATATCGACATTGGGCTTGTAAGGTTTAGTTGACAATGGAAGAGATGCTCTACGTGTCAATTGCAACAGTTTGCTTGATGGAGTACGCGACACGGGAAGCTGCAAAGACAACAAATAGACTGACATTAGATCTACCCATGTCACGTAAGTGTTGCAGACCATAACTGCAGAAAAATTTAACTTGAAAGTTTCCATGAATTAGGAAAATATGCCTATGCTGCTAGTTCAAAATCAATGAACTAGGAAAATGAAAGCTCAATTACTGTGTCTATAATGTCTATAACTCGATATCAAGTATGAACTTACTGAATCGCGGTTTTTTGCAGGAACTGATTGTCTCCTTGGAGTGGACAAAGTTTTTGCAAGAGTCAATCTTGGAGTCTTGGCTGGACTTGGAAGCTTTGTGGCTGTTGATTTATCACCATCCCCGTCATCTTCGATACTGCCAACAGAGAATTCTGAGAACTTTGTATTCAAACAGGCCGGAAAATGCCGCGCTCTCTGAGAAGAACATGAAGAGTCTAGTTCAGTTCCAGATATACTAGGATTCAAGGCCCTGTCATTACTACATGACCTCCGTTTCTCCGTCTCTGTAAGCACGGTAACAGCCTCAGGCTCAAGAAATCTAGTCTTCTTGACATAGTTGGGATCAGAATAATGCATTGGGAAAGTATTCCTTCTTGGGTTATTAGCTTTGAGATTGATCTTTAGAATATGTGACTGAAGATGTGGATGCCTGAGCAAATCCGGAGCCTGGAAAATTAGACATATTTGATAAGTAGAGAAGAAATCCATAGAAAAAATTTCAAGCCTGAATGGATGTGAAGCCTAGAAAACCAGAGACATAGTTCGGAAAGGGAAGAAAAAAACCAAATAAAGTGCAGAGTGGCTGCTCTCGGACTCGTGTGCTTTTGCTTGGCAGACTTGGCTTTTACCGTAGTACCAATCAATTACCCCAACCCAATCTACTAATGTTAGTAAAATATAAATGTTGTATTGTTAAACATACACTTTCTTATATACAGACACCCGAATTCATAAATTTCAGCTGATTCTAGCATTTTGGAAGAAAATGCACATTCCTGTAAGCATACCCAAGTCCTTTTGCCTAACCCAATACACTAAATCTCATCATTTAACGCCAACGAACAGCCATATGACGAGCCCCTACTATAGGATTCTGACTGCCGCGTTTGGCCTCAACATTGCTTTGGACTTTGGGGGAGTCCTGAATATGCCATTATAGTTGTAAGGCTGCTATTAAGTTTGATATTACCTACACATGCAGACAGAAAAGAGGAAATGAGATATTACATACACTTGGTCTAAGTTCTGGATTCTTCCGCAGCATGCTTTTGACAAGCCCTCGACTAGAGAAATAGAACATTCAAGAAACAAAGCAAGTTAATTTCAAGAAACAAATCAGCAATTTACTTGTAGCGGCAAACAAGGGAAGCAGAAAGAATGATCATCAGAGAATTAGGGGCGAGAGGAAGACAACTCACAATGCACCGGAATACATGGTCGGTAGTGGAGCCACAATGGATTTATTTATTTTGTTAATCAGAGCTTGCATATCCTGATCATTGAGAACAGAAACCCATCAACATAAAAGGACCACAACCTAGGAATGTAAACAAATCTCTTCTACCAATTAAAGAGGGGGAAGCCATTACTATACTACGTATAGGATTTCAGAGTGAATCAAAATAATTGTTGAGCTATTCCTGTTATACGACAATTTATCTTCCTAGTCCCCAATAGTAGTAAGATTAAAAAGGAGATAATTCCTCTCAATGGGTAACCACTAGGCCCCCAGATTGAGTTGTTTAAATTCAAAGTGAAACACCATGCAGGATAGCATACTGGATTTTTTAGGTAATTGTACATCTCAACATGATTTGAGTCAACTAATCTTTTAACACAAAGATGGTCCTCACAGAGAATTCAAGAACATAATATGCATCAACCTCCAATGTTCTGAAATGTAAGTAAACTAATGATTTCAAGAGAGACAAAATTTTCAAAAAAAAAAAAAAAGACTTCACAAATCATTTTTGTAGTAATTACTGATAATGTTCCCTAACCACTTGCATATTAGATGCAATTAGCAAACCTGTTTCAAATTTCATACGGATTCAATTACTAAACTATTAGATTCACTGATTAGAATACAGGATTGGATTACAAATCCCATGGAGACCTCATAACCAATGACTGGATGCAACCAATGGCCAAGGGATGCAGTATTATTACTGTACTCCATCACTCCAAGGTTTTCTCATCATATGAGAAGCCAGGCATGCATTATTCAAATAACTTACAAAAGCTTTAAATGCAGGCCTGTGGGCAGCCATCTCATACAAGCAGCATCCTGAATAACAGACATCAAGAATTCATTTAAGTGACCATTTGAGGCAACAATGAATGAGCTGAAAAGTTCAAATTGATTTGCAGTTTACCTAAAGACCAGATATCTGACTTCGAACCATAAGGTATATCAGCGAGAAGTTCAGGACACATATAACTAGGAGTTCCTACCACCTGCAATTGAAGCAGATGTGTAAGAGGAATTAGATTGCACTGAAAAAACAAACATGAAAGCTAAAGCAATGACTTAGCCACACTACTCACAGAGGAAGCAAGATCATCGGAAGTCAACATCTTAGCTAGACCAAAATCGCCTGCAACAGACATATTTTAATGCATCTAATTAACCATAACACAAAATTGCTGAGAGGAATGGCAGGAATAGGGTAACACTTCAGTTACCTAGACGTATGTCTTGATCTTTTGTCAGAAATATATTTGAACACTGAAGCAGGTGTAATCCATCAGCAGCACATAACAACTTTTGAGATTTCAAAGACACAAACACTTCATGTGAACTTAGAAATTGAAGTGACAAGAAACTAACCTTGACATCGCGATGAAGAACATGATTGGTATGCAAGTAATCCAGTGCCATCAGGAGTTGAACTAGCCACTTACAGAGTTGCTGTATGTAATTTGACATCACGAACGAAATGGAAGTGACTTCAAGAGAAAATTGGTAGTAACTTTATGAAAACCATAAATGAGAAAGAAAGCACAAAGCTAGCAGCCAAATGAAAACCTCTTCAGAAAAATGATCACCATTGGCTCTTTTAATAGCTTCTGCCCTACATCAATAAAGAAGGAAACATATGCAAAGGTCACATGAAAGCAAGAATGCATCACATCCATATAAATCACGATTCACGGCCATTTTCAATAAATCGTTCAAGCAAAACTGTGTCTTACATGTCTCCACCTTCACAGTACCCTATAACGATGCAGACATAGCATCCCTGAACGAATAACACAAAGCTGTTGATCACACAACTGAACCAAATTATAAATATCGCATCCTCAAATATTACACATCATGCCATCACACCAAATAGATAAGGTAAAATCCACCTGACACGTAGCAGTTTATAGCCGGATGCTTTACCCGGATTACATACGTACCTTTTCTACCCAGGAATCTTTGTACTCCACGATGTATGGATTCCGCGCTTTGGAAATAAGCTCCATCTAGCACCCAAAAAACAAAGCTTCTTACAGTTGGAGGCATGTCAAATTATCAATATTAAGTAGGCAGAAGGCTCCATACATATCACATCCATATTCTGGTCTAAACATTACAAAACCAATATAAAATGTTTTATGTACTTTGGAGCCTTTTTGGGGACAAGGTACCATCCATAAAAAAAGGTACTATCCATAAAAACGGTTATATGCAGACAACAATAACCACAAGCTTTCAGATAGCCTTCCAATTGCCAGTTGATTTTATACAATTTTTTATTGTTGTTATCTCCGTAAATGGATCAAATCTTACACGTTGCATATAAACTGAATGCAAAAACCATAACTTCTTTATCGTTTATGGTTTATAACTTATGTCAAGCACAAATGGTAACCTCCAAGTGGGCAGATCTGCGACTTCTATCCGTCTGGCGAGCGAGCCGAATTTTCTTCAGGACATACCTTGAAAGGGAAGAAAAATATAACCCATCAAAAACCGCTATACAAAAATGCATTAAACCTCTGTCAAGAAACCCAAATACATGGTCAAAAGTTATCAAGCAACTATGCAAACAAATAGCAACACATGAAGGTGTTCTCTTTCCAAAAAGAAAAAGGATGTGGCTGAATCCTCACTTTTTCTTTTCATGCTTATGCTTCACAAGGAGCGCAGAACCAAAGGAACCTTTCCCAATCTGCTCTAGTATTTCATACTTCTCCATTGTTGGTGCTTCGAGGCTTGCCACTTCCCCTGTTCAATGTCTTCCAGGAAATTCCAATACTAGCAAGTATTCACTGTTATACAAAAACCGCAATCACAACTGCATCAGAATTTTCTATATAAGCAGCACGGAAACCAAGTCTCCTTAATGAGAACATTGAATAATTCATTTTGTTGCAATGGTAGGAACATTCATGTAGAAATCAAGACAGTGAGGTGATGATCACATCATGCACCCAGACCGGGGTGATGGGCAATCCCTCAAAAAGGGCAACATAATTCATATGAATCAGGAGTAACTTCGGATTATTTCAAAAACACACTCCATACCCAGAGAGGTTACTACACCAATAAAGTACATCCTACCATGCTGAGACACTGCCTTTTGTTTCTACATTCTATTTAACCCAACTCCAAGGGTCTCAACTATTGGCAATAAGTTATTGTAAAAATGCAGCCACAGTCACAGAGACCAATTAGTCAAATTGCAATTGATGACAATTTTGGAATTAGAGAATATGGTTCTCCAAAAATGAAAATTGTCTACCAGATTTGCACTTCAATGTAGTGCCGGAGTGGATACATGTCATGAGTCGCAGACAGGATG
The DNA here is from genome assembly GCA_963854785.1 of Vaccinium vitis-idaea. Classification (NCBI taxonomy): domain Eukaryota; kingdom Viridiplantae; phylum Streptophyta; class Magnoliopsida; order Ericales; family Ericaceae; genus Vaccinium; species Vaccinium vitis-idaea. The sequence continues at coordinate 37,789,443 of OY978223.1, forward strand.
AAAAATTTCCAATAACCATGGTGTTTGCAAATTTAACAAATACCAAAGAATAGCAATCAAGGGTTGAACATAGGGTATCACTACCTGTTTGTCTCCTAAAGGGATTGTTAATCACAGTATCAAAAAGTCAGAAAGAGACGAGAAATCTCTCTCTTGAATTCTTTGCTATATGGTCTTAAAGATCCACAAGATTCAATATCCCTGTCAATGCAATTATTCCAATCACACCCAATAACAGCTGAAGGGACTAGTCAGCCTTCTGAAAATTCCTCCCCAACAAGAAAATTGACAAATTAACATAAAATCAAATACTACTACATTTTAAAACAGAACAGCTAAACCAAATAAGTTTTTTAATGAAGAACCATACAAAAAATCTAATTATACTGCTCCTGTCGATCGGAGAGAAAAATCAGAATTAACAGAAGAAACATACTCCTATGTACACAACAAAAGGGTGGAATGCTATTCGGTATACCATCATTCATTACCAATACAAGTCTGAAAAAAGTTTATCCCAGACGAGAGGGAGATTCTCACAAATTGAGCAAAAAAGTGTGGAAAATGGGCTTCAATGAATAAACAAGATACTGATTACCAACTCCATGTCTATTGTCTACCCACCAACATGCAATAAGCACTAACAAATTATTTGTTAGGACACCCACAAAATGGTTGAACAAAATTCCTTGGCCTTGAACAAAGATATTATTTTTAAGTTGCTATTGCGTCAACAAAAACCTTAGGAAAAACATTCCTAAACAAAAAAAGAGAGAGACTTTCTTTTCATGTAATTGGGTAAATAAATGCATCCTATTGACAATTGAAGGAAACGAACGAAATCAAAATTCTTGAACCTTCATTTTCGAAAACTTGAGAAGCCTGAGAGGGAGAACCTCCAACTTAAAGCAGACTAAATGAAATAAAAGAACAATTTTGGTATTTGCTTAATTATGTGAGAACTTTTTTTTGTTAACTCAGCTGTATGAGCCGGATTACACGCACTTCGACTAAAAGTTACGAGAACTTAGAAACAATTTTACTGGGTTCAAAGAAAACGAAGACGAATCCGAACGCTTCGTATACCATAGAGAGTAAACGAGCCGTCACAAAACCCTACTGTTTCAACCAATCGTTGAATTATCCGAGACGTGAGCTCAATGCAAGAAAGTAAAGAAAGGAAACAAGAGGCATTGACAAACCAAAACAAACTCGATTACGACCCAGATTTGAACGCGGAAAATAAGGTAAAGACGTCAAGAAGTCAAGAACTAGATAACAAAATGAAGATGAAAAACAAAACAAAAACAGAAAAAAGAACTACCTGAAACCATCCGACGAACAGAGAGAGAAAAGGGAGCATTTTGAAGATGGGTTTCGCAAGTCAAATGGAGCCAATGCGCAAGAAACACTTCTGTGGAAGTCTACATCTTTTTTCAAAGTACGTTAATCTATAGTCAAGGCTAGAGAGAGAGAGAGAGCGGCAAGAGAATAGAAAAACGGAAAAGCAAAAGAGATGCAAGGAAAGTGGGATTTCAAACTTTGAAAATGTTTGAGGAGAGGAGCCTCCAAATTCCAAACCCAAACCAGAGTTGTTTTTTACTGTATATTTTAATTGGAGGGAAAATGTTTTTTTTTTTTTTTCTTTTCGAATTATTTAATTCTAGCCTATATTTGGTAGGTATAAGATACTGTTCTTTTGTCATCATAAGGTTTCCCCCAACTATAGCATTATCTTCTTTAGGATTATTCATCATTAAATATCGTGGGGATCATTAATCATTATAGTCTGAATAAAAAAAAATACTAATCGTTCTAATCTTGAATCTTAAACCATATATCTTGCTATTCATACGTTTAGAGGTGATATTGACAAGTAATTGCAGTTACGTAATGCTCCGGATCATTTCAATACCACACATTTATGTAGAGTTTTTTATTTTTTGATAACTGGATCCGGATGTCCCGGCCACATTACGCGCAGCTCGACTAATTCCAAAGCATAACCCCAGGGTTTGGGATGGTTGGTCTCCACGAGAATGTGTGGTGTTGAAGTGTCTAGGGAGCACTTGAACAAATCTTATGGACAAATAAATTTTATGACACGCATTTGGTATGCTTAGAAGTAAAACCGATAGGTGTCTCTAAATGTATCTTATGCTCAAGTAAAGGAAAAGGCTACAATACACACCCCTTGTTTGGGTGTGTATCATACACACCCCTACAAAAGTTACGAATTTTTTGTAGAAGTTACGATTTTTTTGTAAAAGTTACGAATTTTTTGTAGAAGTTACAATTTTTTTGTAAAAGTTATGAATTTTTTTATAAAAGTTACAAGACACACAAAAATGTTACAAATCATATTGCTGAAAAGTTACGAAAAACTAAAAAATGTTACGATTGCTGATGAGGTGGCATAATCTGAACCACACAATAGGTGCATATGGTACACCCAAACAAGGGGTGTGTATTGTAGCCATTTCCTCAAGTAAATATTGTTTTTAGATGCCCGCTTATTTATGATATATTGTGATTCTTTGAGGGAGGAGTCAAGTTTCCGACTCCGACGTGGCACCCATGTAAAATTAACATTCGCCTTCTCTATGTCCCATAAAGATAGTCTATTATAAAACGACATGTAATTTTTGGTTAAAATTTTAATTAGTTCTTTAATTTTGTTTCAAGAAATGTAAGAAATTATGATGGCAGTGCTTTATTTTTTTTATTCGAAAATTAGAGGGTTTTTGGTAACGGATTATTTTTACAGACAGAAGGAGTAATTAGTATGGACAGAAGGAGTAATTAGTATAAAAAAAATACTAGTGGTCTAAGATTAATTATTTATAGTATCCTAAATGATATACATCTTCCGATATCAGCCATCAACATACTTAATACTCAAAAATTACACATTTTCATCGGATAACCACACATGAATATGCTTACCAAAAACAATATACGCGTTTTGAAAAATAATAGTATTGTTTTTGCAATACAAAAATAGTTTTTTTTTTTTTTGGACCCAGGGCTAGCAAGTGCCACCCACTCCCTCTTACCCTCTGTCCGTGGTTCATTCTTTTGTATCAAAACATGTAGTATTCCATATTGAAATAACAAGCTATTTTGGGAACATGAAGTTGAAGCCTCGTAGTAATGTAATCTTAGTAGTAATATTAAGGCTTATTTTGGCCTATAAAATTAAGCATATGTTTTTTGCTTTTTGACTTTAAGGGGAAAGGCAAAAAGCTTTTTTTTGACTTGTTTTGGCCTAAAATGCTATAGAAGTTGAGTACTTATTAGCCAAAATAAATTACTTTTTGAAACTTAAAAAAGTAAAAGTATGCTTAATTTTTTAGGCCAAAATAATCCTAAGACTCATTGTAATCGTCTGGAAAAAAAAACCTTGCGTGCTCAAGGTGTACAACTGAATGAGACCTGGCACACTCTTTCAAGAAATTCTCACTTCACCATGGGATGAGAAGCAAAAATGAAAAAACTGATTTTTTCGTTTTTTCGTTTTGTCTTTATTCAAATTTTTTTTTGCATTTGTTAGTTTTGCGTCAAATTTTTGTAGTTTATGTATTAGTCTCGACGAGACGAATCCAAAGAGTATAAAATTATGATTGAAACTAAATTTTTTTAATAAAGCCAAAATTAAACCAATAAACTGGTTTATTTTCGGGTTTATTCAAAAAAATATTACTTTGACCATAATTTTATACTCATTGGATTCATCTCGGCGAGACGAATCCATAAAGGACAGTGCTACCCGTACAGAACGGGGTGCACAGAAAATGTATCGATCGCGTTCGGGGACCCACTTTTGGGTCCCACACGAGTGATCCGAACCGTTCATTATTCTTAAAACATTTTTCCGAGGGGAATTTTGATTCAAACGGTGAGACTTCGGTTCGAGCACTTCCAACCGTCCGATTGAGCTGAAATTTTGGGGGGCCCTCAGAAAAATGTTTTAAGAATAATGAACGGTTCGGATCACTCGTGTGGGACCCAAAAGTGGGTCCCCGAACGCAATCGGTACATTTTCGGTTCCCTTTTTTCTGTACCCGTATCATTATCCAAGCCATAAACCACAAAAACTTGACATAAAACCAACGAATGCAAAAAAAAAATTTGAATAAAGATAACCAAAAAACCAATTTTTCTCTTTTTTACGAAAGCAACTAGACATACAACTGAGGTAAGTGAGATGTTGAACTGGGGCTAGTGAGGTGGTCCATGTGGGCCTTGGAGTCTTGGTCTTGTTGGACCAACATGACAATCATTTTTCCCTTTCAGTCTCTATTACACCTAAATTTTGGAGCACTAATGTCCCATCATGATAATCAAGTTTATAAGCAAAGAAGTAGGTTTAATCTCTATGCTAAAATCTTCTCCTTCTCCATGAATTAAAAATCATTGAGAAAAAAAACCTCAAATAGAGAAATATCGGTCGAAAACCAAAACTTGATATCGAAAAGCCAACGGTAATCCATTTTCATGTAAGAGAGGGTTTGGCAGCCCATTTTTTGCATTTTCCCATTCTACTTATCACCTTCTGGGTGTTTGGGGGAGAATACCCAGAACTCATTCTCTTAGAATGAGTTTTCAGAATTGAACATTAGAGAGAAGAATGAAAAAAATAGGGTGAGAGGAGCTTTTTGACTTCTCATTTTTCACTTTTCTCATTCTAATTAATAAAAAAGACCTACAGAATGTATTCTGCACTCACCTCCCAAACACTACCTCTGTTGCAAAATACATTCTGCACATTTCTCTCAAACACTCTTATCAAAATCAAAATACATTATGATCATAATTCAAAAGGCTAAAAAACCAAAAAGTAAAAAATGAAAAGCCAAAAAGTAGTCTTCCAAACACCCAAGCAAACATTTATCTGGACTTGACAAGTTGCAATTATGAGATTCTTATTTAGACACTACATTCTACTATTATGTTTATGAGCTTCCTTAGAGTAGGTCCCTAACAATAAAGCAAACAAAAAGGTCATGTTAATTAGAGAGGACCTATTGCAACCATTGATAGATCTACCAGCCTTCCTTCAATTGCGTAATTAGTCATACTTTGATCATTAAGTTGGTTGGTTAGGATGTCAGTTTCTTGAAAACCTGATCTTATTCCCCTTGTTCTGCTACCCTGGCTCATAGTTTAAGTGAGATGCTAAAATTTGTGGACAAGGGGTCAGGGTTCCTGTTGTACACTAGGTGCATGTCATCGTGTTATGCATCCCATCCGGTCGTCTATTGCAAAAATGCACTACTGGTATTTTCGTAACGGACAGGCGGATGGTTGCATGACATGGTGCTATGCACCTAGTACAGAGCCCCCGAATCCAAAATTTGTCACTACGAACTAATAATAAGTCTCTCTTCTAAAGAAAAGGTCCTTAGTTCAAGTCCTCGTAGAAGAGGTGCTCGACTCCCGTTGTAACTACTAACCCTACTCGTAAATAAAAGTTGTTATCATAATAATGTTTCCGGAAGTAATACTGTAATAGCTATTACTTATCATGTCCTACATTAAATTGCATGCCTTCAAGTAGGCTTGTCAATGGATGGGATTTGATCCGGATCCAATCTGAAAAATCTGGATCTGAATCCGATATTTCAGATCCGATAATCCGATAATTCGGAACCGAAAATTGTAATAAAATCCGGATCGGATCCAAGCTTATCAGATCCGGATCGGATCCAGTTCAAATCCGAATCGTAAGCAAGCAAGCTAGCTGGAAAGGATAAAAAAATTAAATTACCAGATCGGATTCGGATTTTCGGATCGAATATCCGAAATTCGGATCCGGATTAACGTTTTCGGATTTGTGAATATCGGATTCGGATCTTATCTTATCGGATCCGACCCGTTGACAGGCCTACCTTCAAGCCTTCGCTCGTCCTACTCTTTTTTCTTTTTTTTTCCCTTGTTTTTTGTAGGATAACGTGGAAGATTGTCCAGAACGATTTTACTAGGCTGCCATGGATGCATGTAACAAGATATAGAAAAAGACTACAAGGCTGAGTTTCTCAAAATAAGTTGCAATGTTAAAATTCATTTTTTTAATTTGTCTTTATTTTTAAAAAAAAATCACGTTAAATTTTTGTGACTTATTGGTTCTCCTCATAAGAAGGATCAGAAAAATAAAAAAAATTATGACTTTTATCCCAAATTTTTTTTTTTTTGAGAAATGACCAACTTTTAGCATTTTAAGACCCAAAAAACTATGTAAAAGTCATAAGTTTTAACTTTTTTTATTCCTCTCGTCGAGACCAATCAATCAATAATCAACAAAAAAAAAATTGACACAAAACTAACAAACGCCATAAAAAATTAAATAAAGACAAAATCCAAAAAGTACTAAAAAAATCAAGTGACTTAAAACGGGAAACTTAGCCTAAGTCTAACAGCAAGTACTAAAAATAGTTCAAGTGATATGCTAAAAATAGCCACTACAAACTAATAATAATTCTCTCTTCTAAGGGAAAGGTCTGGTGCTCAACTCTGTTGTTACTAGTAACCCCTATGGAGACCCTCTAGTTTTCCATTTTCTAAAATCTAACATTTGATAAAATTAAGTGTCGATTTTAGCAAACGAGGAAAAGATTTGTTAAAATCAAGCAAATGAGGAGTTGATTTTAGTAAATCTTCTCCTCGTTTGCTAAAATCAACACTTGATTTGATCAAATGTTAGATGTTAGATTTTAGCAAATGAAAAATTAAGTAAGATATTGCCAGGAAAAGAAAAAATATAATAATAAGTGTGCCTTTGGTTGGCTGCCCACTACACTTCCAACAAAATCAGGGTCCGAGAAGAAAGGAGCCGAAAGCCTGATCGCTGGCCCCCTCTCTCTGTCAACAGGAACTGGGGGTGCACTGACCGTCCACAAACAAGAAGTTTGCACACCGAGCACATTCGCACCGTCGATCTCGAGATCCAATCGCTTGGCTAAATGCGCGGGTTTTGTTTTGTTTTGTTTTTTGTAGGAGAGAGAGTGCATTGATCATCAGGGCCATTGGATCTCGGAATGGACGACATGGATGCTCGGTGTGTAAACTCTTGTTTGCGGACGGTCAACAAATAAGTTATTCTCGCACTATATAGGGAGTGCAAAATCCAAGTCGTACAAAAGTGTTTTAACTTTTAAATGGTCTATATTTGCTGAACATATATATCCTTCATATAAGACATACTTTTTGAATATCTGAATTATTAATTGTAGAAATAATCGGCTCGGATTGCGCACTATATCCTTGTAATACACTCCTGCACTACTAGGTCACCGTATCTGTCTCAACAATAACAGTAACACCATGGTCGGAATTCATGGATAAGAGGATAAACTGAAGGGAAATTGTTAAGAGAAAACGTTTAGAGAAAGTCGTTAATGATTGGTACAAATTCTCCTCTCTTTTTTTTTTTCATAGCTTCAAAAGAGAGAGGGAAAAAAAAAATAAAATATATATATATATATATATATATTTCCCTGCTCTTCACCTTTAATTTCTTATGTTCCTAGCAAAGCATTAAAGAAGTACAAGTCCAAAAAGAAGATGAAAACAGAAGCTTTCGCAATCGGAGGAGGGAAAGAATCTCAAAACTGGTTTTTGATTCTTTGCTTAGACTCCTTAGAGAGAAGAAGCACCACAAGTCTCCGGGTTGGGGCAATAAAAAAAAAAATTTGTGAACACAAAAAAAAAAAAAAAAAAATTATAACAAGGCTCCCAACCCAAAGACTATAACTCAACTCACCTTATTTTTCTTAAAAAATTAATCTATTATGAACATAGGAAAGTATCCCACCTTCAATCCAATGGCAATGGTAGAAAATAAAAATTCAAATCATATCAGAATCCAAATTTTCAGTTTTAGTGCAAAGCAAAAAACTGCACATATTTCTCCAAAATTAATGGTTAGAAATACAACCTTACTCTTCACATAGAAACCTCTCAGGCTTGTCGTACCTCCTTTTTAGGTCCAAAAAATAATTGAAATAGGTCCAAGAAAACATTTAGAAATTCTTTCAAGTGGCCCGAAGTGTTTTTCATGCAAAAGTAATTCCTGATAAATATTTTGAAATCATTTGTTTGAACATTAATTTTATTAAAATTTGCTTAGAGACCCTTGGTCCTATTGAAATTGCAATCTCGGCATGGTAAACTTAGTGGTGATTGGTCCGTGGATAAAAAGGTGATACACTGATACTAAAGAGAAATTATACTACAAAGTTTTGATGCTACGATCAGTTGGAATTTATTTAAGGGTCGTTGACATTATTTTTTGGAACTTGTTCAAGGAGAGACACGAATAATTAAATTAAGGTTATTAAGATTATTTTAAGGGTAAATTTCATTAAGCCCTCCTAAACTATGGCCCATTTTCGAGTTACCCTCAATGTATAAATTTAGACCCTTAACCCCCTTAATGTACTTGAATTTTTGCACTTACTAGCTTCTGGGACGAGTATGTTAGGATTTTGGATGAAAAATAGCATGTGATGAGCACATGACATGGGAAACAGATTTTAGCAACCATAATGCCCTTTGTGTTTCGTTTCCTAATCTTGAATCATCCAAACAGTCCTTTCATTTAACCACTTTCCGCTATACAAATACAAAAGCCATCATCAAGAATCCAACAACCTCCATTGGCGCCATAGTCGAATTGGAAGCCTTCAACTGAGTAACTAGCTCCAAAACATTTGCCCTTGGTTTTTATCGAAGCCCAAAACCTGAAATCAGTCTCGTAAACCATATTAACGAAACATCTACCATCTGATCATCCTCCTCCCATGCCGCCACTGCAATCTGCAGCCCTACCATTAACAATTATTTTTCCTCACTCATCCTCGTCTTGAGGCAGATCGACGTCGAGCAACTTTGCGGTTCAATATCCGACTCACCCCTTTTTTCCCTACTCGTCCATTATCCAGGTCATCGCACTATGATTATCGGGCAAGGATTATTCGGTGACGATATCGTTGGCAGAGGCGACCATGGAAGATTTCCTGCTGTGTTAGTTCACTAGGGGATGATGAGAAAGGGAATGGAGTGGTAAGATAAGTGGTGAATGCTATACAATTGTTGCCTTTGTGGCGGGGTTGGACGGTGTCATAGTGTCTTTTTATGAGGACACATCCTAGAGTTAGAGAGGATTTACGTTCCATGGGAGAAAGAAAATCAATGCTCGAGCGTGTAAACGTAATTAACATCTTCCGTTAAGGGGCGTTAATTGATTGTGAGATTCATATAGGTGAAGGGGGGTTAAGTAATATTTTTTGAACATTATGGTGGCAAATTAAAACTGGGTTAAGTTGAGGGGGGTTTACGGAAAGGCTGGGGTGGGTATGAGAGAAGAATCACCTTCTTCTTTCTTTGCTGCAAAACAAACGGGTGCGAAATTTTCCCACCAAACGAACAGCCGAGAATCGTTTTCTGCTCAATGCCTCCTCTGAAGAAGATAAAGAAATCGAAAAGGGACTCGAAGAAATCGAAGAAACGGAGAAGCGTAAGCGTAGTTCCCACTGACTGTAAAGCCAGTGACTCGGACTGGTGGGATAGTTTTTGGCTCAAGAACTCTCCAACCATAGGTTCTTTTTCGCCCTTCTTCTTGTTTCGTACTAATTTTTGCTGCATTTTCATGTAAAAATAGTTCAAATACATTGGATTAACTTCTAGTATATCCTAGTGTTTCTGCACTAATTTACTGGTGTTGGGTTTCTGACTTCAATTCTAGGGTTTCATTTTGAGTCGTTATCTTTCTAGTGACTTCTTTTGAGCGAACTCATGATGGGATTCTTCTAAAACTGCAATTAGTAGAGGTCAAGAACGTGACTTGCACCCTGGTGCTATGAACTCTTATGGGCCAGGACATACGGCTGGCCCCGGTTTTAATTGGGCCAATTAGTGGACGGTGGGATTGGTCTTCAAGATTAGTCAAAGTGCGCGTAAGCAGTCTGGACAGCTGAGTAATCAGAAGAAAATAAGACTTGTATATGATCTTGATTTTTAGCTACAGCGGGATTGGTCCCAAGATTACTCGAAGTGCGCATAAGCGAGTTTGGAAACCTGAGTTATAAAAGAAAAAGATCGTGAATTGCGTATAATCTTTATTTTTTAGCTAGATCACATTTGTTTCTTCTCTCTCTCTCTCTCTCTCTCTCTCTCTCTCTCTCTCTCTCTTGTTAGATTTTGATGTCAACATGATTTTGATTATTGAAGAACCCGCAAGGAAATCTTTTTTACGTGTATAGATATATAGATAGATATAGGTAGACAGACAGACAGACACAGAATATCTAGATAGTATAGATTGATCGATAAGGTTCCTATACCCGGAATTCAAATGCAGAAAAGCATCCAGAGAAAGTGTAGATTCAACCTAGTCTGGAGATGGCCGAAGTGAATATGGTTATGGTTCGCACACTGACATGTATGGTCCATTTTCTGTGGTTTAATCTTAGATTTGTAGAATGGCTCTATGTATGCCTTTGTAACTGATTACCTCTTTGAATGGATTTTGCCTTGACTTGTAAAGAAAATTAGCTGATGACTTCATTGACTTGTACCGCTGTGCATAGAATTAGAATAATAATTTTCCTTTTTTTGTGTGTATCAAATTTGCAGAGTCACCATTACCTTTTGATGAAGCAGAAGGATTCAAATATTTTTTTCGCGTGTCGAAGAAAACATTTGATTACATCTGTTCGCTTGTCCGAGAAGATCTTATTTCAAGACCGCCTTCTGGTCTCATAAACATTGAGGGGAGGCTTCTTAGTGTAGAGAAACAAGTTGCCATAGCCTTAAGAAGATTGGCCTCTGGTGAGTCCCAAGTTTCAGTGGGAGCCTCCTTTGGAGTTGGCCAGTCCACAGTATCTCAAGTAACTTGGCGATTCATTGAAGCGTTAGAAGAGCGCGCCAAGCACCATCTCAACTGGCCTGATCCCATTAGAATGGAGGAAATTAAGTCCAAATTTAAGGCATCCTTTGGATTGCCCAATTGTTGCGGGGCCATAGATGCAACTCACATTGTCATGACCCTTCCAGCAGTTGAAACTTCAGATGACTGGTGTGACCAAGAGAAAAACTACAGCATGTTTTTGCAAGGAATCGTTGACAGTGAAATGAGATTTCTCGATATTGTGACAGGTTGGCCTGGGGGTATGCCTATTTCTAGACTATTGAAGTTTTCGGGATTTTACAAACTCTGTGATAGTGGCCACCGCTTGAATGGAAATGCAATAACAAACTCCGATGGAGCGGAGATTAGAGAATATATCGTGGGTGGAGTTAATTACCCTCTTCTTCCATGGCTCATTGCGCCTTATGAAAGAGGTGATGTCTTGAATGAAGTATCAGACTTCAATAGAACACACGAGGCTGCTAGGTCGCTTGCAGCAAATGCATTGTCGCAGTTAAAGGGAAGTTGGAGAATCCTTAATAAGGTCATGTGGAGACCAGATAAGCAGAAATTGCCAAGTATTATCTTGGTCTGTTGTTTACTTCACAATATTATAATTGACAATGGAGATTATTTGCGTCCAGATGTTGCCTTGTCTGGTCACCATGATTCAGGCTACAGTGAACAGTGCTGTAAGCAAGTTGATCCGTTGGGGAGAATCATGAGGGAAAACTTGGTTAAGAACTTGCAGCTTAGCAATCAGAATGCTCTGCCAAGTTAGTTTCTTTCCCATGGGACTTTCTAGGCCATTATCAGTGCTTGTTCAGAGTTGTTCTAGCTTAGTTTTTGGTTACATCTTCATTCATCAAGTGTCATGTAAATCCTGGTCTCTCTAGGGATTTTATGAATGTTGAGAAAGTATCAAATATCTAGTTCTGGACAAAGTTCTATCCTTCTCTTGGCTGGTTGGTTTTGATGACAATGTGACAGAACCATACCAAAAGATGATTACATCTGGTGTTATTGGCCAAAAGACCGAGAGCTGTCATTTGTTCCCTATATGCCTTCTCCGGAAAAACAAGAATTTAGGTCTGGTGTCCACGCGGGAAACACTGCAGTGTGTGTAGAGGCATTGTATTTGTTCCTGAGATATTCTGAAGATATAGCTAGCAGGCTTATGTTAATGTGGTCAACCTGCATCATGAGTTGATAAACTCCAGTAACCTACGATTGTTGAGCTAATGTTCCTGAATTGATTTGAGATTTATATGGTGATTTACACTGATAATTTCTTATGTATCAAAACCAGCATCTTCTGTTTGTCCTTGGAGTTTCCAAGTTTAGCTTGATGTGAAGGTTTATACCACTTCAATGACTCTGCTTCATACAAGTTGAATAGGGAATTAACTTTTGACAGGCTAGCCCACCGTTGAAAATCTCAATTCCAACAGGATTATAACAAAAATGCAACTGATTAACCTACCAGCTAAGAACAAGATTCTTAAAAATTCAGTAAATATGAAATAAATAAATCTGATAACATGAATCAAAGGGTTTCTCAACGAGAATCAAATTATTAAGTTAAAAAAGACCAAAAGGAAACAAGCTTTTCAAGAGTTGCTTCTTATGATAGATAGGCCTGACATATACAGCAGTTTCCCTGAACTATAGACATTCAAAATCCTCTGATTAAACCAAAAAACACATAATATAAGTCTTGAAATAACTCTCTAGAGGGAACATTATAGACAATACGAGAAGAAAAAAAAACTCTACTGATATGCCGGGAAGATATATATGATAACTCAGTCCCTCGTTGGAGGTTGGACACAAGCACAAAAAGCCGCTCTCTTTTTCTTGTTGACGGTTCTCCCACCACTATACAGATAGTCCTGTAGCAGAATCCTTCTCCTTGCGTCCGCAATTCTAGCCTTTGCTTTGATCTCTTTTTCGTTTTCTTCATCAAGTTTCAGCAAAACAAACTGTATTTTCTGTACTTCCAACTGCAACCGCCCGATTTTCTCAGACATTCTTCGCGCTTGTTCTACAATCCTCCTCCTCCTGACATTTCCACTCTCTTCTGAGTCAATCCCAGGTTTAGCATGAGAAGGAGATAACGATCCGTCTTCAACACTCTTCATCAGTTTCCCATTAAGATCGAAAAACTTCATTATGGCCTCCTCAGCTTCTACCAGCTGCTCCTTCAGTGTATCACGATCGACAGTATCCTTTCCCTTTTTGCCCTTCTCAGTAATCTCCATTTTCCTCTTCAAATCTTGTACTGTGATTTGAAGGTTTGTCAATCTCTGGACATCAGAATTAAGCCTTTCCAACACCTTGGTCTTGTTAATTTCTCGACGGCTCGAAAATGTCCGTGCAATCTCTAATTTGTCCACACCCAACTCCTTTTCAACCATTATTTCTGAGTTGACATATTTTCCCTTATCTTTCTTTCCCTTCCCAACAGTAAGGTCAATGCTTCCACCCACATCAGCACTATCCCATGACTCGAACCTCTGACTATCAGCATTATCCCATGACTCAAGCTTCTGATTACCAGCATTGAGCCTCTCTCTCTTGCTTACCCCATAGGATGAACATTCGGATATCTGATCGAGCACAATGTCCTTTGTCAGAAGTCCATTCTCCGACTCAGTGATCTCATGTGGTTGCTTGACATTGTCTGGGTTAGAGCCACCTTTCAATTTTTGCTCTTCAATCTGTCTCATTGCAGCCTCTAGCTTGGCATTAGCGCTGATGTTTTCCTGTGCCATGTGCCTTCCAATTTCAATCACTGCTTTCTCAACAGCTTTAACCCTTTTTTCCAAATCCAGCAGCTCTGACAAGTCATCTGGCTTCTTTTGATCTGCACTCAATTCTCCAACATATTCAACATGATGATGGCTTGCCGATTCAGTATCCTGTAAAAAAGAAGTTCGAAAAATTATTTGCAGCATCTGTTTACCAGAAAATGTCTCAACTACCTTTTGGCTACAATAATGGATGGCGGAAACCAGAAAGGATAAAACTAAACACGCACTCATCCATGAGTCATCCAATACCTTCTTTTCATGGCCTTGCTACGCATGTTCAATGTTATGGGGACAGTCTGAATCGCATAATTGTTGGAATATTCCTTGTTCGACAATGAACAATCTTCGTACTAGCATGTGCAACTTCACTTATTTTGAACTCTCCAAGCAATTATTTCATTTAAATCCAGAAAGACTCATAATGTCTTGCGGAACTTACATGGAATCAGGAATGTAACTATGCAAGGAATTCTGATGCCAAAACTCAAACTTAAAAGAGTACTTGGGATTTTAGGCCTCAATGACATGACCAACCGAGATCGTGATGTGGCTACAAAAGACACTTTCTCTGACAACCTACCCACCAAAGTATCAATTCAACTTAATGACTTGTCCAATAAACTGCTAAGTTTGTTAGATTATTGTGCGTGTGTGAGAATGCGAGTACAGCTTTTTGAAGGATATTCATTGTAGAAGATTGAGGCCCAATGATATTCATACAGAAAAAGTACACTTGATACACAAATTGTTTTAAACAAAGAAGTGTAATACAAAAGATCAAAGAGTGCAGGAAAGATACTAACAACCACAAGGAGGTAGCAAGTGCCCTGTCAAATTGTATATATAATGCATCAGTTTGAATACATATATTCATACACATTAACATTACCTTCACTTCTTCGTCCTTGGTTTTCTGACGCTCTCTATGAAAAGAGATAAGGTTCTCCAGGGAAGATATGCAATCCTTCAAAGAATTGATGGCAGGGGCATAAGCAGACAACTGAGCTTTGAGCACTCCATTTTCACCTTCCAAAGTGCTCTTTCTTTCTTTAAGCAGTTCTATTTGTGTATCTTTGGAAGCAGTTCCATCTTCAAGGATTTTACACACTTCAGTAAGCTCATCAACCTTCCCTTCTAACACAGCCTGTAAGACAGTAGAGATCTGCACTTCACCAAAACACTTTATGGCCTCCTCATGTTCCATCTTCAGATCCTCCACTATTTTTTGCAACTCAGATTTCTCGTTTTCCATGGCAGTTAGCTTGCGTTCTGCTTCAAAAAGTTTAACATCCTTTTGACTCAACAGATTCTTGCCGCTTGCAATTTCCTCGTTCAACTGAGCACTGAGAAATCTAAGTGTTGTCAACTCATTTTCGGAACCCTTCAACTTCTCGTTCAGATGAAAATTTTCATTTTCCACCTCTACCAATTTCCCTCCCATTGTTCTTAGTTTGGCCTCAAGGGCACTATGGACACCATGAAGTTTGTCTAGATTTTCAACAACCTCTTTCAGTTCAAGAGACTTCTCATTGATGACATTCTGGAATATCCAAGAGAGGGTGCTCAGAGATAACATCTCACTGAGGATAGAAAAGTTTTCCCCTTCAAGAGTATGATTTTTCCCCTCCAAGTCCGAGAGTTCCTTTGTCAAGAATCTTTTTTCTTCGAGCGCATTTAAGTTCTTGTTGTGTAAATTCTGGCAAGCCCCATGCATATCCGAACACTCCCCACGAAGATTCTCTAGCTCAGTTGTTAGTGCTTCCTCTTTTTGGTCCCCCTCCCTCAGCTTTAATCGCAGTTCTTCATTCATTTCAAGAAGCTTGTTTGCCTCAATCTGAAACAAAGACAACTGCTCATTCTTGGTTCTGAGTTCCTCATCAAGATCGTTTCTTTCCATTTCAAGTTTTGATGCTTCCAATCTTAGATGCCTAAGCACTGTTATAAGAATCGACATCTCTATCGCCAGCTGTTGATTTTCACTCTTTGTCTCTTCAAGTTTGCTTAGCATGTGGTTCCAATATGTTTGGTCCTTCCCAATCTTATCTTCACACCCATGATCTAGACCAATGTCGAAAGCTCTCAACAATTCAAACATCCCAGATCTAAACCTACTGGTTTGATCAGACAAGGATTTCACTTCTAGCTGCTGCTCAAGATTCTCACGCTCTAATTCGGAGATCAGCTTTTCTGACAATTTGGATTCCTCCAGGAGTTTCTGAAACTCAGTAAACAGAGATTTGCTCTTTCGTTCCAGATCATTTACGCATCTCTGCAATATGAAAATCTCAAGTTGGTATTTCATGGATTTATCTAGCTCTTCTTCGAAATCTCTCCTCCTGCTGTGGCCTTCTTCTTGTAAGAGACAGATCTGGTTTGTCATGAAAGCCAGCTGTGTCTGACTCATTTCGGTAAAGCTTGAATGTTCTCGCTTTTCCAAATCCAACAAAATGCGTAGTTTTTCTATCTCACAAAGTTTGGACTCTTTCTCTTCGTCCAGAGCTGAGTATTTTTCTTCTAATTCTCTGTATCTTTTATCAAGGTCTTCTAACCTTTGCCGAGTCATTTCCACCTGAGAAACTAAATTAACCTTCTCATGAATAAGACCAGACTTCTCATTTTCAAGCAATTGGCAAGAATCTTCCAAGCTTTTCGATCTCATCTTCAACCCTTCAAGCTCATCCTGTGCATCAGAAAGGGAATTCCCCAGAAAGGTGTTTTCCTCGGAGAGTTTGCCCAAATTCTCAGTTGTTGTCCATAACTGAGTCATTATAGTGGCCTTCTCAGAAACAAGATTGGATTTCTCTTCCTGAAGAGATTGAAAGGACTCTTCCAGAGCAATTATCTTCCTTTTGGCCTCTTCTAACTCAGCACTCAAATCTGAAAGTGACTTCTCCAAAAGGGCATTTTTCTTGATAAGCTGTTCCATGACTTCCAACTTCTCCAAAAGAGCTACTTTCTCACTTCTTTCTCTCTCCCATGTTTCCTTCAGGTTGGCGTTCTCACCCTGCAATTCCTTAACCGATGATTCAAAATTCTCTGTGCTGAAGCCGACTGCCTTAACCTGGTCCACAGTAGCCTGGTGATTCCTGTTCAGCTCCTTCAATTCCTCTTTCAGACAGTAAATCTCTTGTTGAAGAGCATTCCTTTGGTCCACCCGGAGCTCGACCTCCTCTTGGAGTTTCCCCTGGGTCTCCCTCAAGCCAAATATCTCATTTTGCATATCTTTTATCGACATGGTCGAAGACAAGTTGATCTCATTGAGGCTCTGGTTCTCCTCCTTAAGCTTCATGGTTTCATCCTTCAAATTGTGATTATGGGTTTCAGCATCCCTCAAGAGTTGGGCCCCGTTCTGGAGCTCGGCCGCCAAAGACCTCAATTCTTCCTGAGTTTGACAGTGCAAATGCTGTAAGGTTTGGAAAGCAGTTTCAGCCTCCACAAACCGCAGTCGCTCTTCTTGCAAGCATGCCCATAATCTTCCCAACTCCTTCTGCTTCTCAGTAAGCTCTTCCCTTTGGGCACCCACTTTCACGACCAAAGATTCCATCTCCGAGTGAAGAGACTGATTCGATCTTTCCAAGAGCAGACATTGTTCTTCGGCACCCTTCAACTTTGCAACGCCACTTTCTATTTCCCCATTGAGCCTTTTTGCCTCCTCTTGCGCAAAAACAATTTTACTCTCTAGACTTGAAATAGTCTCCAAGCACTTCTGGTACTGGATAGCAGCAGATTCCTTCTCTTCAGTCAACTTCACAAGAGCTTGCTTCAGGGTTTCAACTCCCATTTCAGCTTTGTCAGCTCGTTCACTAAGCCTTTTAGCATCCTCTTCGGCTAGCAGTAACTTATTTTCCAAATTTGATATCGTCTCCAATGATTGATTTTGTTGGTCCAGGTCTTGCTTCAGGGCTTGTGCTTCACTTTCCGCTTTGTGGGCCTTCTCTTTGAGCTGCTCAGCATCTTCTTTGGCATTAGAAAGAATACTCTCGAGATTAGCAATTCTTTCCAAACACTGCTGATACTGAGCATGGCTAGCTTCTTTTTCAGCTTCTAATATGCTGAGAGCTTCCTTCAATGTTTGAACTTCACCTTCGGCTTTGTTTGCTCGTTCATTAAGCCCTTTAGAATCCTCTTGCGCACGAGAGACGTTGGACTCTAGCTCAGACAATCTCTCCAAACTCTGTTGGTACTGAGCTAAGCCAGCATCCTTTTCAGCTTCTAATTTGGCAAGGGTTTCCTTCAATGTTTGAATTTCCCTTTCAAATTTCCCCACTGCTACAGACTCGGAAAAGTCTCGATTCTGGGTAATCGTTTCGTCTGCCTCATTAAAATTGAGACCTTTTCTCACCCTTCCAGACCCAAATATATCATTGAACTGTTTCAAACACTTTCTACTTCTTACAGAATCAGGTTCTTCAGTGAAAGCCCCATTCTTCTTTAGCGTATGAAAAGGAGACAGAGGGAGTCCGGCAGCATCCTTATGGAGATCGTCAGGATCAAAAAATGCATGCATAGGGGGTGGCATATCAGGTGTACGGGGATCCGTCTCAGAATCATCAAACTGGCCTTGATTTGGAAACACTTCTGCCATAGAACGGTGGGCCTGCCGAAGCACCCCCGTTGCATTATCATATCTTTCGGCCAATGCACGATATGCTCTGTAGAATTCTTCGACCAATTTCATAAGCTCTGGACGTTTCTTGTAGTACATCTCCGCCCTCCTTGCAAAAGAATCAGCATCTTCTTCAATAAGTTTGATCATAGCTTTCACTTTGGCATCCATATCTGTACAACCCCAAAAAACAGAAAACCTTTTAGAGGGATCACAGGATGAACCAGAAAATAAGGAGAGGGAAATAAACACCTCCCACGCGTCATAGAAACTACACATCCGGAAATCTTAAGTCCAGTTCCCACATTACATGCGGTCTGACAATGTCATGAACCATAAAAATTGAAGTATCCTATCAGTTGACAAAATATTGGCCATCGACAATTCACCAGAACTTGGACAATCTTTTCATGACATTTTTTCCAATTAAACAGTATTATTGCATTATGTAAAGGTTGAAGTTGAACTGAAAACATTAGAGAAAAGAAGCAACATACAGCACATGGAAAATCCAAAAGGATGAAGCAACAACAGGCTACATCTAGCATTGCATACTAAGAAGCACACAGAGCTGAGGTACTGGATTGAAATTCAGTGTGATGCTTACAAGATATTAAGGTATCAAACTTTCCTTATTTACAGTGTCGGTTGCAATCGAAATTCAACGACCATGCAATGAGCCAAATTCTAACTTCTGTTTCAGTTGGTTCTTCTTTTTCTTTCTTTGATAACCCTGAACCAATCCCACTAATCGCAACCTTGGGCTGCATGGTTGAATATGTACCGGAGCCCCCTACCACAGCCATTTCGCACAAGTGAAAACAGAGGGTGGCCCATAGATTTCAAATTTCCAACTAGTTCTTTTCTAGCAGTATTTCACCATCATTCCTTATGCGCAAAAAGCTCGAGATTATCTTTGGCCCGGATTAGCCAACACTGATTTTGTTCATTATGCATACTACTAACCGATTATAATTCATAATCAATCTGTTAATAATCTTGGTTGGGATTACTTGCTGTTCCGTGAAAAAACAAAGGGAATAGGGCACCAAAGGTGCGTAATGTAAGCATCTGTCAGCATGATTCAGCTATATAACAGATTGTGCACAATCATAATCATGTGAGATTAGTGAACAGACATAGCAGTGTGCAATGCCAGCCTCAGTCATCATGATTTAACTAGATATATACATTGTACAGATTATAATCATGTGACTAGAGAACAGACAGCATGGGATGTAAGCACCAAGATCCTCGAAATAACTAAAAAAATGAATGCAGAAAGACAGAAATTTGCAGCTTGCTGTAAATCCCAAAAGAACCATTTCAAACATATAATCTGGAGGACAGAGAGCTATACCTGTAAGATTCTCCTGAAGCCATTTCGAATTTTTCGGGCTTATGTGGCTATCCCACCACCAAGAATACATGCGTCTAGATTCAGGATGTTTGAAGGATGCCATGACTCCGAATGGATGCTGTAAACCTCCAATTCCCACCACGCGAAAGCTCAATTCGCGAATATAGAACCCAAGTAACCGAACCAACTACCAGAACCAGATGTCTAAAAATGCTTCAACCACCCAATTTAGTACTACTGAATAGAATCGAGTTTTCAAGCTCTCACTCCCTTTACCTAGTCAAGAAAGTTACCAAAAATCAGTTCCAGAAATCCACGGAGAGAGAGAGAGAGAGAGAGAGAGAGAGAGAGAGAGATCAAATATTGGAAACCAAGATAGAAAGAATATAATTGAGCGTGCAAATTACCTAACAGAAACCAAAGCCAGAAATCTTGTACCAAACACTAGTTGCCTTCACTTCACAGAATAGTTTACCTGATCAAGCACACCAAAAATCAGTACAGGAGGTTATTTAACCAGAATTTGCTTTCTCTTTCCTTTTTTTTTCCAGTGATCAACCGTATACAGTTCATCTACCAACTGGGTTCAGATGAGCAAAATTGAACCAGAATTACTTGAAGCTAAAAAGACCGAGAAGCTAATTTTCCTCTTGCCTTTCCTTCCAACAACAATTGGATGACCATTTTCAACAGTATAAACCGACATATATACGATCAAACAAAAGTGAAACAGTATACTTGTAAAGATCACAGCCCCATAAGAATTATGAAAAAGTTATCAAAACCCAAAAACAAAAAGCAAAAATATAGTGATTATGGAAATCTACCAGTAAAGGAACAAAGAAAAACCGTGTAAAATACGTATGTATTCTTAAATTCATACACACGCCAAATAAAAAATACTCACCAGTGACAAATCAAAACTGGGTATTTGATTTGCAGCCGTAAGAAGCGTCCTCAGCTGCTCTTGCCTTTCTTCTCACCCCATTGATGGGATCTGAATGCGTCTTTCTCTCTCTAAAAAGTGCCCACTTTCTTTCTCTGTAGAATCTTTTTGGGTTTTATGATATGATGCTGTGCTGTTGTAGCAAGGTTGGAGGAGCCTTTGTGGAACTGTCAAATGGGAAAGAAGGGCCAAACAAAACATAAAGCAGACAAAAATTACCAGGAAAGAAAACTGGCTTAATTATAGTAATTAAATATAATTACAGCATATTTCCTTTTTTAAATGCCACAAAATCTTTTTGGTAATAACTTCAATACGATCTGTGTTATTATTTTTGGTTGAGTTTCTATTACAGTAGTTTTTGTATTTTTGATATTTTTAAATTATAAATTTATCAAATTAGCTAGTTATCTTCTTAGCTACATCAACTTTGATGACTTATAATATAAAAAAATCGAAAATACCGTAATAGAAACTCAACTTGAATGTGCAATAAATGTGAACGTGTGTGTATTATTTAAGTTTTTCAGAAAAGCAGAAATGACAAGTCTGCCCTTGGTCAGGATACCGAAAATGTTGGTATTTCTTGGAATTCCAGAGGTTGACTGCCCAGCAATGTTGCTGGTCAAATTTTCTCAGGAACATTATTTTATCAAACAAAATCTCATAAGATTTGTAAAATAATTTTTGGGTAAATTCCACTGACCTCCCCTGAGGTTTCTGACTTGTACACTGACCACCCCTACTTTATCTGAAATAGCACTGACCTCCCCTGAGTTTTATATTTTAGTATCAAAAGCACCCTTCAACAGTACCGACGGCGCCGGGGACCCCCTTGTGGGTCCCCAACGGTCGATCCGAGCCGTCCATTCATTCCAGAATCGAATTCCGAGTGGGTCTACGCGGGAATCACCTCAATCGGACGGTCCTAAGTGCTTGATCCAAAATCACCCCATTTCGTTCAAAAATTTTGGATCGAGCACTTAGGACTGTCCGATTGAGGTGATTCCCGCATAGACCCACTCGGAATTCGATTTTGGAATGAACGGACGGCTCGGATCGACCGTTGGGGACCCACAAGGGGGTCCCCGGAGCCGTCGGTACTGTTGAAGGGTGCTTTTGATACTAAAATATAAAACTCAGGGGAGGTCAGTGCTATTTCAGATAAAGTAGGGGTGGTCAGTGTAATTTACCCATAATTTTTTGAGAGGGGTGTGACGAAATGATTAGGACACAAGTTCTCTAAACTGAATATAAGGACCGAACTTTTATTTTAATAAGAAATATATGATTAAGTTTATGTCCTTAATTAATTTGTGGACCTTACATTAACTATTTGTGTATCGCACCACATGTGCACTCCAAATGTACAGATTATAATCATGTGCCTTTGTGTACATGGGTAAAATTGGCGGGTCTAATTATGCAATTATCTCTAGAACTTTGCATACTTCAAATTTTGTCATATGAGACGAAAAATGCATTCAAGTAGAGAAAAAAAATATTCGAAGGCCCTTCCCGTTTTACAAACCGACTTAAACTGAATAAATCAGTGGAATTGACTTAATTATTGGGATATTATGTTGTGAAAGAGTAATCTCTCTCGTAAAACGCAATATGTCAGTTTCGAGTTTAAGTCAATTTTGTGGAATCAATGTCTATATTTGTGTTCACCGAAATGAATAGAAAAAAATATTGGCTTTGATTTTTTCATTTTTAAGTCATAACAACTTTAAACGGAATTTAGTTTCTAGTATTTTCCAAATATATAATTTATATAGTAGTCCCATGATATCGTGTATTTTTAGCGTGCTGTGCACGCACGGCGCAGCCTCGCATGCGACTTTCCGGCTACCCGAGACGTTCACTGGATACCTCTCGTTGAGTACTATAAGCGTTTTAAAAAATCAACTTGTGCCTAATCGGAACACAAATAGATTGAAATGAAATGGAACACAAATGTACATAAACACTGGATCCAAAATCAATAAACCCATTTTTTTCAATCTATTTGTGTCCGATTAGGTACTTAACGATATCCGATCAAGTTGATTTTTGATACACTTATAGTACTCGACGAGGGCTATCCGGTGAACGTCTCGGATCGCCGGAACGTGGCCGGCGCGGCCGCACAGTGCGGCTGCACAACACTTGGTTGTGCAGCACCCCCAGAGTCCGTGAAAAATCACCTCAATTTTCTGGAAATTACTCACATTCGGAGAAAAACAAAAACTCATCAAGACAAAAGCCAATCCAAGCCCCTCCACCACCTTAACAGATAGTACTAATAAATAAAATAAAATAAAAAATGTTTAGGCTCGTCGGAAATAAAATGACAAAAATACCACTGAATTTCAACAACCCTGGTGTATAAAACAAGAAATTATGTAATGATCTTAGGGCACCACCACGTGTTGCTCCAATACCGTTCTCTACCACGCATTGTTGTATGACCCATTATTAAATCAATAAAGGTATGTGCACTGCTTTCTGAGTACAAAAATTGGACAAAACAATTGAGTTGGGTCTACTTCGGGTCCCACATAGATGATTGGAACCGTTTATGTTTTTCAAAATATTACTCCAATGGTACCTAGTAAAAATTCAACTCCATCGGATATTAGCAAATGCTCTATCGGTTTATCTAATTTTTTTTATTGTAAATCAAAAACTGGATAAACGGATGGAGCATTTGTCGATATCTGATTGAGCTGATTTTTTACGGGCATACATGACTTAGATCATCGGTATGACACTCAGAGTGGGCCCAAATCAATTGATTTGTACATAATTTCTGTACCCATAAGTCTATACGTATAGTACTGTTCTTATGTATAGTACTGTTCTTATTAATATATAAATCCTACTAAATATGTGGTGCATAAAGATATCGGGATCGCCAGTGATTAAGGGAAGTGTTATTGGCACTCCCTTCTTTGTCTTTATTAGGTTAATTTACTCTTGTATTTTACATATAAAAGACAAAAAAAAAGGAGTGCAAATAGAGAAAATAAGAGTACTAATATCAATTCCCGTGAATAATTGCTTAAAACACAACTTCCTTCATCATCTCGTGCTGGCACTGTTTCAATAATATGGATCCAAAGATCAGCAGGTACCATATTCCAATTTCCACATGTGCCCCACCGACCAGGAAAAAAAAGAAAAAAAGAAAAAATTCCAAATGTGATTATGTTAGGATGATTATCAACCGTTAATATAAACACTTACTATTTTTGGAAATACTAGTTTTAGTAGTAGTATTTTAGTTTTCCCTAATGATACCTTAATGTTGCGTTTAGATCTTAAACTCCGTGAAGCAAAAAAAATAAAATAATACTATTACAAAAAGACGAAAAGATCCCTGGTTAAAATCAATCTCTGGATTTAGGCTCAAGGATGCTACCGGTATCTTATTGATTTGTTTCTCTAAAAAAAAATCATCCAAGCTTATTGTCGACATGCACGGATTATTTACTTGTAGGATACTATTATGCTATCGTGCGCTAAAAATGCACTGAAATAAAAGGTACAGAAAATTTTTCGGTACAGAAAATTTGACTTCCTTCTCAAACGTAGCTACGTTTTTAAGGTTGTAGCCTCCTTTTTTTTTGCTCGAATATTGTTTATCAACGTGTGGTGTAAATTTTAACTTTCTTAAATTGAACAATGTGTAGAAATTTTAGATTCAATCTGAAATCTTAAGTTATCAGGGGAGGTCCTAACAATTAATGTTTAGAGATCATTGATCACTCATATTGAAGCAATAATACGATATTGTATTCCTTATCAAATTTATTGTTAGCATAATTTGGGGGAGTCTCATTGCTCTTATTAAACACTACAGTACTAGTGTTTTTAGACATTGTCACGTGATGTCTCACGTTCTTTTTAATTATGCGTTGAAGTGGGACCTACACATTATTTTGAAAAACATTGATGTATATGAACTGAGGGAACCTGCTGAGCGCTATGCTCGGTAGGCCCTGCCTAGCACATTTCGGCTGTCCAAATGTGTTATGGACGGCCCAAATTTGAGAAATACTGAAGGGTGTTTGGTTATTTTAACTCGTCTAAAATCAGAACCGTCTAAACTCAGCAAAGCCAAACAAAAAATGGATTATGCGTGGGGACACGCTGTGCCAGCCTTTTAAAAGTAGACTACGGTCGGTATTGGGCGGTGGCAGTGGGCCCTAACCAGAATTATACACCACGATTAGGACCGCGTGTATCATCATGACTCAGCAGAATTTCTCTTTCTTATTCGATTTTCTTTTTCTTTTTGTCAAAATGGAAGTAATAGCTTGATAGGAATTCTCAAATACACAATATAACCACAATGTTAGCATCCGTCCTACGGATGACAATTTCCCTATATTTAATATTTAATGGATACCCGCTCCACCCCGCTCATATGGAGGCGGGGTTTATCTAAAAAAATTCTTAATAGTCGAGGGCATGGTGGGATTTAAGAAATACCCGCTCGGATATGAAGGGGGAATGGCTTGTGTGTGTGTGTGTGTGTGTGTGTGTGTGTGTGTGGGGGGGGGGGGGGGGGGGGGGGGGGCGCTTCACCGGAATGACCTCCTTGATCCCTTGACACTGTACTGAGGCGGTGGAGCTAGGATGGACCTCGCTGGTACCTTGGAGGTTCGTCGGAGAGGGTGGCTGGAGCTCCTGGGGTGCGCCAGAGGAGGACCTGCACAAGGGAGCAACTACGTTAGCGCCTAGCCCGGACGGTGGTGGTCTGGGAAGCCACTCCGATGGCTAAGTTAGCAACGGGGAGAGAAGTATAGTGGAGAGCTAGAGAGAGGAAGTGCAGCTGAGAGCTAAATGTAGAGAGAGAGGGTTGTGAGAGAGATCTCGAGCGAGAGTCCTCTGATGGGGGTGGTGAGAGGCATATTTATAGGTGAGGGGGCGCGTGTCCCACACGTCCCTCGGGGGCCTCACGTGCCTCGTCCCTATCGCCGCATTGAATGCATGGACTGACGGACGTCCCCCAAGTGGCACCTCGGTCTCTCCCCAGAGTCGTCACCTGACACTGATATTCCCATCCATCAGATCTCTCACCATCCCCCCTGCAGACCTAGGCTGCAGGGTTTGGTGGCTCACCATAAATGCGATGCAGGTGGGTGTTGAGCCCACTTGGCGAGTTGCTCAGACTGTCAGGCATGCCTCGATCAAGCCCCTGACATTTGACGCGACCCCCCCCCCCGGCACCGAGGTCAACCGACTCGTCCCGGGAGGGGCTCGGGAACCGACCCTCCGAGGGCATCTCTGGTCCCCCGCGGAGCTGGCCGAGCCGCACCATCTGGGCTCCCGAGGGCAGGGACCCCAGACATGACACTCACTGTCCCCCCGGGAAGCTGCCCGGCCAGGACTAGGGGTCCCGAACCCATCTGATCTGCTTCGGTGGAGGTAACCCCCAGGACCCCTGCCCCCGGCCGCTACAGCTTGGTTATCCTGGGTCCCCCCGGCCGCTACAGCTTGGTTATCCTCGCCCCCAAATTCCCGTACCTGGTTATATGCACTATATAAATCTTATATATATATATATATATGCATATAAGTAGAAAGGAATTTTTATAAAAGTAATTACTTGTAAAGCAAATCATGTCAATTACTACCTATTATAAACTACATAATATATTAAGAATATCATTACAAATTCTAGTTCCTAAAATGATGTTCTTGCTATATTTTGCTCTTTCATTTTATTTTTTATAATTTATTGGCTTGTCGCTTTATGAAACTTAGAAATTGATGTTTGCTTGGATTGATTTTTTTATTGTACTATTGTTATTTTTGCTACATTAGTGGTTAAAATAAGATAATTTGAAGTTTTTACTTTATATTTTTGTTGGTTTGAATTATCGGGCTTGCGCTTTAGTTTCATTATTGACTTCTTATATATTTTGGTTTGGATATGGATATATTTGGGGAAACCCCGATATTCAAAAGGATGTGGGTTTGGTGTTTTATTTAATATCCCCAGTGGGGATTGGAGCGGAGATGGTAAAAGACTCCCCAATTGGAGATGGGAGATAAAATTGGGTCTCCCGATCCATACCATACCCGTTGCCATCCCTAATCCGTCCTTGATCAAAGGACTCGTTAGTCTTTATAAAAAAGAAAAAGAGAAAGGACTCGTTAGTCATAAAATAGGTCAAAGAACGAGTCATCTCATTCGCTCAAAAGAACTCACGCTAATTAAAAACATAATCATCCGTAGCAGCAAGGCCAATAAGCGAATCAATCTGATTCGTCATTGGACTGCCACCGCAACACAGTTGCCTTTCTCAGAGAACCATCACCACCAACACAGTTGAAATCTGAACTAGCACCTCAGTGATGTCCCGTCAATTGAAAAGAAAAGTAGGCCCTCATTGGGAAAAAAAAAGGGGTTATTGAAAACAAGAAAAGCCATCAGTATGAAGGAAGAAAACACTTATCAAGGATAAAGCCCTCTCCTCCTGTTGTCGCGAGAGGGAAAAAAAAAGAAAAGAGTGGTTAGGGTTTTTTAGAGAGAATCTAGATTAGGGAAAGAAAGGATATTAAAAAATTTCAACGATGCCTCAAATGCCCGTGTAAAAAAATTCCATACGTGATTAACCACTTGAAAAAATGCACTAATTTTCCAAATAGATGCAAATTGTCAAGTGTTTGTGTGGAGAAGCTTATAAACTTATACATTTATAATCTTCTAGTTGCTCCCAAAAGATAACCAATTTGAGAAAGGGTGGATAAGTCGGTTGGTCGGATGTGTGAAACGGAATCGGGGATCCTGTAGGACGAAAGTGTCCTATATGGTTGTGGTACACAATCTGAGTTGTTGAAAGTGTTCTCAAATCTTACAAGTAAAGTGAATGTTGTTAATTTATGGTACTACATAAAATTTAGACCGTTAAAAGGTACTCCTACTTTAGACGGTTCAAATTGTGCACTGACCATGTAATTTTACTGTGGATGTGTGAAATTACCTTCTTCTATGCGTTTAGTGGAACCTTCTTGACTATTTAACGTCCAACAACCTTGTTCAAACCCGGCATTTATAAAGTCCACTTTCTTCCAGGGGGTTGTGTTGTCATCATTTGAATGTGGAAAGCTAAAAAAGTACTCTTTCCGTTCGGATTTGTTAGTCCATAAACATACTTTTTCAAGTCCTAAAATATTTGTCCATTTTCAAAAGTCAAAGGATAAAGTATAAAATTTTTATTTTTTTGCCCCTTTTCTAAAACTTAAAATAACAACTCAAAAACTATTTTTTTTAAATAATGTGTTTACATTTTTGAATTTTTTTTGCACCGTATTCAAGTTCTCAATGAGATCTATCAAACAATATCCATATTGATAAAAATATAATTTTTGTAACTACATTATTTTTTAGTTTGAAAATTGCACGTAGTTTCGTAGTGGATTATCAAATTAGAAAGGACAGAGTATTAAATGGAGGGATTGAAGTTAAAATAGGAAATTAACAAACTCAAAAGGTAATGGAAAAAAAGTTGGAATCCCCAAAACGGACCAACAAATCCGGAAGGAGGGAGTATTTGAGATGTTTTAATTTTCTTCCTCGTGATAAAATGAGAAAAACTTTGGTACCGGGCGGATACCACATGACGGTACGTCGCATATCTCGAAAGTCTAAAAATACATTAGACGTTTAAATTTTAACTAAACTCTTCCAGTCTTTCCTGTAAGAATTTATTTAAAATCCGCACCATTAATTGTGAAGATAGACAACTTTTTTTTTTGGTGCATCGGAAATGAAGATAGACAACTGTGATGGGGAGTTACGGTACCACGTCGGATACTCTACTTGCACCCAAAATTTGCTGGTGATAAAAGAGAAGCACTGAAATACGAATCAAGAATTTTCGAGAGAGGAAAATTTTGTGTGTGTTTTGTTCCAGACTTCTACGCAGACCGTTTCTGCTCCCATCTCGTTGGACGGTCACGATGGATCAATCATCACATTTGCTGAAAAGGTGACCGACCAAAATAAACCGTTATGATTGACGCAAGTGGCTCAATTCTGAATATTTTATATTTGTCTCATTACTTCCTTCATCTAGGTACCAGCCTAAAGTATTTTTATTACTCTCATTTGAATATCGAGGGTGTTCCGCTAAGATTGTTTTAGAATAAATTAATTTTTCATGGTTTTTAATTGATGTATTGTGAGAGAAAAACTTGTCTTGGTTTTTAAAAAAATTAATTTTTATTAGTGGAACACCTCCTAAATTCATGATGTTAAAAAAAAAAAAAAAAAAAAAAGGAAAATTGAGCTCGTGAAGAACATAAAGTAAAAAAATTAAATTGTCTCAAAATTCATGTTTTATTAATTTACGTGCAAAATCGAGACACTCTATATAATGGCAAGATCAAGATGAAGAGGCATGTGATCAGAGAGTTCAATTATTGAGGTCAAATCGCAAAAAAATAATTTATTTGTAAATCTATTGGTTCGATGTGAATGGTCTGTCTTTGAGCAAACTCGCGGAGGAAATTAATCGAGGTGCACGTAAAATACCCCTGACCGTCAAGCAGACTTGGAGAGGGAATTCATCGAGGCGTACGTAAAATACCCCTGATTGTCAAACAAAAAATAAAGAGAGAGAGAGAGAGATGATGGGGCATGTGCTTGTTTGATATATATATGCTTTCATTGTCATAATACGTGGGCGAGTGTTATTTTTTGGACTCTTTGTACGAAAAATATTCAATAATTGAACAAGACAAGATAAGGTGTATTGAATTTTTGGACTGTCTGGTGAAATAATTAATGGAAAAAAATAAATAAATAAAATAAAATCAATTAGTTGAGTTTAGTTTTGAATGGACAGTCCTTTTAGACAGGAACGCCATGTGAAGGCCTTGATTGTAACTCCAGTTAACCAAAAAACAGTGAAATTAAGGGTTTTGTTGAGGACAACGCTCTGCAAATCTTGTTTGACCACGGTGGAACCGGTGAACCACGCGAGCGAGAGATAACAGTAAAAGATTTGTTACTATTTTTATTTTTATTTTCGCCGTATGTAGCTTAGTGGTTAGTAATTAAAGCATAGTTGAATCTACTCAAACATGAGACTTCTCGCTTGGGCACTTAGGCCCCCTCCCGGCGGCTAGTAATTAGAGCGTAACTGATCCATTTACTCGAACCTGTGACTTCTCACTTGGACACTAGGCCCCACTCCCATGCCGCCGGGACAAATGCCCGTTGGCACTTGGCAAGAGGCTTAAAATTGACCTCCAAAAATGTATGAATGATCCAAATTTGATTAGAAGTAGACCACACCAACACAACTTGAAAAATGTAGGACATCACACTTTAACGGCCGATTATGTGGTTGTTTGTGGGTAGATTTGATGAGAGAGAGAGAGAGAGCAGTGAGTGATTTATCTTTCTCTTTTTTTTTTTCTTTCTTTTTTTTTTAGAAAAGGAGCTTTACTTTTTTTCTTTGGTAATGAAGAGTAGTGTCCTGATAAATTGGATTAATTTCTCCAGCTCTTCTTGCGGCCTTTTCCAGGAGTTTGCGTGAGGTGAGATGGCTCTGAGAACAAATAGTGGTCGAGGAGAATCGATCTTGCGACCTTGAGGTAGGTCCCGCTGAGACAAGTCGATTATCTCCGTCTCTTCCCTTTGCATTAGTGGTAGGTGATGGAGGACAGCTCCTTGTAAATTTTACTTGAAGTATGGGTTTAGAAGGGCCCCAAGTTTTAACCCGTCAACGTATAATATCATTATCACCTTAATATTTGTGCAGAAAATTTACTTTTGCGCACGCGCGCGCGCCCACACACACACACACACACACACACACACACACACATATATATATATATATATATATATATATATATATCAACTTGAGATTGATGCATGACATAAAATGAAGGCAAATTCTACATGGTGCCCTTGAACACAAGCTAAGTAGGTGTGTTCCACAAACTGACTTATTAGCAATAAGTAAAAAAGAACTGACTTTTTAAGTTAAATTGAATTGACGCACTGTGAGAGAGTGACTTGTCTCATAAAACACAATAAGTTAGTTTTGTGTAACAACCCCTACAGTTATTACCATTATAAGATTTTGTTATTACCATATAGCAAAATGTATTTTTTTAGCTAGACATAAATTTTAATGCTTAAAAATGAAGCTTTTCGGGGTTCCTTAGGGACCGATTCACTCGGCGTAGATTGAGTGAATGCAGAAAATCTTCCACTGGCTGGCGATCGTGCTTTTCACAGGTAAGAAGCGTAAATAAACCCTTTCAAAGTTGACAAGGTCAAACTGTTTTCCGCTCCAACTACATGGAGTCAACTGCTGTAATGGCATGGGTTAATTAATTTGCAAGTGGTTGTGAGAAACATGGAAGCACTGTCAATAAGAATCGAGACTCCTGTAGTGCGCGATCCGAGCCTTGATCTCATTTCTGCGAATTTAAACCATCGATTGTAGAATAGACGTCTCGAATGAGCGCTACACTGTGTAGGGGGACTCCGGGTCCCAATAAAAGGTTGATTCATCCTTGGAATGGAAGCTGTTTGAGGGGCCCAAAAGACAAATTTTAGCTTAATATAGCCCATCTCCAAAACTAATCACCCACCAAACCAAACCCCATTAACTTTCGGCTATTTCCTTTTCTTTTTATTTCCTACGTTGAAAGCAATGGCATAAGGATGTTGTGGGCCTAATAGTAGGACGAGGTACAATTCATTTTGGAATTGAGAGTAGCTACCAATGCACTCTACATTTATTGTTCTTCCTTTTTCTTGTAATAATAGTAATTGGTAAGAAGAAAACAAAGGCCATATTTGATTGTGAGAATAATAACTAGAGAAAACACTTATAACATTCAAGGTGCTTATATATAATCACTAAATTATTATATATTACCTCCATCTCATCTCAAATTGCTCGCCCTTTTGGGAAATTGGGCATTTTACACCCCAAAAATAATGTATTAGCAATTTCAACCAATTTAAAGATCTCAATGAGATTATTCGGTATTTTTGGTGTATGACCTAACGATGTTCTAAGCCCCTCTACTTCCACACATTTTAGTAGGGTTCATACATTCAGTCATAGACCACACATCAAATTGTGGTGATAAAAAGACCTAAAGGAATATATGGCGGTGTCGGCCTTGTTCCAATTCATGACTTATTCTCGTCACTGACTTCTACTGACTTATTACGTTTTACTAGACAGATCATTCTCTCACAATACATCATTTAAAAAGCCAGCTTAAGTTAATTTCTGACTTTGGGCAAATGTACTTCTCCCAAAAGCAAAAGTGGTATTATGGTGTTGGGTGAAAGTGTAAACAAAGTGAGGAAAGACCCACTACGGCCCACCCCCAACCCAACAGCTATAAGAACCTCAACTGCCTATCAGCTTTTTTGAGACTCACAATGATCATACCTCTCTCTAGATTGCTCCATCTTCAATTTAATTGTTGTCAATTGATAAGGGTCTATAACCCGAGCCGAACAATGTGATATGAGCCATTCACTACGTAGATTTTGGTGCGTATAACAAATCTATAAAAATGAAGTCGATCGAATATTGGCAACTCATGAACGAACCGCCTTTTTTGACAGTTATATATGTCTGAAAAATTATACAGTGGACGAATGTGATTTGTTCACTAAGTTATTGATATCTCTGATTGACTTAATATTTGTAACAAATTTGTTCTGCATATCAAGCTCTACATAGTGATCGAATCAAATCACGTCACATTTTTTAACTTCGGAGGATGCCCGTTTTTTGGTCACAGCCACCCTGTTTTGCCTTGCAGCAGGCTCCCCATCTTCTCTTACTAATTACTATACTAGTAAGAGCCAGGGAATTTCTGATATCAGATCCAAATATACTGCGCATGTCCCATATTTCTTAGAATAGATTTGTCCAAGGAGTATATAATTGAGTGATACAGTCCTCGAATATTTATAGATTTTAATCTCATACCAAATTTGGCCCAGAAATTTCGTTGCAAATTTGGAATATTGTAGATTTGATCACTTTCTTAGTTTTATTTATCAGTTATCACTACAATAATTTACCAAAATAACTTTGTCAATTTCGACAGAGTGATTCAAAGAAACACCCGAGATATCCGAGTGCAATTTTGTTCACCCTCCTTTAAAGAGGGTGAACAAAACCCTCTCTCTTATTGGTTGAATTGGTGTGGATCTCACTACAAAGTGATGTCATGCTTACCTCTGCAATACACTTTTTGGTAAGCATGACATCACGTTGTGATGAGACCCACACGTTTCAACCAATAGAAAGGAGGGTGAACAAAATTTATCCTAATTTCAAGCACAAACATACTGAAGAAGTTTTGTATGAGATTAAAATCTAGAAATGGGGGTCTCAACCCCAAATAATAAGGAGCATGCTATTGAAAAAAGGGATTCGGAGGTCTTGCCATCCCCAAACGATGTAGTTTTTGGGGGTTTTGAGGGGATTCTAAGTGTGTTTCTAAAGTTTCGTTTGGCACTCAATCGAAATTTATTGATTTTTTTGCGCCCGTTTTGAGTTCTTATTCAAATCGCTCTTAGCTCAAACCGATATCGGTAAGGACTTTTTCTTTATTCAAATTGCTCTTAGCTCAATCCGATATCGGTAAGGGATTTTTCAGAATTCGTACGGCCTAAGAAATTTTGTTGCCAAATAAACCCCTCTTCCCCAACCCCAATCAATAAGGAGCATGCTCTACTGAAAAAAGGGCTCTGGAATTTAAGCCCACAACCTGGTGGTGGTGGTTTTATTGCATAAGTGTAGCTTTGCAATCCCCAATGCTGGAGCTAGTCCAGCCCACTACATTTTCTAACCTTGCAAGTTTGCAACCAAGTTAGATTGAGAGAGACCACGAAAGAAAGACTGCCAATGCTGAATGCCTAACCCAAGTCCAGTGCGAGAATTTTGCGATGCTCATCACTAAAAGATTGAGCAAATATTCAGAATACCTAAATGCCGAAAAATTACGTCAGGTGGTGCCCCACACACTTATCCACCATAAACTTCTCTCTGGGATCTAATACTAAATGTATGGACTGCACACAAAAGTGTGTGATTGAAAAGGGTGTTGGACCAACGCAGGTTGGTTCAAGTGGTTTGACACTTGTTCCCCTTAAACAAGGTCTCGAGTTCGAGTCTTGGGAATGGAGGAAACTTGCGCTGGGAGAGCTTTACCCCTTCATGGGCCGACCCGGCTCGAACCGGATTTAGTCGGGGTCCAGTGGGCTTCCGGATACCGGTGGTTTAGACCAAAAAAAAAAAAGAAAAAAGAAAAGGGTGTTGGACTGTGAGAGTAATTTTGTTCACCCACGTGAGGGTATACTCATTCTATGTTTCACATCGAGAATCAAAACCGTTCATTTTGTCTAATTTTTTTCTTAGGAGCCCATGCAAAAATTGAGTTCATTCTAATATCTGTGAGCGCTTGATATCAAAGTTCGATTTTTTTAGATAGAATTTTAAAGAAATAAATAAAACTCTACATGAAACAGTTACCTATATTTAATTAAGCTTAATTTTTGTGTTGTCTCCTAACAAGTGAATTCGGACGGGATGAATGGTTTCGATCATCAAATGAAGGCACAAAATGATTATACCTTCACTAACAGTGAATAAAGTGAGGGTGACAAAATTGCTCTCTTGGCCTGTTGGCAGGGACAAAACCAAGATTTCAAACACGAGGAGGACACATCATTAACAACAAAATTTTCAAATTTCCAGGTTCAGAAGTCTAAAGCATTTAAATGTTCAAAAAATATCCAATACAAAACATGATGCGCTTGATACACACTATGGTTTGTTTTGGCTAAATAAAAAAAGTCAAATTATATTTTGTCTACATTAAAAAAACTCGCATTTGGTAATGTTGCACCGATTATAACTAAAGGAATTTAAAAAATAAAAAATTCAATTAAAATATTTAAAAAGTTCATTAAAGAAAAAAAAAATCTAAAATAAACAGATTTATTGATTTATTTAAGAAAATTAGTTTGACTAATAATTATTTAGTTTTTAGAATTTTCTCATCGAACGAATTAAAAATTCACAAAAGTCAATAGTCGAAACTAACAAATACAAATAAATAAATAAATAAATAAGGAACCTTTTTTTACATTTTTATTTAGGGAAATGATTTTGGCACTCCACATTTGGATAATCACCCTCCAATTTTTGTCTTTTAGTGTTCATATTATTTTTATTTTGAACACTAAAAGACAAATATCAGAGTATGATTATCAAAAAAAAAAAAAGGATTGCCAAAATCAATTGCCTTTTATTTATTCGAAACAGACCTTAGATTTGTTTGAAACCCAAGGAAAATAAAAAATTCCTCTTCTTTTGATCGGTTTGAGAGGAAAAAGAGAAGAAAAAAATTAAACTAAAATTATTTTAACTAAAAATTTTCCTCTCAACTTTCCTCCGTCATTCCTACTTTTTTTCGTGTCTCCCAGTAAATAAGGGGTGGTTTGGCCTAAAAGTGGATTATAGCTTTTTGGTTTTTTCGTTTCGTCTTTATTCAATTTTTTTTTTGCATTTGTTAGTTTCGCGTCAAGATTTTGTGGTTTTGGATTCCTCTCGATGAGATGAATCTAACAAGTATAAAATTATGGTCAAACCAAATATTTTTTTGAATAAAGCCGAAATACGTGGATTATTTGCCAATAATCCAAGTATTTCGGTTTTATTCAAAAAAATTTGAGTTTTGACCATAATTTTATACTTGCTAGATTCATCTCATTGAGAGGAATCCAAAAATCACAAAATCACGCGAAACTTACAAATGCAAAAAAAATTTGAATAAAGACGAAACAAAAAAACCAAAAAACCATAATCCACTTTTAGGCCAAACCACCCCTTATAAGTCGAGCAATACCAACTGTCTCATTTTTTGTGCTTTACCTGTCGCCAGACTAGTCCTACTCTCCCATTCCCATATAGCCAGCACAGCCCCAGACCTCCCCATCGCGGTCGCCATCTTGGGTCGCCGGAGAACCTCGCCATGGGACCAGGCAACGTGGAAACGACGCCGTCGTTGATGACGGATTTACTCCGGAAGTCCGGGGGATTCGCTGTCATAGACGGCGGCCTCGCGACGGAGCTCGAACGCCACGGCGCAGACCTCAACGACCCTCTTTGGAGCGCCAAATGCCTCCTCAGTTCACCTCACCTCATTCGAAGGGTACCCTTTTCCCCATCTTTCGTTTCTCTTTAGCAATCGTCGATCGAAATCGCCATCTGCTTTTGTTTTACGCATTCTGGTATTCGTAAGGATTTTGTTGACATGTGGCGGCCATTTTGTATTGATTCTATTATCTTTTGGGATTTGTTCTATGTTTGTATTCAAAATGAGAGTGAAAAAGAGTTAGGCTGATAAAAATTGCTCCATCAGTCCCATTTTGTTTGTCCACTATTTCTTTTGTCTATTTGGTGTCTATTGTCTATGTCTTTCAATCTATAATGTCACAAAGGAGATAAAAAGAAATATTTGACAAACAAATTGGACGGAGGGAGTATTAACTTTGATGGGTTCCCACCATAACAAACAAATAATTTCCTTTTCAGGGCATTTTGCTTTTCAAATTTAGTCAAATCGATATGAAATCCAAGACTTCTGTTTTTCTTTTCTTGAGGTTTCTGGGCAACCAACCAGTACAATTTCTCATTCTCATAAAATCAGTAGTCCAAAATGTTTATACCAAACCGTTGGGTACATGGTTTATACCAAACTAATGGGTAAATCGGAAGGTTGTCGATTTCATCTGTGTTCGTTTTTTGGGGTCTCTACCTCCTCTGTGTTCATTTTCATTGGTTTGGGCTATCCATTTATTGGGGTCTCGACCTCCTCTTCCTTTGTTGTCACTTCTCCCAAATTGTATTTTGGGTTCTGCTTGCAGTACGTGCTATTTGAGTCTGAAATGCTCATGTTTAGGTGGTTTTTAGTTCTTTCCATATTGCTGGCATGAAATCTTTTTTAATGTGTCATTTGGCATTATGAATGAAATTTATGTTCCAAAATGGTTGAGCTGGACCCGCGGATATGGGCAAGTATGTTCTAAGACTGTCCTTTTGGTAACTCAAGAAGGTTTTATTATGGTAATAACTAACAACACAAGTTAAAGAGTATATGTTTAGTTCACTTTTCATGGATCATAAGATTGTTTGGATTCTTATGTAAAGTGCATTGTAAGGTTGGACCACATGTAAGATATCTTTGGACCACATGTAATATTGCTTCTAGTACAACCCATGGTTATTCACTGGATAGTATGGTTCAGTAATGGTGGCTTCCTGTTTTCCAGGAAAGTGTCCAAACACTTGACAACTGTGCTACAAATATAGCTACAATTTAAAATAAAAGTCCTATCCTTTCCCCGTATTTTTTACACTCCCATATGCAGGACCACAAAG
Organism: Vaccinium vitis-idaea; assembly: GCA_963854785.1. Lineage (NCBI taxonomy): Eukaryota > Viridiplantae > Streptophyta > Magnoliopsida > Ericales > Ericaceae > Vaccinium > Vaccinium vitis-idaea. The sequence goes on from OY978223.1 coordinate 37,826,519, forward strand.
TTTCACTGAGGAAGTGTGTTTGTTCACAGGTTAGGACCCCACTGTCTTGGGACTGAGTATGCAATTTATTTGAACTTTTAAATTTGCCCTGTACACTTTAAACTCTATGGAGAGGCATGGTTTGCTGGAGGAATTTATTACATGCCTCACCCTCCTATTAGGCTATTACTCAAGTCTCTTTCACCATGCCAAGACAATTTACTGCAATTTGTCTTCTTTTCCAGTAGAGCTCTGTTCTACGTGTTGTTTGGATTTCTTCCTATGATGTCGGTCTTCCTTAGTTTCAGTCTATAGTCAGCGAACCACAAAAATAAAAGTACTAAAAATGGTCACCAAAATAGGTCACATTTTAGCAAGCTTAAGCTATCAGTTGGTACAGATGAAGAATTATTGTCAATACCTGGACTTTTATTTTACCTCTACCAATAGTTCTAGCAATAGTGGATTGAAAATTCTCCATAGGCACATTAGGCTGTCATGTGAGCCTCCTCATGGTTTTCCCATCACTAAGATTAGTTGATGAACCCCTCCAAACTGAATTAAGGATTGCTTTGTGTCCTTGCTCTCTTTGGTTGTGGCCTTTTTGGGGTTGAGCAGGTGGGTGGATGTGTGGGGCGGCGTGGGATTCAGACCATCAGATGCATGTGGTGCTATAGTGATGTTCTTTCATGGATTTATTGAGACAGTCATATGATACTTCTGTTGGAATTTGGCTCAATTTTGGAAAAGTCGAAGTTGGTGGCCAAAGATTATCTCTTGCTTTCTTGGACTTTTAGGTTGCAAACGTGATACACTTTAGATTGCATTAGATATTGATAATGATAGGAGTTATCCAATGACGATTTGCAGCATTAAATGTATTTGGAAGTTTGTAGGAATTGATGCTTTTATGCATCTATAAAAGCACGAAGAATATGGCTAGGCAGTAATGAAGAGAAATGTAGAGATGGAGAGGTAGAGAGATGGGGCAACACCTTTGGTGCTGCGGGGATACACTGTGAGGGTAAAGAAAAATACTAGTGAGCGGGTGAGTGGGGAAGTATGTATAACTTCAGAGCTCGGGTATTGGTGTCGGGTTGGGTATTTTTTGTCTCACAAATGTTGTAATCTCTCTAGTGTTCATATAATGGAGTGTCTCTCCTGTGGACTAGGTCGGTTTTGGGCCGAACCACGTAAATCTCTCGTGTCACTCTTGTTTTTCCGTTGTGTTAATACTTGCTTAGTGTTGGATCTCAATATGTGTGTGTTGAGGGTATCACCAAATTTCCTCTAAAATCCCAACTTTCCCAGTTTGATCTTTGCCTAACAATAGAATCTTGGTTAATGGAGCAGGTACACCTCGATTACCTTGAAGCTGGTGCAGATATACTCATCACATCATCTTATCAGGTTATAATGCCAACTTCTCTCTCTCTCTCTCTCTCTTAAGCGCCTGTCTCGCTTTTAAAACTTACTTGTGTCTGTATTTTGACAGGCAACCATTCAGGGGTTTGAGGCCAAAGGCTTTTCTCGAGGAGAGAGCGAAGCCTTGCTTAAAAGAAGTGTCGAAATTGCCCTTGAGGCACGAGATATTTATTATGGGCAATGTCTTGAATGTGTCTCTCATGGTGCGGGTGATGGGAAAATTCTCAAACATCGATCCATCCTAGTTGCTGCATCAGTTGGGAGCTATGGAGCTTATCTAGCAGATGGTTCCGAATACAGGTGAGTTCTTGCCTTAACCTCATTCTGTCAGCTTTTGTTTTTTCCGTCTTAAAATATTTTGTGTATTGCTCTTTACTCCTCGTTGTGATGCTCTATATGAATCGTATCTTATCACCTCCTTGGATGTAACATCTTTTGATCTTCGTTTAGTTTTCAACTCTACACGCTCAAAGCATGAACAAACTTTCAGCATATGGAAATGTGCCACATGGACCTTGAAATGGCCATGGGTATAACAGCTGTCTTCACTTTTCACCATCCTACCTGTGAGCATGTCTCAGAATTTTGTTCTATATAACAACTGTATTTCTTTGAGATACAGTTTGACAGCCAGTCATGGCCTTGACTACTGTCAGAGTCTTTTCCGTGATTGTGCCTAGTAAAGATCTAGCTTAACATGTACCTTCTTTCGCTGCGTCCTTCTGCAGTGGGTACTATGGTGATGCAATGAATCTGGAGTATTTAAAGGACTTCCATCGGAGAAGGGTCAAGGTTCTGGCAGATTCTGGTGCTGACCTAATAGCTTTTGAAACAGTGCCAAATAAGATAGAAGCTCAGGTATTGGCAATTTGGCTGTTTGACATTTTAATACTTATCAGTTATCGACTAAATTATAACCTAGGTGCCAAGTTCATCATTACCAATGTATGGATTCAAACTACAATAGCCCATTGGCTTTCTAGATCGTTCAATTAGGATTCCCTGTTTGGCTGTCTTATGTTTCAGGCTGGATTTGTTTGCTGAGAATGATTCCTATGATTGCACTCTTGGTATTTTAGTTACGAAAAAGGTACTGACTTTTTTAAAATTATGGTGATAATTTTGGTACCCATCCAGGCTTATGCTCAGCTTCTTGAGGAAGAAAACATAAAGATTCCTGCATGGTTTTCCTTCAACTCTAAGGATGGTGTAAATGTGGTCAGTGGTGATTCTTTGCTCGAATGTGTTGCCATTGCTGAAGCATCCAAGAAAGTTGTTGCCGTGGGAATCAACTGCACTCCACCTAGGTTTATTCACGATCTGATTTTGTCAATTAAAAAGGTATTGTTCTGATTTTTCTATAGAATTTTGAGTCTTAACTTCTCTGTTGCAGAATGATCAACCACTGGTCCATTCCTAACTTGAACACGGAAAATAATCCCTTTGTGTCTTTCGAAACTCTTTGAATCTTTGTCGCGTATCTTTTCCTTGTGGTATTAAACAATTCAGTAACACTATCGCTATCAGTGAAGCCCTTTTTTTTTTTTTAACGGCACCAGTGAAGCATTATCACCATCTCTTTACTAGTCTTCTCCTCCATTGAAATACATAGAAATGTTGTTGCTGTCAGTCTTAAACTTTGTACAAGGAATATAAGGTTGGTCATTAGACAAGTGTTCTCTATTGTTTGGCTTCAATTCTGTACGGTGGTGTCACGTTCGTCAATTGCCTTCCTTTGAATGGCGTGGATATCACATATTGTGGTGATGAATTGAAATCGGTGTTTTTTGCCCAACCTCTCGACCTATGTGTAAGTAGACATATTTGTCTTTGCACAACAGTGATGTTATTGTGCATGAGTGGTGTCTTCCATTTTTCGCTCGGTCGTGTTTTATCATTTATGCTTCTCCTCCATGTTTCATTTGAGCAGTCTCAACTCTCAAGATGTTGAGAATTTGGATTCTGCTTTGCCCTTGGCAAATTGTGCTCATATATTGGTATCTGTGCAGGTGACAACTAAACCGATACTCATATATCCAAACAGTGGTGAGAGTTATGATGCCGATCGAAAGGAGTGGGTGGTGAGTTCTTTTTCCATAGAACAGCAGCTTGTGTTTGGGAAGTAATTGGAATGATTGCGAATTCCTTTACTGAAGAATATGTCTATGCGCAAAAATGATGTTAAAGTTTTTCTTGTTGTGTTTGGTTAGATAGTTTAGTTTAGTTTTGATGATGTCAGCAGGTGTAATGAGTGGAGAGAGATAGAGAGAGAAATGATGGAAATGATGATGTCATCAAAACTAAAACTAAACTGAGAAACAAACAGGGTCCATATATTTTTCCCGGTTTTTTGATATGTTTTTTCTAATATAGTTGAATGCCTATACTACTCACATGAGCTAACCCGGCATTCCTTTGGACAACTCATGAGAGCCAAAAAGTGACATTCTTTCACAGAACAATCTTTAGTGTGTTTGGTGTCTTTGATTCTTCCTAAGCAACTTTTTGAGTGATTACCATCTTTGCTTCTGCAGCAAAATACAGGGGTTCCAGATGAAGACTTTGTCTCTTATGTTGACACATGGTGCGAGGTTGGGGCATCCCTTGTTGGAGGTTGTTGCAGAACTACTCCAAATACCATCAGAGCAATTCATAGAACTCTCTCCAACAGATCTGCTGCTCTTTCTCCTCTCAAGTGACCTCGCTGACTGGCTTACAGCACGAAAGACGCCTATGGGTTTTGCGGTACTCGACTTCTCTCCTAATAGCATGATTGTATAGGACAGCCCTACCCAAGCTAACATAGTTAAGGAATCAGCTAATCTTTTTGTAAGCAACATGTGGAGGAAGCAGGTGAACGCTTTTATGATGTATGACTTATATTGCACTCGTTTTTTTTTTTTTTTTTTACATATTTCTTGTGACGTTGGTGAGGTTATATGTTAATTTGGTGATTACGTTACATTCTGCCTACATTACTTGTGATTAATTGTGCTTTGATCATATTCATGACAATTGTGGGGTTATTCTCTCTCTTTGTTTGGGACTTTGATGCACACATGTTTATCCTTATTTTGATAATGGATGAAATACATACACCAGCTCATAGATGGTTTGTATTAGCAAACATGTAGTTGAAAGGATTAAACCTTCATTCTACATGTGAATTGCTGTGTGCACCATACAAGGGGTGAGGTGAAGTAAGGGGCATGCACTTGCGGGAAAGCTAGCCCGAACACTGAGTTGTAATAAGAAGAAGAAGAAGAAGAAGAAGAAGAAGAAGAAGAAGAAGAAGAAGAAGAAGAGGGGCGTGCACTGAAATCATGAGACATATTCCCTAAGCTGGTAACAGAGGTTTCATTTTCTCACTCTCTTGTGGTGAGCATGCATGTTGCTTACACTAACAATATTCATCAAGTACCGGAAGTGGATGAAAAATGAGAATTCAATAGTTTCATTTTCTTGGAAGTCATTAAGCCTTTTACAATGGTAAGTATACCATTTGTAATGGTAAATTATGCTATTTGTGACAGTAGTTATACCATTTGTAAGTGAACTATTTGTGACAATTACTATACTATTCGAGATGGTAAAAGATTCTTGGAGGTTATTAAACCTTTTGCGACAATAAGTGTATTATTTGCGAAGGTAATTATACTATTTGCGATGGTGAGCACACCATTTACGATCGGTATATTTTGTGTCCGGTTAACCCGTCGCAAACACTAGTTTTACTGTAGCATATGAGCTTTTGGGACCGAAATAGCCTCGCAAATACTATTCTACTGTAAAAAAAACTAGTTTTACTATTGCAAATGAGCTTTTCGACCAAAATAGCGTCCAAATACTAGTTTTACCATCACAAATGAGCCTTTCGACCAAAATAGCGTTGCAAATACTATTCTACCGTCGCAAATAATAGTTTTACCTTTGCAAATGAACTTTTGTGACCGAAATAGCATCCCAAAATAAGTATTATTCTACCATCGCAAGTGCTAGTTTTACCATCGCAAATACTAGTCTACTGTCGCAAATAAGCTTATGGACATGAACTCATTATCTTATAGGACCTAAGCATCTCCAATGATTCATGACACTTAGTGTCCGGATCAATACACAAAATTTGTACCGATCAACTTTTACAAGCCTCATGGGGTCTATTATAATCCCATGGGGAGCATGGTGACTTGGTGAGATATATATAGTCAGTACTCAGTAGGGTTGCCTAACCCCGCTAAATTGAGTAAATCTACTATTAGACTCGCAACAATATTTACAAATTTGACCTAAAAAATATTGTACTATTACCCTAAGAACTCTTGAAACATTCGATTCGTGACCTTGTTTTTATAAATCATACTCCATGACTCTGCTTATTTCATCCCATTATCAATAAATTATGACTCCGCCGTGAGATGAGATTTTGCTCTTATCATAAAATGTGAGATACCCCAATCTTGTTCTAGTCCTATGATAATTACGAGATACTCCACATTGAAGCGTCACGCTTTATCTTATATTCCTTATCACATGTCCAACCAAAGAGGAATACTATTAACCAATTGTTCCTAGCTCAGTTGGCCAAGTTCTTGCGTCTCACTAGGAAGTTAGGAATTCGAATATTCGCACCTGTGTTAGTTTTATTTTCCCTGTATTTGTTGAGATTATTTTTCTCCGTAATAGGGTTGTTAGTTGAGTTTGTCTTTTAGTGATTGTAGACTTGTTTCCTGATTAATATAATTCGAATACATATTCTTCCACCACTTGTAATATAAAAAAACGAAGAGGGATACCATTAACTGGGGAAAATGCCAAAGGTCCTGAAGAAAGGGGCACTGGAAATGTACTAATGGCATGCGGGACCCAATTTTGGGTCTCACGTGAACAATTCGAACCGTTCATTTAAAATAACTTTTGAAGTGGTGGTGGACAAATTCAGCTCAATTGGATATACGTAATTTGGTGATCCAATATTCTAATTTCTCATTCAGAATTTAGACTCCTAATTCTAGACGAAAACTTAAAGTTTGGATCGGCCACTTAAACATATCCAATTGAGGTTATTTTTTGTGGAGTCACTCAACAAATTGTTTTAGAATTAATAAACGGTTCGAATTATTTGTGTGAGACCCAAAAATGAGCCCACATGCCATTAGTATATTTTTGGTACCCTTCAATGCCCATAGTCGGGTCCATTGACTAGGAACCAATCTTAGATGACCCAAATTTATTCGACCCGATGTCGTCCCATTTGGGTTATACCCAGATTCCCTCAATTGATAGAACAACGTTCGGGTTTATGGGTCGGGTTAGGGGAGGGAGGCACCATTTACCGGGTTTATGCTTGACTTTGGTGGGGAGTTGGAAAAATCGAATGGACTACAGTCAAACTGGTTTGTATCGTCTCCTTCCGTTCTAACGCCGCCGCAACACCATCAAGCCCAAAACCAAAAGGTACAACCTTTTCCCTCCAATCCCTTCTACCTCGCCACACGTACTAAAACATATGTATACAAGTATTCCTATGAAAGATTTTTCTCTAGCTAGTGTACGTATTCTTCGTTTGTGCGTAGGAGTATGAAGTATTTTTGTGCAACAGAGTTGTATGGAGTTATACTCTAGCCTGTTTTGGGCCCGTTTAACCAGACCCTGGATATTTGGTCACCTTTTATGTAGCATAGTTCAATACGAGCATTGGGTGCTTGATCTTGGTCAAACGAACGAGTCCTTTTCTTATGTCTCTTCAGAAATGATTTGCAGAAATCACTAGATTAATTCTTGCCCGGGTGTGAAAACCCTTCTCAGAAAAGATGAGTGTAGTCCAGGTTTCTTGTGGGAGTGAAACAAGTTTGGAGATGGGGATGTTTAGTCATTTTCAATTCCAAAAGGGTGATGTTTTAGTGCAAAGTTCCTTAATTTTGGAGCCATTGCACCCGGGGGATTTGTTTTGCTGTCTGTTTGTTTTAACGCCCGCTCGAAGGAGCATCAAGAATGATATTTTTGTTCTCTTCAAAACAATGACAGCATAGAATATATGTTGTTTCTGTACTACAGTTTCTTTTTGAATGGTAAATTCTTTTCTGGCTAAAAGTAGTTGCCAAATTGATGGAGCTTTGTGCTTACCTAGAAAAGGATATATGGGGTGTTGTGACGAGGTATGCCAAGAAGCAGGTAGTTGAAACAGGAAAGAGAGAAGCGACGGTGAGACCAAATTACTCTAGAAACGCGTCCCAACTCCTATGTACTTTGACATGATATAGAGGAACATAGTGGATATTCTTGGCCATGATTGTTATCTGAAGATCATTGGTTAGATCTCCCTTTGACACTTGTTTATTTTATTCGTCTCTCTTGTGTGATAATACCGTCTGTATTATGCAGTTCTAACACGGAGCAAATTCCCTACTACCACTTTCTTCTTAATGGACATCATGGAAGATGGAAAATATGGTTCCTTAACTCTGATAAAGCAAGGTGCTGAAGCTGTAAGTGAAACTTTCCTTTTCTTTCAAGGACCTCCAGCGATAAGACCATCCATCAATTTGAATTCATTAAACTGGTTACTGAATTACCTTAATTGTTTTTAGTTCCTCTTTTTTTTTTTTTTTGGGTTTGGGGAGGGTAAAATGGAAAATATTCCAGGTTATGCTGCATTTTTGCAGCTATGAAACTGATGAGTTTGCTAATCTCCTTTACTTTGTTTCTCTATTCTCATATGCAGAGAGTTTTTGAGTCAATTTTTGTGGGAAGGAGGTCTATTGTTAAAGAACGCTTCTCAAAGAAGTACAGGCACCCAACTTTGGATTCAAAGCTTACCCTCAAACGCTTAAATGCTGTAAGCCTTTCTAATGGGAGTTGCTTCTGAATTTTTTTCACCCCTATGGGGTATGAATCTATGATCCACATCTGAATTCTTGTCCTACGTTCCATAATTTGAAATCTGGAGCAGGAGGCTAGATGCATGACAAAAGCTAGGCGTCTTGGTGTTTGTACTCCGGTGCTTTATGCTGTTGACCATTTGTTGCATACTCTAACATTTGAGTATGTGGAGGGTTCCTCTGTCAAGGACATATTTCTTGATTTTGGATCGGATGGTGTTGTCGAGGAACGGATGGATGATATAGCAACCCAGATTGGCGTTGCAATAGGCAAAATGCACGACGGTGGTCTCATTCATGGTGATATGACCACATCAAACATGTTAATCCGGAGTAATACCAATCAGCTGGTGCGTCATTTCATAGTGCTTTATCCGGTTTTATTTGTTTCTGTATTTGTGTTCTTTTTTATTTCGGTGTCGTATTTCTGGGGGTTTGCTTACTTATTTCTTCTTTCAGGTTCTCATTGACTTTGGTTTGAGCTTCACCTCCACCCTTCCAGAAGATAAAGCAGTTGATTTGTATGTACTTGAACGAGCCTTGCTCTCTATGCATTCTTCTTGCGGAAACGTGGTGAGCTAATTGAATCATCTTTCGTCCTAACTTTCCCCCTGGAATTTTTATGCTCAATGTGAATGTTTTTTAAGGTATGGACTCTCTTGACATCCTTGCTATGTTCTCATGGTTTTCATGTCCCTCCATAGATGGATCGGATACTTGCTGCATACAGGAAGTCTTCAAAGCAATGGTCATCAACACTAAATAAGCTAGCTGAAGGTGAAACCTTTTCGTCTCAATAGCTTTTGTTCATATTTTCGTTTCCGTATTAATCTTGTTTTTGGTAATCCGTTTTTGTTATCCTTGTTTTTATTTCCTTTCGCTGTTGATTTCCGAATTGTTACAGTTCGACAAAGAGGTAGGAAGCGCACCATGGTCGGTTGAGCAGCCTCATCGATCCTGTCCACAGTTATGTAATAGAGCATCAGAGAGATGTCTTTTTATTTTGACTGAAGTGGAAATCGAATTTGGGAGCTGCAGTATGCAGTTATAGACACTAACATGTTGTTCTAATACTTAGTTGAACTAAAATTTCCAGCCTTGTTCTTCATGATGCGAACAAGTTCATTTCACTATATCCAAGTGATTTACTGTCTCAAGAAGTTTCATGATTTCCATCTTTTCCCTGAAAAAATTGAAAATCCTTACTTCCTTAGTCATGGTTGCAGTACTAATTTCTCTTCGCCCACCATACGAACAAATGCTTGTGCATCTAGGATTTGTTTTTACGTTTTTCGCTATAAGAAACTTAATTTAATGGGTAAAAGAGAGTTATAAGCTGCTTTCTAAGTATTGTCCTTTTCTTATTTCTGTAGAATTTAAATGCATCTTTCACGTTTTGAATGCATTTTTGCTAGTATTTATATGATGTTCGCGAAAATCAATGCACTTTTCGGCTATTATCCACTGCCCAGGGGTTAGCATTTTCCTTCTTACATAAGGTGATCTATTACAACGTTGTAGCTGAAATGTATATTATAATGACTCATTGCAATCTATTCATACTTGTGCAAAATCAGTTTTGAGATGAGATTGATGCCATTTCTTAGAGAAGTTAAGCCAAAAATATAGTTCAGTCATTTTTTTGTGTGTATAATCTGTCGGTGCTGATAAAAAGAGATGCAATTGTCTTGTCACATGGTGTGCAAGTGAGACTTGTGTATAAGTGTATTCTTTGTTTATGAGCTTCCAAAGAAGAAAAACAGAAGAGAGGACATTTGGAGGTAGAAACTATGGCTCAGCTTTCAGATGACAAAGGTCCATTTGGGCAGAGGTTTCATTTGAGGAGAAAACTGTACTTCAATAACTGTTGCCTGAAATGACTTGTTTGATCCATTTGGGAAGATAATGTTCACCAATGACCACCCTCACGTATCTATTCTTGTGTGTATTTTGTTTTTTTATTTTTATTTATTTTTTGGCGGTCAAGGATGTCTGGTCTAGCTTATGCACATCTTGACTAGTCCCCTTCCCGGTCCGATCAAAAGCAGGCCATCCACACGGGACCTGGGGATTCACATGAAATTTCGCTCTTGCAGCTTGACCCCAAGAATAGAACCTTAGTCAATTGTGTGGGGAGCAAATTCATCAACCAACCGGACTTTACCCTGGGGCTCTCATGTATCTATTCTGAAAATGGCCAAACTCAAATGTAAGAGTTTGGTAATGCCATGGAGTATGTTTTTGGCACTGTGGCGCCACTTTAGAAAAAGATGTGTCACTATTGTTCTTTTCAAAATTTATTTAGTCGAGGAAGATCTGGATTCTGCCTTGCATGTTTTGTATATTCTGGTTTAAGGAGTTGTTCAGCAACAGTTTGAGAACTGGATTCTATGATTTTCTTTTGGGCATTTTTAGTGGAGATATTTTTCTGTTTTTGGAGGCATTTTTTTCTGTTAATAGTATTCCATTGCGAAATTTTTATTGTCATGTATTCAGAAAGACCTGCCTGCCAAAGGGGATCCTAATAGAAGGAAGGGGTTGGTGAAACTAGTTCAACAAAAAGAGGTGATTTTAGAAGGTGAAGAGGGCAACTTTTTAGTTCTCTCCCTTTGGGTCTGGCGGCATATGATTGTCGGAGTGTGGAGGTGCCTCTAGGTATGCTCCTGCTCCGGCTTGATACCTTGTGCTTAGAGTCATTTTAATCTTTGTAATTTGTTTTCAAAGATTAATATATTTCTTTTTTCCCGTTCAGGAAAAAAGAGGGCAACTTTTTACTCATCCACCACCCTAAACCATCTTCCGTCAGTCTAACATATTGCTGTGGGGGGTATTTCTTTTTTTTGAACTGGTGGGGGTATTTCTTGACACCTATATTCTGCATGTGAGTTGCAGTTAGTGAGTAGGAGGTGTTCTAGTAAGGTTGTTTTTTGAATAAACTGACTTTTTACGGTTTCTTATGTGATGTATTGTGAGAGAATGACTTGTCTCGATTTTTGGAAAAAACAGTTTTTTGTTTGTGGAACAACCCTAAGAAAGGGAAGTTGCATCTTGTCACTATGATTGCAAGTGAGGAGCTGACAACGCGCTTGACTCTTGTAGCTAGCGAAGAATCTTTGGAGCCACCAAAGGTTTATTATCCAGTTGTTAACCGTAGGACTTTGCAAAGGCTCGGATACTTGATTATGTAAAAAAAAAAAAAAATTCATTCGTAGATGTGAGGAAAGCGTTTCTAGTATTTGTCCATTGTCATTAGCACGTAGCATAACCCTTAACCTAACATGCACTTTGCGAGGGCTCTGATATTTGATTATGAAATAAAAAAGGCATTCATAGATGTGTGGAAGGCGTTTCTAGTATTTGGCCGTTGTCGTTAGCACGTAGCATAAACTTTAACCTAACATGCACATAAGAAGCAGAGGGAGCTTTGGGAAATGCCTATTTCCTTTGGGAGATTGACATAAGGAAAGAGCACATGTCAGAGACAACTAGACAAGCCCAAATCACTACTTAAAACGGTTATGAGTATCTGTGTCAAGGAAAAAGGCTGGGGATTGCTGGCCTTAAGACTGTTATTTTTGTTAAAGCTGGAAAAAGCAAAAGAAACATAGTGAAATCAAAGTCCCTCCCAAGAGAAGAAGATACGTTGCTCAAATTTCAAATCAAAGATCATAAAAAAAAAATTATCAGTTTGAATAACAAAATAACAATCCTTGATGTGGCAGAGAGAAAATTGTACCTAAAAGATTGCCATACTAAAGGATTCATCATGCAGAGACTGAGCTTTATGAAGGGATGGTGTGGTACATGTAGTTTTTGTTAAATGGTAGAACTAATAGAGTTGATTAGGCACTTACCGGTATATGTGGGACGGAAGAATTAGATGTACTTGAAGAATTAATTGAGGCGAAGCTCAAAATACTCGTTATACAAAGTAAAAACGGGTAAAAGTTGGAAGGGGATAATTGGTTAGATTATATTCAATAGAATCTAGAACGGTTTAATTGGACCATATTACATAGGATAGGGATAACGTAGCCGAAGGGACTGGGGCAAAACATTGGCATTGGCCTCATAAGCTAGCCAATGTGTACAAGAAAAGTATTGCGTTTACACCATAACACCAAGCAAAGGAAAATTACAACCTAGCACAGGATTGAATCTCCAATTTACACACGTCCCATAAACAAAATAATTGACTTAAACTGCACAATCGGACTATACATTGGCTCTAATATATCGCCGGACTTTAATCAATATCTGCATCGCCACGCCATTCTGGACCCAAACGATAACCCGAAATGCTACATGCCTGTTTGATGAGCGAAATGCGCCATCATAGTAGAATTTTCAACAGCCAGATAGAGGACGTTGCCATGAAAAGAGGAAAATTGATGAATCATGCATCTTCATATGATGTCCTGATTAGACCCCATTCTGATGAAAATTGGTTTGCATCAAACAGTCTTTTTCACAAGGAAAGTGAAAGATTTGTGGTACTACAACCACCTTTTCTTGTCCCTCTGGATAAGCATTTACCACATGGGGCCCCTTTTCTCTGTTATTGATTCACTCCTTAATTGGAACATTCAATTCAGTGGTCAAAACTTTATCCGTGTCCTTTCTTAGCAATTGAGGAGAATACATTACCAACCCCTAATCTAGGTTGTTAATTAGGGTTAGTATCAGGGGAGGAGCTCTTAAGGGGGACAGTGGCACGGGCCACCCCCGGTCGCAACCTCTCACTGAAAAACCACTGCTTTCCTTCGAAACCTCCCACCAATTTTAATTTTTTGACCATTTTTGATGGATTGATTGATAACCTATGAAAACATATATATGCATTTGGCTCAACCAAAGCTCAACAAAAATCAATTTATTTTTTTTCACAAAATACTAGGAAAATGACTACAATACACACCCCTTATTTGGGTGTGTACCATATGCACCTATTGTATGGTCCAGATTGTGCCACTTCATCGGCAATCGTAACCTTTTTTAGTTTTTTGCAACTTTTTAGCAATATGATTCGTAACATTTTCTATGATTCGTAACATTTTGGTGTGTCTCGTAACTTTTATTAAAAAAATCGAAACTTTTACAAAAAAATTCGTAACTTTTGCAAAAACTTCGTAACTTTTATAGGGGTGTGTATCAAATATGGGGTGTGTATTGTAGCATTTTCAAAGAGGTTCTTTTAATTTCTGATAAAAAAGTTGGATTTGTTTGAATAAAAACATATTCTTTATAAGTTCTCGGTTTAACAGATCGGACATTCTTTTGGAGACGGTGAGTTGGATTTGTTTGTATATTAAAACTTATTCTTTATAAGTTATTGGTATGACAAATTGGACATTCCTTTTGAGACGGTGAGAGTATATTAATTTTTTCGAATACCACCTTTAAATTCAAATCCTAACTCTGCCACCGGTCATCATGGATGGACTCATTGCATGGCTTTAATGATCAAGATGGGAGCCCACAACACTAAACCCTCTGCTTAGCACAACTACGATGGCTAAGACAATTAGACAAGTCTTGAGAACCTATAATAGGGACCTAAATGTCTAAAATGGTAGTGGAAGCTTCACTAGGGTAGTGGGTAGTATGGGGTTGGTTTTAGGGATACCCTTTGATGAGATTAGGACAAGGGCTTCTTTGGAGTGTTTTGCCTGTCAACACTATTACTTTAATCCAGCAATATAGTAGTAATAAAAAATACACAACTTGAATTCTCCTTGAAATGTGGAAAATAAATTCTAAGCTGGGGGACCAAACACAGTCTCCCACATGCAGCATGTGTATTAAGATTAGTCAATTAAACTCTTGAGAGCTTATCAATCCAAGAAGTTATTAGTTCTTTGTTGGAGCCTTAAAAGTTGAAATATTCAGATGACAGATAGTTGCCCCATACCCAAGGAAATGGGTGGGGGCTGTGGAGGGTTAGGGACTCCAAATAGCCTAGCAAGATCCTATATTAATGTGGTTTTAGTACTTTCCCAAGGGAGATGTATTTTGGTGAAAATTTTCCAGCGCGCCTGCGACATCTCCACTTGTTGCTCCCGTGGCACGGCTATGTAGCACTCAACGACCTTCTCCACCATACATTCTTGTGGAGCTCAGAACTAAAGGTTTGAACCCCACATGGATATATGGTAGGGAAGGGTGTTGGGCACCATGTGACGATGTCCCAAGACCACTGAATAGTGACTCGATTTTGGGGCCTGGGTGGAAGCGTAGTTCCGTCAGTAAACTCATTCCGATGTTTACGAACGGTTTTATTTTTATGTGTTTTTATTTAGTAATTTACGAATATAAATTTATTTCAAAAAATCTCAACTATGTGATCCCAGAAATTTCTCTCTATAAATTGAGTGGTTTTTGTGATCTTACTCAGTCATACAAATATTTGCCAGAGAAAAGATATGAAATCTACTCCTAGTTTTGAGAGAATTGCATTTGCAATTAATTTACTCAAATAAGTAAATGAAATAGTTGGACCCTTACAATAAACTGAAGACAAGCGCTCTTAATTCTGAGGGGTTGGTCTGGTGGTCAAGGCCTAAGACTTAGAGGTTTACTTCATCCTCATATTTCACGTCCGAAACCTTGTGCGGTAGGATTGGGCCTCCAAGAGTAGTCCAGATACGCGTAAGCTGGCCCGAACACCTGAATTATCAAAAAAGGCTATTAATTCTGAGGGGTTGGTCTGGTGGTCAAGGCCTAAGACTTAAAGGTTTGCTTCATCCTCAAATTTCACATTCAAAACCTTGTGCGGTAGGATTGGGCCTCCAAGAGTAGTGGATTACGCGTAAGCTTGCCCGAACACCTGAATTATCAAAAAAGACAAGCGGTCTCCTTTCAAGCACAATTTCTTTCACAAATGCAAATGCAACCTACACAGAGAAAACACCCCCTAAAATTTGGGACCATTGCCTTTGCTCCCAAGGACACCAGCCTAGATTTGGCCAAATAGATTTCAAAATTTTCTCAACACACAAACACATTGTTGGAATGGGAATTAGCATGGGAGGATTTCCAGAATATGAATACAATTAATTAAAGCCCCAAACACAAAATTAACTCAAACCCCCAAAATCTAACTTTGGAGAAACAACCATTGCTCTTTTGAAGAATCTTTTGATTTATTGAAACCTTAAAAAGCAATAGAAGTTTCAAACCCCAATATAAACCCCATGTTAAGGAACAGTCTTTGGTGTAAAAAAGATTCACTATATAACATTCCCTGTAAACTGCAAACAGATTCACAAACCCTTAGAAGCTAAGAAAACCCTTGTGGGTTCATCCCATTGCATTAGTACTTGCTTTTCCAAATTAAAATTATTTATTTATTTTTTCTTTTTTTGTCAAATTAAATCAGAGGAGTACTATTTGAACTGCTTTTGGGGTTCAAAGAAAGAAAAAATGGGAAGATGGGTACTGCTTGGATTTTAGATCCAACCTTACTTTGCTGACCGTGGGCAGTGGTAGTAGAGAGAAAAATAGAATTTTTGTGAGACAAAAAAGAGAAGCCCCCAGGCGCGTACGTAAGCGGGAGCGTGAAACTGTGTTCCAATCACATCTCAATTTGCTAAAATTTGCGAGAACGAGAACTTAGAGCTCGAGCATGACATTTTGAAGATTAACTATGGTCTTGGGAACCAAATAAATCCATTTCCCCCCTCACTTTAATCTGGGTCGGCCTTTGAACTGTCCAGCACTTTATTCTCAATTCATTTCTTGATTGTAATTCAGAACGAGGTTCAAGTCTTCAAGAGAAGACTACCCCACCCACTGCCCCCCTTCTCTCTCTCTCTCTCTCTCTCTCTCATACATTGTCTTGTTCTAACACCAGAATCTCATAGCATTCTTCAACACATCAGTGTTGTACCACTCTGTAACCGCTGCTCCCATTGAATTTCTCTTCTAATTTCCTTCTTTCCTCTGTTTTCTCTCGACTAAACTTGATACAGACAAGACAAAAGAGAATAACCCCAACTGGGTTTCGATTTGACCCCAACTGGGTTTCCTTTCAATACCCACAAACCAAAAAGCCAAGAAACTCGGATTTCCTTCTTTGCTCTATCAATTATTCTCTCTTCATTACCTAATCAAAACAGAGGACCCCTTTATTGTTTGTTGAGCAAAACAGAGCTTCTTTCTCCTTTCTTGACTCTTATAAAATCCAGGGATTGATTGAAAAGTCCCTGTCTTGGTGCTCTTTTTGATCAATAATTGGTTTACTTTCTTCAGTTCAATTGATAGGAGAGGCAAGACACAGAGTGTTTTTAGTAGCTTTTTTTTTTTTACTGTGAATCAGTGTCTCCATATGAAGCTGTGAAACAATGAGAGATGAGAACTCCAAGAAAAGCAAGGTTTGTTTACCGAATGCCAAAAACCCAAAAATGAACCTCTTTGATTTGATTATTGACATTGCTGCATGTGAGATTTTGCTGACCTTTTGTGTTTTTGGTGAAGATTTCATGGCCTAAGACCCTGGTCAAGAAATGGTTCAATATCAAGGGCAAATCTGAGGACTTCCATGCAGACGACGTCGTTCAACGAGGTATTCCCATTTGGATCCAAATCTAGTTTTAGGGTTCTGAAAAAAGATTTTTGGTGTTTGGGGATTTTGTTCTGAGATACATAAGTGGTATTGTCTGAAAAATTTCACTGACTTTCTGCTAGCTTATTCTGCATCAATCCCTGTTTGTATAGTCCCATAGCATTTGGATTTTAATGGGTTCACTTCCATTTGCAGCTTAAGATCTGTTTTTGTGGTTTTTTTTTTTTGTTTTCTTCTTGTTTCTGAAACTCAATGATTTTACATTTCTTTGGTTTCAAATGGGTTATTTTTGTTGTTTTCTGTATGAATACTAGAATATGTGCACTTGATGCAGTAAATAGTGGAAAAACCACAGCTTTAGCAACTTTTTTGCTTTTTCAGGTGGTGATGAAGAGGCCAACTTCCCAGAGAGGGAAGCATGCACTATCAAGAAAAGCAAAACAGGTTCAGTTTTTAGACACAGAATTCCTCTGGACCACAACCACACTCATTTCCCACTAATTTTCATCTTTCAAAAAAATTAATCAATGAAGTTTCTTTATTTTCTTGATTTTTCCCCATTTGAATCCACAGAAAGATCAAGTAGGTTCAGTTTTAGACACTCAGAATTTCTCTGGACCACAACCACACTCATTTCCCACTAATTTTCACCTTTCAAAAAAATTAATGAAGTTTCTTTGTTTTCTTGATTTTTCCCCATTTGAATCCACAGAAAGATCAAGTAGGAGGAACAGTGATCGTGCCCGGCGAAATAAGATTGACCTTGAAGCCTCCCAAGTACCAGATGTGCACAATTATAGGTGTCTTAATATTCTTGTACATTTTCTTGAATTTACCTGTTTTTATGAAATAGTTGGTTTGAAAATTCTCCTTTTCATGTGAACATAGGATATTTGTAGCAACATGGAATGTGGCCGGAAAATCTCCCCCGAGCTATTTGAATCTTGAAGATTGGCTTCATGCCTCTCCTCCTGCTGACATCTATGTTCTTGGGTTAGTTTGATTAATCATTAATTCAGTGAGAATAATCTCGTCCTTGACAATGCCTCCTTTGCAATATATAATTTCACATTTTGCCATTAGGTTTCAAGAAATTGTTCCTCTGAATGCCGGTAACGTTTTGGGCACAGAAGACAATGCCCCGGCTAAAAAATGGCTATCACTAATCCGAAAGACCCTAAATAGTCTTCCTGGCTCCAATTGTGGTTGCCAAACGCCTTCGCCAATTCCCGATCCTATTGTGGAACTAGATGCAGATTTTGAGGGAACAACAGGACAAAATGCCTCATCTTTCTTCCATCGTCGCTCATTTCAGTCCTTAAGTCGTAGCATGAGAGTGATGGGCAGTGACATGTCCATACCACAACCAAGACTTGACCGTAGATTCAGCGTTTGTGACCGCGTTAGTTTCGGGCAAAGGCCAAGCGACTATGACCCGAATTTCAGATGGGGTTCATCAGATGAGGAGATTGGGCCTGAGGATTCGCCAAATACCACACATTATTCGCCCATGTCATGCAGTGGATTTATTCCCATGGAGTATAGAGATAGACAGCCAGGGCAATCAAGGTACTGTTTGGTTGCGAGTAAGCAAATGGTAGGGATATTTCTGACAGTATGGGTAAAGAGGGATCTAAGAGGCGATGTGCGCAATATGAAAGTTTCGTGTGTGGGAAGAGGATTGATGGGTTATCTTGGAAACAAGGTACATTTTTTGCTCTGCTGAAATTTGACTTCAATATTAGACATTTAAGCACAAATCCGAACACCTTTCGCTTGGATTTTGCAGGGTTCAATTTCGATTAGCATGTCATTGCACCTCACAAGTTTCTGCTTTATTTGTACTCATTTGACCTCCGGGCAGAAAGAAGGTGACGAACTCAGAAGAAACTCCGATGTCATGGAAATCTTAAGGAAGACGAGGTTTCCTAGGGTTCATGGAATGGGGGATGAGAATTCCCCACAAACAATTCTTGAGCATGAGTGAGTCCCCCATTAGTGGAATTTTGAATTTTGCTTAAGTTATTGCAGGCCTTTTGTTTTGATTGATTAAAATGTTTACACTGTCTTTTCAAGTATTGTTATTAAATTTGTCCGAACATGCACTATTTGGAAGAAACTTAAGCTTCATTTAGATCGAATTTCTAAGACTTTTTTTTTTTTTTTTCCTTGGCATAGTCGAATAATTTGGTTGGGGGATCTGAATTACCGGATTTCATTGTCTTACCGCTGTGCAAAGGCTCTTGTGGAGATGCACAACTGGAGGGCTTTGTTACAGAATGACCAGGCATGTCAAAAAATTCTTGGGAGGACATTCAATATTGTTTTGTATTATTGTATCTTTTTTGTTTTGTTCCTTTTGGTGGTAATTCGTGTGAAAGCTCTAGTCTTTCAAATAAATGCCTAGAAATTTTGGATTTTGAATCTTTTTTGGCTTTTATCACCAGCTTCGGATAGAGCAAAGGGGAGGACGTGTTTTTGAGGGTTGGAATGAAGGAAGGATTTATTTTCCTCCCACATATAAATACTCAACCAATTCAGACAGATATGCGGGCGATGATATGCATACAAAAGAGAAACGGAGAACACCCGCATGGTAATCTTTGTTTTTCGGAACTGCAGAAATGAGAAATTTATGTTATATTCTGCAAATATGAGAAACTTATCTGGCTATTTGCATGTGAAGGTGTGATCGGATATTGTGGTATGGTAGAGGCCTTCACCAATTATCTTATGTTCGTGGGGAATCCAGATTCTCAGATCATAGACCTGTCTATAGCATATTTTTGGCTGAGGTCGAGTCCATCAATCGTAACCGAACCAAGAAAAACATGAGTTGTTCCAGTTCTAAGATTGAGGTTGAAGAATTGTTGCCGTATCCCCATGGGTATTCTGGCCTTAGTTTCTATTAAGGAGTTCATCCAAACTCATGTAAGATCTGTCTCTCTCTCTCTCTCTCTGGTGATTATTGTATATGCTTTTTTGTTCGTTCCACTTTTAAGTTTTATTCTCTATTGTTATATAGAAAGACATGATTTTGCCACCAAGATACAAAGCAGTCATACACAAAGGAATAACAATTTGTGAGGGCCCGGTACTAGTGAATCCCTTTGATTGAAAGCTGTTAGCTTTACAATTTTCATTTTTCCTTTCGATTAAAATTAGTAGTTCTTTTGGACTGTTAACAGGATTAAGACAAGTGCCAAAATCCATGAAAGAATGCATACTTTTCCTCATCATTTCAACTTGATCTTGCTTCTTCGGTGCTAAGGTATTCGCTTAACCTTTCCTCTGATTCTATCAATTCGCTTTAAACAAAGACAGTATTGAATTTTGTGAGTACGACTCGCGTTTTGGTTGTAATGTGATGCACCCAATATTTATTTTAAACTGAATGAAAGAAAGATGAATTTTTTTTGGCCATTGAGACTTGTTGGGCTAATTGAGTTTCAAGTTCCACATCTTTTTTAATCCCTGAATGTCCGGGCAAGCTTGCGTGCACCTCGACTAGTTCAGGGGCTCCTCCCGTGGCCTTAAGGTTTGGAATGTTTGGCCTCCCCGTGATTCGAACATAATTTTGAATTCCACAGTAGAAGAGCAGAAGAACTCTGGCATTTTATGTTCTGAAATTTTTGTTGCAAGACAAGTCTTTGTCTATTAAAGTTTTCAATGCGATAAGATCTCTTGCTTGTTCTTATTAGTCTTTTGCGTGTCATTTTGGTCCCCCATTAGCAGGTTGTACAAAGAAATTCTGCTTCCATGGATACTGTGGTAGAGATGTTGGTTGCCTGCAATAAATGAAAGGTTGGACCTTTCCGACCTTTCTTTCCCTTCCTTTGGCTTGTAATTTCATTTTCTAATTGCCTAGTTCCTTCCCTTATAATCTCATCGTCTCAACCGGTAATTTTGCAGATAATTTTTGAACTCCACGATTTCACCAACTCTCGTAGTTTGTCAAGTCGGCGAGAAGAGGGATCGTGGCCGATAACACCAAGCACTTGAAATCACGATTTCCATCAAGGTAAAAGAAGAAGAAGAAAAAAAAGAAGAAGCGTTGTTCATCATGTAATCTAAAAAATGCTATTTTATTTTTCCTAATTCTTTTTTTCCTTGCATGGCATTGCAGGATCAGGATGGGCAGATCTGTAGCTGAAACTCCCCAGTTTCCCTAGTGAAATTTAACCAAAATTCTATTCGCAAAAATAAAGTTAGAGAAAAAAAAAATTACCCATGACAGAATAATATTTTTTTTTTTTCATTTGGGGCATTCTCTATTTTCATTTTCTTTTTGTTTCTTTAATTTCCTTTATCCTCATTGGAGGAAGGAAGAAATGAGGATGCCATATTGCCATGGAAAATAATCATTGTAAAATTGAAGTGATCAGAAAAGAAGAGAAATTGAAGCTGTGAAGTACATTTATGGAGTTTTTTTTACTTGTTGCTGTTATGATTTTTACTGAAAAAGAAAATAGGCAGTAATTTTCTTGATGACATAATTCTCTGGTACTGTTTCATTTTCTTTTTCTGTGTTTAAAGTTATGGCTGTGATGAGAGCATAGAGCAGCTTTGTTGTTCTTTATTTCTTACATGTATACGTCAGAGAGTAAATGGAATGAGATGTCATGTTCGAATGGTTGGTTGGTTCAAAATTCAAAGGCAACCATGTTCGAATGGTTTGTTGGTTCGTGCGTTTGCCCTCCACGCATTGACTAGGGTTTGATTCTCGGTGTTATGCCGCAAGAAAATAATTTCTTGGGAATCCCGTAGTCTCGGTGTGAATGACCTGCTTTTGACCAGACCAGATCGAGAGGCCGTAGAGGGCGTGGATGGTCTCTGCGTATGACTAGACTGCGGGGGATTAATCGAGGTACACATAAACTAGTGGAAACCCTGATCAATTCTAGGCTCTTTGGATAAGTGCCATTGAGGTGAGGTTTGGCCTAAAAAGCCACCTTAAGTTATTTTTTTTTTCATTTGGGGCATTCTCTATTTTCATTTTCTTTTTGTTTCTTTAATTTCCTTTATCCTCATTGGAGGAAGGAAGAAATGAGGATGCCATATTGCCATGGAAAATAATCATTGTAAAATTGAAGTGATCAGAAAAGAAGAGAAATTGAAGCTGTGAAGTACATTTATGGAGTTTTTTTTTACTTGTTGCTGTTAATGATTTTTACTGAAAAAGAAAATAGGCAGTAATTTTCTTGATGACATAATTCTCTGGTACTGTTTCATTTTCTTTTTCTGTGTTTAAAGTTATGGCTGTGATGAGAGCATAGAGCAGCTTTGTTGTTCTTTATTTCTTACATGTATACGTCAGAGAGTAAATGGAATGAGATGTCATGTTCGAATGGTTGGTTGGTTCAAAATTCAAAGGCAACCATGTTCGAACGGTTTGTTGGTTCGTGCGTTTGCCCTCCACTCATTGACTAGGGTTTGATTCTTGGTGTTATGTCACAAAAAAGTAATTTCTTGGGAATCCCGTAGTCTCGGTGTGAATGACCTGCTTTTGACTAGACCAGAGAGGCCGTAGAGGGCGTGGATGGTCTCTGCGTATGACTAGACTGCGGGGGATTAATCGAGGTACACATAAACTAGTGGAAACCCCTGATCAATTCTAGGCTCTTTGGATAAGTGCCATTGAGGTGAGGTTTGGCCTAAAAAGCCAACTTCAGTTATTTTTTTGTCTTTATTTAATTTTTTTTTTTGCGTTTTTTATTTTTGCATTGATTTTTTGAGTATTATTGGTTTGTCTCGACGAGAGGAATCCAAAAGGTAAGAGATTATGATTAGAACCCTCAATTTTTTGAATAAGATCGAAAAAAGTGTAAAAAAACTGATTTTTTGACTTATTTTTGTCTTTATTCAATAAAAAATTATGCTTCGATCATAATTTTTACTTTTTCGATTCCTCTCGCCGAGACGAACCAATAATACACAAAAAGTTGATGCAAAACTAAAAAATGCGAAAAAATCAAATAAAAACGAAAAAAATAAGCCAACTAACTTTTTAGGCAAAAACACACCTGAGAGGTACTTGGCCAGGTGATAAAAATACCTGGAAATTTATAGGACATTGGTTGGTTAATATCCCACATCGGAGTCATATTGTTGTGATAATTTGCTTAAGAAATCAGGTGTTTGAACTGGTAAAATGTTTCCTTCATGAGTCGGTTTTGGGTTCGAGTCTTCCTGTACGAATTCCATTTCTTCCCCCTTAAACTGGAATGGGGTAGGTTTCTTGCGAATAAGAAAGAAAAAGAAAGAAAAAGAAATGACCGTAGTTAAGAAACTTCATTATTACTCACTCTCTCTATTACTTGAGGGAAGTGGAGTTCCTGCCGAGAACAAGGTGAGGGACATCTCCAACCATATTAATTCAAATCCCATGTAAATCCGAACTGTCCATTGCTTCTGAGCCGTGCATTTTTACAATGGACGACCGGATCCCTGTAACACACGGTGCGGAGACCTTAATGAGGGCCATAAATAGCTAAGGTGGGCCCGGATAAGTGGTGTGATGGCAATTGTGTTATGCATTGATTGATTACAATGCACAGTTTTGATGCCAGTCGTTCTGTATCAAAACAATGTTGTTTTCACGCATAACGTAGAGAGAGAGAGAGTGTATAATCTTTTACCTCTTTTCAAAGGGGTTGAATTGAAAACTTTTGAACCAAAGAGGTTGAATAAAAGGAGTGAGATGAGAGAGAAGGTACAGGATTAAATGCATGGCTCTATTCAGAAGACGTGTCCCCGTCTCACCGGTGGCTGGATTTCCGTGCCTGTAACAGAAACACAAAACAAAAAAACCCCACTTGTCCTCTAGGGGGATTCCGCTAAGAGTGTTTTTAGAATGAACTGATTTTTTCACGATTTTTTATGTGATGTATTGTGAGAGAATGATCTATCTCGATTTTTAGAAAAAAATAGTTTTTTGTTAGTGGAACAATCGAGTGATTATTCGCGTCACTTTTCTGTGGATAAACTCAAAAGAATGTGCGACGAAGGAGATTTTTTTTTGTGCCGGGTGGGTATTGCCCACGTGGTACCTGCTCGGCAATCTCAGCTGATGATCAGGAAGAGGAGAGAGAAAAAGAGGAGAGACAGTGGTCGGGTGAGAGGAGAGAGAGGGAGGGAATCAATCTGGACCGTCCAAAACACTTTTGGACGTCTGAGATCGTGCTTGGCATGGACACGTAGTACCCATTCGGTACCCAAATTTTTTTTGTGACGAAGAAGGGTGTTTGGTTAGACGGTCACTAATTAATGGTGCTATAAGACGACTGAATAATAATAACTCCGTATATAGAGCAAAGTCCTTTTATGATTGGGTCTCGTTATCGTGTGCCTACTATATATTTTTCACACATTTTAACACACTTTATTAACTTTAATATAAGCCCTGAGCATATAAGTACTCCATCCGTTCCTAAATAAGAGCCCTACTTTCTCTCTCTTACCATTTTTCAAATCAAAAAATAAAGTACTTTCGTATATCATTTTTTGAATTTTTTTCGCACCATATTAAAGTACTCGTCGGGTACTTTAATTTGGTGCGAAAAAATTCAAAAAATGATACACGAAAGTACTTCATCTTTTGATTTGAAAAATAGCACGACTTTTCGTAGTGGACTATTAATTTGGAACGGAGGGAGTAACATTTTTTGTTTTCCTTCGAACAATGATACATGTACAACAAAAGTTTCCGACAAGTCTCCAACACACTCACATGGTGTGTGGAGCCCACACACACTTGAGTGTGAAATGTGTATGGGCTCCACACACTATGTGAGTGTGTTGGAGATGGTTGTTGTACACTTATCATTTTTGTTTTCGTTTAAGAAGAGGGGTCCCGACACACACGTGGCAAGCTAGTAGGTAACTGTGAATTTTATGGAGGACAAAAGCATGGGCCAGACATGTTCTGCCAAGTGGCAGCTGAGAGCAATCAAAGTCATAGATTCCTAGTATTTTTGTTTAGTAAATGGAAAAATTCTAAAATCAATTTATTGCGTTGTCGTTAATTTTTTTTTAAAATGTATTAAAATATATAAAAATGTATGAAAAGGATAAACCTATGGGTACAGATTTTTTTGTACAGAAAATGTACAAAGCGCTCTCGGGGACCCACTTTTGGGTCCCACACGAGAGATCCGAACCGTTCATTATTCTTAAAACATTTTTCCGAGGGTCCCCACAAAATTTCAGCTCAATCGGACGGTTAGAAGTGCTTGAACAACACTCCCACCGTTTCAAACAAAAAAATTATGTTTGAAACGGTGGGAGTGTGGTTCAAGCACTTCTAACCGTCCGATTGAGCTGAAATTTTGTGGGACCCCTCGGAAAAATGTTCTAAGAATAATGAACGGTTCGGATCTCTCGTGTGGGACCCAAAAGTGGGTCCCCGAGAGCCCTTTGTACATTTTCTGTACAAAAAAATCTGTACCGGTAGCAGGGTCCGTATGAAAATGTGTAGAAAAGAGGGAAAAAAAAGTATACCGGAGTGTGTTTTTTACTGTCTCTTTCTACAATTAATAGAAGGACACTAGTAAAGAAATCATTAAATTTAGTACTCCTACTTACTTAATTGTTGTACAAGCTTCCTTAAATAACCAAATTCAGCAGTCAGCACTTCTTAATTATTGTCCAAGTTCCCTTAAATAACCAATTATCTTTGACCCCCCTGATTTTCCTCTCTCCCCCTGTGGACCTCAAAAGTCAAAACAGCTACCAATAATTTTTCTGACCTCTTTGTAAGTCACATACCGAAGGAAAAATAATTCTAATACTGAAAATGTCCATCCTCTATATGTGTTTTATAACGTGAGGGTCAAATTTTAGAGATTTCTACAAAAAAACAAACACTCTTTCCCACAATGCTAGTCTTGTATTTCGTTTTCGAATGTCCTAAAATATTAATCCTTTATGAAAAGACAACTTAAAAACCGGGTGAAATTCAAAAATTAACCCTTAAAAATAATTAGAAATAACTTTATTAGTGGGAGTCAAGGAGTAATATTGGAAATCAAGCATCATTGTGAGGGTGTTTGGCAAACTCCTTTTCAATTTTTCTAATTCTCTTTTTTACATTTTGGTTGT
Organism: Vaccinium vitis-idaea; assembly: GCA_963854785.1. Taxonomy (NCBI): domain Eukaryota; kingdom Viridiplantae; phylum Streptophyta; class Magnoliopsida; order Ericales; family Ericaceae; genus Vaccinium; species Vaccinium vitis-idaea. Next base: position 37,852,463 of record OY978223.1, read on the forward strand.
TTGGCTGCCTCAAAGTAGAAGTTGTTTTTGTAGAATGACTTCTCAATTTTGAAGAAAGGAGAAGAGAAGTTAAAAAGAGGGTAGAAGGAGCTTTTTGATTTCTCATTTTCACTTTTCCCATTTTGATTAACAAAAATACCTACAAAATGTATTCTACACATATCTCCCAAACACTACTCCTGTTGCAAAATGCATTCTGCACATTTTCATCCAAACACTCTACCAAATTCAAAATACATTCCATCCATAATTCAGAAAGCCAAAAAGACAAAAAGTTGAAAATGAAATATATTGCTTCCGTTTGTCCCTTCATTGTCCTTATTTAGTTGCACTTTCTTTTTCTTTTTCTGTTTTCAAAAGATTGAGTTAATTTGGGAGACCAATCTTTCATCTACTAACAAAGCCTAAACCAACACATATATGGATACACACTTGAGTAAAAATTAAATCTATCAAGAAAAAAATCAAAAGGTGCCTAATTATCAAGTGGCTGTTACTCCGCCAACTGTTACAAAATATTCTCAAATTGACTTAAGTTGGCTTTTTGAGTTGATGTATTGTAAGAGAATCATCTGTTTTATAAAACGTAATAAGTCCGTTTTGGAAATAAGTCAATTTTATGAAACAAACTCCAATTATCAAGTTGCTTCTACTACGCCACCGATTGAGAGTTTATTTATTTATTTATTTATTTTTAGATAACGAAGAGTGTTTTGATAAACCACACTACCTTTGGGTAATAATCCAATAATCCAGATTATTGAATTATTCGTTTGTCCTTATTCAAATTTTTTTGCATCCGTTAGTTTTGCATCAAGATTTTATGGTTTCTGGATTCCTTTCGACGAGACGAATCTAACAAGTACAAAATTATGGTCAAAACTCAAAAATTTTTTAATAAAGCCAAAATAGGCCCAATAATCCACCTATTTTGGCTTTATTAAAAAAAATTTGAGTTTTGACCATAATTTTGTACTTGTTAGATTCGTCTCGTCGAAAGGAATCCAGAAACCACAAAATTTTGATGCAAAACTAACGGATGCAAAAACAATTTGAATAAGGACAAATGAATAATCCAATAATCCGAATTATTAGATTATTACCCAAAGGATATAAGAGTCTTTTCATGTTTTTGCTTGAGTAAGTTAATTAACCACTGCACGAACCCACTAGAGTTACTTGAATTTCATTATTCTTTTAAGCACAACAATACACAAATCTCAATACACTAGGCTGGGACAGGGGTTGGTGTTGTGCACTGGGTGCACAACATGGTTGCTGTGTAGTTCTTTTGGGGCCCACCCTGGGTCCCGTTATTTGATTTGAATTATTCATTTTGTTCATCTCGTCGATTAGGTACTCCATGCAAAAATTCAAGTTGATCGGATACCGGTAACTATGTTTTCAGACGGCATTTTTTGCGAAAATGGAACACTCCAAGAAACTGTTGTAGGTGATTTTTTTTTACAAAATTGTAAGCTAAATAGCCACCAATCAAATAGTTACTGGTGTCCGATTAACTTAAATTTTTACATTAACTACTTGCTCGACGAGACAAACAACGGAACCCGGAGTGGGCTCCAAAGGGACTGCACAGCAAGCGTGCACTGCACAACACCAATCCCATACCCCACTAGGCTGCCTTTCTTCTCCTTCTTTTCTTGATGTTCCTCTCTCTCCGTAGGTTAAACGGGCGGCCAAACATCTCCATTCCACGAGACATGTTTGGACGTTTCCAGGAGATAGGGAATTAATCCTACGAAAGCCTGTGGTATTCCAGATCAGACTTGACATTTTCTTTCCTTTTTATTCCTCCATCTACTTGCATTTGCATTGGAAACTCCGAATTCACTTCAACGTTAATTTCTTCTTTTTCCTTTCTTTGTTCCCTTTTGAGGAAATCTCTTTGTTTTTAGCACATGATTAGTGATAAAAATAACGTTAACTTTCCTCAAATTGATATTCACATGGAGCCTTGCACCGACCAGGCTATTTGACTAGTACTAATTAATACTATAAACTTCATAAAGGGCCAAACCTCACTTTTAATCTAATTGCTAGATTAAACTATCATCTAAAACAGTTTAAATTTCCTTTACCGTCAAACTGTGTGCAGTATATATAATGTAGTAATAGATTTGGAGGAAACTTTGATTTATACCGCAGGTGTAAACAGTGGCGACTCCAGAAGTTCGGAAGCGTGGAGTCATTCATAAACGTCAAATACTTTTACCAATTATTAATCAAAGAAAAACATCACAATAATGGCAACAAAAAATCTTATTCCAACAAAAATCACATTTAAAGCTCAACCTAATAAAACAGATCAACATCTCCTTGTCAAAAGAACAAAACGAATTACTCGGATTCAAACAAACCACACAAATAAGTAACTTTTATTAACTTTTAGGAGTTATCCAGTGGTGTCACCACCAAATTCAGGGGGTTCATTTATGAATTTTTCGAGAATTTCAATATAATAGTAGTATTATTATTTTTTTGCCGTGGGGTCGGCTGACCCCTCTCCACAATGTGGAGTCGCCCCTGGGTGTAAAGAATGCTCTCCCAAATACTAGTGCAAAGCTTTAAGTCCTCCAAAGCGTGTAAAATAACTTCATAATTTATCCCAATTGAAGAGCTTGCCATGACCAACATCATCTGGATTCATTACCCTTTTATCTTACTCAAACTTAAATTTAAGTAAATTTCTTCAGAAATTCACTCTACTCATTTACTCAAATCTATACCAAATTGAGGTTTACTCAAATTTTTACTCAAATTAAGGGAGACTCAAGGGGGTGTTTGACCACCTCCTTTTCTACTTTTCTCACTCTCTTTTTTCAATTCTGGGTGTTTGGGGGATAGTCCCCAAAACTCATTCTCTCAAAACTCATTTTCTAATTTGATGAAAGGAGAGGAGAAATAAAATAAAAAAAGTAGGTTGGGAGGAGCTTTTTGACTTCTCATTTTTCACCTTTCTCATTTTGATTAACAAAAAAACCTACAAAATGTATTCTACACATATCTCTCAAACACTACTTCTGTTGCAAAATGCATTCTGCATATTTCTTCCATCCTCCCATATTGAAAACACATTATGACCATAATCCAAAAAACCAAAAGCCAAAAAGTTAAAAATGAAAAGCTGAAAAGTAGGCTCCCAAATACCCCTTCATATTTTTAAAAAGGGGGTGTTTGGCCACCCTTTTTTGGTTTTTCCCATTCTCCTTTTCTAATTCTGGATGTTTGGGAGACAACACCGAGAACTCATTCTCTCAGAACTCGTTTTCCATTTTAACTTTCTAGGTTAGAAACCAAAAAGAGGTGGGGAGCTCCTTTTTCATTTCCACTTCTCATTTTGACCATAATCGATCCTATTGCAAAATGCATTTACAATTTCTCCCAAATACTCCTCTCAAATTCAAAACACATTTTGACCATAATCCAAAAAACCAAAAAGTGAAAAATGATAAGCTGAAAAGCAGGCTTCCAAACACTCCCTAAAATTTTGTAAGGTTATTTCTTTCCATCAAATTTAATCATGCCATTAATCTTGTACTCAAATTTATGCTTGAATTTGGGTTTGCCCATTGGATTACTTTATAGCAAATGAAGCTTTTACTCAAATGAAATTTGAGTAAAAGGATGAGTACGGGTTGGAGATGCTCTAAGAGTCACTTGAACGAAATAGGCTAGATCAGGGGGGCCTGCAAGCCCGGAAAACGGATATCGTTCCAAGCCCAAGAAAATGATATGAACAGTTCATTATGTAGAGTTAGACAAAAAATAGTTGATCAGATATCAGTAACTCTCGATCAGTGAACAAACCACATTTTTGAACAATTATAAATGTCCAAAAAATTATAATGTGAACAAATGCAGTTCATTGACTGAGCTGCCTATATCGATTGACTTGATTTTTCGCATGTTTATATACATGAGACATGCTATCAAAATATGCAATATTAAAAGTAGAAACCCTAGCTTCTCTTATCTCTTGTCAGTCCCCTCACATGCATTGCAAGTTGCAACGGACAAAACTGCCTCTCAAGGGGACCAACACATCAATACATGTGATAAAATATGGATGATCTGAGTAGCAGCGATCCTCGAATTACACTGAAAATTTTCACGTTAAAATACACAAAAAGTATACAAGTCCACCATCAACAACTGAGAATGGAGCTACTCGAGAAAACAACACTCTCTGTAGTCCACACAGTGTGCCGGTAGAAGAAGCTGGCTACGTATCAGGATCTTAAATTGCAGAATCGGAAATATAACGGTATCAATGATACGATCATATATTGGATAGCATGCATCAGCTGATACATAAAATTTCGTTATACAATACGTAACGGCCTTTACTTAAAACGCTGCTAGGCATCTCGCTCTTTGAAGAAAAACTTGGGTGCTAAGAGGGTAGGAGTACACGTGGTGCTGAGTGCGCATTTCGACGGTCCAAAAATGTTTTAAAATCTAGACCATCCAAAATACTTTTGGACGGCAGAGATGCTCGATAGGTACAAAGCTTGGGGATGCTGGATTGTTTGTCTGGTCGTTGACGTTGTTGGGTGTGCACAAACAAACCCGGACATCCAGTTATCCAAAACAAAAAGTACCTACATAGACACATACATGAGTGATACGACCATATATCGGATAGTATCAGCCGATAAGTAAGTAATAACGATATCGGAAGTCTGAAATTCCGTTACACAATAACCGATACGAACGGCGTTATTTAAAACTTTGCTAGGCATCTTGTCTTTTTGGAGAAAAACTTGGGTGTCGAGCGTGCATCTCGGTCGTCCAAAAGTTTTATGGACGACCCAAATTTCTCCCAAACCTTCCTCCCTCTCTCTCTCTCTCTCTCTCTCTCTTTAAAATCTGGACTGTACACTTTTGAAAGCCAAGATGTTCGGCGGGTACAGCCACGTAGTACCCGTCTGACACCTAAGTTTTTCTCTGTTTTTTGAAATGTTATAGGGCCCACTTGGTAATGTAACTTTGAGTTGGGGAAAAATGATGGGGAGCAATTGCAGGTGTTACGTCCATGATGCATGGAGTGGGGGATGTACTTAAACTACAACATGACCTCATTGGAACTTGAAGCTAGCAGACCAACCACTGCCATTGGTTTAAATTTTTGCATTTCTGATTAAAAAAATTTCCATGAAAAAATCTCCAATGACAGTACGGCTCCAATGATCAGATAAGATGACAAAATACTTACATCCAGTTTAGGAAATCATTTAGGTGGAGTGTTTTTATGTACTGTAATTCACTGGTCAGGTGATCATGTCACCCGCTAGTAATAATTGTTACTCTCCAACCCAGGAGAAACCCGAGAGGTTTGGTCAAGAGGGCATGAGAAAATAACTAAAGAATTTTTCACCGAGAGATGGCAAGTTCGATTGAATCTCACAAAGGCCAAACATTCTAAAGCTTATTAGGGCCACTGGATTGTTTGCTTGGTCGTTATCGAGGTGTGTGCAAAAAGACCCGGACATCCGGTTGTCCAAAACAAAAAGTTGTATTTGGTACTCTCTGACACAGTAGTACTCTCCAGCACGCACAACCACAGAGGGAGACTGAGATTATATGATCACAAAGCGCACGAGGGGTCAGGGGTAAAAGTGCAGTGCAGTGGGGGTGAATTTGGGCGTCTTCGTGAACAACAGAAGGCATTGCAAATCGCAAGAACTACTACTTACAAAAACCCTCCCCTACTCTTCCATCAGTTTCCGAGTTCTGTGAAAATTTTGATCTAGTGACATAAATGAAATAGAATCCATGCTTGAATAGGGGTGAAAATATAACTGAGAAAACCTTTTGGAAACTTTACGACCAACCCAAAATTAATTGGACCCAACTAGGGTCACCAAAGGGTGGGTGTACTGAAAATGTGTAACGGCACGCAAGGTTCATTTTTTGGTCAACAAGGTACATATATCCAAAATTCTGAATGAAAATTTGAAGTTTGGACATATATCCAATTGAACTGAACTTTTGCAGGAACCTTCAAAAAAATATTTTAAAATTATTTAACGGTTCAAATTATTTGTGTTGGACCAAAACATAGACCCCGCGTGCAGTTGTACATTTTTGGTACACCCACCTTGAGTACCCATAGCTTTATGCAAATTAATTTGCAATAAATTTTATTATGTGACCTTACATTCCATACCCATGTAACTTGGACAACTACTTTGACACCCTCTCACATGCAGCCTCATTTAAGTCTGTCGCGTGTAGTCACTTTTTTAGTTCTATCGTTATGCAACCTTTTTTTTTTGTTTGTCATTTTGGGGTGGGTTTAATTTAATTTTTGTTGTAAACTTTGTGATGAAATGGGCATGTTAGATTGTTAACTATCAACTCATCTAAAAACTTAAGCTGTTAGAGTGACGAAAAACTTTATTACTTATATTCTTAATAAAACCGGACCGACCGAAAAATTCGAGAGTCGGTCGGTCTAGGTTTGGTCCTGGCAAGTTTCGGGTTTTAAAGAGTAAAAATTTCTATTTTTGGTTCGGTCTTGGGTACTTAAAAATACTTCGGAACTGAAGCGAAATATACTATTGGACCAATATATCGATTGGGATTTTGATATTTAAATAGTAGTCTTGGGTAGAGGTTTTGAAATTTGAAAAGTCTGATGCTCAACCCTGAAAAATAAAAAAAATCGATCAAACCGAATCATCGAAACGATATCGGTCGATCGAATATTTTAACTGAAACCGAATCGGTTTCCATCATTTGTAGATCAATTGACCAAACCGCCATGACTGAAATCTCTGACCGAACCGAACCAAGTTCATCACAACTGCCATGATAAAAAAAAACAAAAAAAGGAATCCATGCATGCCCTATGATTCCCCTCTAGATTGTATAGCTAAAGATCTAAATACACAACCCAAGTGTAATATTCAAGAAAGGAAAGGATACGATATCCAGTTCCAAATCTCCTTTAATTCTTCATCTAAAATCTGCTTCCATGCCAAATCATACCTAAAGATTAGTGACAAGACATGAGCCCCCATTTTCTCTGCGGGCCCGTCGATGGAAATTTCATGGGTCAACTATGAAATTTCAAGTAAAAGGTTGACCTTCCTTTGGCCTTCTTGCCTCATAAGTCATCATAATACATGAAAGTGCACATCAAATCTCAAATACTCTAACCTAGGATGACTATGATTGATAATGATGAAAGGGAAGTCTACAACGCACCTTTAGGTGTGTATTATATGTATCTGGTTCAAATTATGTCGCAAGATCCATGACATTCTGGTACGTTTTCAGAATTTTATACTAAAAACTCGTAACTTTCAATAATTTCAGAACACTTTCACAAGGAATCATAACATTTACTTCTTATAATTTTTCAACAATAAAATTCATAAAATTTTCACTAAAAATCATCATCACATATTAGTGCGGGTCGTAACTTTTCGATTTAAAACTCTGTAACATTTTGAAAGTGTATGTAGTATACACCCAAATAAGAGTGTATTGTAGTGTGATGGATGTTGTGGGCTTTATAGGGTTTGACAGGTATGGCAATGGATAGCTGTCTTGTTATCATGTTACATAGAGTGGGTTATATGGAGCCCATTTTTGATTGAGAAATTAAAAATCATGTTTACATAGAGTGGGTTATATGGAGCCCATTTTTTTTATTGAGAAAGCCCACTGCATCATTTATCAGGCTAACAAGCCCATTGAATTTTGCGACCCCTTAAAGTAAGTTGCAGGGGTAATGACGGGCCGCTCCACTTTTGTGGAGGAGGGCTGCACATCCCGCTCCAGCCCCCTTCCGAAAAACACAGAAAACTCCATTGCGGGCCAAAAGTTGTTGTACCCGCCCATGTACCATCCCAATTCCCAGCCCCCCCCCCCCCCCCCCCCCCCCTCTTTTTTTTTACTTTTAATTTTAAAACCTAAAATCCTATGAAAATGCCTAAACCCTAGGGTACCCTATGAAAGTGTCTAAATCACTAAAAACCCTATAATAGGAAAGTGCACCCTAAATCTAAACCCTAGGATACCTTCTAAACCCTAGGGTACCTTATGAAAGTGCTTAAACCTAAACCCTAGGATACCCTATGAAAGTGCCTAAAATCCTAGGGTACCCTGTGAAAGTGCATAAACCACCAAAAACCCTATAATAGGAAAATGCACCCTAAGTGCCTAAGCCCCAAAAAAGAGTGATTAACCTTAATGGAGTTAGTGGTAATTAAAAAAAATGATTGGAGTTGGTGGTAATAAATATTTATTTTTTGTACCGGCCCGTAATAAAACCAAAGTTGCACATGAGTAAGCCCATTGGGCCTTTCAATTACACTGGCCAAGAAATTTAGAGAACCGTTAATTAAACAAAACTTAGCTCTAAAAGCCAAGTGTAGGCGTAGCAACAATTTACCTCCAACTAAATTTTGCCTAGCAATTAAAGAAAACCTAGCTCTAAAAGCCAAATGTAGCAAATGACAAAAATGCACCCAAATCTACACCATGTTATGTTAGATAAAGAAATATAAGCATCCATAAAAATTTCTCCGGAAATATACAGGAAAGAGAAATGAATGATTTTAACTCAAAAGTGATGTGAATTTTCTCTTTTCTGGACATTTTCGGCAAAAATTTTCATGTACTAGAAATGTATGATCACACAGAGAGGGGAGAAAAAACTTCGCCAGGAGAAGCTCAGTTTTATTTATGTTGAAGTAAAGAGCTTTAGCTCACATGTTTACATACATTCACGTTTACACATTCACGTACTCTTTTTAAGAGTTAAAAACAAACCCCAGCAGACGAAACACAAACTACAAAACCCATAATAACATACGTAGTTGCTATAGCTCATTCCTCCTCCGCCGACTACAAAACCCACCACCCTCCCTTTGAAGCCTCGGCAAAGCCGTCCTCGTGGCGTGGCCGATGGCGTGGCCCCTGCAAGAAAAACTCTTCATCTTGACTCTTGAACAACTCATCCACCTCTCTTGCTGGCACTCCAAAACCCAACTCCTTGGCTTCCCTCTCCAGTTGATTAATTATGTTCCTCCGCCCTGTCAAAAACAAAAACACACACACACATTTAGAGAGAGAGAGAGAGAGAGAGAGATTATTTTCCACACAAAACTCATCCAGAATGATGAAAGTGTAACATTTGTTGCTGAATTCTGTGGTTGCTTGAAATGGAGTACGCCAAAATCCCATATGATCAACGCAAATTTTGAGCAAAATTTGAGTTGATCATATCACAAATTTTGGAATAAATCATGATCTATTGTTCAACTTTTCTCATCGAAAGAGAAGAACTTCTTAGGATACAAAAGAGTGTAAAAGAAGGATTTCACAATTTGGGGCAAGAGTAAAAGAGTTTACCAGCGAGAAGGAACTTCTCATTGTTCCTAGCGTTGACATAAAAGCAGAGGATTTCCAGATTCTGATTGTTGGAAGCTACGGTGATGACCGGGTGACCAGCGGGGAGAACGTACACCATGCCGCGTCTGAGTTGTGCCCTCACTTTGTGATAGCTTGGGCTAGTCCTGCCTTGGCGGTGGCGGCCACCACCGTGTTGCCTTCCTTCACTGCCGCTGTGTCCCCTGCCTTCACCACCGAACTCCGACGATGACAAGTGAGGACATGCCATCTCAAAGTACCCTTCCCCATTGGTCACTATAGCTATCTTTGTGGCCCTTGAGTTGTAGTAAGGAGTGATCATAGCACCCTACACCCCACACAAATTTAGCCCGTAAAGACATTACCAAGCTGGCCAGACATCCGGTTATAAAAATAAAAAATAAAAAAATTCACAGTAGTTAGTTTGAAGAGCGAGCGTATACTTCAGAAATGTTGGCAAAGCTGACGCCCAAATCAAGTTCATCTAGATCCCTGCAGTCATTTGGATCGACCTCGTAGAGTTGTCCGTACTGGTTAGATAGGGAGGAACGTTTGTGGAAGAGGTTGAAGGGGCCTTTCGACTTCTCGCCAAACGGCCAGATTCCGCCTTCCTCGTGGCGGCTCATGGCTCTGATTTGCTCCTCGGATGCTTTGATGATGACTCCCTGCCTCTGTTGGCCAAATACCTTCTCAAGCCTATCTCTCCTCGTCTGAGGTTACACAAAAATAAACACTACTTGTTAAACACCTGATACAAAGGATAAATACCCAACTATTTAAATGTTCATGAACTTGTAAGGCAAGTAGTTGGCAAAAGCTTACATTGAAAGCCGCCTCAAGAAGATCAGTACTGAATGCCTTGTAATAGGACTCTGGGTCTTCTCCTCCGGGGCCGAAAAATGCCTAAATTACAAGAACTTTTCAGTACGCGTATACAAGAATTCCCGTAATGTTTCGATATGCAAGAATTCACCTCAAAATGACCAGGAGTGAAGACGGGCTGAAGGAGTTTGACTAATACAAGTTTCTGATTGTTAGATCGGTTAATCAAGTAAACGGTAACGCCTGCTGGAACTCTCAAGACATCCCCACAGTTAAGGTTAAAGCTCTCCCTCTTATCCTGGCGAACCATACTTATTGATCCTTTTCCTGTAAAGGATAGATGGTTTACAGACTATCTAAATGTAAAGGAAATACAATACTGCATTAGAGAATCAAAATTCAAAATGAGAGCAAAAAAGAAAACGAACCCTTTGCAACAAAGATGATAGCTTCAGCGTCCCAATGGTTTGGTACTATGAAGGTCTGAGGATCAGCTTCAAGAATCGCGACGCGATAATTCTCGATGCCACGAAGAAGGTTTGACCTCTCCTTGAAGTTCTGCAGAATCTTCACTTTTCCATGTTGGGTTTCAATTTTGGTAGTGAAATGCTGGTCATCAAACACATATGGCCTCCCCTCTTGCTGCCCCTCAAATTCTTCCCGCTCTTCTCCACCTGCTCAAGCCACAGATAATTCATTCACTTATATTGATTACATGACTCATTCACTGTATGAGTGTCCAAAATTCCTATTCACACCTCTCATAAAATCATCCATACTTTTAAGTCATAATATATTATATATGCAATATGGATCTAGTTTGATAATCTCACATAATTTTATTAAAGAAAGTTGTTAAAATCATAAAAAAGTGTTACAAATTACGAAATACTATATAGATGATTCTTTTTTTAAAATTGTAAATAGTAGTTTTGGATATCCATTTTGGGACGACGGGAGTAGTATTTTCTTGACAAATATATGCTTTTAGTTGAGGAGAAAACATTATTTCCACCGTCGGCGAAAACAAATGTTTCCTCCAAATCAATCACAGCAGTCCGCGTGATTATGTAGTCAATGTGATTGTGCAGTACACAATCACGGACCGCTGTGATTGATTTGGAGGAAACATTTGTTTCCACCGCCGGCGGAAGTAACTCATTCTCTTAGTTGAGTACCTTCTTCGTTCTTGCAATTACCCTTTCCCCCTCTCCTCTGTTCTTCGTATTCCCTCTCGCACTGTTGTTCGCAGCGCCGTTGCTGCTCTTGCTCCGCTCTCTGTCTCTGACACTGCTCCTTGCATTCACGGAATTGCCGGTCAGGATCCTTCTTGTTCTCCTCCTCTACACCACGACCGCCTCCTCTTTCCTCTTCCCTACCTGTTAAAGAAAATGAAACTTTCACCCAAATATTTACTCAAATAAAGGCTGGAGATGCTCTAACATGGCAATTTTAAATACTTAATTGAATGCACACCACCCAACAGTTTCAGCTTTTAGATTACCTTCGTGCTGATGCGGCCTGTATTCCCTCTCGCACCGCTCCACGCACCGCCGTTGCTGCTCCTGCCCTCCTTTCTGTCTCTGACACCCTTCCCTGCACCTCCTGAACTGCTCCTCAGGATCCTTCTTATTCTCCACCGTCTCCTCACGGCCTCGGCCACCACCGCGCTCCTCCTCCTCCCTCCTAAACTTCTCCACACACTGCCTCTGACACTCCCTCTTCTCCTCCTCTTTCCCTCTCTGCTCGCACTGCCTTTGACACTCCCTCAGCTTCCTCTCAGGACTCTCAGGGTTCCACACCTCCTCTTCCCCTTCCTCACCCCTCTCTCTCCTCTCCTTCTCTTTATAATACTTCTCGCACCTCTTCTCACACTCTTGCTTCTCACTCTTGTCATACTGCTGCTGCACCTTGCATTGGTGCTTGCACTGTTTCAGCTCCGGGTCTTCTTTACCCAAACCCACAGAGGCAAACACAAGGACGGAACAGAAAAAGAAAACAAGTAAAGGCAATTTTCCCCTCATTGTCATTTTCACAAACAGGTGGTGAGTATACTGTTTTCCCAGCCGTGTTATTCACTAAAGAATGTGAGAGATGCAGCCACTGTATAAATAGTGGAGAAAGAGGGGCATGCACGCGGACGGGTGTCGAACTTATGTGGCGGCCATGCGAAGAGAGCCATAGCCAGCGTACGAACATGGACAAGAAAAGTTTCCGTGAGTGAGTTGGTGGGTGATTTGGGGTTTTGTGCACATAAATTGAGATTGGGATTGGGGACATGCAAGACGACGGGTCGCGTCGCCGTGTATGGACGGAGGGGTTTCGCGTAAGGAGTAGCGGAGATCGGTTTGTCGTCGTTTATGGAGATTGTGGATAAGTATGCAGCGTTGGAAAGTTTCCCCATTTGGATCATCAATCAATAACTACAGAACCAGGTGCTGGCAAGGACGACGAGTAGGAGATGATGTGATTCATGTGAAGAAAGCCGCAAGGTTACTACCGTTGTTCGGTGGATTTTCCCGAACACCATTAGGATTAGATTTTTGGATCAGGCCTGTGAATTTTTAGTTCTTTGACCGGATCGAAGATAAATTAATCGAAGCGTGGGTAAGCTGGTTCGGATATTCTTGGTTCTTACCGTTCATCTAAAAAAAGATGGGAAGAAAACTAATATACCGATGACAATGGAAATTTTATTCACCCAACAATTTGTATAGCTGAAATTAAACAATATGGGGAGGACTCGTTTTGGGTCGTAGATCTTATTCAAAAAAAGATGGGAAGAAAACTAATATACCGATGACAATGGAAATTTTATTCACCCAACAACTTGTTTTTGTGTTTTTTAGTTTAGCATCAACTTTTTGTGTATTATTAGTTCGTCTCGGCGAGAGGAATCAAAAAAGTAAAAAATTATGATTGAAGCATAATTTTTTTAATAAAGACACACTTTTTTCGATCTTATTCAAAAAATTGAGAGTTTTAGTCATAATCTTTTACCTTTTTAGGTAAAAAATTGAGAGTTCTAGACAGCTTTGAGAGTTCAAGTCGTAAACCGCCATGATGATAATTCTTACTAAAAAATGTTATGATTGCCATGTTAATACTTTTTGGGTGGAAATTATATAAGGGGGTGTTAACGAATCTATAACGAATTTGTAAAAGTATTTAGATGATATGAACAAAATAGATTTTGCACAAGGATTTGCATGGGAAAGTGTAATGAGAATTCAAAAAACTAATCTGGAGGTGATTCCATTTTCCAGTGCATTTCTGATAAATGAAAAAACCAAAATGCAATGTAAAAATGTAAAAACCAAAATGCAATAATGAGATGGCCTGGTGGTCAAGGTAAAATGTAGTACAACCCAAATTCATTGGGAAGAAAGAAACTCATTTTTAATCTTTAAGGGTTAGCCTAGTGGTCAATGCCTGAGACTTAGGGATTTGTTCTCTTCTAAGGTCTCAGATTCAAAACTTCTCAGGTGTTATCAATTTTTTTGGGACCAGTCTATACAGAGCATTTGCTTCGGTTCAAGTTGGGCCCCTACTAGTGCCGGTGAGCTTATGGTCTGCCAAAATTAATCGAGGTGGGCGTAGACTGGCTTTGACACAGCTAGAAACGTGAATAAGGACAACATCAGCCCCATGAATATGATACAACTCTTCTACAATCTAATAACCCGCAGATTAATAGAATTATAGGAAAAGAAGATATACTCTCTCTTATGAAAACACTCAATATATTAATCAACTCCCCTAGCCAAGAGGCTTATACCGTTATTTATAATAGTAGAATTCCTAACCTAGCCAGTCTTCCTAAAATACCAAAATTTAACTTTAGGAAATAAAATCAAGCCTAATTTTTAATTATTAAATATCCTAAAAAATACGAAACATCAATAAAAAGAAACTAGGAAACTAAATACTTCTAGAATATTTTGGCTAAATTATAACATATTAAATAAAAAATATTAAACCTAAATCCACATAAACAAAATACGACTTTTCTTGAAATTCACCCTCCATCAGACTCCCCTGGTTGAAAAAACTCGTCCTCGAGTTTCCATTGCTTGAAGTAACTTGATAAACATTTTCTTGTTAGCATCAATCTTGTACTTCAAATTAATTTTTTCGAACCTGAACTTTGAAGATTCTCCAAAAAGTAATGGAACAACTTCCTTCCAAATTCAGCCTAGGTGAGCAATCCATATATTCTTTCTTATGGAGTCTTCGATGAATTCCCAAAATGGATCAACAAATTCAATAGCACTCTTGTCAATTGCACCGTCTTCAAGTTTTTCATAAGAATAAAATTTAATTGATTCTTCTACATCTGTTTCCAACAATGCCAACGTGGAAACCACTTTTTTTTTTCAACACTTCTTGATTTTCTGTAATTTTCACCACCGGTTCTTCGTAAAAAACTGGTGGCTTACTCCAATCCACTACTGGATCTGGGATATTATTTGTAGTAAAAGGTCACTCAATGTTAGCCTTCGTTGTCCTCTCCCTCGGCTGATAGTTACCCGCCAAAGGTTTGGTGATAGAAACGTCATCCGATACCTCCTCCTATTTCGGAAACCGAGGTATAACAAGATGACGGCGAGGTGGATTTCCCCCAACAGTTAGGGCAGCAATCTGGTCGGCTAGGGCGGTAATTGTGTTCGACACATGCTGTTCTAATTGCTGGAACCGCGCCTCTAGTTGTGCTTCTCGCGTTGCATCGTCGTGATCATACACTTGCTCGACATTGTACTTGTCGATCGTGATGATATCTTCGTGCCATGATCAATCGGGAATCGAGCCTAAGCTCTGATACCAACTGACACAGCTATAAACGTGAACAAGGACAAAATCACCCCCACGAATAAGAAACAACTCTTCTACAATCTAATAACCCGTGGATTTAATAGAATTATAGGAAAAGAAGAGATACTCTCTCTTATGAAAACACTCAATCTATTAATCAGCTCCCCTAGTCAAGAAGCTTACATCATTATTTATAATAGTAGAATTCCTAAACCTAGCCAGCCTTCCTAAAATACCAAAATTTAACTTTAGGAAATAAAATCAAGCCTAATTCTTCATGATTAAATATCCTAAAAAATAGGAAACATCAATCAAAAGAAACTAGGAAACTAAATACTCCTAGAATATTTTGGCTAAATTATAACATATTAAATCAAAATGTTAAACCTAAATGATCAACATAAACAAAATACGACTTTTCTGGAAATTCACCCTGCATCAGGCTTGGACACCTGTTTATAAAAAATAAAATAATAGTGAGATGACCCAACACACCTACGCCCTGTTTGGCGACCGGATTTGCACCCGGATTTGCCTCACACCCGGATTTATAATCCCGGTCCCACCCTTAGCCGGCGTTTGGGATGCAATTTCGACCCCCCGGATTTGCAAAAAGAAAATCACTGTTGGGAGTACAAATCCGGGTTTTCCCGGATTAGCTAACGACAGCCTCACCCCTGTCGTTAGCAAATCAGGGGGGATTTGTGAGTTTTGGGTACCAAAATGCCCCTCCAAATCTGGGTGTTTTGTTACCTTCTTGCCAAAGAGAGAGAGAGAGGGAGAGAGAGAGAGACGAACCAGAGGAGGAGGCGTTGGGGGTTAGATCTGGGTTGCTCGGTTGCCGACATCGAACCCCGTTGCCGGATTCCACTGGAAAATCTGTACAGAGATGACCGGTGAAGTCGGACCCCGCCGTTGATCGGGCCCATCGTCGGATTTTGCTGGAAACCCCATCGTCGAACTCTGTCTGGAAGGAAGGGGAGAAAATTAACGAAATTAAAATGGAGGAAGAACAATCTGTAACAAATATCTAGAAGGAATGGGAGAAATTATCATGTGTATCAATGTTCCATGCAATTTGTTATTCCCAAAGGGTATCCAACAGCTACTTTTTTTGCAATGACTCTTTTTTCTTTTCCTTTTTTAAAATTAAATTCCACAAAATGAAAGTTAAAAAATAATGTACATATTATAAAAAATAAGGTTCAGACATTTTGGTGCCATATTGGGTAAATGGCTATAGCCATTTTGGCATCCCATTGGCCTTGCTCTAATTAATTTCTTAATTATTTTTCCGGAAATATTATTTTTTTTAACATCTAATATAGTTTAAATATATTTATGTATTTATTGTGTATTTATTTTAATTAATATGTAATTATTATAATTATAATAAAATCAAATCAATTTATTCATTAAAACAAAAAAACTGGGGGCAAATAGGTCATTTGCTCTCTTATCCTATCAAATCCACCTTCCAAATCTCCCTTCTCAAAATACCATCCAAACACCTCACTAACAAATCCACCCTTCTTATGAGGTGGGGTCACCCTCATTACAAATCCACCCTCATTACAAATCCACTTTCATATCCATCCTCATTACAAATCCACCCAAAATCATCTCCGGTCGCCAAACGGGGCGCTAAATTCTTGAAGATTGATTAGTTTGCTTTATTAGTAAGAGTAGATTAACTAAAAATAGTTCTTTAAATTCATTGTTTGAGAGCAAGTGGTGGCTAGCTCATGCGGTAAAGCTTTTGGATGCCTCACACTGCATCCCGGGATCAAGTCTCATTCCCCCTGTAATAGATTAAGAATGACAAATGACCAAAAAAAAAAAAAAAATTCATTGTTTGAGAGGAAATAGGCTAGTGTTTTCTAAGGGAAAGAGGTGTGATGGATGCTTGTAAGTTTCTGATGAGGATAGTGTGGAGTGGTGTGGCTGGTCACATGGGTGTTCGTATGTGAGATCATGTGCCTGTGGTGTGAGCTGGGAGAAAAGGCAGAAGTTTTTTTTTTTTTTTTTTGGATCAGCAAAAAAGATTTCATTAATCTTTGATGAGAAAACAAAGATTAAAAAGATCACGGGCACACCGGCAAAAGCCACCCGAGAACCAACACCAAAGGAAAACAACTCAAATACCACACCAAACAAGAAAAGGCAGAAGTATTAGAGATGGCATTAGAGCATCCACACCCGGCCGCGATATGTATTTTTGGGAGAATTCTTTGCCATTTTTTTCACCCACAAACACAGTGCTAAAATTAACTCAAATTTAGCAAATGCTAAAATTTATGGCAAAGTCGCCATTTGAGATTGAAAGAGAGGAAAAAAATAAGAATGACAATGACAGGATTGCAAACAATGTTCTTACAAGTGCGAAGGAGAATCTAACCAAGGTTGTTGCAAATCTAATACATACCAAGATCATTACTTCCAATAAATAATGGAGTAGCTTAAATGATATACTTTAATTAATAAAAACAGTAAATGTCAAGATTTAATAACATATCATTCAATACAAGAAATGAGAGAGTTTTTAGGAAATTCACTTTTCCCTTGAGAATTGTACTTGCCGACTATCAAAGGAGAGAAAAAGAGGAGACACTTGTCAAAATTTAACAGAGAACCAAAGAAATGTCGGAATAGAAAATGCCTCCTAGCCCATTTGGTCGAGCACCGCTCTTAATTCTCTCTTTGCGCTCGCGCTCTCAATCATTGCTTTCACAATTTTTTTTGTTTGAGATATTTTTGAAGGACTTTAATTTTAACTATTGAACTCGTGCTCACATTCACACATATCCACGTGTGTCTGTTCCCTAGCCCATTAGGTTCGAATCCAACCCCAATTTTTTTGTTTGCTCTTGAACCTGTCTTCCCTGAACCGATCGGTTTAGTCTCAACCGGCCCAAAATACTAATCGATCCGAACCGATTTCATCCAAGGTAATGTCCACTAGTTATTATTAATCTAAGTTATAGATTTTGAGCTAGATGGTTAGGCTAAGGATTAGCAGCTAAGATGGCGCGGGTCGTTACATTTGATCTTGCAAAACTTTACTCCCTCTATCCCAAGTTATATGTCCATTTTTTATTGTAACTTGTCCCAAAATATTTGCCTAGTTTGGAAAATTAATACTTAGCAAAAGCTAGAGATTTCTTTGTCTGCCCCAATTACCAAATTTTAAAAATTTGAATGATAACCTTTGGAAAGCTGAAATTTTGTGTAATTGTAATGATTATATTCTCCAAATTGGACAAATAAATTAGAACAGGGAGAGTATTTATCTTATTGACCACACACGCAAAGTCACGTCCTCGTGCAACTTTGTTGAAGACATATATCGATACGGTTAGTGTAAACTAAAATTACAGAATCTAGAACATCACGTATTTTTCACAACAAAAAAATTATGTGCATTTATTATACAAACGTAATGTACGTTCCGGGAATGGCGGGATCCATTCTAAGTATAGTGTTGAATCAAAGACACCCGGAAGATTGCTCCTGATTTTCTTTAGAGGGTGATAGCCCAGAAAGAAGTGGTTTTCTTTCTCCGGACTCTTTTTCCTTAATACTCAGACAAACTTTAGAAATGAAAAAATCTGAAGTTGAAAACTGTACTGAGCGGAGAGAGAACCCTTCCTCATATACAATCATATCATACTCATGAGCACACATGTCGCAGCTCTCAAAACAACCCTAATTCATTTTTTATCCAAAACAATAACATGAGAGAGCTGTGAAAATAATAACCCATACAATCATTCCTTGTGGTAGTGATCATGTAGGATAAATTATTCCCAGTCAATTGGCAAAAAAAGATAGTAATATAAAAGAAATTAAACATTGCATGTCGAACGTGTTGATTTTTTTTTTTTCCCAAAACAATAACATGGGAGAGCTGTTAAAATAATAACCCATACAATCATTGCTTGTGGTAGTGTTCATGTAGGATAAAATTATTCCCAGTCAACCGAAAAAAAGATAATATAGGATAAAATAGACATTGCATGTCAAACATGTCTTTTGTCTTTTTTTTTTTTTGCCCCAAAACACTAACATTTCCATTGATAGACGGTAGAAGAAACATAAAAATAACACCAAGGATCTCCATCTAATGACAGAGAATCACGCAACCACAACATTGCATCAGAATGTCAAATGTAGGCAAGATCCCACCCCAAAACGTCACAAAGGAAAGTTAAAATCTCAAACATGTTTAAGAAAGTCAGAATCTCAAACATGTTTAGGAAAGTCATCTATGATAGTTTATAAAGAAAGAATCCAAGCTGATTGCTGTCCAATGGGGTTTCAACTTTGTCGGCATACCACTCCTTGTTTTGATGCTTTCTCTTCCCCCGTTTAATCTTGTATTTTCAATATTCAATTCCTTTTTGCCGTTAAAAGGGAGAGAGAGAGAGAGAGAGAATCCAAGCTTGGGCTCGGTATAGCCTTTTTAATTTCCAAAAGGGCCTCCAAGAATTAACTTATCAAACTGAAAATGTTCCAAGCTTATGTCATGGGAAGGGCATAACAGTAAACAAACAAAAACCATACCACCTCATATAACTCCTCCCCCGCTATTCCGAACTTCTGGAGTTGCCATTGGGCTAGCTCATGCGGTAGAGCTCTTAAATGTCTCACACTGCATTCCAGCATCGAGTTTCATTCACCCCTCCCTCGTGTAATAGATTAGGAATGACGAATAACAGAAAAGAAAAAAGTGGTGGCACATGTCTTGCAGCCCCCATTTTTGCCTAGAATAATTGCGGCAAATGCAATTTCTTAATATGGAGAAACTTTCCGGAAAAAAAAAACAGGATAAATGACAAAAATATTGAGAGATGTAGACATATGAAATATTTCCTCTACTTCAATCAAATAATAATTTAAAGTCACCATTCATATTTCCTCTCTCTCTTTTCCAATTTATAAAATCCCTCTCTCAAATAAAAAATACAAAATTCTTAAAAAGAAAATTGTCTTTTATTTATTTTACCCAATGTGTCTACGTATTTAAACGCACTATTCACAGGTTTCACGACAAAAATAATCTCATCTCGTCTTTCGGATGCAAGGCAGCCTCATTTTACGATATTATTTGCAAGAGATAAAAGCGAATAATGTTTGAGCCAGAGGTACTTAATTCCTCTTTGAACAAAGATATTGAGTAAAAACTCGTTTTTTTAATTCATAAACAACCGAATTCTACTATCAGGCTTACAATGACACTTATAGTGTCAAACCAACCCTAGACCAACTAGGAAACAAATAACAAAAAGAATTTGACTTGCTAATCAAGCCGAAATCAAAGAAATTATGAAAATTACCAAAAATAGAAATTCGAAAATAATTGGCAGAATCAAAAACTAGAAAGAAATATAAGGTTGCCAAAATAGACGGCAACAAAAACGGAATTTCCTACTAAAAGTTATTAGCAAATGTATTATTTCCTAAAATGGCAAAATTGCCCGTTTGAAGGCCTAGATGAGATCGAACGGCCGAAATCCATTGTTGATGTGTAGAAGCCCGTTCCGCTTCCAAACGCGGACTCTGGGCCTTTTCGCTAACGTTGGACCCGTGTAACTTATTTATGCCGCTTGGGCCGTGTATGATCCAAACGGTCAAAAAACGTGGACGCGACCCACTCTACATCGCTTTCTTTCTTTCACTTGCTTTTCGTAGCACGAATTCCAAAAAATTCAACAGCTTCAGTATTTGAAGAGTTGAAAAGTTATTGCATATCACAATTACTTATATGATTAGTCAGGATTTTTTTTTATTGATATAATTAAGAAATAAAGGAGAGTGGTTAAATATTTTTTACAGCAAACGACGTGTGATTTTACATTGGCAATAAATTACAAAAACTTACAATTTGAATTTCGAAGTACTTTTGTAAGTGGTGGCTAGCTCATGCGGTAGAGCTCAAGCCCATAGAAACATGTCTGATCACTTCTATCCGTTTTTTGTCGGCACCCGATCCTTCATGTTGCTCAGACCTCAGCAGTGTGGCTCAACAATCTCATGAACTCTTGAATGCTTGTAAGGTGGAGGCTTCAATATGTAGCCACAGTGATGTGAATTTAATAAAAGTCAGTGCGTGTTTTTGAGTGTATTTCTCTGAGTATGCTAAGCTCTTGAAATAGTGTTACAGAAGGCTTGTGAATTTAATAAAAGTCAGTGCGTGTTTTTGAGTGTATTTTTAGTGTTTGTTTTTCGTGGTCCGGTTTTTCGCAGCATTGAAACGATGCTAATTTTCTCATTATTTACGTTATTGTTCGCTGTTTCCCTCATCCAGGAGATGGGGTTTCCCATTAGGTGATTGTACCGTTTGTATTGACAAAATAATAACGAAAGAATGAGCAGGAACTCCTATTTGTTCATCTTTTGATTGGTCAACGAACATGGTTAATTTATCTCACCCTTTAACCATCAAAATGTTTTGGCTATCAGGCAAATACTCCCTCCGTCCCAATCAGATGGAATCCTTCGTCTGTCACGAAGTGGACCGAGGCAGTGTGGTTTGGATGCACTTTAAAAATAACTAAGTGGATTCTTTATCTATCCCGTCTGTCAAGTGGACGGTTTCGATTATGGAAAACTTGAATTCACAGAAACCCTGGGCATTGAGAGATCCCAAACTCAAGACCAAATCATTGGGTCCCTCCTGGAATTAGTTTTGATTATAGGAGTAGGGCCGGCTCAAAGGTGAGCCCAACACAGGGTTGGGACAACCAAAAAAAAAATGTGAATAAATAATATTATATACTATAAATTATTCGAAGTTCTAACATAAGGAGCTGAGGTGAAATCTGAGCCGCCCATCCGAGCAAAGAACGACTCGGATGGTGCACAGCAGCTGCTGTGCGGGGGCTGCACAATAGTAACCCTGTGTCCCGAACCGTTGAGAACGATAACTAGACCATGATCAAGTTGTGCTCAACTGAAAATGTTCCACCTTGGGATTGTGCTGCTATCATAAAGGATATCCTTCAATATTCTCTCCTTTTACAAATTCCTTTTTTTTTTATCATAATTTATTTTTGTTGGGTTCCCAAAATTTGTAATTGAGTGGCACGTTGCATGGGTTGCTTCGTCTAGGTTGAAGGAGACAATCCCAGCCGATTGGGTTAGTAAACCTCCCCCTTTTTCTCTCTAGCACTAGTAAGTAGTAATTCGGATTTCAGATGCTTCTTTCGAGTCTGCGGTTGATTAATGGAAGTTTTTGCAGTTAAAAAAAAAAAAAAACTAAAGCTCGTTTTATATCGGCTCGCTCTGCCCTGTAAAAAGCTAAGCTTGAATGAATTTTTAAAATCCGTTAGATTTCCAAACTAAGCCAACAAGCCTGTTAAACATGCATGAATAGAGACCGTGACAGAGACGATGTAAAATGATGAGTTTTTAGAGCTTTGGGGGGAGAAAAACAAATAGAGACTACAGAGTTACAGATGGTTTTCGAGCTCAAAGACTCAAAATTAACACAAATAACTAGGGACCCTTTGCTAATTGAGTTGATTTGAAAATATGGTCATGTGTCAAAGTTAGGTGAGTTTGGCTTGCCAATAGCAGGCTAGATCTGTCCTTTACTCAAATTAAGTAGTGCCTGACTTAACCACGCCTTCATTAATAAGCCTTGCAAGCCTTCATAATGAGTTTGGTTAACCGATTAGTTGTGTAACCCATGTACCAATTGCATTAACATGAAAACCAAAAATACTAGTAGAATTTCACGAGATTCAATTAAAGTCTCATGACTAATCAGCCAATCAAAGTTGTGTCGAGGTGCAGACAACCTTCAGCAGTGGTCTAGCCCGGGGGTTTGATTTAATTTGCACTTCCTATACGGGATTCCATAGGGCTATTATAGTAATTGATTATGTATACCTAAAATATATATTAATGGTTATACGTAGCAGCTAACGTGACTCTTGCTCTATGTTCATTTGATACAATGTGAAAACTGGTGTGAACTGTGGATTTATCCAAATTGCACATCTTGGGAATCACATAAAATCCACATGTCTTGTATTCTTTATAAATTGCTTGATTGTTCTTTGTGGGTTGTGTTGTAATTTGACCCGTTTCTCGAGGAGTCATGTTCCAGCAGCCATTTCATTATCAGTAATTCTGGTTTGATCAATTTTATTTTTTTTCGATCGGCTATGAAAAATTGATCTTCGACACACAATTTGAGTGTAATATAAGTACCTGTAAGAGAGAGAAATGAAAATAGGTCCCATACAATCATTGTATGTGATAGAGAGTGAGGTAAAATTTCCACCCACTATCGTATTTTCAGTATTTTCGACGGTATTTTTGGCATTTTCCCACAAGTCATTAGTCACGTCACAAACATCACAAAAATATCGTTTAGTAGAAACCACATTCTTTGTTGACTAAAACGGGAAGACGGTATTTTTAATGAAAACTATACAATATATGCATTAGAATACATTTAAGTACTTAACCAAAAGAAATGGAGTAATACACAAGAGGTTAAGACTTTGGATCCCAAACATGTTTTACTCATCCAAGAATCCCAGCATTTTAGGAACCCAGTAGTTTGAGAGTTGGCCACCCAAAGGTACCATCTCTGTTTGTCTCTTCATATTTAAAAGCCCAAAACCCTTTCTTCCCTCCTCACCAAAACCCAAACA